>OU830596.1:89435756-90685756 GCA_917563855.2 Limnephilus lunatus | reverse complement strand
TTATAGCCACTGACCTTTTATTTGCAGATGGAAAACATCTTTAAGATGTCTTATCTCAAAATGGACAAGGATGTTACACGAAGATCGTTAATACGATACGAAATTAATACAGTGCCATTGTCAAATTTATAGCTAAATAATATGCGGGTATCAAATCTAAACGGTAACAGGTTATTTTTGCGATAGGAACTTTTTGACATGGTAGTATCTGGTAGTGTCTAAGAGCTTCCTTGATCAGTAGAAGAGCCAGTCGACTTGTATGAATTGTTCACGTGTGTCGAACTAGGAATGGCAATGCACGAAACCCAGCTATCTGATATCATAACTGCTGGTAGACTAAATTAGAGCATTAAATTTATCCTAAGAGGCTAGAAGAGAAGATTAGCTTGAGTCAAACAAAAAAAGATTATGAAATTCTGTAAGGCCATTGTAAAGCAAATGTGAACGAACAACAATTTTGATAGATCGAATCTGCGATAGTTTTAGATAGATCTTTGATGGCAGACGTAAGGCAGGAAATACATGCAGGAATTGGCAAAAGTCGTTAACTTAGCAAAATGGGGTTAATTTTGGGTAGGTTTTATTTGAATATTGGCTGATATTGTTTAAATATCAAAATTACAAACAAGAAAGCTAGAGCACCTCTTTAAACCGCTAAAAAAAGTGGAGGAGTCAAAATGAGGTAATAGGACAATGATTCTCAAAGAAATTTAATAACCCGAAGGAGGAAGAAGAGATTAAGTGTATATGCAACGTTTCAAAGGATTGTAAGCACAATCAAACAAAGTTTCCGTTTATTGGTGTTTATCCGTAAGCAAGGAAGTATTTTTCATTGACCTGTCTCCTGGATAAGTTATAGGAGGTTACGCGTCTGGCCGGAAGTGACGCCATGCCCATAGGTGAGGAAATTTCCGGGTGTTCGATATTCAATTGTAAAATGACCGGAAGTCAGCAAGGCGCGCGCATTCAAATAAGGATTGAAAAGTATAATGTGTCAAGTGGTCTGGCTCAATGAAATGAAATCGTAGTTTTCGCAGCCATATTTTAGATTTTGGTCTTAGGAATAAGTAAGTCGGCTATAAATTGGACAATGACTCAGTTCTGATGTACCGATGGTAGAACAATCAAACTTGACAGCATACAGGCACCTAATACTGAGCTATACAATGCAACCCATTAACAACAGCCGAATGCAAAAACGCAGACGAATGACCCACATTAATAAAATTGTGCAGGAGGATATGAACAAACATACCGTACACTTAACTCTGTAGTCAAAATTGAACAGTAAAATGAACAATTAGTTGAAGTAATACCATAGCGAACATGATAGTTGGCCTGTAGAACTATGACTGTCACCGAATTTTGGTAAGATTAAAAACTGAATTAATAGGGGAAGGACAAAAAGAAAGGTTTACTTTCATTAGGTCAAACTATTTATCGAACACTATTTCAATCACTTTAGATACCAGTGCTTTATAGTTTATACCAAAAACATATTTTGATCTGGAGCAAGGGGCTTATATACCTATATTTGTTATTTTTATTAGCTAACGTAATTTGAGATTAATTCTATATTCTTAAGTCTTTATTTCGCTGCAGAACAATATATTATATGTCATAGGAGAGAGGTTTTTAAAATAATTGGCGTTTTTCCTTTTTTATATTTCACAGAACAAATTATTTTGTTTTCGTAGAAAGCAATCACTTTGTAATTTGACATATTATTAAATGAAACAAGCACATATAATATAACACAATAGTTAAAAATTTTCACATTTTTTATTTGTTTTTTTTACTCTGCTAAAGTTTGAGCCAGGCGAGACCGGTTGATTAATAAATTTAAAAATTTAATGATTAAAATCATATGTTTGTTATATTTAATTAACTTTTTTTGCCTCCACTCTTAACTAATTCCTAGTCACGCTTCCACCTCCAATTCAACACCTAAAGTATATATGATCGCAATCAGTTTGTAAAATTAAGTTAGTATAAATTTTGCGCTGAGGAATGAACGGTTGTTACGAAACCGGTCGACGTTAGTATAAAAAAATAATGGTTTAAAACAAAGCAATATTGTTGAATAAAATTATTTTGTATCTACTGGGATAAAAATCTTTTAAAAATTCAGCCAATCTTCCCTTCTTTTCTAAATAAATATGTAGGCTACACAGTAATGTATTCCAGTATGTCTATTATACTAAAGCCACAAAACATTTATGTTTACGAAGGATGTGCCAGGAATGTTAATAAGCGACCATAAAAATATGTTTACAGCGTAGCTTCAAATCTACATAAAATTGGATGCCCTATTTTCAAGCAATTTCCTTTAAAAATACAGACAGAAAAGCAAAAAGTGGCTAATACAGAAAATAAGCAAAGGCATATTGCAAATAATGCTACCGCAAAGCAAGTGTTTATGAAGGAAAGAAAGCAACCAAATCGAAACTACATAAAACATGAATAAAAGGGAGCATTTTAAGTGAATCGGTTATAAAGTTTCGCATTGGTGGGGGAGGAGTATGAGAACTTATGTTCCTTTGGGACTCGTGTGACAATATTAGATGTAGGTATTTTTGTTTTATGATTCGGGGGAAATAATATACTGGAATTCGGTGTAAATTGCGTGTAATATTATATACATGTATTAATGTTTTTGTCTGCGTTCTTTATGAGAACCGTCAAATCATTTTAGCATGATTCAACGTACTACCCCTATTATATAAAATTTGTGTCTTGCTTTTAAAAGAACCACAAGTTTCACTGAGAACACCAATTTCATGAGACCTTTGTAGAATTTGCTCTATCTGACAAGCTTTAATTTTGATATAAGTGATTTTCTAATAATCTCTCATTAAACTTTTTTGCTGAGGCGCAAAACCAATTCCCAACTTTCTGTATTTGAATTAAATGTGACCACCACAATGAAACGGAGACCTATTAACTACTTATAAATTGTACAAATGCTAATTTTTAATCTTAGCAACTGCCTGCATCGTAAATTCGTTGACGTGAAAAGCTGCGATTGCTATCGCGAAGTATATTCAAAAGCTTTCTCGACATGCATCCATATGTAGATTCTGAACAAACATTGGTCTATACAAGGACGAACCGTTTTGAATTTAGTTTTATACCAATTTCATCACAGAGTGCACGGGATGTCATAAAATGAAGGGGATGTGATGACGGATCAAACGTCACCCGTCAAACACCCTAGCTCAGCAGGATCATAACGACAAACTCTGATCTACTGCTTTCTTTCTGTGTGAGTCTATGCATATATTCCCGTGCATGAAACAGGTAAGTTGGTACCGTTTGTACCTAGATCGAAGCAGTGGGTTAAAAAAACCAGGGTTGAGTAAATACTAGTAATGTGTAAGACTTCGTGTTGGCCTTTTCGAATCATAAAATTTCTCAGTAGGTGGGCTTATGAATATTTCTATGAACAATACAGTAACAAATCGGTTAAAATGTATTAAAAATGTCAAAATTTTAGGCAGAGAGGACATTCCGATCCTTTTCTGACCCGTTGAAGTGACATAAGGCAATCGCGTCAATTCACAGAGGATATACTGCCGGTAACTTCTGAACTTCTTTACCTAGTTAAATTTAACATACCCTCAAGACGTACAAGCTATACAGAATTATTCCACACGTTTAATTACAAGACAAATGCAGCAAGTTATTCGCCAATCAATCGTGCACTTCATATGTTCAATAATATTGGTCTATATTCTAACATCGACATTTTCTCCGATTCTCTGCCTAAATTTAAAAAGAGCATCATGTCAATAATATAACTTGTTCAATGCACATACATACATACACACACCTTCTCACTACGCAAATCACCCGGTAATTACTTAATATACACTATATATAAATAAGACACTACAAAGAAACACATCAAAAGTACCCACCATAAAATATACTTAATAATTGTAAATTGTTTCACCACTGTAAATAAAGTACTGTTTGTTTCTGTTTATAACTATATAAATAAATAACAAAAGACAATATATACTACTAAATAATATACGACAACTAATCAGTTTTGTTGGAGAATATATAATTTAGAAAACACAAATATTCTTATCATTTTACATTGTTTGGTGCTTGCACTAAGCGATTCCTTTTAGAAGGCCAGCCAACCCCAACAACGCAATTTAAAATGGCTTTTATACACGTGTAACTACTTACATATCGTTCGCAATAAAATTCCATACACACAATAGGAACATTTTGAATCAGAACTAAATTTTCATTTAAAACAGGAAGCAATAAATTATTCCCTTACAATGTACGCATTGTGCCAATGTTGCCAGAAATCCAAGATAAACCCAATTTCTTATTTTATTCCTCCCTGGGGGCAGTTTTTCACATCGCGCTAACTCTCGTATTCCCCGCAACCTCTTTAAAGAACTAAATAAAACGATTTCCCCACATCGAAATTAAATTGGAATCTCAGGAATTACAGAATAAATGCGTACCTACCGAAGTAGTTAGTAGAGTTATTTATTAATATCGTTCTGAGACAACCCTATTATTTTGGGTTTCATAATATTTTGGTGAGATAGCCTTAAAGTTATTGGTATTATAGAATTCATAAAAATAACCCTTCCAACCAAAAGAAAACATTTTCATTTGAAAAAAGAATATAATGGGTAAAATATATCTATATATAAAAATCAAAATATGTTTGCTTGGGTGTATATGAGTATATGAGATGTCTATGCGTTGCTAAACCATTCATCCGATTGCAATGAAACTTTGGGAATTTGATGTGTGCATGCTCGCGATGGTTTCTATATATAATAGTGAGCTCTGGTATCATGAAACTATGCGTTGCTATACCGTTCATCCGATTGCGATGAAACTTTGGTGAGTTGTTGTGAGCACACCCGCGGAGTTTTCTTTATATACTGGTGAACTCTGGAATTATGCAATTTGTATTTTAAAAAATGCAATAGGTGGCACGCGAGCTTTTTAAAAAAAGAATATACCAGGACTGAATGACTGGAGGGGAACTCGGGAGGGGGGTTCGCAAGACGGGGGAAGCGGGAGAGGGGAGTGGGGAGAGGGAAGGCGGAGAAGACGGAGTGGTGACGCGTGAGGGGAATGGGACGTGGGAAAGGAAGGAGAGGCGAAAGGGGACCGGGAAGAATGGGAAGGGACACGCAGGGGGAAACAATTTCTTTATTAAGTGCAAATTATTTACATAGCAAAGCATGTCGGGAAATCGCTAGTAAATAAATAAAAAATGTAACAGCTACCCTGTTGAGTCTTAATGCATGTAATTTTGTGCCAATATATTTAACAAAGCAAAACATAACAGTGGTTATAAGTTATAATACATCGATTAGCTAAATAGAATAACTTCATATTATACAGCGTTGACAAAGCTTGGGTACTTTGGATGGGTACTTCAGTATAGAATTAATTAGCATTAAGAGCAAAAGAAGGTTTTTGATTTTGACGTCGACCTTAATTTTTTGACATAAAGCAAGACTTCAACAGCAATAACTCAATATTAGGTTCATTTTAAATACTAAAATGTATTTTTCTTCTAACTTAGTCCACTAAGAAAGTAGCATAGGAAAATGTAACATGAGGGGGCGAAGGTGTGGGGGGAGGGAGAGAAGAGTGTCGTAAAACCAGGTGTGTCATAAAAACTGTCCTCTTGTTAGTCCTGAGGTATCGGGGGGTGAAAAAAGTCGTTTGGATGATTAGAGTAAATGCGTTTTCGGTACACTCAGTACTCAAGGCTTCTACGGTGCGTAAGAATAAATAGGATTATCGGAGAGTAAGATGGGGTGGGTTGGTTTTATTATTTACTGTTTAGGGAAAGTGCGTTGAAGGAAATTCGCTTTGAATAGATTTTAAATTAATGGAAAAAGTTTCTTTGTTGGTAATAATAATATGTGTTAGAAAGGATATTTTTATTTTGAAATAATATTAAAAAAAAAAGTTACATTATATTTTATTCTCAGGCTAATTTATTTTATTCTCAGGCCATTAAAGGCTAATCACGCAAGCTGTTAACGTAAGTGGAACCATCTTTTGGCATTACTTTAATAGAGCTCAATTACAAAAGTACATTTGTATTCAATCTCGCATACGAAAACTGTTTTGCGTACGGCGCGGTGTCAGAATTGTACTGGTAGAAGGTTTCTTAAATTTCGACCGTACAGACGTTAGTGTAATAAGAACTTCAGGTTTGCTTCACAAATCCATGCCGAACCACAAAGTTTTTTGATAGCATAAGATATCCCTAAAATTTTGGTAAAAATAAATTGCCAAGTATTTTTAATATCTTTGCTGTATGATTAAAGATTACCTAGAGCAAGTTATTGGTATCAGAAAATGAACTGAGGCTCTTCGGGAACATATCTTTGGAACAAAGTTTAATTTAAGTTCTTCAAAATACAGACGCTAACTTGTCGAAGAAGTATAGCAGATTCGGTAATGTTATTTAAAATTGTGCATTATTTAATCGATTGTCCCGATCTTCGACGTTTATCATTCCTATGTTAAAAATCGCAACAGCAGACAGTCACTTACCTCTCAAAACAGAACTCATTTATATACAGATCCACACACTCATTTAACTTAAATTACTACCACATTGACATTTTAAATTCGACTTTACGTGACGTAATGCGAAAACTCACTAAGCAACACGACTGACACTAGAAAGATCAATCCCTATATATTCCCGTTCTTTGCCTCTTAATCCTATTTTTATGTTCCTCCTCCCCCCCCCCCTTTTCATACATTGTAACTAAAAAATAAATTAAATAAGAAAACACCCTTACAATGTCACACTTTATCATTCACTATCATCAGTGGAAAGTTCCTAATTGGCATATTGGGATTTGCTGTCAACTTTCTTTTAAATAAATAAAATAACTACAAATAGAGTCTAAAGAGAAAGACTAGCATACCCTGTTACTTGACATTAATAATTGACAAAAGTAACCCACAAAATAGAGATCTTCAATTAGTACCATCCAATACCCATACAAAATTCCTGCCCAACTCCATTCCCCGCCACTCCCAACCTCCCAGGGCCGCATACAATATAAGGTGGATGTGGATTGAGGATGTCCCCAGCGTGTCCGTGACTACATAACGTCCGAGCAGGACTTTTATGACGGAGGGCCATCAGTGTTTGGCACGCCGCAGCAGAATTTAACCCGCCTGGGAATCGAACTGGGCCCGAAACCACCCTCGCCTACCTCCCTTACTGGAAGCCACCCAGCTACTACTTTGTTTATGTACGTAGGTACCTTATTCTAGAATAATTCTTAATAACCTGGCAAGATAAAAAATTTACAACACGATATAAAAAAAATCCAAATCGAAAAATCTTAATTTTTTTTATGAAAATGGAAATTAGGTATATAACTACCTGCCTGAAAACATAGAATTTTTCTTAACCAAAATACGATGTTTTTTTTCACAAAAGTTCTTATATTCAATTATAGTAAACTAACTATACAGGCCGGTGAAAATCGATCGAAAAAATTCGGCCGGTGAAAATCAATCGAAAATCAAACCGAATATTATGTTAGTAAACTTAGCTGGTTACATAGTATAAAATTATTAAAAATGAAAAAAAAACGAAGAATTTTGAAAATTCACGAAATCAGATTTTACTTTACTTAAGGTTAACCCTACTAAAATTACATATTTCAAATTTAGGTATACTCGACTTTTTAGCTTGTCTGAATTATTATTGACACTTCGTTACCAATTTTGAAAAAGAGAATTAAAGTATTTTTCTGTTAAAAAATTATATTATTATAGATGAGTATGTAGGTACTTTATCGGTTAACTGAATTCTTGACGCAGTCAGATTTTCAATTTGGGATGCGGGCATGGGTACCGCCGCTCCGGGAACCATTTCTTGGATAACCAGCACCCCTGTCATGGGTCACCCCAAGTGGTTCGCCACATTTGATGACTTAGCAGGGGTGCCCGGGTTATTGGGGTGAGGTTTGTCCGGGTCTTGCAGTCAGGCTGTTGCATGGCAGGCCAGATCGGGGGAGAGCGGTTGAGGGAATCCTTTTGACTTCTACAGCCGTACTTTCGTTACATCGCTTTGCAGCGCAGTGGGAGAGATGGATTCATACGTCGTTCACTCCTGGACACGCTGATCCTCAGATTCCTACCCACCCCTCAAACCCTTTTCCTTCTTAGAACTTCCTCTCTTTCCTTTCCTAAAAATACCCTCCACACAGCATCCCCAAAGATGATATAGGCCCCGAGGGAAAATATTTTCCTCAGAGCCTCCTGTGTGGAGTTAATGTAAAATAAAAAATAAAACAAATTTGTAAATTATTGATTCAATTTTTAAGAAATCCGTGTTCATTGAACCATAGTACCTAATAATCATACAGAGCAGACCTACAATCGAAATTAGTACGTTTGATGATGTTTCAAGACGTTACTAGAGAAGATGTTTAAAAATAAAACCCAGCTTATTTAATATATCTAATCTCCCCCCTTTCATTTAATAGTTACCCATCTTACTCTTCTACAAATGTACCAATGGTAACTTGTAACTAGTAGGTAACTACTGGCAATATACCGACCATTACGGTGAAGTGTATCCATCATGTGTTACAGTTCCGGGACGATCGTGCGTGTTGTGTTACTCCCTCCAGTTCCGGGATTAGGTAATGGAAGAATGGTCTGCTACGTGATGCATGCTTTACGGTCCTTTGTTTACATTCGCATTTGTTGGTGAACCCTGGCTTTTTATTAGATTTTATTAAACCCAAGACAAAAATGGAGAAACCTAAAATCGTGTACAATAATACGATATTTTATTAAGATAAGGAGATGAAAACGCAAATGTCAATGTTAGATGCCATCAGAAATAATAAATAATAATAAAATAATTTTATATATGAAAATAAGTGTCCGACCGAAACAGGATATTTTACCGAAACCGAACCTTTTTTAGACATATTAAAAATCTATTCTTTACTAAAAATTTGGCTTATTTTTCATTTTTTTATACGGACAGTTAACACGTGTTAGATGAAATAAAAAAAAAACCAATAATTAAAGTGTGTGAGAAAATATATTTTTTATGTTAGGTACTGCTATAAAACAAACAAAAATTATAAAAATTAACAAAATATGTTAATTACCCTTGAACAAAAAATTGAAAATAATCAACACTTAGGTTATAAAGGAAGGACCTCAGTAATTGAGTATTTTGCTAATGATAGCGGGTGACACACGAGCCACGAACTTACCCGAAGTCAGCCGAACGACGCGCGATAATTCACGAACGCAGAGTTTCGGTGCGGCCGAAGGTTTGGCAGATTGTCTGCCGAAACCGAAACTAGATTTTTTTGCCAAAACTTGCCGAAACCGAACCTTCGGTCAGTCATTAATGAAAATCTCCTACTAACTCTTGAACTGGACCCAGACGCGATGCCAAATCAATCACTAACCGGTGGGGGTGAGTGATTTTAAGAGTCAGAATAACAGAGGAGTGTGAGTAAGACGATATGAATGTGAATAAAGCAAGGAGTTTGAGCTGATACTACGTTATGTGGCGGTATTATCACCACCTGCAACCGCCGGTAGGCGGTGGGATGGTTAATTAGTTTAGGACAAAGACATAAAGCCAGAAGAAATTGGCTGGTACAACTTACCATAGTATAAAGTGTGTCACAGAATTCAGAAATTTTGCTAAAAGATAGAAAAAAACCAGCAGTATCGACTGGATGAGGTAATTTATTATACTTTTGGGTTAAATTAAAAAATGCACACTTTTAATCTATAATCAAAAATTTTACCAGAAATGTTATGGTAGATTCATCACTTATTTATCGCTTTTATTTTATACGGTTTCCCCCGCTGTGGTTCATGATATTTGTAATGAGCTTATTAAGAACGTGATAATGATAAAACGCTTGTAACGATTTCTTAAATTGAATAAATCAAAGAAACTTACCAATCAACACCGAATCAACAAAGAGACGATAAAAAATTGCCCAAAAACAGTCAAATTATGAATGTTGTTTGCAGAGGTGCCATATAAATTGCTATTTTATGTGGCACTAACAGTAGAATAACAATTCGTTGGGATAAAAACGAAACTCAAAAAATATTATAGATTCTAGAACTTTAAAGGCTGAAAAAGTTTCTTCAAAGAAGTTAACAGTAGGTACTTAGACGAAGAAAAATGACTTGTAAATAGTTCACATCATTAGGTGATTTAGAGAATGTGAAAAAGTTTCGAATCATCATCAAAAACAGCCTAAAGTTGTGATAGAATGGATTGCATTTTTGCTACGGTGGAGCTTTTTTATTGGTGCATCAAGAATTCTTCCCCTTTTAAGGTTGCGTTTGTAAGTTACCCCTGGACGGTGTGAAGTGGTCTGTTCCCGGGGGACAGGAAGGATCTTGCGAAGCCTTTTTACACTCACGATCACTTTACACAAGTTTAAGGCTAATGCTGGTGGATGATTTGCATTTATCTTGGGGATGGAGGGTCAATTTTTCCACAGTAAGGACCTTGCCTGTGAAGTTGTCAAATCTTAATATATAAAAATGAATGTTTCTCTATTTGTCCGTTATGCGTTCCTAAACCATTCATCCTATTGCGATAAAACTTTGGTGATTTGATGTGCGCATGCCTGCGATGGTTTCTATATATAATAGTGAGCTTTGGCGTTATGAAATTATTTCCTTTACTATTCATCCGATTGCGATGAAACTTTGGTGAGTTGTCGTGTGCACGTCCGCGAAGATTTCTATTTACATTGGTAAGCTCTGTCATTATGAAATATGTATAAAAATTTTGCAATAGGTGGCGCACGAATTGTTTGAAAAATTAGTGTATTTCATTTAGTTTAGCGGCAGGATGAGAGGGCGAGAGGGGGAGGGAATCCAGGAGGGGAATGAAGGGAGGGGGATTAGCGGGAAGGGGGTTGAGGTAGGGGGGGAACGTGGAATGTAGATGCGAGGGGAGGGGAGGTTTCGCGGGACGGGTTAAAACAGAAAAGGGGAGAGGGAAAGGCGAGGAAAGTGAAGGGGGAACGCGGGCGGCAAAGAGGAGGCGGAAGAGGAACGGAGAAGAATGGGAAAGGACACTCAGGAGGAAAAAATATCTTTATTTAAGTGGCGTTGCCACGCATGCCAGGAACTCGGTTGTCATACATATTTTAAAGGTTTAATTTGGATAATTATAAATATTAAGTTTCTATGGTTCGATAGAAGTAATTTTCGAAAAGTAAACATTATTTATAAGTATTTGAGACTCAAAATTGTTTGTTTTTCCACGATGAATTGTTATTCGAAGTGAAAGTCTTTACATAATTATTATGCATCAGTAATAAATACAACCAGTAAATTCCAAATATATTTCAATTAAGTCTAATTCATCCAATTATGTTAAAAATGTATATATACAAAAATAAGATTATCTTACTACCCTCCACACCATGTTTGCTTAAGTATGTGATCACGCCCTTGAGGTGATTTTTCACAAAAACAGCGCTATATAAATCGTCCAAATATTATTATTATTATTTATAAAATTGCCTCTGACTGTGACAAAAGCACCTTCAATATTGAGGAAAATAATTTACAGAAAATGAAAACGGTTCGGAAAACTAGCTATTCTGATTTGATCACTGAAAATCAGTTTAATTCATTCCACCGGAGGTTTCAAGTATTATTTTGAAAATGTAATAATATTATTTCTTATTCACTTGCAAAATAAACCCTTTGCCAAAAATACAAAGTTTCATTGAAACAAATTCTTCAAAGAAATCCAGTCTCTTTCAATAATAGCCAACTACGACTTTTCACCTACTTGATACTTGTTTTTTTTTTTGCAAGGAGAGGCAAAAAGTCCAACGGGGAGGTAAATGTGTGAATGAAGGAAGACTGGGGAAGAAAGAAAAGAGTGATAAAACGTAGGAAGGACCCCGGACCCGGACCCTGGGGGATGCAAAGGGTCCCGTTTCACTCACACCCGGGAGGGAATCGGACCAATTTGCAGGCACATAAGTGAGATATCTGGTATTTTGTTTTATTTGTCATAACAAAGGTGGACGAAAAATAAAATATTTTTTTGTCTTGGGGAAATGGCAATGATAAAAATAAACACTACTAATATACCTGGAACCGTAGTACCATCGTTATGTAAGTACAGAGCAAACCATGATATTATTGTTTAATTATTTTATTTATTTTGTGTAGTAGGTTCTAATCTCAGCTCTATTGCAAGTTGATTAAACCACACTACTCCATTATACGTGCAGTAGTGTTGTGCAAAACTGGTATGCATTAATGTCGTACATAAGCGACCCGCTGTGTTTTGCCTATTGCTCTCAACGCGTACCATGGCATGGTGCGACTTCTTAGAATAATCTTTGTGTATTTGAAGCAGCGTATTTTTACATATGTATTTTTTGAAGGTGGGACTTGAAAAAGTTGAGAGGTTGAATATTCTGATTTACTTATCTTATTATAAAATGAGAAACTGGCAGTAAAATTAACTATTCCTTTATTAATCATTATGATTCACATTTATTTGATTAAATATCAATTTTTTTTTTTTGTAAATTAATACATGATACGAGTCTTGACAAGAATTGGAAAACGAATATGCATTTGGCTATGTGTGACCAGACAGAAATGAGTGATATTCTATTACCTCTTTCGTGTAATCAATCGGTGAGATAATTATCTTTTTAATCAATAATTTTACTAAGAATTATAATTTAACGTTGGAAGGATATTAAAAAAATATATATGAATGGTCGGTTTCTCATTGCTGAGGATCGTGACCCCTTCTCTAATTTCCATGGTGAACAAGGCTCCTCCACTCTTTACGGTTCTGCGCTGCATGGAGAGCCAAGGACACCATCGTACCGGAAGCCAGTGATACTTGGTAACTCCAGCGCAGCGCATTGGTGTCCTTCTCTGCTTCTTCTACCTTCCACTTTGCTAGTGACTGTGAGTTTCTCCAAGTTGCAGTCTTCAGTTTGGCGAGCAACTTGTCCAAAGTATCTTCAATCTTATGTTTTAGGCAGATAGTTGAAGGCCTAATTCTTGGCTCTTACAGAATGCACACATTTGTGCGCCTGGCGGTCCAAGAGTGGGTGCTAAATGAAAAAACTTTTTTTTTTTACAACAGTTTACCGTTTTCTTAGCAGCGGTAGTGAGAGTGCTTTCCAAAAACTTTTGGTGTGTTGTATAGCAAACAAACATGTGTTGTTGCAACAACATAAATGAACTAGATTCACGCGCAACGACGGGTTAATAGTTTCGAAATTTAATAATAAGTACGGAGAGAGAACGTTTGAATACAACATACCGAAAATATTTAATTTATTACCTGATACTATAAAGCAATGTAATTCTATGAATAAGGTTAAATATATGCTGAAAAATTGGCTATTTGAAAAAAAATATTTATATTTAGATTGATTTGTATGAATAATGTTGAATTTATAGATATAAGATGTAAAATTATAACATTGAAAAATTATATGTAACTTAATTATAAGCACCTAGTGACAAGCCAATTCAATTGGTTAGCAGGACTTGTTTGTGATTTGTAATAAATATTCTTACAATAATAAATAAAAAAAATAATAAAAAAAAAATAAAAAAGCCCGTAATGTATAGATAGGAACGCTAAAATTACTATGCTACTATGTTGATCGATAATAAGTTGAATCAAAAGTTTATATAAATATATTTTTTTTATTTTGATGAAAATATGTAAATAAGAAACCTAACTTGTATGAAATAATTATTCAAACTGCTTTCATTTTATTGATCAACATATTCCTTACTGACGAATATTTATTGTCCTGGCTCTTAATACCTCACGGTCAGTTAGCCTGGGGATGTTTTCTCTGTGGGTGGGTGGGGATGGGGGAAGGGGTGTTTTAATAAACGCGCCTGGAATAGGGGAGGCCGGCGATCCGAGTCGGGGGACTTGAAGGCTAATGTTATTTTCACACCACCAACTAGGTACGGAAGAAAATACACTTTGCAAAAAAGAGGACGTGCTGAAAGCTAATATAAGATTGTTAAAGCTGTGCTGGGGAGGAAATGAAAGGTGTGCTTTTATTTCGTGGAAATATATTGAAAAATAAAATAATCAAAAATTAAAAACAAATTATTTTCAGAATATTAAATTGTATATGAATGACTACCTCCGTGGTCGAGGGATTAGCGACTAGCTACCGGAGATAGCGGGTTCAAATTCCGGCGTGCGCTAATAAATGTTATTTGATTAATGTGTGTTATTTCACAATTTACTCATTTAAAAATGATATATAGTGGTATGTACCTACTCTTAGTATCGCAAAACCACCATTCAGAATTGAAACTTTGCTTGAAATGGTTTTGGCCCTGTTTGGTGAACAGATCTGAATAGCAAGATGGAGCAACCTTCCTTTTCCGCATATTCTTCCCCTCTCGTCTACATTCAGCTTCACAACATGCCCCAATGGGGATTCCACAGTCTCACTAGTTTCAAACGGCTGGGGGTAATTGAGACTCTTGTGCGACTTCACATAAAAAAGAAACACATTTGAAAACAATCATGGGTCCGATGATGACCAGATTTTACTTAACTCAAAATATAATGTTAAAAAAATGTATGCATACGTGTACATATTAGTACGATCGAATTTGCGAGACCATTTTTACAAAAAAAAGGCAAAAATTTTTAGAAGGAGTTAACTAACTAAGCATCACGCCGCTTCCCCGCAAGGGTAGGCAGAGAGGGCGGACCGCTACACAACTCGATCTTGGCACACACTCTTTGCCTCGTTCACATTCATACATCGTCTCATACTATAGCTTTTCTATTATTCCGACTCTTCACATGGCCCGACTCAAGTATCTGATTCACTTGGTCGTGCCATGTCTTCCTCGGGCGTCCCCGACTTCTTCTACCATTCACATTTGCATCATATATTCTTCAGGAGTTACGACATAAAAGGAGTTACGACATAATATTTTAATTCCTAACACCAACCACCATTTAACCCGAGATGTCTGGGTGGGAAACTAAGGTTTTAAACAACTCGGCCACTAACAGGCCGTATATTTGTCAATCTTCATTTTCCATTTTCCAATTTTCTATCGAACCAAAGATGCCGCAGTTCTATTAGGTCCGAATAGTTCATTTGTGAATTCCTACATCCTACGGGTACCTAAGCATCTTCCCATCAAATATCACATTCAGTGCATTAATAACAGTAATTTATTCCGTAAGTGGGGGTTACTTGAGCGAACTAATCATACATAGCACTACGTAGCTCCGGAGGGTAGAACGCGCTAAATATCACAATTAATATACGACACGGGATGACAGCTTTGCGACAGAAATTATTATTGCCAGGGGTGCATTTTTATCTCAGTCCATTTATCCAAGTTAAGGGAGGCTGAAGGCTCCAGAGAGATTAATGGATGCTGTTATCATTTAAAAATTGTAAAAATGTTGTGTTAATGTTAATTGCCTACCAATTTTCTCTCATGGCAACATTTTTTCACTTAAATAGACATAAATATCTTTCTTTATTCAACTGGCAACTTTTTGATAAATTTTAGATTGTTCAGGTTGTGATAGATTTTGGATACTAAGGCAAAATTTTTAAAAGTAAATTTTAATTTTTGGTCGACATAAAAATATGATTTTCTCGTAGGTACACAATTTACATCAAATTAAGACTTTTAATTGACAATTTCCTCAGATTATAAATAAAATTTTCATATGCATATTTTCAATTTTAGACCTGGTTGCGTTATCTTTTGAGCCGGTTAGTAGTCAATTTATATTTTTTTGGTTTGACTGAGGATTGAACCTTCCTTCCCAAGGACTGGCTCTTAACTGCTGTGAACTTTAAAATGTCTTTTAAAATATATATTTTTTTTGGATTGACGTCGAATTGTATTTTCCTCCCAAGGGAGGACTAAAATGAGTGAACACCGCTAACAACTAAGCCAAATCCTCAACTAAACCAAACCGACATACGAATTTTTTTAAATATTAAGTCATCCAATTTCAGAAAAACGCGTGTGTTTACGCGGGTGCCACAATGCATTGTCGTCGACAAAGAGTCTTTCTGCCGAGTTTCAGCTCGATCGAGTGTCGGTAAGTAGGTTGATTTCCACTTCTAAGATTTGCATAAATTCATTCACGAAAACAAAATCGAAATTCAAAAAACATTCTGATGTATTTAAAAATATTTCTCTTTGATTCGTTTCCCATCTTGCAGTAAGTCGAAATATTTTTTTTGCAAAATAAAATGGTATTTTGGAGTTTTTTCTATTTTTCAGAAAGTCAGACGTTCCTGGGTTACGAATAACTTGACAATATTTTAAACTACTACCACCACAATAAGCGGAAAACGTTGTTTGTGTCATGATGGAGGACCTAGCCAGCCGAGGAATCGAAACGTGATGCCAACTCAGCCATTGACCGGTAAATCTTACTCTGTGTATACTATCATGCATTTTTCTAGGAATTTATTATAGGAGTTCATAAATAAATAATTAATTATTCAAGGAACCTTTGAACTATATAATACCGCGTACAAATAAATAAATAAAACTATTCAATTTACAATTCATTAAAACAACAAAAAAAGCATTAAGATATTTTATGGAAATTAACTATATTTGTAGCAGTATTTATTAACTGTCGAAAACTAAACCTCCCCTACACCTAAACATTTGCCTGCAATAACGAATGGTAGGGCGCGTGACCCGGGGTTGCCCGGGGGTGCGCCCGGGGTTAGAAATGCCCTGCCCAGTTCCTTTTCTCTTGCTCAATGCTCACTAACTGCTCACTCCTAACTTCACACTAATTTAATCCGCTACCTGCAGTTTACAATCATAGATAAAAGTATGTTTCCAATGTCTTCAAATGACAAAAATTATCTTAAAAATCTTGATGGAAAAAAATGTCATTTCAAAGCTACATAGATCATGTCGAATATAAACGGAAAAATCTAAACTTAATTTCTTGACTGTAGACTTTCCCGAGTTCTACAAAATAATAGATTTTTCTCTATCGTTAACAACATAACAAAATTTAGGTAACCAACAAAAAAACTAATGAATTTTAACATCAAATTTAACACAGAGAAAAAAATATGGTTCCAACATACAAACTACATGACAAACTTTACCTTAAAAATCTTAATATGAAAATAGAAAAAAATGTCATTCTTATAGATCATGGCGCCCAAGCGATGTGAGAACTTGTAATCATTGATGTAGCATTTAAATTCTAAACAAAAAGATCTATACTTAATTTCTTGACTCTTGGCCGAGTTCGATCACTTTTGCCTAGACAAAAGAACAGATTTTGCCCTATCGTTAACAACATAACAAATTTTAGATAACCAACAAAACAAAAAAACAATCAAATTTAACATCGACTAGCTTTACCCCTGACACCTTTTTCCTTTTCAGAATTTCCTCTCTTTCCTTTCCCTAAAACGACCCCCCACACAGCATACAGACCTCGAGGAAAAAATTTCAGGGCCACACGTGAGTGTAAAAAATGGACTACAAAGAATTCGTAAAACACATTAAACGTATGTCATCAGAAAAACGTTCGAGTGTTTTAGCTTTGCTCCTGAAAACTAAACATTATTTCTAGAATGCCATTTTCGTGAAGGGATCACCTCTAGCGAATTTTCTTAATTTTTTCTTCATTGTTAACAGGTATGTGATACTTTAAATACCACATAGTGCAAACAACCGTTTGTAATTTCATTTGAATTTATTTTGGTTGGCAAAATTTTTATTCAATAACCACTTTGAATATTAACGACACTTAATTAATGTCTACTCCCCTATTCTATCTGATGCCATACGTTCACAGTCGTCATTCAACGGTCTTGCCTAAATTGGCCGAGTAAATATTCATATATCGCTCTAAGTCGGTTGCAACAGTTAGGGGACTTGGCACAACTCACAATGTGACAGATGAAATATCATTGTTGAAATTTGCATCTTCAAATTAGGTGTGATGACTGTTGTTTGAACGGTGATTACGAACTGTTCATTATAATTCTGCAGTTTTTACATGTTCCTATAAAGACATGGGTCTGTGGTTAAGTTTGTTTGTACGTATAAATAATATTTTATAAAACTAGGAAATAAATTAAATAAGAAAAAGAAAAATAAGTTATTAAGACTATAAAGATCCGAAAACTTCGATTTCTTGGACATGTGATGAGACATCCAGAGAAGTATGAGATCTTGCATCTCATAATGCAGGGAAAGATTGCCGGAAGCCGGGACCCTAAAATAAGGAGAACATCATGGCTGAAAAATCTGAGATAGTGGTTTGGCCAGTCTACTGAAGAGCTGTTCCGGGCCGCAGTAAACAAAGTCCGCATAGCCCCTATACCACAACACTTAGCAATAATACATTGTACTCACCCACTGTTTTGTAATTGTCAAGTCATTATATGTTTACCCAAAAATATATAAGTGGTTCTTGTTTAATTTATTTATTTATTAATATTTTATTCATGAAATCGAAATGATTTCCGATTGACGTCTATTTAAAAAAGGGTCGATCAGAATCAACTATCACGTAGTACTCTTTACATAGACCTAAGCTAAAACACCCCAAAAGTTCAAAAGTAAGGGCAGGAAGGCTATAATTTCGGCCGGTGCCGATAGTTCATCAATTGATCCAATTTGTGATTGATTCCTCCCCTTTAGGAGAAGAAGAAACTGACCGCATGTACAACAATCTTCCCTGATTGCTAATAAGGGGTAAACTAAGTTATACTATTTTTCCTTTGACCAATCCAAATCGTCCAGGGGTGCGGATTTTCCTCGCAGAACTTGTGGTATTTGAAAAAATGGGATTTTTTTGATAAATGGGCTGCTTTATCGAGTCTAATTGGGGATTTTTCGCCAATTTCGAGGGGAGTTTGAAGTTATTATTTTGTAAAGAACAGTCATTTATGAAAAATGATATGGAGCTTTATGTGTCGTGGTGATGCAAGTAGCTACTCGCTCGAATTCTTACTTACACTTTTTTGCACTTACCAAAAGAGAACTGAAAAAATCGTCGAATTAATGCTGTTTAATGTCTTAACTTAAGTTTTTAACAAGTGCAAAATAGAATTTTATACCAGGGAAAATCAAAATAAAACATAAATCAAGATATATTTTCGACTTTTTTACTAATTGCATATTCACTTTGTGGCGTCTTTTTAATCTAATAAAAATTAAAAAAAACTGTGTATACACCACTGTATACTAAGAACACTGGACGTTTTTGAAAGGAAAGTTTTGAGGCGTATCTTCAGACCGGTTTTAGAAAATGGATTTTGAAGCAGACGTTGCAACAATGAGCTGTATACTCTGCTTAAGGAGCTAAACGTCACGAAAATATATACAACTGGGAAGACTTATGTGGCTGGGACACGTAGAGAGAATGACCGAGCATCAAGCACCAAAGTCCCTGCTCAAGACCGATAGGACGAAGGAGCCTAGGAAGGCCAAGATTAAGATGAAGCGACAACGTCCTCAAAGACATATCTACCTTGGAGCTTCTAAACTGGAGATAGCTGGCACAAAACCGAGATGAGTGAAGGAAGACTCTTGAGGAGGCCAAGACCCATCAGGGGTTGTAGAGCCAAGAGTGATGATGATGATACACTACTGTATAATATCCTATTCCAACTCAATATTTTATCGACGGTACTAAACTCCAGGAAGTCGCAACCATTCGGGACCTAGGCGTATTATTTGATAAAAAAACTTACTTTCACACCTCATATCGACAACATCATTTCTAGCTTCTTGAAAATGCTAAGGATTTATCAAACGAAATAGTAAACATTTTCAAAAATAACGCTGCACAATTCCTTCAACCGCAACGTGTTGGAGTACGCAAGTGCTGTATGGAGTCCAACCTACAAAGTTCACATTCAGCGAATAGAGCCAGTTCAAAAACATTTTATGTACCACCTAGCGATAATACTAATTCCGATAAGCGAGCTCGATCACTTCCTCACTACACCGATAGACTAAAATTCTACAATGTACGCACCCTTGAACAGAGAAGACTAAATACAGATTTAAATTTTCTTTTCAAAATTGTTAATGATTTAATAAACTGCCCTTTTCTACTTCATCAAATCAGGTTCAATGTTCCTAGAATTGGTTCACGGCTTATAAATTATGTTCCGTTAAATATTAAAAAATATCGAACTAAGCTGGGGTATGAATCAGCTTTATCTAGTATGTGCCGTAATTTTAACGAGGCTTATAAAAAAACATTCCATTAATTTGACAATGTCAACATTGGCTAACTTCAAATCATCTCTTAACAAGATTTAAAGCTCCCTTTTATATTGTTAGATATATAAACTTATAAACCTATAAACTAAACCTTTAAACTTATATTATAATATTATTGTTCTAAAAACTTGTTGCAAGAACTTATTATTTTGTAATGTATGGTATGTGTGTGTGCGTGAATGATTGTATATATATGTAAGTATTATGTTATTAATGTTGTGTTTGTCTTTAATTAGTGATAGCATCAACCATGTTCAGTGTAATTGTATCTGTGAAAGCTTTGATGTACCTAAATCACTGTTGACAAACCTAATAAAAAAAATAAAAAAAATAATCGACGTGTTTCAAAACCAATGGTTTCTTCGTCAGGATAAAGGTATAATTTTTTGGTTGTTGTTGTTGATATAGAAATCTTGGTTATTCTGTGATTATTTTCATAAATGAAATAATTGAGTAGTTACCACCTTTATAATAATTTTATTTACTATGTGTAATTGTGTTTTATGATTCCTAATAACATTTTTTTTTACATTACTTCCACACAGGAGGCCCTGAAAAAAAACTCCCCCCAGGACCCGTATCATCTTTGGGGATGCTGTATGAAGCATTTTTTTATTGAAAGGAAGGAGAAGAAGTTCTGGGAAGAAAAATACATGAGGGGTCAATACGTCCAGGAGTACAAGAAGAAATACAAGGTAAATGTGTCCAGAAGTGACGGACATACGCATCCATCCCTCCCACTGCGTGCAAGGCGATGGATCGAGAGGGTCCAGCTGGAGAGCTCTAGGTTAGGTCTCCCTCAACCAGTCTCTCCCGATCCGGCCCGCCACGCAGAAAGTGGGTAGACGCATTCGCCGCCAAATAGAACCAGACAAACCTCACCCCATGAACCCGGCTATTTTCAATAAAAAATAAATAAAGACAATCATTCCCGGGTTACGAAAAACCCGACAATATTTGAAAATTTCCTACTACCACCAGCGGAAATGTTGCTTGAGTCGTGATGGAGGACTTAGCCCGCCGACGAATCGAACACGTGACGCACGCATGGAACTCAAACGCAAAGCCAACTCAGCCACTCAGTCACCAAACGTAGCGAACCACTTGGGGTGACCTATTGTAGGAATGTTGGTTATCCAATAAAAGGTTTCCGGAGCGGGGCGGTATCCATACTCGCCTCCCAAATTGCATTAATTACAATGTTTTTTTGTCTGCAGGTAGATATTATTTGTCTAAACTTGTTTGTCTAATCTTATATTTGTATTTTTTTAAATACGACTAAGAAACTACTGGTTTTGAAACAGTAGATTATTTTAATTAAATAGTGGCGAATAAATTAGTTTTAAATTTTTGAGAAATGCAAATAGTTTTTCTGTTTTATGGTTAACATAGCCTCCCTACTGATAAGTACATACATTTAACCTACTTACTGATAAAAGTACTACGTATTTTTAATGTAATAAATAAATAAAAATGCTGAAATTTCTTTATTGTGTATCCGGAGACCAAAATTTTAAGTTTATACTGTATAATATTTCAAAAAGTGCATTTCTTTAGAGTCATCGATCGAAATGAACAAGTTCTTTGTACTGGTATCGGGAGTGCATATCTTTAAGGAGATACAATTCAAAGCATTCTGCAAAGAAAATGTGTTCCCTAGTTCCGCAGAGTCATCCGAGCAATCATCGTCGCTTATCTCCGCATCGAAAAAAATCGCAGGCTTTAATGCGGATATTTTGCGATCCGGGCAAAGTGACGCGGAAGTATAGTAGTACCTAACGAATAAGGTAAAGAATAGGACTTCTATTACGAGAGGGGAGAAACGGAAGTTCTGTACTACTATTGAACAAGTCCCCTCGGATCTTAAGGTCCCAGGAGTGCATTTCAATCAGCAATAGTAATCCGGAATAACATTATTTCGGGCACTTGACGTACAAATCAAGAACAAGCATTTTTTCGTTTTTTGATGTTTTCTCGTGTAAGTAAAATAAAAATCTATTTGATTTCACTAGTTAGAAAAACGGTTTCTTTTGTGAATCTATTATTTATAGAACTGGTACGTTTTTACGGATGTAAAAACAGAATTACCATATCCTTTGAAAATTCTCATTATTGATCGTTAATTTAAATTTTTGTTTATTACTCCCTCAGGCCTCGGGCCTACTTTGTCGGATGGTCATTTCCGCTTTGCAATAAAATCCATATAAATGGATCCATCCTAAAATAAAAATAAAAAAATATCAAAGGTGATAAAATACGCTTTCATATTTTATAATTAGAAATAAACATATAATTCTTGATACGTCAAATTTTTGAATCCTTGCATAAGAAAGTTTTTAAAATAGCTAACCTTACGCTTTTTCTGACGGAAATAACTGATAACAAAAAAAAAATAAAACACACTTATATTTTATTATGCAAATGTAGTATAAACGTTATCGTCAACTCACTTTAATTAATAAAAAAATTCCAAATTTACATGCTTTTTTTTTCAAATTGCTGTCGTAAACTTTGGTATCATAAGGTGTATATTTTCTAATATGTAGTTATCTTTTAAATTTTAGTATAACGCATGGTGTTACATAAATAGGTAACCATAACATAAATTTTGTAATACCATAAATACCCCTTTTGTCATTCTGAACACAAAATGAAAAAATGTACTTACAGATAATACGGAAATGTTGACTTTAAATAAGAAATAGATGTCAAATAAATATTTTGCATTATTTTAATAAAACTTACCTAATAACTAAACCGCAGTGATTTAATATTATTATTTCCTCACAATCAAGACGTTTAGTGCTGACATTTTTCTATGAAAAGATTACCTACAATAAAATTCGTTGATCTACTTGTTAAAAAAATAATACAACGGCTCAGAAAAATCCACGAAGATATGAGAATTTCCACTGCACATTTTTTACAGGGATAAATCAGTTAACGCGTCTAGCCGATTGCGCGCGGACAAACCGGTGGGCGGGAGGGGGTGCGGGCGTCCCGATGTCCGAGCCTCATTAGGGGTAGTTTGGATGCCGCCCTCACCCGCCGGGCGTTCAGATTTCAATATAACAGTTCCACCCCGGGCGAGGTGCGAATATAAGCCGCATGTATGCAATATTGTTTGTTTTCATCGCCATTCCGGTCACGCGTGCGCGATTCATATTTTGTTGGCAGCTTTCGTACGGTTTGAATAAAGTGTAATGAAGTTTTTCAGACGGGGTTTAATGCGCCTTATTATTTCTGATGATAATTGATTTGAATGATGGTGATAAATAGTGGTCAGTTGTAGAGAGGATGAACGGATTAAGGAATATAAACATAATTGTGAATGGAAGGAATGAAGACATTTCTCAATAAAGTCAATCAAATACTTGAGTCAAATCGTTACAGGACAGAAGAACCTCGTTTGACGTGAAAAACATTCACATATATCAGATTGATTTTAAAAATGTATTTATTGACAGAGCCTAACACGGAGAAAAATGTATTGCTAATTTATTAAGAATTATTTTCAAAATTTTCGTAATTACAGTTAAAAACGGGATTGCAGTCCTTACGAATGAATTAACAGGACGAGGTGACCTAATAAACGTTAGGATGCGCATTATCAGGATTTCCTAATAAACTGTAATGAAATTACGAATATTTTACCGTGACGACGAAACTCGTCTGCATAAAATTCCTAATATTTTTGGTTTTAATGAAACGAAGACTTACAGTGAATGGAGTAAGGACTGTGTGCCAAGACATAATTGTTTAGCGTTTCATAAACCCTGCATACATCTACAAATTAATGACGTTATAATTAGTACTAAACATTAATTAAAAAGCGTTTTAAATTTTCAAGATCCCGTTAAATTTATTAAATTAAGAGTAAGCTACACAAAAACCGACAATGCTTTGAAAGATTGTTGTGTTCTAAAAACTACAATCGTACTATTAGCTTCCCAGTGGTTTCTAAGTGGATTCCGAATATGTCGGAAAAAGGAATCTTCACACATCTTTTTTGAGAAGTTAAATACGATAAAAGATGTTCCTTGCACTGTTTAAAGTTATGTATAAGAAAAGTGGAACATTGAATCATTAAGATGTTGTTATCTACCAGGACTGAATCTATGTATGTATAACCTAACCTTTCATTGAATGGGAACTTCTGTGAAAACATCTCAAAGAGAATTGTTCCCACAAAGAAAATACTCGGACACCTCTTGAAGAGGTTCGGTAATCCAATAAAATATAAAATGTTGTTCCCCGGGGACGGGGGTGAAATGGTCCGCTGATTATTTCCTCCCTTAAGAACAAAGAGGGAGTAGTGTTAGAGAAATAGTAATCATATATATCACTGGACGTAAGATACAAAATAAAAGATTTTACAAGCGATGCGCTCAGTACAGATGCAATCATAAAATATTTGTTTTGGACTTGGAACAAGAATTACTTGTGGAAAAAAAAAGCGAAAAATATTTTTTTTTTTAATTTTTCGAAGAAAATTTCTTCGGAAAGATTTTCACTTTGTGTAATCTATATTTAATTTTTAAGTTGAGTATACCTACGTTTGATCCTGATGAAGTAAACATTGTTTACGAAACATGTTGATTGTGTACAAATAAAAGTGATGTAAACAAAGTTATTTGTCTTTTTATTAAAATATGTTTTTGTTTATTTTTATATATTTCTTATAACAAATAAGAACCTGTACGTTTATAAAGCATAAGGAGTTGATCTATTAACTAAAGAATCTTTTCACAATCGTCGTAGGAAAAATGTTATAGGAATATTAATCAGTTTGTAGATACTCGTATTCGAACTTTTCTCGATCGGTTTCCCGAATAAGCATTGCTATAAGCAATCGAAGTTTTTAGTCGAAATATTCTAATTATATTGATACATTCAAACTGTTCAAACCACCAACAGAATTATACAGTGACAGCAAAGTCTACAAATTTTCCCAACTAATGATTGTTTGAATGTTGTGTTGATGTAATTTTATGAATGTCAATAAAAACACTGAAGATCTGCACGTTTTTCTTTATTCAGCGTATTTATAAGTTCCACTCTTTCCGGGTTGTGTTTTTTACGTGCGTGGTCGTTTGTCGTACTAACTGTGTTGCCCGGAAAACGTGATTAAAATCGTGATAGGAAAAGGCTAATTTTACAAATCCGACTAACACTGGGACCTAGGACTCGTGATAATCACTTTGTTAGTTGACAAGGCTTTATGGGTGGTTGACTTGGTCAGTCACGTCACGATAATGTTTGATTAGTGAGGTTGACAATTTTTTCAAATGTAGAAATCCTTGAAACTTTAAGTTAACAGTATTTATTTGTGATACTTTTTTGTTTTGTTTTGTTTTTACAGTTAAATTAATATTTAAAACCTCCATATCTCATGATGAAATTGAAGCTGAAAATAGTTGCTTAAACCATTAATTTCACTCCTGCCGTAGGTCATCCCAAGTGGTTCGCTACGTTTGGTGACTTGGCGTGCCTGGGTTCATGGGGTGAGGTTTGTCTAGGGCCAGATCGGGAGAGACTGATTGCGGGAGATCTTTGACCTCTCCAGATGGCCTCTCTATCCATCGTCTTGCACGGCAGTGGGAGGGATGGATTCATACATCCGTTACTCCTGAACACATTGACCCCCAGTTTCCTACCCACCCCTCAAACCCTTTTCCATCTTAGAGCGTCCTCTATTTCCTTTCCCTAAAAAGACCCTCCACAAAGCATCCCCAAGGTGACATAGGCCCCGAGGGAAACTTTTTACTGTTTGAAATTATGAAAAAAAAATCAATTGAGACAGGGAAAATTCTGTAAATTTTTGGATATCAGTGCTCATTCGACCATAGTTGAAAATATATCATTATTCATTACCTGCTTCAATTCTGACTATTTACTGAGAATACTAAGTTTGCAATGTTTCAACTTCCATTACATTAGATTAGTGAGCATATCGACATCGACATTCGAAGACATTTTAAATTGTTGACATGAACGGTCCCCTCTAAACGCCGGTTCTCAGCCCGCTGATAACAAATACTATAACATGACAACGTATGCGCGTTGGTCTCTCAGACCGACAAATCAATAATTCGTTGTTTTCTCAAAAATTAACAACAGTGCGACTTTGATGTTTTTAGTAGCTTCTTAATTTGTTGTTAGGAATTTTTAGTGCGGCGCGGCGCGCGCATTGGTGCTGAGTGGATGTGTGACACTTATTTACTGTTATCGGTCTTTTAGGTAAGTAAAAATGACTACCCAAAGATCCTAATAATGATTATTTCTTATAATATTTTATTATTCTTGATTCTTTCATTAAATGGATTTCAGAGTTTTTTTTTTAATTAACACATGAAAAAGTTTATTTTTGTTATTAAGAGCGAACAACCAGCCAGCGGCCGAAAATCCACATTTCGTCGAAAGAAGTTCTTACGATCGTACAGGGCGGTTCCAATGAGAAAGATTTCTTACTCTCCGTACCAGCTTTTTAAAATTATAACTCAATATCGTTTTTTTTCATTCCAAATTTGCTTTATTTATACCTACATCCAAAAATGCTGAAAGGCGTGTTGATAAAACTATTAAAATTATGTACTTTCTGTAATTATTTTTTGATCATAAGTATTTACCATTTTTCAATAATGTCTCAGCAAAATAAGGATGTAAAAAAAATTGAAATGTGTTAGTCTGTAAGTGCGCAAATAAATACACAAATGAACCAATTTTCGCCAAGAAACATATGTACTTATATATTTTATTATGATTTTATTTAAACTAAAATTAACATTCTGTTACATACGTTTACCAGAAAATGTATTAATTTATTTTACTGCATAATTATATAATTTGAAATGGGTGTTGTATAACAAATGCACTTTTTTGAAAATTAAACAAATCCGCCAAGGACCTATGGTATAACTTTATTATACTAAAAATTATCAATTTTTCTGAAAATTTAAAACATAAGTTTACTAGATAAAAAAACAATCCTTGGAAACCAAATTATATTTTTTTGTGGAAAAGAGTCAATACGCCTAAACACTGATTTAAAAATGACATATTTCTGGTGTTCTCTGGTTATAGTTCGGTTTGGCTGGAGCTCAAAATATTGCAAGGCTGAGTTAAAAGTCTGTTTCTACCATATAAAGTGAAAGTTTTTGATATATTTATTTTCTTTATTTCAATTATTCCCCCTTCTACATAAAAAAAATACCAATAATGCCTAAAAAGTGTAAAATCAAAATAATGCAGGCGAGAAGAAATCTCGGTCTGAGAGACCGTACGCGAGTATACGTGTTATGTCGTTGGGCGCAAGTATACGAAGGTTAAAGAGGACCGTTCAACGTAAAACAATCAAAATGGCTTTGTCAATTTGATAGTCAATCAAATATGACGGAAGTTGTAACGTCCCAACTTTAACATATAATTTTTTTTTAAATTTTATTTCTGGATAAAATATTAAAAGAAAAATAATTCGTGATCCAGCGACCTGTCAAAATTCAATACTTTCCGCATACAGAGATAATCGAAAAGTTTGTCCTTCCATTATCATGCAGCATTATAAACATGATTCAATGCAACACAAACAAACTATTCGTGAATTGCCCGTCAAACAACCCAGTGCTCACCGGCGAACATCAAAGAATTATGCACAGAGTGAAGGCGATTTATTCAGGTTTTTATTCAGAACTCCGCCTGTCTTCTTTTGCATATTATTTATTTGGCTTTCTTCGTTCAATCTATTTGGGCTTGCGCGATTTATTACGGTTTAAAATGGCTTCATGGTCTATTCAATCAACTATTTGCACTAGTTGAATGTTAATACCAACATGATGATTTTAGGAGGAAAATAAAATAGAACACTGCGTTAACAACGCACTTGTTAGGTATTGTTTTATTGGAATATGTAGTTTAATGTACGGAGAAAGGAGAGTATAAGGATTACACACATTAATAATGTGATGTAATAAGTGAACAGAAGAAGAAGTGGGTTCGTTTTGGTAGAATAACTTTTTTTATTTGTGCTATCGTTTTCGAGTAAATCGAGTCCGAAGAAATTTGAAATGAATCGGTCGCTATGGGGTTGAGATATTTTATTTATTAATTTTAATTAAATATCTTTTATTTGCGTGAAAGCGTAGACCCGGCTAAAAAGTTTTATTTAACACTTTATTTGACGAAATAGTGGAAAAAGTAATTTAAAAAAATGATCCTATCGAAAAAATATTATTTTGGGATATCTATATGGGATATATAAATTATCCAGTTTAAATGATCCTATCGAAAAAATATTATTTTGGGATATATAAATTATCCAGTTTCCTGCTTGTACTATGACCTTCCGGACTTCCGGACACTGTGTATGTAGGTAGGTACTACATTGCCCACAAAGAAAAATAAAAAATAAACAAGAATTGGGTAATATAAGAAAAAAAATTATGGAGAAAGGCAAACATTCCCGGGATACGAATAATCTGACAATAATTTGAAAATTTCTCAATATCATCACAGTAACCGGAAAATGTTGTTTGTGTCGTGATGCCGGACTTAGACTTTTAAAATTAACTCAAGACGCTTGGGTGGGAACAGTAATATTATTATAATAAAAGATATACCTAATATTATGAAGCGAAAATTTTACTTAGTAGCTACGTACCTTCAGGTTAATACTAGGTAACGATCATTTACATAGGTACTAAATATGACGAAACAGCTGTCTCGCGTCCTTCGATTACTGATGCAGCAACCATATTTTATTGGTGGATACTTCGAGTATCACCAAAGCAAACGATCCGAAGGGGCATTGCACCGGTTCTGGATCTTGTGGTCGGCAGAAACCACTAATAACCCTTGGGAACTGTTCGGCTGTACAGCGGATTCAAATCATATGATATTATTATAATGCTACCGGTGATATCATTCCGTCGATTCAATGGGAATGCAACTGGAGTTGATTTAAGTTGTTTGAACAGGAAATAAATTACATTTATACTTTTAGAAACGCTCAATAGGTGTTCCGTATAAATAAAATCGGTTGTGTTTATCCGAGACACTACCTAGGTTGCAGATCAATTCTTTAGAACTTTGTGATAATTTAAAATGTAGTGGCCAAAAATATGGCAAAAAAATATTCAAAGTTAATTCTGAAATATGAGATCGACAAAAATGACTTCAAAATAAGAGGTCGCAATGGCCAAGTTGGTTTTGTCCCGGTAAGATATGAGATCCTGGCTTCGAGTCCCGGCTGCGACCGTTACCTTTATGTTTTTCTGTGTCTTGTTCTTTTTCTTAATTTTGTTTAGATTGATAAGTATTGTCTTCTTCTTCAATGATGTTTTACAATTGATGTGCATAATCTTGAAAAGTTATTATAACAAGAGTTACTCCAGACAATGAGGACAATGAAATCCCCAATGGGGTATGTTATGAAGCTGAAGGTAGTAGGAAGATGATGGGAAGAAGAAGGTGGGAAATATTTTTTGCTTAATATTAGAGTAAAGCGTATATTTTTTTTGAAAGCTGTTATAATCTTTTTGCGCTGAAAATGTATTGTTTTTTATGTACCTACCTATTTAAATATTATTTTTCCGAAGTAAGCACAGAAACGTACCTACCCGACGAAGACAAATTTGAAAGCTAAAATTACCTATCTTACTTACAATGTTTTTTGTGAATATTTATTCAAATCAATACAGGTTGGATAAAGTAAATTCAATTGTAAATTGCCTATGCAAGTCAATACTCGTAAAATAATAAGATTTCTAAATGCATATTATTTCTACTGAATTCCTATCGATGGCGATGGATCGATCTAAAAACACGCCATACGGTTAACCATGAGACCGCAGATTTCTTTCAGAGTCCAATTGGAGTATGTATTTCGAAATTGAGTCATTGAAACCATGTTGTATTACCTCTTTGTCAATAGAAATCGATTCTGTATATTATAGTATAACGTATAATGGTTGATATTTCAAAACCAAAGAAACACGAGAAAAAAGAAATGGATTTATAGGGCCTGAGCGACGTGAACAACGTAAATAAATAATAATAAAAATATAAACAAGTTTTCACATAGGTAGTAGAGAATTGGAATAAAACGGTGTTACAATTACCACTGTGCTCGTATTTGAAAGTAATGTCGAAATGCGTAAGTTTTTTATGTTTGTCATTATGATAAGCTGAATGTTTGAAAGTCATTAATGTAGGCATTGCAACTAATAAAACTACTGTCAGTATTTATATTGATTAAAGAAAAAGAAATAAAATATTTGATAAGAAAGTAATCATTATGTACAGATATCTATGACAAATTAGCTCGTTAGGTAAGACTGTGATCATTAAGATGAAGCCATACTAAATAATGCAAGATCATACAAAATCTTTTTTTTTTTTGAAAATTTGATCGCTTAGAAGTATTATAGAGGCTTCAATTAAATATTGCGTGTAGAACATATGTTTGCCCTTTCAAATATCGGTCATTTTTTTAATAAGTACTTTAATAAGTCTTGAAAAAAATCAAGTGTTAGGTCTATAAAAAATAATTTTAAGTGCAAACTCTCCTACTTATAAACCCCTTTTCGGATATGGTTTTATTGTATAATGTGGCAAATTCAGTTTCTTTTATAATTATCGTAACCAAAAATGATATTTAGGCTCGAACTTTGTAAAATAAAATAAAATATCTATTTTCGCGTTGTTATTTTACAAAACGGCCGGCAGTCGACGAATTTGAATTTTCAAAATTGGACCCTATGCCGTCCACCGAAGGACTACAGACCTATTTTTGTGTCAGTTCCGCCCCGGCCGCGACGGGGAATAGAAGCCTTAGACTCCGCGCCGCTTGGTTCCTTGAAATCAATTTTTAATTTCCGTTTTATTACAATAAACAATGCTTAAAAAAGGTATTAATGTTTTTTACATGTCTTTACAATATAAAGATTTTTTTTTCTCAAAAACCTTTCCAAAAGCTTTTTCTCAAATATTTTTAAACTCCTCCTATAAAGGGGCGTGAATCCCGAATTCGATTTTTTCCTGGACTATTGGATCGCCTTAAAGCTAAAAAAATAAGATATCGCGTATTAAAAATAAAATGGATAAAAATTTATCCAGACATGCACTATCTACAAAGCATTTAGTTAGAGTTGAATCTTGCAATCATGTATAAAGATAGCAGCCAATAATATGTGCGTTTAGAAAATGAAGATAATGATGGTAGTTCTTACTCGAAGTATGATACTGTTAAAAGTGACCGAATCGAATATAGACACCTTAGCTCAGTTGGTAGAGCACTTGCCATGTAAGCGAAGGGTCCTGGGTTCGAGTCCTAGAGGTGCCAATATATTTTTATGATTTTTCTGTCTCCCGAAACACAATCGAAAATCTGATTGTGTTTCGCTAATATTGTCTTCATTTAATTAAATAAAAAAAATAAGAGTAGGTAACAGACGTTAGGCTCCGCGTTGCTTGGTTTCTTGAAATCAATTTTAACTGTCCGTTTTATTTTAATAAACAATGCGTAAAAAGGAATTAATGTATTTTACAGGCCTTAACGAAATCAACCCATATTTTTTTTTCTCAAATACCTTTTCCAACCTTTCCAAAAGTTTTTTCACAAGTATTTTTAAACTCCTCCCATAAAGGGGCGTGAATCCAGATTTTTTCCTGGACTATTGGATCGCCTTAATATGTAAATCTCAGAACAGATGTACCTGGATGTACCTAACACCTAGCGAGGTCTGTATAACAAAAAATAAATAATTTTTAACACTTTTTCAAAATAAGTAATGAATAAATAAATAAAAATTAGCAAAATCCAATTTTAATGTAGGTAAGTATATATGTATTTACATATTTTGCTAACTTATTTTATTACTTTAAAAAGCAAAAAAAAACATTAAATGGGTACCTAAATTTATGAATTAACTGTCGACCACAATTTTATACCTAAAATGCATAACGTGATTCGATATTTATCATTAATAGATACCGCATTAGGTACCTAATTATATTACCGTTATAACGAACGATTTTTTTTTCATTATTCTTCGTATGCCACCGAAATATAAACTTAATAAAATTCAAAGGCATTTTATAAAACTTTATACTTAACATTATAAACTTTATATCGTAATCAGACTTCGTGTGTCGGTTGCGTTATTTAACACGGTAGCAACATTGTGTTTTTTGTTACACAATTTTGAATTTTTTACAACTTGTTTTACTGTCTAACTTTATGGTACGGTAGCCGATTTGCCTTAGGCGTATTTTCAAAAATTAGTTAGCCACCAATACTCATTTTAGTTGTTACCGACATGAAAAAATCCAACCGTCTAGTTTCGATTGACCGCAAGCTATTTGGTAAATTCGGGAGTAAGCGATGGGAGAATACTGACTTTTATGAATGGGAACGTTGTCAATGGTGAATGTTTTTTTATAAAATTTTATTAATTTTTTTTTTCATTATTACTAAAGTTCCTTATACGTATTGATAAACAAGGAAATTTAATGAAGAATATCATGATTTTAGGATATGCACTACGTGGTGACCGGACAAGTCAACCAACTCAGAACCACCTCAGAAAAGTCATTAGAATTTATGAAAAAAAAATTGGTTAAATAGGTTTTTTTTTAGTTAGGAGATTTTTCATGCACGTTTTTTTTCCTTTGGCTTTTTTATTCTTGTAAGATTCCTTCTCCCGTAACCATTTTTTCACAGTAAAAATGATTTTTTTTAAGTATAAGCTTTCATTGCAATTGGCATTAGCTTGATTATATTTGCAAATAATCAATATATTTCATGTGGTTTGCAATTAATGACCGGACAAATCAGAATGAAATCAACTCACTTCGAAAAGTCACGATAAAATTATAAAAAAATGGTTGAATAGGTTACGTTAGGTTAGGTTACGGGCTATTAACATTTTTTTATCATAACTTTTCATGACTTTTTGAAGAGGTGTTGAATAACATGATTCTGAGTTGATATATAACCGTATCATGCATAATAATAGGTGCATGAATGTAATTATGTACCTCCTACGTTTGTCCCAACACAGGTACATACATCTCAGTGAGACAGGCACCATAAAATCATCAATAATAATGTTTATACAGATTTATAAATATTTAAAAAAAAAAAGGAAGAATTTTTTAAAAACTACGCAATAAGGGTCAGAAAAGTCATTAGAAGTGGACAGGTAGCTCAACACAGGAGACCCTGAGGAAAATAATTTCCCTCAGGACCTATGTCACCTTTGGGGAGGCTGGGTGGAGGGTTTTTTTTTAAGGAAAGGAAGGAGAGGAGAGTTCTGGGAAGGAAAAAGGGTAGGAATCTGGGGTTCAGTGTGTTCTGGACATCCGCCTTGTGATGAATCGCAGTGGATACGAAAATATAGTAGCTTCCACCTTACGAATGAATAAATAATAATTCAGAATTATAACGAAATCAACACACTAGCGACATCTAGCTGATTAAGTTTGATTGGGCCATGGAGACTGCAGAGATCTATAATTATTAAATTAATGTCAAGTTTTGATAAATAGAACACAGAGGGATCCAATTATAAACACTTAAGATTGATCTACCAATCAGAGAAGGGGGAGGTTACCTTTTTTCAAGACAAAGAGATGGACTTTGGACTAGACCATTAGTCTGAGATTTATGGGGTAAAAATCATCATCAACCCGAGAGATCAATACGCTTTAAGATAAACACAATCCCACGTTCGGTGCATTTGGTACAATGACCCTAATTTTAAAGGTAAATATTGAGTGCAACAGAGGAATCGACAACCGCAGTTAACGAACAAATAAATCCATATTATGTTGAAAAAATGATGCAATAAAATAGCAAGGAAATATAATGAACGGAAGATTAAAGAAAAGACCTGGAAAACGTGGGAAAAGCTACTGTAGGGATACTCAATTACATAACGAGAACGTGAAGAACAAAAGGAGGCCAGATTCAGAGGAAAACGTACGTTTGATATTTAAAAGAAAGAAAAACGATGGAAATTAGGAATGTCACTTTTAAATGAAGCAATACGGTCAGGGAAAACGATTTGAAAAGAAAATCTAATAAAAAAAAACGGACATTTAAACGGAAGTATTTATTGAACAATATAAGATTTCGACTTAATTTTGCGTTTTCAGACGAGTTTAAATAGATATCGTTATATATTTGAAATAGGGTGGTTATTCTAGTTATATTACGTTAGATTAATTCAAAGGAAGGGATCGTTTTACGTCATTTGCTATGAGAAAATACTATAGACGATAGAACAAATTGCTGAGGCAATTGATGTAAAAAAAGGTTGTCGAGCTCACACACGATTTTGTTGTTTAAACAATAATATTTCCGACATGGTTTTGGGTGATTATGATAGTCTTTATTGCTTTTGGGGCAATAAAAGTTAACATGGAACTTATGCAATATTTGGATAAGATAAAAGAGATTAAATTTAACGAGTTAATATTAATTTATTATTTACGATCCAGTACGTAGAAATCGAAAATATCAACATATGTCAACGATGATACTTTATGGGTTTTTGAGATGAAACGAGACACAATTTTATACGTTTTTATACGAAGCAATTAACCAGACACATATCCCAGAGTCAAATTGGAATTTTCTTCTATGAAAATTATGAAAAAATAGCAGATTGAATATTTATGACTAGAAGGTGAAGTTTTCTAAGAGAAGATAAGCATTGGAAATTATGCAAATGATGGTAAAGAATGAAGTAAAGACAGTTTAAAGACGATTCCGTAAGGAAAACTCATGAAAATTCAGAAGTATTGATGAAAACAGTAAATTTGGCTTGGAATATAACTAATCATATAGATATGGACAATGACATAAGAATGAAGCAGAGAAATCATAAAAATAACGTCGTATATAAAATATAATTGAAGAAAATAAGAAAATTCAAGTCTACGACATAAGTAGAGACAATACAGCCTAAAATTGAATTGATTCATATAAGAAACATGAAAATGTGGGGAAATTTAGGAAAATGAATGTTGGGAAAAGCATAGTGAAGATTTCGACATGAGTTTGTTCGTGTTCTGGTAGCGATAAACCAAATTGAGAATTATATACAGTTTATTGAAGACGTACCTATTATATATTGAGAGAAAAAGGGACACAAAAATCATGATATTTTAGTTAAATTTGTAAGACCTGAAGACAAAGGAACGACGGGGCAAAATTTGACATAATGGTAGGTTCGACACTGGAACAATTTACGTAAGAGACAGAAGATTTCTAAAATCAAAGGGGCCGGACTTAACACGTTGATACGAAAATAACAGAATTGATATATGAAATCTCGAGTTGTTAGAGTTTGAATTAGAAAATCAATGAACGCGTAATTAAGATGTTCTAATCCTGGAGGTACATATAAAACTGAGGACTTAGAAGAATCGAGATCAGTTTTCGGTGTTAGTTGTCGGGAAGGAGTCGTCGGGGACCAATCGTCGGGTTAAAACGTGGAAGTTACGTGACGTAGCGTCTAAAACGGTTATTAGTTGAAAATTTCTTAAGTGTTGTAAAATTTTGAGACTTAGAAAAATTCGGAGTGGGAATTCTGGGACTTATAAAAATTACGGTCGTGATTAAATCTGTGGAGTGTTGAAAATTAAATAAAGTGTTTTATATAGTTTTACAATAAATTCAACTTGTCATTAAAATAAAAGGTTTATATAGTGTAGCGAATTTAAAAAGAAACAACAGTGTTTAAAGAATTTTATAACAGCAGTGAATAATAATATATTTATTTATAAATTCAACTTGTCATTAAAATAAAAAGTTTATATAGTGTAGCGAATTTAAAGAAAATCAACAGTGTTTAAAGAATTTTATAACAGCAGTGAATAATAATATATTTATTTATAAATTCAACTTGTCATTAAAATAAAAAGTTTATATAGTGTAGCGAATTTAAAAAGAAACAACAGTGTTTAAAGAATTTTATAACAGCATTGAATAATAATATATCTATTTATAAATTCAACTTATCATTAAAATAAAAAGGGGTCCTTCGACAACTGGCAAGGTTGATTAAAACGTCGCGCATGTTGTGAGAATTACCCTGGTGATTAATTAATAGAGTCTAGAGTCAGTTTTATACTTTAAAAATACAGTGGAAAAATAGAGTCTACAATCAGTTTATACTTTGATAAAACAGGGAGTGAAGTGCCCGGATAGGGTTAATCGTGCAATTTAACGGAGTGTATGATCTTATAATAAATCTAAAATCAGTGTTTGCAATAATTTCCGATTCAATAAAATCTAATAATTAATTAATTAATTACAAATTCAATGCGGGAGGAGTTTAATATAGTGTGTTTGAATTGCTTTAAATTTGTACTATGAAGGTTAAAATAGAGTTATTTAGTCCGAGGTTATATAAAGAAAATTACAGTCTAATAAGTTTCATTAAATAAAAAATTTACGTTTAGGTCGAAAGTTGGAAATTTTATTACGAGATATTAATTATCGTTAGGTGACAACGCAATAATAATAATTGATCCGAAATCTGGAAAATACTTAACACATAATTAGATAGGATCGTTCTTCTCCAATAATAACGGCAGAATATATTAAAGGAAAACGTGAGGATTTTTTACATCAGAGATCTATTCAAAGGAGAAAGGAAGGAGATGAGTTCCGGATCTTGTAGGATTAAATCGTTAAAAGTGGGAAGTCGAAATAAAAGTGCGATAGTTACACAGGTAGTCTGGATGCTCTAATAAGTTTCTCGCCGATGATAGTAACCCGGTGGAGCTGAAATTAAGACATTAGAGCTTGGTGAGTCCTTACAATATTTAAGCTTTTACAGGTTCCTGTGGATATCCTGACACTGATGGACGTAATGCCAAGTAAGGGTAAATAAATAACTAACCAATTTATTAGCATTCGCATGTCACACCTCCCATACAGAATGAAATGTTGCTAAACAAATACTTAACACATAATTAGATAGAAACGCATCACTAAATCAATTTTGGTATCTTAGCGTATTTGTAAGATAAATACCTATCGTTTCTTTTCACTAGCACGATTAGGGTATGGTTATATGACCTTCGATAGTGTACCAAAATTTCGATTTGAGTTCAAGGCCATCCATTGACCCAGTCACCTAAATTCATTAACGAATAAACAAAACAAAACTTAACGTCAGGGACAAGTTTATCAATTATAGCTTGAGATGAAATCTGCGGTCAATATGTGAAGGCGACATTGACGTTTAAATTCACTCAATTCTAAACGACTTGATTTTACTAGAGCGACCGCCAATAGTTAGCATTGATTCAGCATGCAAAAATTTCGCAAAGTAAAGTACTGCGACTAGCTTCAAACTCTAAGAGAGCACATCACAATTATTCAGGAGGTCATTGATTCAATGTCGACTTGATTTATCTCATTTTTAAATCTTCCTTATAGGAAGTAGGTATCCAAGAACCCATAAATACCCATTATCCTAAATACCTAACACACGAGGAGCTAGTGACCTCATTTAAACAACACTGGTGTTCAAATACTCATACAGTCCTGAATCCTAACTTGTCTTCGAACGTAAACTTCAAGGCTTCTGTATGTAGGTATGAGCCATCTGGAAATGTAAGTGTCAACCTTTCTCGAACGGACGGCTTTGATCTTGTGGCGGTATTGTCGAGGTGGGCATGCGGGGAAGAGGAAGGACGTATGCGGACAGTACGCTGACGCGGCATTAAAGCCACAGGTTATTTGCATACCGTGAGTCTTGTCGAACCTGAAAGCAAACATAAGGTTCACGAGGTGAGTTTTATGTCAGCTAGTCAGAGGTGGAATGTAACGCTGGGTCGGTTACGTGGGAGGAAGGATATGCCCGTCACAAGCTTACGCCACATTTAACGGATAGAGGCATGATAAGGGAAGACATGAAATACCCCTTCTAGACTCAGTAGAGTTAAATTCAATCCGGCGGAGATGGAAGTCGGAGTGAGGCAGAAAAACGGCATGAAGACTTGGTATTCCCCCATCTGGCGTGAAGAGTCCCTTTCGTAACAAGAGACGCTCGTCGAAGAGAGTAAAACTCGGACTTAAGGATAAGCTTAGCAAACGTACTTGGGAGAATCCGGTTTGAAATTGTTGTTCATCGGTTTTCACTTGGTTAGCGGAGGTGCCGACTTTTTAAGCAAACATATTATCCCCTCCCCATATCCCTCCATTCCTGCTCTTTCAACAATTTTGCGAATACTAACCAATAGCACTAACTATGACTACAAACACATTATGTTAGGAGAAGTTGCAGACAAGGACTTCAATTGAGAAAACTGGACCTTCGAGTTCGATCATCCTAAGGTAAGGTTTGCTTTCTTGAAATGTTTAATTTATTAACTGTTGTTTATGTTATCGATGTATCAGCGGTGATAGGAAGAATTAAATAAACACACTAAATTCCTATGGAAATCAAATAGACACAAGGTTTAGGGCGGGGGTAGTTTATCAAACTCGGTTAAATATTCTAAAATAATAATAAATAAATTGATCGGAAAATTCTCACCCTTTCTCTAAAAGAATCTATGGGTTACCACACGTAATACATTATCTTCTCTACATATGTGTGCATATTAAGTATGCAAACAGATGTAAAATCTAAAACAAAAAAAATTACACAACGCAGATTATAGAAATAATGTGAACAAAAATCTTAAATCTTGATTACTGTGAGAAAATCGCAGGGATTTAAGAAGATAGGGTAGGTTTAGCTAGATTATAAGGTATAGGGGTTTAGAAATCACGAGCCTGAGGTAGAAATAAACCGAAAGGAGGGTTGAGTCAGGCCATCATACCTAGTGGTGTGATCAGTAGGACATAAGGGTAGAATTATGAGCGTGGTTACGAGACAGGAGCTACGAGATTTAAACTACGAGGTAGAAGCTTAGAAAAGTAAATCAGCTAGGTAGGGTTCATCACAATTGGCGTCAAAAGCCAAGAGTGGCGGACCATTACAGCCTCCAAGACCTAGACAAACCTCACCCCATGAGCCGTTACGTTACGTTATCAGTGTGTTCTGGACATCCGCCTCCAAGACCTAGACAAACCTCACCCCATGAACCGTTACGTTACGTTATCAGTGTGTTCTGGACATCCGCCTCCAAGACCTAGACAAACCTCACCCTATGAACCGTTACGTTACGTTATCAGTGTGTTCTGGACATCCGCCTCCAAGACTTAGACAAACCTTACCCCATGAACCGTTACGTTACGTTAGGTTAGGGTTATAAGGACTTTATTCTCAGTTGGCATGGAACCGCACCACGTCATGTAAAATTCAGGATCAGGCCACTAAAAATAAAATTCCTTATGCAGATGACGATAAGGTTTAAATAATTATATTTTAACACCAGCATTTTTTGATTTATTAAAAAAAAACATCGCCAAAAAACGTGTTTTATTTTATTTTGAGAAGATCAAGCACAAATATTTAAATGTTTTACGACAATTTTCTAAAGAATTTAATTTTCCATTTTGTCGAATAAAACCACAATCGAAAAAAGGTTAGTAGGTACGAGATTTTGAACTTTAAAGCAGTTTTTATAGGCCTGATACTTTTTTTTCTTCTTTTATTTCATTATAATCGATATCACTATTCTGTGCATCTACGTATTACAATATAAGAAGAAAAAAGAGGTAAAATTACGCTTTATGAGAATTTTTACCACAAATATATATTTTTTTTGTATCTGCCATAATTCAATAAATTACTGTTACATTTGAAGAGCTAGTGATATTAAGTATTTATTCGCAATAAGAACAAGGAAGTTAAAAAATCATCGCGTCAGTAAACTTGATTGACGGAATTAATCAAGCGAGACGGAATTTAAAAAAAAGTTCAATACTTTAAGCCGACCTATGACAAACGAATTAATTTTGTATATTATTGGTAATGAAGTTGTTACTTCTGAACTTGAGAGAAATGTAGAAAATATGTTACGATTCTCCATTAGGTATGTTTCGGAATTTTGGTAGTTTATTTTCAGATACTGTCAAAAAAAATTTAAAGAAAAAAATTACCGACAAAAATCATTGTTCGTTCGCGGAGGCATCATAATGTTCTGGAAACGTTTTGAACCACTATCAGTACCACTCTTCACAATTCAGATTATTCTTGATGTGAGACATCGGCCCTGATAATGGATACTGTAACGCTGTCCGAAAATATGGCTAAAGAAGGGGGTAGCGCAACATGGCATAATACTTTTGGCAGTGAAAATCTAAAATAATATCCCAAGATATCGAACGTTTGAACGAATGCTGGAATGGACTGCCACATGATTTAAGAATGATCACAGATTCGCAGAACTTAGAGCTGAACTTAAAACTCACATTTTCAGACAGTCGTATCAAAAACTTTTCACCTTCACAGCCCGTGTAAAAAACTAATTGTGTAAAAATGTAAGCAAATAAGAGCTTGTAAGCTTTTAAATATATTTTTTTTAAATATTTGTATGTTTTTACAATAAGTATACATTTTTTACATATTCAGTGTTGTAAAGGAATATAAAAATATCCTTTCCTCAGCATGAAGAGACAGGGTTCTTGTGTGAGTAAGTAAATAATAAAATATTGCAAATAATAACAAAAAGACAAGTAAACATCAATAAATAAGTAGATTTCAAGATTTAAAAGAAATAATAATAATATATATGAACTCTTACAGAAGGTTTAGATAATTTTTCAATTTAAGTTGGAATTCATGATTATTTTCGATAATTTTAAGATTTAAGTTATACCTTGATACAGTTAGTTATTTTATAAGAAATCTCCAGTCCTAAAAAGACCTAAATTCTCAAGTCTTTTAAAATAAATATCTATCAATTTTGCTTTTGCAACCAATCTTCTCATAAATGTGTTGTCAATAATAATGAGGGTAAACAATGCAAAATCGTGCAATGTCCAATGTATTAAATGTAGTGTCATCTGCATGCAAAGTCATATCTTCTCCAATAACAAAATTTTTGATAAAAGTGTGTTTATCGGAAGTGACCTGCCAGGTAAGTATTTTTTTTTGAATCTGTTAAATAATAAAATTTGATAGAGCCTAAGAACTCATAATAAATTATACAGCGCTCTTGAGGTGAAGAAATTTCTTTGATTCCCGCAAAAAGAATCGGGTCACAAGTCACATTATATCATAAGTAAAATAAATTGCAAAAAATATCGAAGATGCGCCTTACAACATAAACTCATGTAATTTTAAAATGACACTGGTTGCTTTAGAGAAGGTTAACATCTGTGTAGAAGAAATCATAATAATAATAAATGACAAATCCATGAATAACCGAATCATGAAAGCAGATTTTCAGACTAAATAATGTATATTGTAAAACATAAACAAGATCGTTTTAATATCGATTCCCGATCTCCGATGCCGATGGCGCATTGAAAAAGATGATTAAAAATATAATGGAAGTAAAAAAAAAACCTGTGTCCAATGTCCAATACAGGCGTAATGCTGGGTGCATCAGACCCAGTGACTTGCACATAAACCAGAGGATATAAGAATAACGACTGCTTTCATGGAAAGGGCGGTAAAGTGCAGTAAGAATGAACAAAACCCATGAGCGGTTTTGCTAGAGGGATGATTTTGAAAATTCGTTTTGATGTGGTGGTTCGTGCTGCAATTATGTTGGAAGGTGTCTATTCAATTTTAGGGCAAGTAGTAGGTACTTGCCCTATTTCGATACAGTCGGTACGGTACAAGGTTCAATTATTATGTTGTTGTTTTCGATTCTATATAATTCCGTTTTTAAGTCATAGTCCATACTTACACGGGATTGTAGTTAGCTCAAATTATCTGCGTAAACAGTAAAATGAGAAATTATATCATCTTCATCATCAATCTGCAACAATTTATTTCGTAGTGGTTATATGCTGTGATCGTGCTAGTATTTGGTGAATTATTTGCTGCGTAAGTGAAGTTGGTTTCTATATGAAGAAGGGTGGTGTGCCTGGTTAAATTTTGAAGTCAGTAAATTCTACATTTGATTAGGAATAGTGACTGAAATACATTATTTAAAGCTTTGTTAAAAAATATTGGTGCGTCAAACTTATTTTAAGATAAAATGAACTTTTGCTTTGACCGGATGAAGTTTCTTTAAATTCCAAAATGTTAGACCAGTAAGTTTATTGAAAACGTATGAGGACCTTTTAAAATAGCTGAAACCAATGCAAACAAAGTTTTAAATACACTGCCGATACCCGTCATCTCATTTACATAAAGTGGTACAGGTTAGTCCGTGATAAAAATAAATAAAAGAGGGAGATCAAATGGAACTCCATAACAAGCGTGACGCCTCTGAAATTAGTTTCCTCTCTATCTTACCGCCATACAAAAGCTGAAAGGATACTGCTTATGAATGAAGGATTAGCCATAGAGAGGACCAAAATACTGAGAAAAAATCAATCCAGAACCGGTTTCAGTGAGAACAATCTGCAGATGATATCGCTGGGTAATCCGGGAGTGATGTAAAAAGTGTGCTCAACGTCTTATTGTGAAATTAACACTCAATTTATTGCTGCAAACGTTGACACGTTCTACGAAACAAGTTTAGATATATGTGGCCTGCGATCTCTGGTATGTTTAGATGTTACAATGGTAGAAAAACCGTGTAATCACCACTTTTAACAGGAAAATACATACCTTCACAATGTATAAGAGCATTTGTCTTTACTCTCAGAAACTCTTTTCTTATTTTGGTGCTTGGATTTATTAACTAATTATTAATTACCAAAATTTATTTAGAAATACACAAAGTATATTAAAATATAAATGGACAATGTACCTATTACGCATGTCCAGAGAATATCTTAGTAATTTCTCCTGGGATGAGAACGGTAAATAACGAATACAAAATATTTGAGTAATAATAATAAAAAGAAATTTATGCATAGAGAGATAAAGAGAAATTTTGAAATCAATCAAATTTTTAAACGTGCTCACGAATTGATATCGACTGTTAATTTTTTTTTGTTAAAATGTAGTTTTGAAATAATTTATATTTCTATTTATTTCGCAGGGGTATATGCTGTGATAAAGCTTGTATTTGGTGAGTTATTTGCTGCGTTAGTGTTGTTAGCTTCGATGTAAAGATGGGTAGTATGCCTGGTTAAATTTTGAAGTCGGTAAATTTTCAAATGAGATGCTGGTAGGTACCTATATCAGTAAAAGTATAAAAGTATCTTGGCTGGAAGAAATGACTAAACTAGATGTGTTAATGTTGTAACATGATACGAAATTATTGCTTCGTCAGAGAGAAAAACTTGCATATTATGCTGCAACATGATCAGAAATAGAAAATCTTACTCGGTTCAATACGAAGGGAACATGTGAAATATGCTAAATGCAAATGTTATAACTTAGCAGATAAACTAAACAGAACGGGTCTATCTTTTCTCCTACATCAGTTAAATAAGGCTCTGATGAAGTTATAAGGCTCTGATGACCTTGTGTTAACAATACAAAATATTTTTTCATTAAGGATCTTAAATCGGAATTTGAAAACAGATTCACAGATTTAAAAAAAATTGAGAATGTCGTCGACATCCTCAGTAACAATTAATCTCAGCAATGAAGCTGCAAATATTTTCGGAAGTAATAAAGCTGCTCTCCAGATGGAAATGATCGATTCCCAAGAAAATACAGTTTTAAAACACCAAAAACCAAAGTTTCTTGTCAAGAATTTTGGATAAAATTTGTTTGTCCTAATAAAAATCCAGAATTAGACGAATTAGCCTTGAAACTTCTCACTTTGTTTGGGACAACATATGTTTGTGAAGCAGCGTTTTCCAAGATGAACTTCATTAAAAATAAATTCCGGAGCAAACTAACCGATGAACATATCCAAGATTTAATGACAATAGCCTGCACAAACTTTAGTGCTAACTTCGGACGGATAGTCCAAGGCAAAAATGTCATTTTCCTCATTAATATTGTAAAAACCCTTGGAACTTATTTTTAATCATAAGATTTGTTTGTTATATAATAAAATAATGCTCCGGAACCCTTTCGTTTTATTTTTTCATTGAAATTGTATCTACAAATATTTAAATAGTGCAGTTTACCTATGATTTCAATTGTTCAGCCGGAGGGGGTGGGGGGGGGGGGGTGTTAGGTTTATTCCCTTCGAAAGTAATTGGTGACCCCTGGCCTACATGATAGCCAACGCCCGTTAAATATACAGGGCACGAGAAGAAAAGTAGGGATGTAAAGAACTACAAAATTCGAAGCGGATCTAAAATCACTGTAAATTTACGTAGATTATGTTCATTATGGTTATATTTTGGCAATGGGTATGTGCACTTTACATAAATACATTCTGGGTATTTATTTAAATGAGCAGTAAAATGTGGCGGTAAGTTAACATGACTGAATTATTTTATTGTGATGTGGGAGCATCGCAGAACACTGTGGGAACATGGTATTCTCTCACACTAAATAGGATGAATAATTGCTGGCTATTGTTGTCCCGCTCATTTTAGCATAGTAATTCGTGATGCTGATTCATCAATTGTCTTAAGTGATTGAATATTTATAAACGCGCCTGTGGTTTACATGCACTAATGCTCTATTGTGCGAAGCTGCATATGAAATACGTAAACAAATACCTCCGGATGATTTATTTGCTTGGACGCATTCATCGGCTAAATAAAGACGTACTGGTTCTTAGACTTGATTGGCAGGAATTCTAACATAATATATCAAAACATGTCAAATTAAACACGCTGGCATCTACTTACGCACTATATTTACAAAGAAGGACAAACTTAAAAACACGTGGTGCCTTGAAAAATGTAGGAAATTATGCACGATTTAAATAATTGCATGCAGTTTAAATAATTCGACATTGGCGTGTGTATGAATTCATTAATTTTTTCTTCAAACTTTGCAAAATTCATTTAAATTTAAAAAATATTTAAAAAAATATATATATTTTAAAAATTTATTTAATAATAAATTTAATAAATTTTTTTTAAATAAATTTAATTTATTTTAAATAAATTTAACAAATTTTTTAAAATTAAAAATTTATTTTTTACATTGCATATTTTTCATTTATTTTTGATCACTGAAATATCAATGAAATCAAATGTAGTAAAAGTACTTTTGAGATAAATTACAAGGTAATCTACCTACACATAGTGCCTACTATAGTACCTGAAAATGGTTAATTCCTTGTGTATTTATAATTTGCGTCATTCCCATCGAACCTGTACTGCTGGGTTCAAAACAACATCCATAAAAGGTCACGGATGAATTGACAACGATTTTTTCAACTTAGCTGAAGATTTTGGTGTGAACTTTCGCCTTTCACTCGTCGTACAAAGAAACGAACCAAAAAACTCGCTTTGAAATATATCAACAGTAAAAAAAACACCTTTGTCACAAAAAATGTACCGGCGGTTTTTCGAGTGGGTAAAAAAACGGCTTAGGATAAATTTCCTTGTAGGTAAGGTACCTTGTACCTCTAGTACCTTGATATTTTGGTTAAATCTTTTGTGGTGAAGTCTTGCGGTGTGGGCTTAAATGTTCCGAGGAGTAAAAAATAAACACGCCAGTAAAAACTAATGGTATAAAATAACCGATGAATTGATATTGCAATACCCTTTGAATAAACGCAGACTGCTTCCGAATTGCTGCTTCTATGGCAGTGTATTTTGCTGAAATGGCCGTTATAAAAAGTGGATACGTTTCTGGTAATGTGTCCTTCAATTTAGAAAATAATTAGTTCTATGTATTGCTGATTGTATTCTATCAAACAGTTTTTTATAATCATGTCTGGTTTTTTTTTAGTGCAATTAACGCTAATCTATTTAGCAAATAATATTCAAAGCAAGCAAATGGGTTTGGTGATTTGATTATAAATAAATACTTATAAGCTAAATGAAGCACATCGATGTAAGCGCAGGTTTTTATAATGCCCTGTACGTACAATTTCAATACATTTGGTGAAAAAGACAAACGAAAATAACGGGTTTGAAATGTGTAATAATCGGAAAGTAATAAATAGATAATAATATTAGTACCATTTTTTTTTATATTGGTTTTAGGGGTTAGCAAAAACGGCAAAATTTCGATTTAAAATTCGTAATTTTTTTATATCTACTAATGAGAATTTCGTTTTAGAAAAAACTCACTAGTTTGTAAGGTTGGATGGACTTTGGCGTTTTTGATAACATATCCCTGATTATGTTTTCAGGATTCGAATAAAGTGTTTACTAAACACACTGTAAAATGTAGAGTTGTTTCCTTTACCAATGGCAAAATGTGGTGACCCTAATTGAACTTGAAAACCAAAAAAATAACTAAAACGAATAAATAAAACAATAAAGAAATTAACGACAAGCTGCTTTAGATCTCAGGATCCATAGTCTGAGACAGCTTGAAAATAAAAATAAACAATACTAAGAGAATCCAAATAATAAAAAAAAACTGTCAGGATGAGTCAAAACAAAATACAACAAATCAATATCAACAAAAGCAAATTATTAATAAAAATTGTCGAATTGAGTCAAAAACAAAACATAACATAATCAACAAAACAAAACAATAAAGAATGATAAGAGTATAAATATAGAACATAACATGCCCGGGTTCAAGATGTGATTGGTTTGTGGTGTTCGGACGGCACAGATCGCCGGCCGGCTGTACGAACCAGGAGTGTGTGAAGGCGGGGCTGCCCAGCCCCATGACCCCGGGCACCCCTTGGCCCACCCCGCGCTGGTGGTGGAAGCCGGCGGAGGCCACGGCATAGTCCATGGCCACGGCCTGGTAGGGCAGCATGGCTGTGGATGATCAACTCGCTCAGAAGCACATACTCTTCACTGACTGCACCGCTATCTTGGCTATGATGCTGGTTTTTACAAGCCCTATGTTTTGGTCAAGCTACCAGACCAGTTTCGTTCTGGCGTTGACTCTCTCTTTAGATTTTGGGAGACCAATAATAACCACAGCACTTCTTGTTTATTTTGATAAAACCAATTTTATAGTTTTCAGGATTTTGGCACTGTTATTTAAGTTGTCCTTTTGATTTGGTGAAGGTTAATATTTTGGTTTAGCTCCAAAATATCCACTTGTCTTCAGCGATAATTTTTTTTGGCGTTTGGTAGAACAACGATAACTTTTAATTGTCCAAATTTATTCACTATTTAATTATTGTCTCTAATATTTGATCCTTTAAAATCCACGAGGCTTTAAAGATTTCGTGTTCACTTTGCCATTCAACTTCAAAAGCTCCTTCTGTTTGGGCATGTCATTAATATTTTTTGTGTCTTATTAATTTATAAATTGTGCAGTCACTTTGCACGACGCACAAACCGAGAGTTTTTCCAATACACTGGTGACTTCAACGATAGGGCATTTGCATAAAATTATTATTGTTTCAATTTATTCACTGTCAACTCAACTTCTAATGTTTATTTATCAACAAACAACTATAATTATTGTCAACATTTCTATAAAGTGTTATTGTTTTTATCAATTAAGAAACCACCAAAAAATTGACGCAAGAAACCTGACAGATTCCAATTAGTTATATTTATTTATAAAAATTGTTGTAACTTTGTTTATATTTTTTATTTGCATATAAGTAACACTCACTGATTTGATATGTTTAATAGTATACAGTAAGTTAGGTTAGGTTGCTGTCGAGAAAGTGACCGTTGCTCCCTACTGTCAAAAGTATCGTAATCTCGATACAGAAACCTTGCCTCAAACCGACACACTCTCTCTCCAACACTGAAAATGTGCGACTGACAAAAGATCCATCACCAAAAACACTTGTAGCCGAAAAGTCCCCGAGGTGGCAACTCGGCAACCCCGAAGGCTGTGTTCGGGTGTTTCCGGATTAGCTCGGTTTCGTCCGCCTCGCGATTGGAGAATGGAGAATGGGCGTGGTCTAGTTCGATCACCGGCGGAGCCCCCTGATTGGCTGGTTGAATTGCGAGGTGTTTTACTTGAAAGATCGGCGCCCAAAATGTGCGCCCAGGTATTTTAATTCCCGTGTTGTTTGGAAAAAATATAAAAAACTTTTATTATCATTTTATTTTAAATAATGTAGTTAATGTCATCATCGTGTTTACGCGAGTGACGCACTGACATTCTGATTTGCATGGAAACCGAAGTAAAGATAACAAAAACAAATATATTTATTTTTAACCATCTTTAATTGACGTATTTTCAGACGAATCGAAATATCAACCTATTTGGTAATGCAAATCACAGATGCTGCGGTTTGTACTTCTTTTTGTTTTACTGACCTGTATTGGTAAGCAAAATCGTAACCCATTTTCTTAATTCTTTTTCTATATTTTTTTTCGTAATTTTTGAACCCAAGTTAGGTTATTTTCCCTTAAAAACGATGTCACCTTACGGGATGCTGTGTGGAGGGTATTTATAGGACCTAGGTCTTGAAGATACCAAAATCGTAGCAGGGGGAAAACAAAAACAAAACCATTCCACAGCATGCTATGTATTACAGCATAATAAAATCGATCCGTTTTTCTGTGAATATAAACTAGTACCTACCTATATTACTATATGGAACTTTGACAGCATCCGTGATTGAGGGGAAAGGCTCTCGACTAGCAACCCGTAAGTCTCAGGTTTGAATCCCGGCGTGGGCTAATAAACTTTATGTTATTGATTTGTGTTATTTCACAATTTAGTAAAATACATCACTTAATTCAAATGTCAACTCTTTTCCCACCAATACGTGGGTAATTCTCAACCTACTTAAATAAAATTTGTATAGGTACATATAAATAATATATAGGTACAATCATTATTTAAATAAAAGTAATAATGAAGTTATACCTATGTACCTATCTTATAGTAACGCTACAAACAGAAATGTGGTTCTTAGTTATTATATAAATAGGTAAGTGGATAGAAAATTTCTTCGACCATAAACATCAACACACATAACAACATCAGAACAATTCAAGTCCTGTTAATTTATTCGTAAGGCCTGCAATCCCGTTTTTAACCGGAATTACGAATAATCTGAAGAGAATTCTTAATAAATTGGCAATACGATTTCTCTCCGTGTATACTCTACCATGAAATAGTTACATTTTTTGCCAAAACACACCACCTTCTAAATGAACATCATTTCTCTGAACCACGATAGATGCCATAATATAAGATTTATGTAGAGTGCAGAGCAGATGGGACTAATAATCGACTTGTTGAACCAATGGAAGGGTCAGGAATGAATAAGTAATATGATGTTCTTTTGAATACCGGGTCTGACCCGCACGGGGCCGCACGCGGGACCCCTTGACATGACCCACAGTCACGCCCGCAGTAAGGTCAGGAAGCACTACTAGGCTCACTAGACACCAGTCACTTCTAGTCACACAAGCAGAGCTTGTCAAACTATTAACAGTAATTAACTATTTTAAAAAAATCAGAGTGTGCATTTCACACGCGGTAGAAGGGAAACCTCCAGAAAACCAAAGTAGGCAAGAGTGGGGAGACAACGAAGAACTTTTTATCAATGTTAAGGATGATTTTTGGCAAGTGCAACTTTTCCTATACATTTGGTCATCTTTTTAGTATTTGGGGTTTTTTTTTCGGAGTCGCTAGATTTAGCTTTATTGCAGTGTGTTTTCTTTCGCTTGTTCATTTTGGAGTGGTTTGATTTTACAAAAAAAAAAAAACTTTTTTTTTCGATTTCTTAGGATTCCGTCCTTGTTCCGCTGAATTTTTGGCCGCTGAGATTCGTCAGATGTCGTCAAAGTTTATTTATACACTAGATGTCTAGACCAAAGAAGACTTGCGTAAAAACCTATCGTATTTTATTGGAACCGAGTACCCGTGAAATAAATAAATACTTTATGCTATCTCATTCTCCTGCAGGCTCAATCCTATAGATTATTTTTTTTAAGAAAGACAAACATTTCCGGGTTACGAATAATTAAACAATGTTTGAAAATCTCCTACTACCATCACAGAAAGCCGAAAATTGTGCCAAAAAAGGGATTCTTTGAAGGGGATAATAATTATATCTCGTATCTCTCTAAGTTTGAATACTTTTCATTTTTTAAAGTAAGGCTAACGTTCCCGGTTTACGAATAACCTGACAGTATTTGAAAATCTTCTACTATCACCATAATAAGAAAAATGTTGCTTGTGTCTTGATGGAGGACTTAGCAAGCCGAGGAAATGAACTCACGATGCCTGTTGATTTGAATTTTTCGATTCGAATCACCGACATACCATTTTAGTTATGGATACGAAGATGTGCATTGAGGTTAGATTTTTATACATACTTTTAGATGTCTCACTTAAAAAAATTGTATCCTTTTATTATTGAAATGAAACTAGGATGAAACGGAAATGATGCATTACAGCACCTACGAAGCGTCATCTTGCGCTCATTGGCCGCTTTGATTATGATCTCACTTTTCAAGACTCCTATTGGTTGAGATTGTTGTGGTGAAGTTTTGCTTCTACCGCGTGTGAACTGCACTCGATTTTTTTTTATGTGAATACCGCACAAGAGTCCCAACCGTCCCGAACCGTTTGGAGCCAGTGAGACCATGACCTCCTCGATTGTGAGGAAGTAAGGGTGAGGTAATGGGGATGGAAAAGTTGAATGTAATGGGGGTGGAAAGGAGATGGGGAAGAGGAAAGTTGGGAAAGATCCTGACTATATTTAGATCTCACCATCCAACACAGCTAAAGCCATTTGAAGCAATGTTTTAATTATCAATAACCGTGGCGATACTAAATGACTTTTAGTATTTTGTACTTTTAGTAAAAGTATCTTTCAGTCTGTAACATACTGCAAATATCTATACTAAGTAAATATTATTTACCTTCTAATATAAATACATAACCAGAAGTGTGACAACTGTTTCTGAGAAAATTTTATTGAGAAGCAAAAAAGAAGAGGATATACGTAATACGCTTGTGTTCTAATTGCACGGCTGTTGATAATGGCTAAAAATATTAATTTACATGAATTATATTATATTTACAACCAGAAAATAACGTTGATAAATCATAAATAATATTTTTGTAGGTACCCACTAAAGAGTAAGTAAAGTTTGTAATAGTAAGGCAATTAAAGCAGGTATATTTACTACATATTTTTACATTTTAAAACTAAAAAGTGTCCAAGTTAAAATAACAACAAAATAACAAACACAAATCCACCCACCAAACATCCAAAGCGACAGTAGTCGAAACAACTTTGAAAGAGCATAAAGCTCACACCAAAGCATTAGGATATAACCAACGACTCCTACAACAGCCCACAAGCAAAGCCCGAGCTACCCCCAGACCACGTGCCCGATGGAAGATGAATTCAAATGACTGTATTACCGGTTTGCGTGACTGCTGCGGGTGGGTGGCAGTCACCCCTCCCCCTTCTGTGCTCCTGATAAGACGAGCCCCAAAACTACCCCATTCACTCGTGCAGCCATTCACACGGCCTAGTGATTGACCCAAATAATTTGTTTTTAACAGGCGTGGATTTTTGTTGTGCCTCTGAGAGGCAAAATTATTTTCTAATAAATGGCTACGACGAGATTTTTTATAAATATCTTATGAGTATTCTTAAGAATCTAAATTCGAAATAATTTGTTATTAGGATGTCCGGTTTTTATTATTATTTTTTTTTTAATTAGCTCCACATGGGAGTCTATTTAGGGATGCTGTGTGGAGGGTATTCTTAAGGAAGGGAAGGAAAAGAAGTTCTGTCTGAGAGTTTAAATTCTTTCCTAATAAATGACAATGGCGTGATTGTTTTGTAAACATCTCATAATGGTTCTTATTGTCTATAACCAGTGGGACTATCGCACGAATTCACGAATATTTTGACTTAAGGCGATCCACTAGTACAGGAAAAAATCGAAATCGGAATTCACGCCCTTTTATGGGAGGAGTTTAAAAATACTTGAGAAAAAGCTTTTTGAAAGGTTGGAAAAGATATTTGAGAATTTTTTTTTACGTGTTGATTTCGTAAAGGCCTGTAAAAAACATTAATTCCTTTTTTATGCATTGTTTATTGTAATAAAACGGAATTTTCAAATTGATTTCACGAAAACAAGCAGCGTGGACCCTAACACGTTGATTCTCTGCTCCGTCCGGAGGAGTAATGACGGAAGAATGGGGCGGCTGGTAGTCGTTCTTCGGTGGACGGTATAAGGTTCACTTTGATATAACAAATTCGTCGACTGCCGTATTGTCACCGTGATGTCAAAAATACCAACGCGAAAATGCATATTATATTTTATTTTGTGAGGTTCGTGCGTAAATTTCAATTTTTTTGGCGATAATTATATAAGAAACTGAATTTGCCACATTATGCAATAAAACCATATCCGAAAAAGTGTTTATAAGTAGGAGAGTTTGCTCTTAAAAATGTTTTTTATAGACCTAATACTTTATTTTTTTCTAAGCTTATTAAAAGACTTATTAAAAAAACGACCAATATTTTTAAAGGCCAAGGTATGTTCTACACGCAGTATTTAATTGAAGCATCTATAATACTTTTAAGCGGTCAAATTTTCAAAACAAAAACATACGATTTCGTATGATTTTGCATTATTTAGTATGGCTTCATCTTAATTAAGGACGTGCGGGGAATTATAAAGTATTGCAGAAAGTTGTGGAAAAATAAATATTTAGGTCTAGATATACCTAGCTCTTATTTAAATAGCTCTGTATATATTATACATATTAAATTTCGCGACTTGTTTGATAGATATTTTCTTCAATGGAAATAACTTTGCAAGTTGAAAATATATAGGTTGACCTGTAAATCCGGACAGAAAAACGTGCGCAAATGCTTGTGGTATGACGACAGAGCTTGTTGATCGAGAGTTGTAATAAAAATATATTAATTTCGGTTGTCCGTGCGTCCTGCGTTACTTTGGTTCAATTAAAACAGATTCGTTTTGAAATTGAGTATCATTTTCAAAATTGGAACTGATCATGTGAAAAATTCAGATAAGCGATATAGTAAGTACTTCCATTATACAATTAAGGGTAAAAGAAAGTATTGTCGTTTTTACAATTGGAACATCCCGTGATTTTTCACGGGCGCTAATAGATACTTTTTTGATTTGATAACAAACGCAAACAAAATCATATCCAGAGGCTGACCTCCAGTAAAACCAATCATGATGATTGATCTCTACAGACACTATACATATATATATTTTTTAAATTTCATTTTAACTACCACTGTTATCCACATAATATAATACCCACACACAGGCTTTGCTTTCGTGGAATTTTCTTTGTTACTTATATATATATATATTTTGTTATTATGTATTTACCCGTTAAATGTACCAAAAAACTTTGCTAATAAAAATAAATAAAATAAACAATAAAACCTGTACGAAAATGCTTAAGGCGCCGTCTGCCCGCTCAAAAAGAAGATGGAGAGATATGTAATTATGAATGTTGGAGAGAGCGCGTTAATATTTAAACCGATAAAATAGAAGCGAAAATTGTGAAATTTTTTAATAAAACACGACTCGTTTAAAATAGAGCAAAAATCTCGAGAGGAACACCTAAAAGAGCATTTAAAGAAACATTGTGAATTGTTTCATACATATAACTTCTGAAATAAGTGAAATTAACGTGTTTATATTAATTTTCGGAGCATACTCTGCGATTTCTTTCTATTGAGGAAATTTCATATACTTTGTATTTCGGCATGAAACACATCTAGATATTATCTTAAAAAATAACATATATTTTTTAAGACGCTGAAAACTTCAAATGTTTAAGGGAGATATGTAAGAAATCGGTAGAAATTCGGGTAGCGGCGGCTTATCTTTTACCATCGCCTGGTAAGTATTATGATAAAGTTGCAATTCTTGAAGTAATTTTAAATATTTTAGGTACTTTCTGGATCGTTTACATTTAAACAGCAAAGCGGACTTTTCAATTCATTATAAAATCAAAATTTTGAAAGCAATACGACAAACTTTCCTATACGAGTATAGTCAACATACGAGTATTATTCAGTGATGTCAATAAATACATACATATCGATTGGCAAGGTTGCTATCCTGTATATCCAGCTAGTTTGTATCGATTATCCCGTGCCCCACATTAAGGGTAATAGAACCACCCTCCACCCTTATATCAAGACAACCCTAATAAAGGCAGTGCACTGTTGAAATTTATGTCGGTAGATACCTACCCCTCGTGGTGCAGTCCGTCATAGTAAATTGTAACTACCCCAAGATATTATTCGCCTAGAGATAACTACACGAATAAATTTAAACCAACAGCACGGAGAGATTTACAATTTTTGCATTTAGTGTAAATAACTTCTTACACAGGTTTTTATTTTCATGTCTTAATAGGTACTGCAAGACAATTCTTTTGATAGAGGAATCCGTCACACTTTACTAATATTAGGTGTAAAACAACAAAAATCATTTGAATTAAAATAATTCCAATCGTGTAGTTAGGTTTTTAACCGATTTGTAAATAAATATTTTTAGTTATTATGAATAACATACAATAGTCCCAATTGCTCCAATCTGAAGCCAGTGAGACTAATATGGCATCCCCAATTGGGGTATGTTGTGAAGCTTAAAATAGTGGAGAAGGGAAGGAGATGGGGGAGAGTAAAGTGGGGAAGTACCTGACTACACAGATCTGGTCAACTTACACGGCAAAAGCCATTTCAAGCAACGTTTCAATTCTGAATGGTGGTCTTACGGGGTGTTCTTACAATAAAGTGGGGAAGTACCTGGCTATACAGATCTGGTCACCTTACAATTAAAGCCATTTCAAGCAACATATTGATAGTATCCTCCACTCTGGAACGTGCCATAAATATACAAAATATTATTATTTTAACTGAATAAATGACATAATTCATTTATTAATTATGATTGTCTCTTTTAACAGCTACGTAGGTTTTTTTGTATATTAAACAATCTCGTCATTATATTTGAAGTACGGAGAGAATTTGCGCAAGTTTTCCAAAAACTAAGATTTCAGTTTCTGCTTTTTCGATCAGAAAAAATGTTTTATTTTTTAATTTTGCATGGAAATCCCTAAAAATGATACATATTTCATCATTTACATCAGGCATTTTTCACGCAAAGAAATTAAATTTTGTTGTAAAAACAATATCCATTAAGATGAAGCCATACTAAATAATGCAAAATCATACAAAATCGTATGTTTCTGTTTTGAAAATTTGACCGCTTAGAAGTATTATAATGCTTCAATTAAATACTGCGTGTAGAAAATACCCTGGCCCTTAAAAATATCGGTCATTTTTTTAATAAGTCTTTTAATAAGCTTAGAAAAAAATAAAGTATTAGGTCTATAAAAAACATTTTTAAGTGCAAACTCTCCTACTTATAAACACTTTTTCGGATATGGTTTTATTGCCTAATGTGGAAAATTTAGTTTCTTATATAATTATCACAAAAAAAATTGAAATTTACGCCCGAACCTCACAAAATAAAATATAACATGCATTTTCGCGTTGGTATTTTTGACATCACGGTGACAATACGGCAGTCGGCGAATTTGTTATATCAAAGTGAACCTTATACCGTCCACCGAAGAACGACTGGCAGCCGCCCCATTTTTCCGTCATTACTCCTCCGGAGGGAGCGGAGAAACAACGTGTTAGGGTTCGCGCTGCTTGTTTTCGTGAAATCAATTTAAAAATTCCGTTTTATTACAATAAATAATGCATAAAAAAGGAATTAATATTTTTTACAGGCCTTTACGAAATCAACACATAAAAAAAATTCACAAATATCTTTTCCAACCTTTCCAAAAGCTTTTTCTCAAGTATTTTTAAACTCCTCCCATAAAAGGGCGTGAATTCCGATTTCAATTTTTTCCTGTACTAGTGGATCGCCTTCTGCAAAAATATCATTAGTCGTCATAGTTATAACGTTGTAATAGTAATTCGTTACAATTTTAGAATGTAGACACCTAGCTAGTTCAAAATTACATCAAAACATGTAAAAATATTTTAAACTATCTTTCATAAATTCATATTTCTTCAATGGTGAGATTAAGTTCGTCTGTAATATAGAATTTAGATTAGAGAAGTGTATATCCACCTTATCCATTTTATAGCAAAACAGATAATCCTTTTCAAAGACTACACGATTTTAAACACACAAGCAAAGCCAACAGCGTGAAAGCTTTCGCTGGCAAAATCAGATTAAACACTTGAATGCCAAGAGGGGTGGAAACATAACCTTATTGTTACCCCTTGCATAATTAATATGCCTACAGGGTTGCTGAAATTTTAAGGGATGGAAATATAATCTTATTTTATCTAACTCTCCTCTTCCAGAGTTGACTGCTAACTTAAAATTTTAAAACCAATGGATTTGATATTTTTTCAACAATTTTGGATGCATAAAAAGCTGTAGAAATAAAAAAATTATTTATCTTTCTGGGAAGTTCCAGATACCTCCAAAACACACGTCAAAAACTGTTAAACTTCCCATTCTCAAACTTATTCAAAAAGCATGCATCGATCTTGCATTTGGTTGCATTCCCATAAATGCTTTTACAATCATAGGCCGGTATGCCCTAGGGATCTCGTATCGTCCACAATCAATGTAATGAAGACCATTTTCTGACCTACTGGTAAAAAAATAAATACAAATGTAGTTTTTTTTTGATTAATTATAATTTATACAGATGTTAAAGTCGAAAATCTACCATCCAAAATCCAGCAGTGTATTGATTTAGGGTAATTAAAAGAGGAGAAATTTGATTGCTTTGCAAATTTTGGCAAAATTTTAGTTTTTAGTGATTCAGTAGATTTTAATATTATTATACTCCTATTTCCTTATTAAGGCTACTGTTCGAGATGTACCAGAGAGGCATAAAGGATAAAGGCCTGATAGAAATTAAGATATTCTAATTTTAACTGTCGCAGTCTCCCTAAGGAACAAGGGTCCATTGGCCAGGCGGAGATATCCCATGGAAATTAGTCGGATGACCGCTGGAGATTTGCCAAATTGAATTAGTTAGGGAATGCTTAATGTCTCGTGTTGTATTTTATTGGTGGTTTCATTCCGTGGGTAAAATTTTATTAGGTTTTGTCAAGGGATTTTTGGTAAAGCGTTTTACTTTATATTTTACGTGAATGCTGAACTTTCTAGACTCATTCTGAGAGCAAGGGGGACTATGGCACCTCTAATAGAGAAAATTAAAATCGAAATTGAGATGTTGAAACAAATTAGAAAAGAGAATTATTGAGAACTAGTTACTAAACGTTTTTAATAAGAATTTTAAATGGATTCCCGGTTGGAAAGAGAAAAGTGGGAAGACCCAGACTGAGGTGGAAAGACGAGGTAAGAGGGGATGCAGCACAGCTTCTCCAGGTAACAAACTGGAAGTCAGCCGCTGAGGACAGAAGGAGTTGGAGGCGAATGTTGTAGGAGGCCAAGGCTCGATATGGGCTGTAGCGTTACCGGAGAGAGAGATAGAAAGAGAGTTACTGAACGTTTAGCCATTTTCTTGTTGGTGTTTGACCAGAACAACGCTAGACTAATCTTGTCTCTGTGAAAAAATGTTCTAAGAGTATAAGAAAACGTCCAAATGTGTGAGAGAGAGAGAGAGAGAATATAGTACGAATGAGACAGCACGATAGATGGTATGCAACAAAAGGCGTATGAAATTTAACATCTCACAAGAGCGCCCCTGTCTGAACGCTGATAGGGGAACTATTTCGCCACCCGGTTGGGCAGCTTTGTTAGGCGGGTTAAGGTAGGAGCTAAGTAGGCAGAAAGTTTTAATCTTCAGTCACAAAAAGACATTGGTATAGATGTAAATTAATAAAAGAAACTTGTTTTTTACGGATTGATTTTTTGTCGTCTTAAGTCTGTCAAGGATCATCAAAAAGCCATCCCCTCTTAATTTGCTGAGACTAAATTAAAAAAATGGTTAAAATTGAATCGATCTTTTGGTATTGTCTGTTAGTGTCAGAATTTTTGGCGTCTGCTGTAAGACCAGAATCGAGAGACACATTCGTTCTGACATAGTTGGTCTTTAGGTTGTGGAAAATAAGGTAAAATGTGCATCTACAAATATAACATCAGTAACAAATAACACATATGGCCAGATTTTTTAAAAACAGTTAGAGGTTCCCAGAAAAAAATGTATTAAAAAATTGATTTAGTCACTTACCCAAAGTTCCTGTAGGTAGGCGCGAGCAACCAGAGAATGGAAAACCAAATTGAATTAGTATTTGTATATACAATAATAAGGCATAATAAATGAAAAAAAACCATAATATCAACATAAGAATGTGCAATTAAATTATAACTACTGGAAAAGAATCCATAAAAATCTATAATATAAGAGGTTGAAATTATTGTTAGTGGAAATTGGGCAACAGACATTTGGAATTTAAGTACCATAGAATTAAGAACAACATAAGAAATACGATCTGGGCGTGTTTCGTGATCCAAAAGTCTGACCATTCCTTGCTTAAATTTAAAATGGATTGGTGATATACGATGGCAGACAATATAAGGGATACAGCACACTTGCTAAATGGGCTAGAACCAAATGGTAATAATTCAGTTGCTATATGCATTATACGTCAGCTTCCATACAAATCTAGCAGAAAATATTGCTTGTGTCGTGATGGAGGACTTAGCCAGCTGAGGATTCGAACACGCGACGCCTGGGTGAGACCTGAACTCAGCCACTAATCCACTTATATGTGTGTATAGGTTAGTCATGTAGTTTCCACATTCTTCAATAGATGTCGTTATTATAGATAGTTAAACGAAGTTTTGCAACATACCAACAGAAGTCATTTAAGTATTATATCAGAAAAGTTACGAACGGCTCCGATGATAGCCGAAGGCATCGAGTAGTCAAGCAGACACCATCAGTCTGGCGATGGTCTGGCGACTTGGAGCTTCAGAATAACACAGAGCCTACTAGAGTAAGGACGTCTAGTCCAGTTAAATATTCATTGGAAACTTTACAACTTATTTATAAGTTTCCCAATAATTTTCAGTCGTATTAATCATTGGGATTAACACCTACATTATATTACTTGGCTAAGACAATTATCAACAAATGTTCATTAGAAAAAACTGTTTTAGATTGTCACATATTTCTCAGTCGAAAACCTAAAATATTTAGTACAAATATTTAACAAATTTATTTGAAATGAAAAAACCTCAGATTTAAAACATGTTTGGGTTGGGTGATTTCACAATTAAATATGTATTATTATCAAACCAACACTGTAAAAATAAAATTGCTACATTATAAACGACCTATCAACGACACCAAAACTATGTAATCTCTCGTTTAATCAAAATGTCGACCTACTTAGATATTTTTATCTTTTCAGTGACAAAAGTTTTTATATTGGCGCCATTTTAAATGTCTCCGATTGCTTTTAAAGCATTATCTCTTGATTCAGCAAAAAAAGCCCATTATCTCTTGATTCAGCAAAAAAAAAATTGTAGCTCCCACTTGTTGACTCGAATAAGTACCTCTCACGGCAGTTTCAAAGTAACAAACACTCAGGATTCGGGCGGTTATAAACTTAACGATTTTTATTTCGCGTGGTCGCTCCAGTGGTTAAGCAGATCTAAACAAGCGTGAATCTCAAATCCAAAACACTGAGCGAAATTCTTTCCAAAATTACGATAAATATTTTTAGTTGGGTTATTTTGTCAAACTATTGCATAGACTGTTTGTCGTATTGTACAACGGCACCCTTAAAACATACCAGAACAATGGGCGTCACACGCGAAATCAAATTACGCATGTCAATTTGTTACCAGTCAATTCTTCCTACTCCCCCATGCATTCATGTGTCCCTGGTATATTCTACCTTCCGCAATATCGACTACTGTTTTAAGGATGCTGACTCCCCTAATCTTACGACATTTCTAGCTAAATAACGTACCCACTAGTAAAATAATATGCTTACAATCATTTATTTTATTTATTTATTTATAAACAGAATCAAACAGTACATTAGTTACAGTGGTGAAAATAATTTACAATTATTATGTATTTTTCATGGTGGGTACCTACAATGTGTTTCTTTTTAGTGTCTTATCTATGTTTGGTATGTATATGTGTACGTAGGTGGGTGTGGGTGCGTATGTGTGTGAGAGAGTATGCATGTATGTATGCATGCGCAGTGAACAATTTATATTATTGACATGATGCTATTTTTAAATTCGGGCAGTGAATCGGAGAAAATGTCGATGTTAGAATTTAGACCGATACATATTGAACATATAAAGAGCACGATTGATTGGCTAATTAGTTGCTGCATTTGTCTTGTAATTAAGCGTGTGGAATAGTTCTGTATGGCGTGTACGTCTTATTGGTATGTTAGAATTAACTAGGGAAAGAAGTTCGGTACAGTCAATGTTATTATTTAAAATTTTGTGTATACATGTCAAATCAGCTATTGCTCGCCTCTGTTGCAAAGTTTGAAATGTGCATTCAAAGATATTGTTGAATATGAAGATATTTTATAAATTTGTTTTGAATATGTTCTATGCTATCTATGTATGTATACTTTGTACCGTGGGTTACAAATTGGCGAGACATATTCCGTAATTTTGTGTGATATCGCTCCAATTTTCCAATTGCCCAGAGTAAGTGAGACTTCGACATCCGAAATATGTGGAATTTCGTTAAATTCAGGATAAGTCACCAGTTTTAGGTCAGCAGTTTTACATACGTCTTAGTCATTAGATGTCTTAGATGTAAGTCACTAGCTATAAGTCTTAGATGTAATTTCACTAGTTTATAAATCTTACTTGTAAGCCAGTAACATTAATTATTTTATATATTTATTTGCACAGTGCCCTTGAGGTGATTGCCTTGCTGTTTAGATATACGCTATAATTACCTTTTCACAATATTATCGAATGAATTGTTTTCGATTTTTTTAGACTTTTAAGTCATTTCATAAATTGTAGAAATTGTCTACATGAATCAAGTGAACTTCCCGACGAAAATATTGGTGGATTGAGAATTTCTTCGCTAAGTTAACTAATTAAGAAATAACTAATAACCCGAAGTATTTAGTTCACTATGCCAACAAAAGCTGTATTCGAATATAATATAGGAGTATTTCTAAAACATTTACATTACAAAATGTTCGTTACATTGGTAAACATATTCAAATGCACACAGGGAAATCTAAAATACTACTCGATGCAAATAAATAGTACACGATTCAAAAATGTTAAACAGGTGCAATCAAAAATACTGCATGAGATATTCAAATCACGATCTCAAATACAAATACGTAGAACTTTGGAATGCAGTGGTTCGGTGATTGCAGCAAATCAATGCATTTTATACAAGTGAATAAATTTACACTATTGGCAAATTTAAATTCACATGTGACTTTAATTTGACTAAATATAAAATTAACGAATTATCACGACGCGGGTTTTTAGTTTGTGTAAACAATTTATTGGGCGGTAAGATTTGGATTATCACCCTCTCTAAACACCAATTTTTTTTTTAAAACTAGTCTTTCCTAGTCTCTAAAACTGTCGAATGATGAGCTCTAGTGTTGAGAACTTTGCACAGATTTTACTGTGAGGTATGAACATATGAATGCAGCTATTTTTAGGTCAAAATGTCATCTCCACTGTGAGCTATGGAGCTTTGTAAAAACAATTTAACTAAAAAAATTATACAAGAAGCCTTGGTGTTGGTTCTATATTATATTCCGTTTTATATGAAACTAGCTGACCCGGAGAACTTCGTACCGCCTCAGAATCAATAACAGTTGTGTTAACTTATTAGCTGAATTAAATTCAGTTTTTTTTTATTAAGTTAAAATTACACAATGAAGCAATTAACGATGCGCAACTGTCCGTGTTTTGTTTTTGTCAGTATCAGAGATGACGTTATGTACGGATTTATATTTTTTGTGATTTTCTTACTTTTCAACTTACTTACGAGAATTGCGATTCATTTTCTTTATACATGTGAGGGACATTATATTGGTGTGGTTCAGACATACGTTCAGCGTTTGTTACGTTTTCAACTGATGGCATTTAGTGCGTAAGAAAGGGGAGCAGAATTATACATTTAAGACCGAATGCAAAACAATCAGCGCATTGACATTTGACGTTTTTGAATTTTTGGAATTCACTCACTATTCAATATTATACTTATCACAATATTACTGCAGCTCTTTCAAAATATGAGAATTTCTTTCATTCAAAATGTACGAGGAAAATAAATTTTTTCATTATTTTTTTTTCGTGAAATTTTCCGATGTTTTAATAGCTATTCTGCTATTCGGGACGGAGAAAAATGCAACAAAAAAAATCCGTTCAGCCGTTCTTGAGTAATAAATGGTATAACTAACGGTATATTACGATTTAAAGAAAGATTAAAACTTTAAAGCATATTGATAATAACGACTTGTCAATTACAAAAAAATTCCATGTATGTAAAATGTGGAAAAGAAAATAAAACAATTGATCCTGAACTGGTGGGTGAATTGTGAATCGTAAGTCAGGGGCAGTTTTTATAAAAATCGTTTGGATTAGACGGTGCATTTCCTTATTCGATGACTGATGCGGACGGGTTGACTCAATCGAATGATTCGATCTGAGATGACTTGAACACAGGAGCAACGAGAATGTTTTTGATGGGTAACCTTACAAAAACAAATATGACGAGATAAACTAAAATATGTGCTGTGTTTTAATTATTTTGAATTATGCATTGACTACAGGCAGAACAAAATGTAACAATTTGAAATTATAATTCTAAGTGAGCATTGGTTTTAAATTCCTCTTTGAAAAGCCAAAATTTGAACAAAAGGAATCCTGCGTTCTTCTGTTGACAGACATATTTTCAGTTAGTTAATTTTTCAAACAGTTCCAAAGAGAGAATCCCAGAGACTGGACGTGTGTTTTGACGAGGAAGACGTAGGTACTTCGGTGGATCTCAGACGAGCTATGAGTGAATTCTTAGTTTAATTATTTAATTTAAAATGTTAGTATTTGATTTAGAATTTAATTTCTTGAACTGGCGCCTGCATTAATTTTCAGAACGTGACGATCTTTATTCAAAACAATTGATCAGATTATCGGTTTGATTTTATTTTAAACACTACAAGCTATCGATATATTTTATGTGTCATTTTCACAGTGTCATTTTCATTATGAAGTATGAAGCTACATATGCAACATAAACATTCATTCCTGACAAATGACGAGAGTACAAAACTCCTGTTTTTTTCCAATTTTTTTATCATTTCCAAAAAATGCGTTTTTTTATATCTTCTAGTCAATTTTCGTCGCAGTCCACCCCACAAATTGTATAACATATTCAAATAACTCACATGATGTGTCTGAACACAAAATTGACGCAATTATATGCCCCATTGAATAAATATTTAGGGAGATTATAGGCATTTTAGCAATGAAGCGTATAGGTACACTAGCGTTCAATTGAACTATTCTTTTTTTCTCAAATCAAGCAGCAAGTTCCTTTACGTTACATAATATGTAATTATGCAAATCCATAAATAGCACTTTAACTAATATAATAATTACAATACCGTCTGATTCAACTTTGAACTAAGTTTTGTAAGAAACCAATGGTTACCAATTATATTTTTCGCTTTCAAATACATTTTGTCAGTCTACCGTTTTTCATTTCTTAAGGGATGAAACATTGACTGAAATTACAAGACGACAGATCTTTCCTCTTTTATTAGTTTTTTCCACCCTCATTGTCGATTAGCTTCATTTCCATATTTAACTTCCCCTATTTCTTTGAGTAACACTTATGTGTGTACACTCTTGGAAAAGAAATGTCTTTCAAGTGTTTCAGTCTCTCAAAACAAACCGTGGCAAGTTTTCGAAGTGAAACTTCTTTAGCCCCGTTAGCGATTTGAAATATGGATGAAACGAAAATGCGTAATATATTTTTTGATGGTCCTCGGTTCTAATATAATGCGGTAAATTCACAACTACGCACCCCCGCGGTATAAAGCGCCCGACTCTCAGCACCCAGAGAGACATCCAGCGAACGTAAGTACGAAACCTACCAAATCCAAAAAAAATAAAGGCGTTTATTTTTGTAAAATCAATATCCAATCTTCAAACTACTTTAAATAAACAGGCAAAAGAAAAGCGACATCTAGCGACTTTATAGTTTCACTTCTACTGCGTGTGAATTGCACACTCTGATTTTTTTTTACTCCCCACATCACAATTTGGGGGTCATATATGGGTACCGCCGCCCCGGAATCATTTATCGGATAATCATCAACTTTGCCATGGGTCACACTAAGTGGTTCATTATATTTGGTGACTTAGCAGGGGTACCCGGTTTCATAGAGAGACTGGTTGAGGAAGACGCTTTTACCTGTCCAGCAGGACACTCTGAAAATCGCCTTGCACCGCAGTGGAAGGGATAGATTCATTCCTGGACAAATGACCCCAGATTCCTACCCAACCTCTCATACTATTTTTTATTCTTTTAGAACTTCCTATCCTTCCTACCCACTTTACCCCACACACAGCATCCCTAAATATGGCATAGGTCCTGAGGAGAATTATTTTTATCCAGGCCTCCTATGTGGAGCTAAAAAAACAATAATTATTAAAAATTATCTAAATTGGCAACATAAATTGATAATTTTCTTATATTTTATGTATATTTAATATGATAACCATCGGTTTAGCTTTTATAAGTAGGTACAGCATCAAAGTTATTACAATATATCAAAAATAAAACTAACTTACCAAATTCAAACCAAGTTAAGACCAAAATCAATATACATTTTACAGCAAACGTAAATAAACATTATGTCGAAATAATTATGCATCCCAGACCTTCAAATACTTGCATTCACAAAGCCTTAAAAACTATTTTAGTCTGACTAAATCATTTCTTATTATATATTACTTTATTCTATTGTATAATTATCTTCTGAGGTAAGAATTATTGGTTTCTCTAAAAAAACACAGCACAACCAGAGTTTTTGCACATTCAAAGTAAATTAACCAATTTAACCGTAGCGGTAAGATAACTGACCTTGATTTCATTGGCCATATATTAAATTGAAAAAAAACTGTTTTTTAATACTGACAATTGTACATCTACTAAAATCTGCTTAACGAAGTTAATTGCATTGGATTAATTTAAAAAAACATTTGACAAAATTGCTAAAAAAACAAAATAATGAATGGGCAAATGGTCACACTTCGCAACGTATAACGTGATACGCGCTCTGTCTCGTATGTACGGCGCTACTGAACGAGACTGTGTACACTATGTAGTAGTACCCAGTGGCGACGTGTGATGGAAAATATATATTTTTTTGTTTTTTATTTGGGAGGCGGGTATGGGTACCGCCGCCACGGGAACCATTTATTGATAATAACCAACAGCTCTGCCACAGGTCTCCCCAAGTGGTTTGCTACGTTTGGTGACTTATCAGGGATGCCCGGGTTCATGGGGTGAGGTGTGTCCAGGTCTTGGCGGCGGATGCGTCTGCCCACCTGCTGCGTGGCGGGCCGGATCGAGAGAGACGATGAATACTTCCGTCACTCCTATACACACTAACCCAGAGATGCCTACACACCCCTTATACTCTTTTCCTTCCCAGAACTTCCTATCATTCCCTTCCTTAAAAAGACCTTCCACACAGAATTCCCTAAGATGACATAGGCTCCGAGGGAAATTATTTTCCTCAGGGCCTCCTGTGTGGAGCTAAGGTAAAAAAAATGAAAAAAATATCATCGGACAGCAAAATGGCATCTACATTTTTACTTCTAATATGCTTAGGAATCACAGGTTAAGGTTTTTCGGGAATCGTGTACGTTGAAGGGCATTTAAAAATAAATAAAACTTTAAACAATTTACAAATAAATAATTTCATCACGTTAACCAAATACCCCTTATTCCAAGAAAACTCAAGGCATTACTTTTATATTTAGAAAATATTTGGTAATAACTTTTCAAAGATTACGCAGTTAGCTGCGACAGTGTTGCCAGGACACCGGATGAAGGTCCATCACTCGGCACGAGGCCAGAATTCCTAATGCGGAAGGTTTTCCCCCTATCCTGGCAACTTTGTTACTTGCTACATACACACAAATGTCCCTCTATATAACACTAATGGGTGTATGGAGAGCCTGCATATTTTATATGTATATACATTTGTACCTTATTTTATGTGAAGTTTGAACACAAGATGAAACGAAATTCTTGGTTCGTAGGTATAAATAAAAAGTGCTGACCCTTGAGTTGACTGGACCTCAATGATTAATGGTGTTTCGTTGAAGGGAATTAAAAAACTACCCCCTTTCTAACTGTTTATAATACTATAATAGGATATTTATTTATTTATATGTATACGGAGTTCAATGTATCCATTTTTGGTATGTGATTATCCGAGGGCTGTCCGTAAAATAAGGTCTCCAAGGGGTTGCGGTCGCGAGGAACGATTTTACGCACGATGCGTCATATACAATGTTCCACTACGCCAAATCACCACCACTCTGCGCTTTTTGCGATGCTTAGTCTCGGCGTGGCAGCCGTTCGCGATGGTGCTTCCGATCGACGGACTCAATGTAAACTTAAGTATTTTCAAAACAAATCCACAAGTGTAGCTCTAATGCTAATCATAATTTGGCTCTTTCTTGATCTTATCCATTATGCTTTCATTAGCCGTGCAAGATTGATCTGTTCTCCACATTTTCACACGGTCATACGTGGATTTAGTGAGTCATCTATTAATTTCGAAAACGCTAATTATTAGGGCGAAAAAAATTTCATATTTAAAAAAAATCGTATTTCTGGTTTTTTGTACACCTATAATTATGAATTTTTATTAAAAAATAACATTGATTCGACCTTTCAGAATAATTAACAGATTCTTTTCTTTCTTTCCTAAAAAAGCCTCCACACAGCATCCCCAAAGATGACACAGGCCCTGAGGGAAATTATTTTTCTCAGGGCCTCCTGTGAAGCTCAAGTAAAAAAAAATGCTTTCGAGTTTTGTTTTTGTCTTTCTCTTAAACTTAAGGAATCCACTAGTCTTGGAAAAATTCAACATCCGAATCTAAGCCTCTTTTTGGAGGGATTTGAAAATACTTAAGAAGACTTTTTTGGAAAGGTTAGAAAAGGTATTTGATAGTTGAATTTTACAGGTTGATATCGGAAAGGCCTGCTTACGAATAAAATCGATTGCATTGAACCAAGTAACTTGGAGTCCAGGGACGTACCCACTCCCCAGTGTCGGGACGGTAACTAATACAAAATGTATCTACATGTAGCCTTTATGCGGATGGCGCGGCGCGGCGTAAGGTTTAATTCTCAAATCTAAATTCATTGATCGCCCCCCATACTGATTCATGTCGAAAACAAAATGTGTGCGTGAAATTGCATTGTTTTAATTTTATTTCGTGAAACTCAGGCACAAATATTAAAATGTTTTCCGATTATTTTCTAAAGCACATAATTTGCCACATAATATAATGAAATTTTATCGGAAAATGGATTTATTAGTAGGAGATTTCGGCACTAGAAAGTTGTTTTTAAAGGCCTGATATTTTATTTTTTTCCAGACTTACTAAAGGACTTGTTAAAAAAAACCACTCGATTATTTCCAAGGCAAAGATATATTCAATTTGCAGTACCTATTTAATTTAAGCATCTATAATATTTCTAACCTATCAAATTTTCATACCAAAAACACATAATTTTGTAAGATTTGCATTATTTCGCATGGCTTCATCTTAAGAAAAAAAACGAGTGTGCTTTAGATCACACGACTGAAGTAAAACTACAGGACAAACCTCGCCCCATGAACCCAGGTATCCCTGCTAAGTTACCAAACGTAGCGAACGGGGTGACCTATGACCTAAGAGTGCAATATGACATTGTGGTGAAATATGACGATGGGGTGACCTACGACCTTGGGGTGACTTACGATCTTGGGGTGACCTATGACCTTGGGGTGACCTACGACCTTGGGGTGACTTACGAACTTGCGGTGACTTACGACCTTGGGGTGACCTACGAACTTGGAGTGACCATCCTTATCTTTATCCTTATCCTTATCACTCCCCAAGTCAAGCGTGCGTAAAGGCCCGACGGTTCACCTAGTTGTCGATCACGGTTCGCATCGATTTCCGTTTGCAATACACTTTTCGTAACAATCACCACTTTTCGTAACGCATTCACCAGCTTACCCCCCCCCCCCAAGTAAAGCGTGCGTTAAGAAGTTACTTCAAAACTACTATTAAATACCTATGTTAGTAGGTATCTAATACAACTTCTCAACACTATTTATATGCAGCCATCAAGTGCGCCAGTATAGGTACGATATTGGGGAGAGGAATCCGAAGAAACGGAGCGAGGATGGAATGTGAATGCAAGTCTTGACCATTCAGACGTGTGAACTGATAATAGTGTTTAGTGTATGGAATGGAGAGTGTAGCAGAGAGGAGAGGGGAATTCTTTTGACGGGAGTAGTTGGACGAAAAGATCAATCATAGATACACCAGCAGTAACACGGAAAGAGTCACTACAGAGAATGGACAAGAATAGACCTTATTAAATTCCTGCTAGGTATTGGATATTCATACGTTGTGCTCCCAGTACTAGAGGCAGAAAACGTTGATATCTTTTGAGATAGGTAAGTATTTTTTAAAGTTGAAACATGGTGTATACCTTTGTGACAAAGATGTATATATTATATGTATGATGTATATGTATTATGTATATTAGAGTATCATTGGTTTCAGATAATAATAATAATAATATTTGCATGATATATTATATAACGCCATTTTTTATGAAAAATTAACTCAAGGGCGCTATACAAATTTATAATTTATTTCTATAATGCTGTCTTTTTTATTTTTATTTATTAATTGTACAACAGATTAATAATCCAATTACCGTACAATTTTCTCATTTTGACAGTCTTAACATCTAGGAAGATAATTAGTATAGAAAAAATCTTAAGGCTATCTAAATGAGAGTTATATATATATCTAATGTTTCCGATACTTCGTTCAACAACACCATTCCTCTTGTCATGCTATGCTGTGCCAGAACATCTGTTCTACCATGTGGTATTTTGAACAAGTCGTGTCGACGACTACGGCTGAAATATAAGTATAAGTTATAGCAATCCAAGAGGAACGGGCTGTCAATATGGTTATGGATTATATTAAAACTAAGAAGTATTAAAGATTGAAAGTTTCTAAGCTAAATCTATTTGTTGCCTCATGTAATTTTGTATAAAGAAAAGTGTTATAAAGACATATTATATGCTGTAAAAGAATGATGCTCTCAGATAGGTATATTTAATTTAAGGGTATGGGAGCTAGAAGTAAGTTTAGTGGAGTTTATTCCAAGCCTTATGGCCGTTATACACGACACCTTTTTTCAGCCCGATTCCAATTAGAGACAAAAGTCAACATTTTTCGCTTTACGCGATCGCTGTTTTCATCTTTATTTTCATATCTACGATTTAATTAGGCATTACAACAAACAGTATGGTTCGTGTGTTGTTTGCAGTGATGACAATTGAAATCCTAGATATGAAAATAGAGGTGAAAATCGAAAAATGTTAACTTTTGTCTCTAATTGGAATCGGGCTGAAAAAAGGTGTCGTGTATAACGGCCATTAGGCCCAGATACTCCGAAAGGATCTCCAATTGCCTTGCACTTAGGTTCTGTCAGTCTGCCTATAGCTGATGATTTTGCTGATCAAAGAGTTGACGGAGCAGCGTGATTGCAGATGCAAAGATTGTGGATTTAAATTCCAGAGAAAGTTAATAATAATTTATTATATTTAATACATTAAATCTGAATAAACAAGAACATTGGTATAGCTATGTAATTGTGGCATATTGTGCGAGAAGAAATTAAAATACATGAAACTAACTGCCTACATGTACAAATAAAGTGCTCATATAAAAAAAAACATACTCACCTACGGTTAGTTTATTTATGGATGAATTAAGGCAAGTGTTATTAAATTTTAGAGACGCAAATACAATAATAATAGGCAGTACAAATTTAAATATATTGTGCGATCATATGTCAAACGATACAGACAATCAAAATTACCATGTATAATCAAACCAATAAAATTATACATTTTTTCAAAAAATAAATATGGGCTGGCATGCCTATAAAAAATAAAAGTTTTATGGGTATGCCAGCATTTGTTATTTTCTAACATTTCCTACGTGAAGAATGTAAAAAAACATTATTCTCGAGCTTATTGCAATCAAAGCACGCTTCTCCCTCGGAAATGATTCAGCGATGCCAGGCGCTTAGTAAGCGGTCAAATCGAGCAGATATTTAATGAATTGCAGAAAAAAAATTGAAGAAAGCATTCAATCGAAATGACTCATAACTATTTGAAGTATGGTTCAACTTCAAAACACAACCCGACAAAATATCTCCGACTAAATTTCCTACGGACAAAACATCCCCGACAAAATATCCTACGGATTAAACATCCCCCAACATTATATCTACTAAAACCTAACCTAACCTAACAAAAAAATGGGACTAAAATAATACAGACATCCTATAAAGACAATAAATTATTGTTCAAAAATAGCAAATGGGACAAAAATAATGGTGACCGGCCAACTCAGAATGGAACCAACTCAGCACCACCTCAGAAAGGCCATTAAGAGTGATGATAAAAAAATGGTTAAATAGGTTAAGTTAGGTTAGGGTTACCGGCTATTTTAAAATTATTTTTTCATAGCTTTTAATGATCTTTCTGAGGTGGTTCTGAGTTGGTTTCATTCTGAATTGGTGTGGAACCAAAAATAATACAGCCATCCTGTAAAGACAATAAATTATTTTTCAAAAATAGCAAAATGGAACAAAAATAATACGGACATCCTGTAAAGTTAGGTTAGGTTAGGTTTTAGTTGATATTTTGTTGGAGGATGTATTGTCGGGGATATTTTGTCACGGGATAAAAAGGGGAATTACCATAATTTTTACGAAATCGAATTGGTACGTCATAGAAAACTAAATAGATATCATCGAAGAGAGTGCAAAACTTAATAAAACAAATCAAGTTAAAAAATCCTAAATAATATGAACAGTTCGTGGATAGAAAATTTGAAACACAGAAAATTTATTTCAATCAATGAAAAAATTCAAGAAATCGTTAAAAAGTCTTAAACAAGCACTACCTACTTGGCTAGCTGATATTAAGGATAAAGTGTTTTAGTCGAAAGATTAACATTTTTTAAGGGTTTCTCTCGTCGACCTAAGGGTAGTAAATGGGGGTAATATGTAACGATGTAAGTTAAAAGGGTTGTGACAGAAAAAATCTACTGTAAAATTGCATTTTTACGTTTTAAATGTGGCTCATTTAAGGGTCTTGGTTTCCACAAATAATTCACAACAATGTGAAGAATTTTTGGTGTCCCGTTATTTTTAGCATCGGTTATCACGACGCAGCGATGATCTCCTAAATGTATGGTCTCTTGGGTTTGAAATAACAATGACAATTCTGTATTATTCAAAAGTTCTCAACCAAATGGAACTTTTTTTATATCCCATAGACAAAGTTGAGTCAATTTTATAACTACTTATCGTACACTAAAAACATATCAACAACATGAAAAAACGCACTCAAATTTAAAAAAAAGTTTGAACGAAGCTTTACTACACACTACACAAATCATCTTGACTCACACCTTCGCATGTGAAAAACCGAAGGGTTTATGTTTTAAGTCAATTTCGCATCAAAGAAAACCTCCCTTGGGGTGTGTAGAAGAAAGAGAGTCAGGAGTTAACATATTTTACCGATTTATAACCATAGCACCCTCTCCAGTTCATCCCCTTACATAGTTTAAAAACAAAATACACCCCTATAAAATATATGTCGCATTACCGTGTTTGAGAATTGGTTTCCTCTGCAGATAGGTGTAGCTTTAAATCCAGCAATTTGTGTAAATGTTCTACATATTACAGTTTTGCTATACTTCTGTTGTAAAATATAACTCATCGTAAGCAGGAATTTGAGGATACCAATAAAATGATTTGACGAAATAGCATTTCGTTTTCAAGAATTTAAAAGTTCAGTGTATAAGAAATGTAGCAATTCTTTTTACGTGCGTATATATGATTATTATGGAAAAACGGTAGATTTATTTAAAGTGGAGAAAATCTCAATCTACTGATCAGAATCTTATATGAAGTTATAATCGAATTTAAAAAATACTTGTAAATATTCGAATAGATCTAATCAAAATCCCACTTTTCAGAAAAAATCCGAAATAATCCAAGTAGTCTTTCTTGCCTTTTAATTACGGGAGATCAAATTTGTCCCAGCTCACATAGGTCTCATATGAGTCGCTGTATCCCCCTTATTATCAAAGTGAGATACACGATCTAAACGGTTGTAGAAAGGAGAAGGAAATCTTAAATATAACCACAAAAAATATGTACACCTTTTTAGAACCAAAGTTTCGCACCACAATTTGAAAAAAAAAATCTAAACTTTTGAAATATTTTATTAATAATTTTTACATGGAACGATAAAAAGTGAGGTGACAATAACTTGTGTGATTTTTTTTTTTTTTTTCGTTATCAGTGATTTTAGTTAGAAAAAAGTAAGGTGAGCCATTCTTAAAACTTTTTTATGTTTGCATTTAAAAAAAATTTATTTAAAAAAATATATGTTTATTTAAAATTATAAAATTTGAAGGATTATTTAATCGCCTTTCAAAAACAGTTTTTAGTTTTCAGATATTTTGAAAAATATATCATTTATTTGGATTTTATTACAAAGCGGAAATATTTGAACATCTTTAAAATACGGCAATTTTTTGAAGGGATTAAAATAAGTACATTTGATTAAAGTAGTTTAATCTTACTCGAATATTTATATTTAAATAATTTTCTATCCCGAAGTTAACTAAATGAGTTATTATTTAATCTAATAAAATTACGCAATTGTGTTATCGGACAACCCTTGTCCAGGGGGATCGTTTAAAACAGAATTTTCGCAAGGGGTTAATTTATGTTTAAAAAGAGAATGTTTTGATATGGAATTCTATTAATTTACATATTTTTGTCAGTATTTAAAGTCAGTAGAGCTACAATCTCGCTTTGTGAAATATCATCCTAACATTCCTAACAGGGAACCAAGAAATAATCTAACCTGTACTGAGCATATTTTAATTTTTAGCAAATCGAAATTAGGGGCATTTTGTGAAGAAGTTTGCCCACTACGCTATGTAAGGCACGCGCCGAGGTGCGAATTTACTGCATTATATTAGAACCGAGTGTTTGTGTAGAACTGAGTTGTGACGCATTTATATTTCATCCGAATTTCAAGTCACTAACGGCGCCAAAGAAGTTTTACTTCAAAAATCATATTTCAACTGTTATTGATTTAGAAGAGACAAACGTCGATGTATTATGATTTTACTGATTATAGATTTACTGATTATCAAATCAATTTCAGACTCGATGATTATTTTAGGTTTATAGTTTATACATTATTAATGTATTTGAAAATGTTTAACAATTTGAGAATGTACCTTCGTTATTTCTACGCAGCAACTTGTTATAACATCAAATTATTGTATTGTAATGTGTTCAGAAGTGACGGACGTATGAATAAATAAATATATGAGTTTCTCTCACCAAGTACTACATTTCAATTTATATCCGAACCGTCACGCGGTAGATGGGCGTACGCATCAACTACCAATACTTAGACAAATCTCACCACATAAACACGGGCACCCCTGCTAATTCACAAAACGCAGCAAACCACTTGGGGTAACCTATAGCAGACTCATTACAGCAATTAGTTCGGCTGAATTATGTATTTGAAACGATAAATCAGAAATATTCTGGTTCACCCTGTTAATTTCCATAAAATATCTTTGTCAAGATGTATATTTAAAAACACATTACAGAAAACAAATTATTTAAAATACGGGACTGTGGAAAAGGCTGGTTTGGACTTCTAAGGGTGGTAAAGGGGAGGGCGGATCGGGGGATGAAGAGATAAAATAATATCTTTTTCTCCCCACATTAATCATCGCGCTCGCAAAAGTATATTTATTTCATTTAAAATTTATAAACTTGCCTTTCTTCTTAACTGATAACAAAACGGTAATGGTTTTCTTTGAAAGCTTACTCTAATCGAACAAGAGAGCCCTGAACTAACGTTATTATTTAAAAAAATAAAACAATAACTTTGTAAATACCACTTTTATTTTTTATACTCTATGCCGACCGGTACAACCGTAGCTTCTTCAGGGTGGTATAATACTCTACTAAAATTAAGTTACATGTTATAGATAATATATGAATTGTAGTAAGTGCGTAAGTGTAAATGGAGAATTTGGAAGGGAAAGGGAAGGTTCTTGGTCAATAGGGAACAACCTTAGTATTGGAATTTTATTTAAATTTATTTGATTATTAATTACCTTACTATTAATGTTTTTGACTTTCCTTAGTCCTACGGTTGTAGCGAAACTCGCTCGCAATAAAGTAAAAAAATTAAAAGTGATGTTTACAAAGTTATTATTTTATTTTAAATTATAATGTCACATCACAAAGTATCTGCTTCATATGAGCAAAAAACTTAATTATGTTTTTTTTAAATCTAATAAATATTTACGAATCAAATGGACAAAATATTTCTATGGTGTGAATTTATGCCAAAACACAGGGAAATCGGAATTATTTAAAATACATTGCCAATTTAATATTCCATAACATTTTGGAAAATAGTGGAAGGCGATTCACCACGTGTAAAATTCGGAATCAGACCGCTATCAATAACACTCCTTATATAGATGGCGATAAGGTTTAAATTCCCGTTTGACACCAGCCGCTTGTTTTGATTTATTGAAGAAAAAAAATCGCCATATTTAATTTTGCGAAATTCCAACACAATTATTTTCACGATTGACGATATTCTAAAGAATTTAATCTTCCATATTATGCAATAAAACCATAACCGAAAAGGGGTTCGTTAGTAGAAAATTTTAACTTTAAAACAGTTTTTTATAGGCCTGATGCTTTATTCTTAATTTGGGATAAAGTCTGATAAAAAGATGCTCCATTATTTCAAAGTTAAATATTTTTTCTACTCGACGTAGTTAATTAAAGAATTAAAAATATTTTTCAATGAATCTTATAATCAACCCAAAAATGCACGATTTTGCATTACCTTGAGGTCCATCGCCTTAATATAAATTAAAATAATTCTTATAAAGTATATCTGTATGTAAATAAACAATATTGATTTGCGGGATAAAAGTAAGGATTGTTTATAGTAAAGACAATATACCTCCTGCAATTACATTGGTGATTACAATTACATTAGTGATTAATTTACCTAGCACTTAAATATGTACTGACACATAAATACATTATGATAATAATGAGATCTTGGTTAAAATAACTATCGAGTGTAGAAAGAAATTACTCAAATAATTACTTACCGTTGAGGTTGATGATAAATAATTGAATCTGTGTGTGAGTTCATTTGAAGTATTGTGATGAATAAAATAACTCAGAAAACGAAGAAAAATATTTTCTCTTGTAAATAAATCTTGTAATATCTTCAACTTGTAAAACATAAATAATAGAATGTTGAAACATGATCAGTTGATCACACATAATTCAAAGTACCACTAACAAAACCGATATGTATCACAAATTTATTGGCACATAAAATTGTCAAAAGCACCCCTTATAAATATTACAAGAATAATGCCATCAAAAAGATCTGACACTCAATAACTATATACGAAAAAAACCTTTACAGATTTCATAAAGGACCAAAAAAATCCAATGTATTTTTCTTTATTCAATCTTCCGAGAAAGTTGAATTAAAAAACTGAAGTTTGGATGATATTTCACTTCAGGATGTCTCTATCTTTCCTTAAAGCAATTAAATAGTGAAATATGATAATCTGATAGTTAGAGTTTGTAGGGTTTTGAGGTGCCCATGGCGCTTGCTACCCTTAAAAAGGGTAGGGGTGCAGGAGAGGCAAGGGGGTATATTTTTAAGGTAATAAAACGGTGGCTAATGGGGGTAGGGACGACGGGGTTGATATTTATGGTAGGAGTGAATGAACTAATCGGAGATCTTGTAAGTTCTAACGATCTTGAGAATAAATTATAAATTGCAATGATACTGTGATGCATTCATATTTTTTTGAGTTTTGTGGCAATATTAATAAGTAAGCATGGTGAATAAAACGCTATATAAATCTGTTCTGGTACACACTTATTGCTTCATCTGCAATCATGTATCGTCTTATAACTTTGGTCCAACTCAAGTTATTTTTAAAGTTCCTTGACTACAAATACGGAGGTAGCGGGTTCAAACCCGGAGTGCGTAAATATTTTTTAATTAATTTATTCATTTATTTATTTAAATAAATAAATAAAATTTTATGCCTTGAAGGCTTTTACATGTTTTCATTATTATAAGTAAGTTGTCCATGAGTAAAATAATAACTGCAAAAAATATACAATAAACTAAATATGAAAGATATAATCAGGTACAATGCAAGTAGGTATGAAGTTTCATTATCATATAAAATTGTGAAAAGAGTTCAATGTTCAATATGTGTTATAATAAGAGTAAAAAAGATGTATGAGTACGTTAGCAGCCGCTACCCGAATTTCTACCGATTTCAAACATATCTCCCTTTTAAACTCTTAAAAAAATACTATATGTGATTTTTGAAAATTTAGACGTGTTCCAGGCCGAAACGCAAATTATATGAAATTCCCTCGATAGAAAAAAATCGCAAAGTATGCTCCGAAAATTATTATAAACACGTTCATTTCACTTATTTTGAAGTTAATATAGGGTTCCACGCCAACTCAAAATGAAACCAACTCAGAACCACCTCAGAAAGGTCATTAAAAGCTATGAAAAAATAATTTTAAAATAGCCGGTAACTCTAACCTATCATAACCTATTTAACCATTTTTTTATATTTTTTTATCATCACCCTTAATGACCTTTCGGAGGTGGTTCTGAATTGCTTTCGTTCTAAGTTGGCCGGTCACCTAATATAGGTACGAAAAAATCACACTGTTTCTATAAATGCTCTTTTAGATGTTCCCCACGAGATTTTTGCTCTATTTTAAACGAGTCGTGTTTTATTAAACATTTTCACAATTTTCACTTCAATTTTATCGCGCTTTCTTAAACATTCGTAATTACACATCTCTCCATCTTCTTCTTTTTGAGCGGGGATACGGCGCCTTAAGATACTTCGAATGTAGTTATAGAGCAATCTGTAGTCACTTGTTTGATATTATTATAAACATAAATATGATCAGTTAGTTCCAAGGAAAGCATTTCATTGATTTGTGTAATTTCACAGTATATTCCTTAAAAATAACATGTAATGTAGGTATTTGCGGCACGTTTCAGAGTGGTAGAAATTTTTAGTAACGCCCTGGTGAAAGAACCAAAGAACCACAATTCAGAATCGAATCATTGCATGAGAAGACTTTAGCCGTGTTTGGTGATGGCCAGATGGGAAGAGCCAGACACTTCTTCACCATACTTTTCCCCATCTCCTTCCCCTCTCCACCACCTTCAACCTCACAACATAACCCAATTAGGAAAGCCATAATTTCACTAACTCTAGACGTTTGGGAACAGTGGGATTCTTACGCGGTGCTCACATAAATAAGTATTTGATGTATGAACAATCTTTGCATCCGTTTCTTAAACTTGTTCACTGTACTTATATATATGGCTCATTCCTAATACAGGCACGCGTTGGTGGTTTGGACGTCATACGCAGCAAAGGAACGGGAAAAAGGGTAGGCATCAGGAAGTTACTCTATCTATGCCGCGAAAGAGAATAAAATAGAATAGAAATCAGGGATGCCTCGGGAAGGCATGGCAAGATCAAGTTAATTAAATCTAGAGTCAGATTTCAAATATCTATCATAAATTCACGCCCGGGTTCATGGGGTGAGTTTCATCTAGATCTTGGCGGCGGATGTGTCTACCCACCAGCTGCACGGCGGGCCGGATCGGGAGAGAATGGTTGAGGGAGTCCCTTTGACTTTTCCAGCCGTACTCTCTTGGAACATCGCCTTACACTGCAGTGGGAGGGATGGATTCATATGTCCGTTACTCCTCGATACACTGACCCCCAGATTCCTACCCATCCCTAATACCCATTTTCCTTCCCAGAACTTCATCTTCTTCCACAGCATCCCTAAAGCATCCGTGAAGCGTAAAGGATTTATAGAGCTAATGTGACGTACTATTTTTTTCAGTAATCGCATCTTGTTCTTGGGCTAGTTTATAGATTTTTACATTTGATATAAGTTAGGTATATATTTCAGCATCCCTTATACAAAAAGTCACCGACTGGCAGTTAGGTAGTTTTGTTAACAAGAAATTAATATATTGTAATTTTTTTTTTTTTTTTATTTATTTTTTTTTTTTATTTAAAGAAATATTAACATAGTACATAATTCATATTGTTTACAACTTTTTCATGTAATTTTTTATATTTATATTGGTAAGTATATAACATGTTTCTTGATTTAATTTAATACCTCCCTAATTCAGAATAACTCGTGTTTAGGGAGGGAATTTTTACAAGATTTGTTTAATTTCTAGAATTATACCTATAATTAACACTATATACACTCAATTTATTAGCGTACATATATGCACTGAAGAACAGATAACATATATTAAAAAAAAAACAGACAGTTCCTTAAAATATATAATATATAATGCATAACCTTTACGAGAGTGTATTGTTCGTTTGAAAAGGCAGAAAAAAAAGTGATAGTATCTATAAAAAATCAATGAGATATTTACTGATTCTAATTAGCTAATTTATTTATGATATTATTATTTAATTTATTTTTAAATTTATTGTAATCAGGTTCTAATCTTAGCTCTGTCCCAAGTTGATTAAACCACACCACTCCATTGTACGTGTAGTAGTGTTGTCCAAAACTGGTACGCATCAATGGCGTGCATAAGCGACCCGCTGTGTTTTGTCTATTGCTCTCAACGCGTACTAAGGCGTGCAACTTCTTCGAGTGATCTTTGTGTATTTGAAGCAGCGTATTTTTTATGTATGTGTTTTTTAGAGGTGGGACTTGAAAGTCTTGAAAAAGTTGTGAGGTTGAATAATCTGATGGTTTTTTAGTAATAATTTTGATTAATAGTCTCTGAGTAATTTCGAGTGGCAAAATTGAGGTTTTGTATGCTCCCCCCCAAGCAACTATACCATATTGTATTATTGAATGGGCTAGAGCGTAGTATATATTTTTAAGAATTTTTAAGTTTAGTATATTTCTTAAGTTAATAAATATGTATATAAGTTTTCTTAATCTATTTATAATGTTGGTAATTTGAGTCTTCCATTTGAGGTTATTATCTATTATAATACCTAGATATTTAATTTCTTTTTTATTTGTTATGCACAAACAGTCAATATTTTGACATGTTAATATTTTAGTACTACATTTTTTTGCATGAATTTTAATATTTAACGTGGTAGTAGCTATTTTTTTGTTATTTATATTAAAAAGTATATAATGTGTTTTTTCAATATTCAATGTTAATAAATTTTTTTCAAACCACTCTTTTAGCATATTAATGTCATGGTTAGCAGTTATTTCAATTTCATTCCATGTGTTTGCTTGGAATATAATGGCAGTATCATCTGCATATGAAATGAGTTTTCCGGTTATTGGCAATTCAAAGATATTATTAACATATAATATGAATAGAAGAGGGCCCAAAATGGTGCCTTGTGGTATCCCAAAGTCGCTTGTATTTGGTTCACTAAGAGTGTTGTTTATTTTTACATATTGATTTCTAGAATTCAGGAAACTTTCAATCCATATTTTGGCGTTATTTGTAATTCCGATTTCGTTAAGTTTGTAAATTAATTTTTTGTGACTTATGCTATCAAAAGCTTTCTTTAGATCTATAAATATTGCAAGAGATTTTTTCCCTTTGTCTAGTGCTTGGTATATTTTTGTTGTTAAATCTATGATTGCGTCTTGTGTGCTTATTTTTTCGCGAAATCCAAATTGTTGGTCACTCAAAATATTATTCATTCTAATAAATTTTGAAGTTGTTTTTTGGCTACTTTTTCAAAAATTTTTGAGATATTTGACATAACTGATATAGGTCGGTAGTTATTAATTTCTTTAGAGTCACCTGATTTATAAATCGGTGTAATAATAGTTTTTTTGTAAATAGATGGAAAGATTCTTTTTTTAAGACTATTGTTTATGATGTAAGTTATAGGCTTTTTCAAAAAGTTAAGATGTTTTTTTAGGTTTTCAACAGTGATCCCATCGAAACCTGGTGCTGAATCAGTTTTTAGATCTTTTATTATATTAACAATATCTTTTTCAGTTACTGTTTCGAATTTTCCTACCGTTTTTTTGGATGATGTTATTTTATTTTCTAAGGTGGAAGTAGTATTATCTATGTTATTAGTAATTTTGTTGGCGAGATTTTTTCCCACGTTAGAAAAAAAAGTATTGAAAGCATTCGCACAGTGTTTTGGGTTTTCAGAAACTTTTACCATATTATTATTAATATTTAGCTTCAAGATGTCACTTGTTTTCCTTTTTTTGTCAATTATTTCATTGATTGTTTTCCAAATTATTTTACTGCTGGTACCTGAATTCAATACCTTTTGTTTATAGAATCCTTCTTTGGTAGTTTTAATTAGTGCCGTTAGTTTGTTTCTGTATTTTTTGAAGTCTGCGATGATTGAATCATTTAGTGGATATTTTTTTGTTAGTTTAAATAAATTTTCTTTTTCTCTTATAGACACCACTAGGCCATGAGTGATCCATGGTTTAAGTTTACGAAATTTATTTTTATATGTTTTGCTTGGTATTTCACAGCTTGAATCTTTTATATGTTTTTGGAAGGTGTCATGGAATTTTAATGCACTTATATTTACATCTTCTGTGGTAAGTACACATTCCCATGTTTCGTGAGACAGTTTTTCATAAAGTATTTGTTGGTTTATTCTTATTTTAGGAAAGGCAGAATCATTACTATTATTTTCTATTTTTTGCTTTTCTATGTTGAAGTTAAGTATACATGTATGATGGTCCGTTATGTTATTTCTCCATATTATTGTTTGTAGATTATCAGTGTAGTTGGAATTACACCATATGTGATCAATACACGATGGGATTTGATTATTAAATTCTCTAGTATACCTATTTATGCAGGGTTTAAAGTTTAAAGTCGTCATCATGTTGATATAATTGTCCTTTTCGATAGTGTGGTTATTTTCAGCAATGTTTATATTAATATCCCCAATAAGAAAATTATTTTTACACTTATTGTTTAAAATAATATTATTCAATTCTGTTATGAAAGTTGGTATTACAGCTGAGTGTGTCCTGTAGATTGTTATTATTTGTAAAGGTAATTTATTATTAATGTTTAATTTTATCATAATACAGTTTGCATTAGTCATATTTATTTCAGTAAAGCATACGTCTTTATATATTGCCTTAGTATATATAACAATACCACTATTTTTGTTAATATAATGGGAACTCTGAAAGTTAATGTAATTGGGGAGAGTTGGGATGATCGAGTTAGTGTTTAAATGGGCTTCAGTCAATATGATTATGTCCGGATTTTTTTTTAATAGATTTAGGTTTACTAGGAAATGGTCAAAGTTTTTATTTATAGATCGTATGTTTAAATGTATTACTGTAAAAGAGTTTGGAGTCATTTGAAGTATTGTATTACAGTCATTTGAGCTGTCACAAATTAAATTGTGAACGTTAAATTTTTTTTCTAAATGTTGAATAATGAAATCATCCATTTCTAAATATTCGATATGAAACTATTATTGTAAATGTGTGTCTTCGTGGTAATATACGTGGAAAATGTGGTAATACTCGTATATTATCTAAATTTATAGTATTAAGATGGGCCTCGGTCAAAATAATATAGTCGAGTTCAGTTTTTAAAATGCTAAGGGTGTAATATAACTCATTTATGTTTTTATAAATACTCCTAATATGTAAGTGCATAATGACTAGTGAGTTTGACATATTTTTTAAAAGAAGGTTGCATTGATCAACTGTATTACATACTTTTTTCCCTATATGATAAGTGTTTTCTAGTTCGTTCGTAATAATATTATTCATCCTATCTTGAAAACGTGTCTTATGTATAATATATAAGTGTGTATATAAATATGTTTGGAAGTAACTTTTGTTGGTAATAGATAGCTGGTTTCTGTTAATATCATTATACTTGGGTGGAACAATAATAATCATAATACAAATAATAATGCAGCTCGACTGGGAGTTGCAAGTACTTAAATATATACTGCAGTTTTGAACTGGCGCTATTGAACAGGGTGTCGACGTTGATATGCTGTTAACTAAATTAAGTTGAAATATTAATTTCTTACTTGTTTTTTTTAACGAATATAGCATTTTAATTGTAGTCGATTTTCTGGTATGCAGATTGTGTCATTTTCTTGACATAGTGGCATTTATTGTCGTTCGCTCTATGATCCGAATTTATTTTCCCATTTCTTATTTTATTATAGGAGAGACAATTGTAGCATGTCGGAGATTGACTTTTATTAGGGCAGTTTGTTAGAGTATGGTCTTGTGCGCAGTGGAGACATCTGGGTTTTTCTAGTTTCTTTCGGCACTTGTTCGCAGTGTGTTCGAACCATAAACAGTGAAAGCATTGGGATAATGGATTTGAGTCTTCTACGTGAACCCGCATAAATCCCAGGTTTATTCTTCCTTTTTCGATTAATAGTTTCCTCATTTGACCGGTTGTTTCTAGGACGTAGTTGGTTAGGTTATCGCTTCTTTTGTTTTTTTATATTTGCCATTATTGTGGGCACGTGTTTGCTGTCTTCTTTAATAAGTTGGCAAATGTCTTCGTTTTGCTCTATAAAATCTTCATTAAAATCTTGAATGTTGTAATCTTTATGTATTCCTTTGATGATTACATTAGGCTTCCGCTTTTTTACTTCTGTTGCAGATATGGTGTTATTTTCTTTTTTGTTGATTTCTGTCATTATTTTTTCAGCGTACTCTTTTTTGGGGCAAGAGATGATGACATTATTATTATTTGTTTTTTTTTATTCCAGAGACTTCTATTCCTAGTTTCCCGACTCTTATTTGTTTTTGGATATTAATTTTTATTTGGTCAGTGCTTTCATTATTGTTTGAAATTATCTTGATTGTGTGAAGGGCTTCTTTAGGTGAAATTGATTTTCCCTTATCAGTTACGCTTGCATATGTTATGTCGCCTGTAGTTGTTTCCTGCGGGGGTTTGGTGATGATTTTTTCATAGGTCATCAATTTTCCCTCAATTATTCCAACCTTGGTACCAACGTCAATCATTTTGCTTGAAAGTGTAGATAATTTTGTCAAGAGTTTCGCCATTTGGTCTTTAGTAATTTTTAGAGATGGATCCGTAATTGCATTATGGATGCCGTCAATAAGTTCTTTTGCTTCATTAATAGATAAGAGGGCGTTTTCGTTAATATTCATTTTTGTTGCGGGTGACAGCCCTGCTTGAGTAAACAGTAATTTATTTGGTGCAATAGTGTGTATGCGACATGTTGCGCGCACCGTTACACCGATACATGCAAGGTACTGTGGTTGTACGCGTCCAAAATGAAATGATATTATCACTGGTTCTATAATTGAAGATTTTAATGTCACTTTAAAACATTTAAATATTGTTCGATTTTAACCAACTATGAAGTTTGTTTATTAGCTGTCTCTAAAGGGACCACTTCCGATTTAAATATATGCTTTAAACGGGCTTTTTACTGGGTAAATATAAATTTAAAACGGAGCAAAGACAATGTGTGCCGCTCGAGCTCGTATCTTATTACATGTTCAAAGAACCATATGTTTTCCATTAAATCTGTTATATCTATGTATTTTAAATAAAAAATGATGTGAAAAAGAATTGGCATTACATCCATGAAGTGTTTAATTAGTTAAGTTTCACATATCAACCAATGAAAGTGTATCCATTCAAATATAAGCATCTTTTATGTTCCTGTTCTTTCATAATAATAATAGTAATAATATATTATGGTCATGTATCCGGGGTACGATGACAAAATTTAAAAGCCTTGTTTCCTTATATCCTGTGACATCAGGTTCCTTCTCGTGGAACCCACCCCTCCCAATCCACCCCCGGCAGTGCCACGGTCAATCACTGTCCAGCTGGAGGGCGGGAAGCATTCATCATAAAGGGATTATTTTTCAAGACAGGCTTATTATTATAAAAATGACGAAAGGGTTTAAAAGAAAAGTAAGTGAAGATTTTGACTCATAAAAATACAGATATGATATGAGATTTTCAGAATTCAAAATTATCAACGTAATTAATTTTTGGGTTATTGAATCGTATTATGCTTCCACCAAATCATCAAGCACCAAAGTCCCTGCTGAACTCAAGACCTATAGGGTGAAGGCGCCTGGAAAGACCAAAATTAAGATGGAGCGACAACGTCCTCAAAGATTTACATATCTACCTTGGAGCTTTTAAACTGGAAAGAGCTGGCACAAAACCAAGATGATTGAAGGAAGACTCTTGAGGAGGCCTAGACCCACCAGGGGTTGTAGAGCCAAGAGTGATGATGATGATTTTGATTATGCTTCCTCCCTCTTTAAAGTTTTTAATAGTATTACAGTGTCTGTCATCAAAGCATATGAAAACATAGTCGGAATCACGATATTACATAACGAAACACTTTAAAAACAACATGTCCAAGATAATCTTTTTTTAACTTCAAACGAAAACTTGCAGAGCAAAGATATGATTTAAAAAAAAAATACTAAAAATTGCAATTTTTTTTGTATTAATTAGATTATAATCTTGTACCAAATAACCGGATGGAAATAAAAAAATATTACTTGGGCTTATCACCCCCAATGATGTGACTTTAATATTTGAGTATCTTTTTTTACTATATCTAGTCTAATTAACAATTCGTGGCTAATGAACGAAAAACATATCATTATTTTCTACAGCATAGTTACATATTTTGTAATTTTTTTATGATTCCCATGTACAGGGTTGAGTAAAACCTTGAATAAATGCAACCACATGAAGGACCGGGCCTTTCATGGCTTGGACGGCAATTTCAAATTTTTTTTCTGTCTGCCATATTAAATTTTTACACTATATTAAACATACTAATTTCGTAATTGTTTTTGTGTTTAATTCGTAGCACTCCATTTACTTTTCCAAATTAATTTCAATAATTTTATTATTTTGAAAATGGCCTTGTAAGCTGAAACAGCTGTCACAGAAATAAAAACTAAAATACTTGCAAAACTTGATAACATTATTAAATTTAATTTAATGAAATTAAATTTAAAAAAAACGAGTTTTTTGTTTTCGGTGCATGGGAAATGTGATATTCCTCCGTGATGACTAACACTTATTCAAATTCAGTGAAACTTTAATTTTCAATGTCAAAACGGACAACTGTTTCAAATCAATATCAGACAAGCGATAAAGTAGGTACCAACAATATTTTATTGTAATTAATAATGCTTTATTTGAAATGTTTATTTCTTTTGTTCAATTGCTTGGCTATGTCATATATTTTCATGTTTACCAACATTTGATAGGTAAATTTCTTCTTTTGCTATTGCCAAGCTGATAGTAACTCTCTTTCTTCTGCTTTTACACATTACACATTCTATTAATTCTTCTCCTTCAAATATATATCTAAATTTTACACTACCTAATTTGTCAATTAATTTTTTTTTATTTTAAAACCCTGTCATGTAGGTACCTCAGAACAGGTTAGTGAGGTAGGTAATGTAAAGAAAACTATTAAATTACAAAAAAACGAGTGTGCTTTAGACCACACGACTGAAGTAAAACTTCCCTAACTTATGCCGTCCATTAACAATATAACAATCACATGAATAAAAATATCCCCATCCCCTCAACATCCCCATCAACTCAACTCAACTCAACTCAACTCAACTCATTACAACTCATAACAACTCCTCATTACTCCTCATAACAACTCATAATAACTCATAACAACTCATAACAACTCATAACAACTCATAACAACTCATAACAACTCATAACAACTCATAACAACTCACAACAACTCATAACAACTCATAACAACTCATAAAAACTCATAACAACTCATAACAACTCATAACAACTCAAAACAACTCATAAAAACTCATAACAACTCATAACAACTCATAACAACTCATAAAAACTCATAACAACTCATAAAACTCATAAAACTCATAAAACTCATAAAAACTCATAAAAACTCATAACAACTCATAACAACTTTAAACTTTCGCTTTTTGGCGTTCCCATCGATTAGCGTTTCATATCGGTTAGCGTTTCACTTTCATTAGCGTTCGTAACGTTTCATATTTTTCGTAAATATATGCGTTTCATAGCGTTTCATGCGTTTCATAGAGTTTTACATTAAATGTACATAGGTATATGGTTCTTTTTCGAAACGCATTCATCATTTTACCCCCAAGCGTCGAGCGTGCGTAAAGAAGTTTTACAGCAAAAAAAAAAAAAATTATATTACATATCTACTAATATTGTTGTTTTTCTTTGCAAGAAAATGAAACAGTTATGTTCAATCACTGAAGACAATATTAAAAATCGAAAATTTGAAACAGGAAAATCTCGCATATTTTAATTGGCATATATATACATTTAAATTCAAACAAATATAAACAATAAATACAGCTTCACAACTTGATTTTTCACGGGTCTCTGCCATGATCAAAAGAATTTAGTGACATTTTGAAATTCCCTTTCTGACGTATGCTTAAATATTAGCACAAATTCCACACACTTAAAAAAACTACCGCATGTGTTGTAAGTTTACCCGCACAGTGTATGATAGGGGTAGGGGGGGGGGGGGGGTAGGTATGGGCAAGAAGTCTAGAAGCCAAGGATCGAGGGTTGAACTGTCCGTACCAAGGGTTGAGTAATGATGTAAGAGCTCCTCTGTGTCACATTTATATTGCTTAGGATGTATTAGATCATATTGTTCTGATATGATTGGTTTGCCAGTCGACTCCTGCCTTGGGTTGAGGGGTGACCCTCCCCTGCTATCGGTTGAGGAATGTATCAAATACGTTGTAATGTTGTGACATTTTTCTATAGGCAACCGACAGAGAAATAAGAGAAATTTCACAAAAAAAAACTGCTTGATTTAATCGATAGACTATTAACTATTTTATTTTGTTATCTATTTATTTTATTTATATTCTTGAACATACATATTATATTGGTTTACATAGTTAATAAGATTAGTAAAAAGAAAAAAAAATGTTAATGATCCATAACTGTATGTATATAGGTACCAAGTAGTATTTTGTGAACACATCACTAGGCGAGCCTGTGCTGAGGTGTTCCCATGTTTGGGAATAAATGCTATTCTGTCGCCATAAGAAGAAACACCGTATCCTCCTTGATATTGTCAAAAAGGACACTGTGGGTTGACCGATGGCGGCAGTATCGAATACATTAAAGATAAGTTGCAGTTAGGATCTATATATACAGTTATTCATAGCATCTAGATTATGTTTAAGATAAATAAGTTTTTGATAAATAGGTTTATTTTTCTATTGACCACACGCCACTGTTATGAATAATATTGTGGTATTATTTTTTGTCACAAAACAAGGTTTTTTTTATTAAGGTTTGTGTTTGGTTAGGTGTTATAATGTTTTGAGTAAATGAATACCTTGTTGTTTGATCCAGTCTTTGATGTGTTTTTTGTGAAGAATTGTACATGTGAATTTGCAAAATTTGAAGAAGTAATTGTACATATATTTGTAGTTAGTCGTTGCTTCAGTGTGGTGGGCATGTAGTTATATAGTTTAGTTGCGTAGTACTTAAAGTTTCTTTGCCCGTGTGAGGAATGAGTTATCGGTATGTTTAGTGGTTTTTTTTGTAGAGGCCCTGGTTTTAATTGCTAATTGAGGTTGCATTGGAGTGTGAAGTTTATGTAAGTTGGCATAAGGTTTTAATTTTGTCTGCAGGATGGGGTATTTAACATTTAGGGTGCGAATGGTATTATCATCTTCGATTCTTGTATAAAAACCATCCCTTATCCATCGAATTTGAAATTATCCACAGTTAAAGTACCTAGACATATCACAGATAATGCTTATTTTAAGAGGGTGATATTGCATCAAACCACAAATGGGTGGGCTTATGTTTTGATATGAAGTATATCGTATGATAAATGATTGCGCGTAAGTAGGGTTTAAGCGAAAGCCTTTTATTTAAGGCAATAAAAATTAGCAAGAAGTAGATGCTTTGCGGAAAATACAGTCATTGCAGAAAAACTTGGTAAGCTATCACGATTTTTAAGCAATTTTGTAAAATCTGCTCTCGAATAGGTAACTACTTCGGGAAAAATGTGCAAATCAATTCAAATTGATGGTTTTTTGACATGTTATGGGGGTCATTTATTTCCCGTAAACTGTTAATGTTAATCTGGTATATATATATGTAGAATAATTTTCTCGATTACCCGCATAACATTGTCCTTAAAACGACTTTTTAACTCCTTTAAAACTCAATACTTAAGGCCTCTGAAGATGGCCGGTGAGATCTGCCCGAAACATCAAGATTTAAAATGTCCTTTTAAGAATTTTCGCTACCATTAGTTAATGACCAGATTAGAATAAAAAAATATATATTTTTCAAAGGATCTTTTGCTAAACTTTCCAACTTTAGTATTTTACACTTTTACCTCCGTTCATCAAATTTAATTTAAATTATTTATAGAAGAAACACAAAAACCAAGTCGAGCTCCAGTCTGCGATTTCAAGATCAATTTGTATAGTTAAGTTATAATTATACTTAAAAATAAATTATGCTCTACATTTGTCAAAAATTTCACATGGAGAAAAATGGAATAGAAAGCATAGAAAAGAAGTAAAAAATGAAATATAAAAGGGTTATTCCTTTGAATACTCTTTCAAAAATATTCGTAATATTTCCATCAAAATTTTCAAGAAAAACGTTAAAGTCAAACGTCAGAATATCCCGGAACGGAATCCTGTAAAAAATGACTTTAGGGAAAGAAACACGCTGTTTGGATTTTACAACTACTGCTCTGGCAACCCTCGCTAAGTCTAGTGAACTTGAAAAATGAATTGAAGCAAATTGCCTCTGAAACGTGAAAAATGGGGCTCAATAAAAAGGAAGGAAAATGCCACACAGACAGATAGTGATGGCCGGTTGATGTACCTACAGTATTTCCTTCAGCAAGTTGGGAAATAAATTTGTTTAAATTAACCAGGAACATACCAAGTGGGTACACAGTTATGCGAATATTGTAAGTTGTTCCATTATTTTAAATTGCTATTTACTTTCGCCTTACTAATAAAAACACGCTTCACAACCGTTAAATGATATTTTAGTTACGCATTAAATAAATATTTTACATTTTCCAACTCAAATTATTATTAAAATTTCTGCTGCGAAAGAACTGGCAAAATTGCATTTTGGTAGATTGGCGCATGCGCCAAGCGCGTGCTTTTCTGGAGAAAATGACAGTTGTAGTTTCTGATTTTGATGTTTGATTTATACCATGTTTTTGTTCATAATTTCTATTCTAATGACCAATTCATTATTATATTAGAATAATTATTTGAGTTTATACCGGACTGTGAGACTTGCAAGGTTCATAAAACCGGGGTTTTCAAGACGCGGAGAACCACAGTGCAGTAAATAGTTGAGCCATTGCCCGGAATAATGTTGCATCCAACAAAGCAATCAATGTTGTGTTGTTGATGGAATACTGATTTAATTGCTTTTCTTTAACACTTTTCTTGTAAAACTCTTAAGAATTATATTTTTAACTTATTTTAAATATAAAATGTAATTAAACACAACTGGTTTCGTTTTTTCAATCCTTCTAAAAACTAGAATATTTTTGGACACAACATTATTCTGGGCAAGGGCTCAGATATAGAATTACAGAAAAATTATAGCAAATAGATGAATTTGTGTATTTATGAAGCACGTTAACGAGATTCGCGTCTTAAGATAACCATGTTAAGCGGGTGAAGGCATGACAATCACTTAATTTAGGTCTGAACACAATAGCTGCTAATAATTACGTTGTGTTCTAATATATTGGCATATATTATTTAATATATTGGAATGGAACTTGTAGAGGAAGAACTAAAGCAGCCTTGAAACAGTGTAAATGAGATGGTAAGCAGGGATGGAACTTATAGAATAAAAACTAAAGCAGCCTTGAAATAGTGGAAATGAGACGGTAAGCAGGAATGGAACTTATAGAAGAAAAACTAAAGCAGCCTTGAAAAACTGGAAATGAGATGGAAATCAGGAATGGAACTTGCAGAGGAAAAAAAATGGAAATGAGATCGATTAAGCTTAGGTAAATATGACGATTAAATAATATATGAGCGATGTAAGTAAACAGAAATTAAAATGATTAATGAATGGCTATTTGGTGGTTTAAACATATACAGCAATGCGTATTTTCTCATGTGTTCAGACCGTACTGCAATACAAAAGAAGAAGACAAATATTTTACAAAAAAACACGTGTTTCTTAAATTCTTGCATTAAAAAAATGCAGGAGTCACTGCTCATAATAATTCAATTCAGTATGTTAATTCCATTTTATGTATTTATAAACAAATATAAATTATCGCTTCCTTGCAGCGAGGAGTCAGGAGATGAATGACAATTGACGAAAAGGCTTATATTATTTAGCATAGAAGTCAGAGCCTTCCCTCGTGAGGCTTCCATCACGTCCACGGTGAATTATGGCTTTATTATATATCCGCCTCAATAGTTGATTCAATTGTCACATTGATAGCTTCAAGAAAGATCTAGAAAATGATTGGATAATGTATTCACTGTTTGCTGATCACAAGATATGGGGGAGGACTGACCGCGAACTCTTCGCGAAGTGGGAGAAATATTGAAAGCATCCCGTACAGGTTTTGTTGTGTTTAGCAAAGAGAAATTTACTGGACTAACTTAGGTTATATTAAATGGCTAGATCAAATACACAAAGTTACCTTCATACATATATATATATATATATATATATATTGACCTCTTCTCGTAATATGCTGATCCAGTAAGAAGTTATTTGACAGTGTTGATCCACCTTTAACACCGAATAACTTGGATTTAATGGATTACTTCTGTATGAATTTGCAACAACGTTACATTAAATAGCAAGGTTGCCAGTTTCCCAGTAAAAGTAAACGAAATACTACACATAAAATTTTCGATGTTTGTATGGAAATCATACGCTTCGTAACTGTTGATCCGCCCAATTTACCATGCGTTGATGATCCGCCCAAATTGCCATGCGTTGTTGATCCACATAATCGTATATCTTATGTACCTATATGTGCTTTTACTATAAAATTGTTGATCTGACAATGACCAATCAGAATGGCGTTCAAGATGGCGTTATGAACGAAGCCTTCTGATTGGTCATAAAAAAACATATACCTATATCTGGTTTTACTTCTCATTGGTTGAGCCGATATGGAAGTTGCAAAACGTAATATTATAACGGCCGCGGCACCGACTTGAAAAATATATCTTTCTGTATTTTATAAAATTCTAATAATATACTTCCGCGGGTTTTTGTTGCTAGGCTCCGCCGCCCGGGAAACATTTATTGGATAAACACATCTGTCATACGTCATCCCAAGTGGTTCGATACTTTTGATGACTTAGCAAGGGTGCCCGGGTTCGAGGGGTGATAATGCGTTGCATTACGATCTTGGCTACGAATTCGGAAGTCGCAAGTTCAAATTTTGGCGTGCGCAATAAATTTTACTTTGATAAATATATATGATTCCTCGATAATGCATTGCATTATGATCCTTGACTACGAATTCGGATGTCGCAAGTTCAAAATTGGCGTGCGCAAGTAAATTTTATTTTGTTAAATTTGTATAATTCCTCGATAACGCGTTGCATTACGATCTTGGTTATGATTTCGGAAGTCACAAGTTCAAAAATAATAAACTTTATGTTGGTAAATATTTAGATATAATTCCTCGATAATGCGATGCAGTACGATCTTGACTACGAATTCGGAAGTCGCAAGTTCAAAATTGGCGTGCGCAAGTAAATATAATTTTGATAAATATCTACGTATGATTACTCAATAATGCGTTGCATTATGATCCTCGACTACGAATTCGGATGTCGCAAGTACAAAATTGGCGTGCACAAGTAAATTTTATTTTGATAAAAGTCTATGTATGATTCCTCAATAATGCGTTGCATTATGAACCTTGACTACGAATTCGGATGTCGCAAGTTCAAAATTGGCGTGCGCAAGTAAATTTTATTTTGATAAATATCTATATATAATTCCTCAATAATGCGTTGCATTATGATCCTTGACTACGAATTCGGATGTCGCAATTTCAAAATTGGCGTGCGCAAGTAAATTTTATTTTGATAAATATCTATGTATTATTCCTCAATAATGCGTTGCATTATGATCCTTGACTATGAATTCGGATGTCGCAAGTTCAAAATTGGCGTGCGCAAGTTAATTTTATTTTGTTAAATTTTTATAATTCCTCGATAACGCGTTGCATTACGATCTTGGTTATGATTTCGGAAGTCACAAGTTCAAAAATAATAAATTTTATGTTGGTAAATATTTAGATATAATTCCTCGATAATGCGTTGCGGTACGATCTTGACTACAAATTCGGAAGTCGCAAGTTCAAAATTGGCGTGCGTAAGTAAATTTTATGTTGATAAATATCTATGCATGATTCCTCAATAATGCGTTGCATTGTGATCCTTGACTACGAATTCGGAGGTCGCAAGTACAAAATTGGCGTGCACAAGTAAATTTTATTTTGATAAATATCTATGTATGATTCCTCAATAATGCGTTGCATTATGATCTTTGACTACGAATTCGGATGTCGCAAGTTCAAAATTGGCGTGCACCAGTAAATTTTATTTAATAAATTTGTTTTATTCCTCGGTAACGCATTACAATACAGTCGTAAGTTCATATTGTATTTTATTTTGATAATATATGTATATGCTCGGGTTCAAGGGATGAGATTTGTCTAGGTCTTTGCGGCGAACGGGTTTGCCCACCTACTGCGTTACGGACTGGATCGGGAGAGACTGGTTGAGGGAGACCTTTTTTCTTACATTAGCTCCACACAGGAAGCCCTGAAGAAAATAAATCCCCTCAAGGCCAATGTCATCTTTAGGGATGCAGTGTGGAGCGTATTTTTAGGAAAGGAAAAAGAGGATGTTCAGGGAAGGAATGGGGTAGTAGGTGTGAGTAGGAATCTGGGGGTCAGTATGTCTAGGAGTGACGGACGTGTGAATCCATCCCTCCCATTTCGTTGCAAGGCGATGTTCCGAAAGGTTCCATGTCAACTCAGAAATAAACCAACTCATTATAACTCAGAACCTCCTTAGAAAGGTCATTAAATGCTATGAAAATATAATTTTAAAAAAGCCGGTAACCCTAACCTAACTTAACCTATTCAACCTATGTTTTCTGAAGTGCTTCTCAGTATGTTTCATTATGAGTTGTTCCACCGTTCACCGTTCCGAAAGGCGATCATTCTAATCTAACACACTTCTACTATCTACTACACTATAAAGAGGTAAGATTTGTTTGTTTGTTTGTTTGCATTGAATAGGCTCCGAAACTACTGAACCGATTTGAAAAATTCTTTCGCTGTTGGGAAGCTACACTGTCCCCGGTTGACATAGGCTATATGATATTTTCAAAAAAAATTAGGGATCGTTACTAAAAGTCCAATAATGTAACCCAAGGTGTATAAAAATTACCTAAAATATTCTTAACATCGCGTGCGCTGCGAAAACTATTAATGATAGAATAAAATAATGTAAAACGACTTTGTAGAACACATCATTATTTACAAAAAAGGTCGCGACAGCATATGTCTAACTATTATGGTTATGCCACAATAATTATTCTTTTATTTTAAAAAAATTATTAAAATGTCGCGCTTGAAAAGGCTATTTATTTGTATCTTGGTTTTAATCCTTATCAAAATAAATTACTTCATATTCAAGACTGTTTCAATATCTGTATACAACTTTTTGAATTATTTAATAAAATCTTTCTTTTTTATTGCTTTTTTGTGATATAGGTATGCAATAATACTTCAAACCAAATTTTTTTTACCAAGGTTTTTCTAATAAAGCACCGATAAAAATCGTCATCTATGAAGACCTATCTTTTTTAATTTAAAGACAATGTACTTAAATAAAATAGTATTCAAGCGTACGAAAACACACAACTTTTGAATAAAAAAACATGTTCCATGGATAAACCGTTGGTAGAATGCCAGTTTACTCCCTCTCTACATTTTTTTTATAATACATTACTAAACAACCTTTAGGCTAGTAATTCTGAGGCAAAATGAATTGGGATATGGAGGACATTTTTTTAAAATCGATGTGGACGTGGAATAATTTTAAATATGGGGAGAAATTTTAAATCGATGTATATGGGACGGGGTAAATGAAATACAGTTAATTACAAATAATAATATTATTTTATTTATTTATTTGTTTACGACTTGATGGATTTTACATGTGATTAAATTGTACAGGAGCATTATAACAAGTATATAGCATAATAAGAAGTACATAATACATAAAATAATAAACAGAGCATGAGAGACATAAGTAGGCACAACACAAGTGTTTATTTCATAAAAAAATATTTTGCATTATGATAAACTAATAATTATTATCTACTCTAAAAACAAACTAAATCTAAACTAAAAGCTACGAATCCGGTGGTTGAATTCCTTTGTACAATTCACTTATCGAATACTCATACCTCTCATACACAATGAGTATTCGATAAGTGAATTGTACAAAGGTTGGTTGAATTCCTTTGTACAATTCACTTATCGAATACTCATTGTGTATGAGAGGTATGAGTATTCGATAAGTGAATTGTACAAAGGAATTCAACCAGCGGATACGTAGTTTTTAGTTTCGTAGTTTTAGTTTGTTTTTAAGGTAGATAATAATTATTAGTTTATCATAATGCAAAATATTTTTTTATGAAATAATCCCTTGAAAAGAAGTTTACCAAATTTAGTCTCAATAAAATAATTAATAATGTGCAATAAAAGCGTCGATCAAGTATAAAGTATAATAAATTTTTTTTTTAAATGTTACACAATCAAATACGGGTACTGTAAAAATGTAATTATATAAAATAAGATTCCAAATATTATAATCAATAATTATCAGCCTGAAACACTCATCTACATTGAAAAAATCTTCCGAGAAAAGATACTGGCCGCCAACGGGAATTGAACCCGTGACCATCTGATTGCCGGTCAGCAGCTCTGACCACTGAGCTATGGCGGCTTATCTAATACCCGCCAAAGCCATAAGCCGCCATAGCTCAGTGGTCAGAGCTGCTGACCGGCGATTTGCCTACAGCAACACATTTGAGCTACAGCTCAATTCTTATGAACTTTGATCGGTACGGTACTTGAACTACATTAAAAAATTGGTTTGGTTTAAGTCAAACCGGTAAACTACTATCCGGTGAACTTTGGTTTAAAGTGAAACCGGTAATCTACAATAATTTGATGAACTTTGGAGTCACACCGGTAGTCAAACAGTTGAGCTTTCACACCCTTCAGCCTCACAACATATCCCAATTAGGGATGCAATAGTCCTACTGGCTACGAGCATTGGAGGTTATTATCCACCACTTACCCGCCCTGGTATAAGTAACAGATGGTTACTCCTTCAAGGCTCTCGCAAGGACTCTAATTTTTTTGAAAGAACGAAGCTACATTTAGTTTAGAAAGAATTTCACAAAAAATCTAAAACACGATCTGGTTTGGGAGTGTACTTCATAGTATTATTCATTTACTTATAAAGTTTTTCAGCCACGCAATATGTTGTATGGGGACACCGTAGTTCAATTGATAATAACCGGATAATGATTAATTGTTAAAATTATTAATCTTTTATGCTGACGAAGATAACATTGTTTTTGAAACATGTCGATAATATTAATAAAATAGTGGTGTTTACCAAATTACTTATTCTCATTGAAGCAATAATGAAGCCACAAAGTTTATTTGCGAAGTTTGAAGAAAAAAAAATTACCTACACTCCATATTTGATTTCGAATGTGCATCATGCACTAATTAATATACACGATAAATAGACGTCATGATTACAGACATTGCCAAGTCTGGCGGTGATTATAACACTATTCACATTGATTAATATTATAGTTTTCCCATAAGTTTTGGAGTAGAAAACTGTATTTCCTGTAAATGTTCAACAGAAATTATGGTCACCTCTGGTCGGAAATCGTTTGTTTACTTTTAAAATTAATATGTATCACAATATTTTAACCACTCAGGTATTTTGCGATTATGCTAGTTTTTTGTCTTAAACGAACTGCCAGATTTATAAAACTTTGTGTTATTTCCGCTTCACAATTAAGGGTCAATAAATGGAACATATCTGAACGTAGCCGAATACTAAAAACTGTCACACATCTGCCGGATCTGCCCTGATGAAGGACACTGCAACGCTGTCCGAAACGTCGGCCAAAGAAGGAGGTAGCGCAACACGGTATAACACCCCATAAACAAATAACAGAAAAAAACTAAAAACTTGAAACGTTTGTTTGAAATAAGGTTTCAAATTGTTATATTACAAAAAAATATTAACATTTATAAATATTAAAATTTAGAAAGCAAACATAAAAATATTGTAAAAATGACTCACGCGATGTTTTTATGTGGAAACGGTACTAAAATCACTGATTATGTAAAAATAACACTTATTCTATTGAATAAATAAACAATTTTGTCACCTACCTTTTACCATTTCATACAAGAATATTTAAAAAATTAATAATGTCTAACAGCGCGTAGGTGATTTGGGGGTGAAAACTGTTTCTACAAAATTAGTATTTTTTATGTACTTCTATGGACAACTTTGAATAGAAATGTGAAGCATTCAATATGGATCTTCTACTTTTTGTTTTAGGGTTATCACTAGAACAATAACAGAGTTATAACGACTTCTGTGGGAACACACGAAAAAACGCGCTTATTTTACGGCTATTGTTATATATATTAACACGCTTACGTATCCGAGTGGTTGAAATATTCTAAAAACCATTGTATTAAAGACCGGATGTCGGTAACTTGATATATTCATGTTGCCGCTATTTAAAAATATATCTGAATATTATTTTAAATTTTTAGCAAATCTACAGTGTGATAAAAATTAATCAATTTTTACGATTATGTTTTATGTTAAAACTTATTTCACAGTAGCCTCATTAGTATTAATTAATGAAAATGTGGGCCGAACTGCATTGGCAAATTTTATTTATTACATAAACATAAAATTTCAGGGACAGAAAGAATCGACTGTGTACCAAGTTTCATCTCGATTATGTGACGGAAAGTGGATTTTTTAGACTTTTGAGACTCAAACAAACTCAGAATTCCAAGTAAATGTGATATTTAAGAGGAATATAAACGCTAGAAGTATTTCGATTCTCGTGCCTGCAAAATTTGCAATCGAGCGTCTTATTTGCGCGCGGCAAGTAAGCGAAAAAGTGGTTTTTATTTATTTTGTCCATAATTTTATAAGAGTGAAAAAAAGTTAGAACATAGAAAACCTCAAAAATGGTCTTACCCATAAAGGAGTATTTTTATAAAAATGTTTCTTGTATTACTTCATAGTTAAGTCATGAAAAAACATTTTTTTAGTGGTTTACGCTTATTTTGTTTTTGTTATGTAAATAATAATTTTATTCTAATTCCATTACATAAAAAACCTAGTAAAAGCTTCAATTTATCCGTAGCATATTTTTTGATGTTGATACTGTAAGCCAATTCGTCATAAAGATTAATCTAAATAGGATTTCACGTATAACTTCACCTTAAAAGAACGCCTCTATATTATATGTAGATGGCGCGAGTTTAATTATTTTAGCGTAAAACTTTTTTTTTAAGTTGTGCTTTAAAATATTAAAATGAATTAATTGTTTGCGCCCGTACAGTTGCAATATGAATATGAATAAATAGTTTTTTTGGTTTGAATAAATCTTTCAAGAAAGGCGTACAAATACAATAATGGATTGAATTACCGATACAATATGGTATTTGTTTGCCATTTTTGAAAGATTTATTTAAACCAAAAAAACTATTTATTCATATTCATATTACGCATGAATGGGCGCTAACAATTCATTCATCTTAATAAGGCACTACTTGTAAAAAGCGTGTTCCCTAAAATAATTAAACTTGCGCCATCTATGAAAGAGTAGATTGTGAAATCTTTTTAATATCACTTTAATATAAAAAGGCGGCTCCTTGGCCGTCGCCGTCGTAAGAAAGTATTAATTATGATTTCTAAAATATTTTCTTAAGTAAGGTAAAAACAATGATATAATTTATTTTTTTTTAATTAAGCTAGTCATTCCCGAGATAGTATACTTTTAGTTAAAAACTAGCAGACCAGGCCACATGTTGCTGTGACTAACGAAACATAACGCCATCACAACGCCACGCCACTACCCAACCTTTATAACCAACGCCATCTGTTAAATCAAATCGACACCGCCCGCTTGCTGCCGACTGCCCGATGCCCACTGCCTGCTTGCCAGCCCTATTTCAGCCAATTAACACAAAACCTTGACAAATTATATACTCTAAAACCTTCCTCATGAATCACTCTATCTATTGGTGAAAACCGCATGAAAATTTGTTGCTTAGTTTAAAAGATCTAAGCGCACAGACAGCGGAAGCGACTTCATTTTATACTATGTAAAGGTAACACAATTTTTTGCCCAAAAAAATAACATAATAAATACCTACTCTAAAGAACTACTTTTCGAAAAAAATGTCCTTACTTATTAAAACGTGCTTTATTTTTTAAACAACTGATAAACAAAAATATACCACACATAATTTCATTTTTCTCAGTTAAAACGCAATTTTTAGTAATGGGATATGCGATTAGATGTTTTTAAATATTTAAAAAAGCGGGATTTCAATGGTTTTTACTTCGGGCATTCTTCATTGAAGTTCAAAGTTGATAAGCTTTTAGCCATTCCAAATAATAAAAACATCTATATAAATAAAATAATTAAAAAAGAAAAAATCGATAATTATTTTCTTCCAAACATTTTTAAACACCCAGTTTGTTTTGAACACCTGCACTCATGCCTAACCAGAAGTGTGAACGGGCTCTACCACCCACAATGATAATCCACACTATGGAAACTATTTTCAAGGCACTCCGTAAAAAATGATACCGAACGAGTTGGTTTAATTTTTACGTAAAAGTAAAGAAAATACATTGCTGTGAACCGTTTTGAAATATTTGACATTTGTAATCCATTGAAGATATGCATGTTACATGATGTATGTTTTAAAATATTTTTGGCAGCAATTCAGCAAACCTACATACATTAATATTATATTTTCGTTTTTTGTTTTGTGTTGGCTACCTCCTTCTTTAGCAGACGTTTCGGACAGCGTTGCAGTGTTCATCGTCAGGGCGGATCCAGCAGATCCGACGATGTCTGCGACAATCTGCCGGATCTGCCCTGATGATGGACACTGCAACGCTGTCCAAAACGTCGGATAAAAAAGGAGGTAGCGCAACACGGCATAACACCTAAAACACAAACAACGAAAATGCTTTTGGCCGTGAAAATCTAAAAACTTATCATTAATATTATAGGTATATTGGGAAGAGGATTACGCACACCACCGCCCCGGGAACCATTTATTGATTAACCAAACCTTTGCCATAGGTCATACCAAGCGGTTCACTACTTTCAGTGACTTAGCAGGGGTGCCCAGGTTCAAGGGGTGAGGTTTGTCTAGGTCTTTGAGGAGAATGTGTTTGCCCACTTACTTCATGGCAGGCCAGAACGGGAGAGACTGATTGAAGGAGACCTAACCTAGAACTCTTCTATTGGACTCTCTCAACCCAATTTGGGAGGTTGAGAGAGTCCGATTTGTTCCATCGCCCCGGGAACCATTTATTGGATAACCAACACCTCCGCCATAGGTCACCGCAAGAAACTCACTACGTTTAGTGACTTAACAGGGATTCCCGGTTTTAAGGGGAGAGGTTTGTCCAGGTCTTTGCGACGAATGCGATTGCCCACCTACTGCGTGGCGGGCCAGGTTGGGAGAGACTAATTGAAAGAGTCCTAACCTAGAACTCCCTCAACTCGCCTCTCAACTGGGAATAACATGGGAGGTGGATAAGTGTATCGTCGCCCCGAGAACCATTTATTGGATAACCAACACCTCTGCCATAGGTCACCCCAAGTGGTTCTCTCTGTTCGGTGACTTAGCGGGCGTGCCCGATTCCTCGGGTAAGATTTGTCCAGGCCTTGGCGATGGATGCCTCTGCCCACCTGCTGCGTGGCGGGCCGGATCGAGATCGAGAGACTGGTTAAGGACGGCCATTAAATTTTCTGCAAGTCTAGGATGAATATTTATTTTTGTTTCGAACAATGAGTTAAACTTCAAATTGTAAAATTTAAATAAATGAAGACAATATTAGCGAAACTCAATCCAAAATCTGAAACAGAAAAATCAGAAAGAGGTACGGTCACATCAGGGACTCCAAGCCAGGACCTTCGGCTTTCCGGGCAGCAGCTCTAACCATTGCGCTAAGCTAATTAATTAGTCCCCATCCGATTCTGTCATTTTTAACCGTTTCATACTTCGACTAGAAACTACCAACATTATCTTCATTTTCGTAACGCAAATTTTATTGGCTGCTATCTGTATGAAAGATTGCAAAATTCAACCAGAACTAAATATAATCTAGATAGTGTCTTGGATAAAGTTATCAATTTTTATTTAATATGCGACGTCTATTGACTTTTCTGCAAGTCTAGGAGGAATATTTATTTTTAACTATGAGTAAAACCTCAAATTGTAATTTTGTAATATAATCAAATATTTTAAGATAATTTTCACGTTCTATTCAAGTTCCGTCATTATATCATTATAGGCCAGTTGCTCTATCAATCTGAAATAATACAGAATTTGAATAGAACTTACACAGGTCGTAAAAAAATAATTTCAAATATTTGATGAATCCGTAAAATTTTTTGAAACAACCCGTCTTTAGTTTCATTAGCTCCAGATAGAAGAGAGCATCTGGGACTATTGTGCGGTACATTCATAAAATACCTATATTAGTCCCTCGACCCGTCTCCCAACAAAGGAATATCAATTTGGAGGCGGATATGTGTAACTCCGCCCCGGGAACTATTTATCGGATAACCAACATCCTTGCCGTAGGTTACTCCAAGTGGTTCACAACGTTTGGTGACTTAGCAGGGGTGCCTGGGTTTAGAAGTTGAGATTTGTCTAAGTCTTGGCGGAGAATGCGTTTACCCACCAACTGCGTGGCGGACCGGATGGATTATGAATTCTCCAATCAGACTTTCTCAACCCTTTCCCCAAACGGGGCTATTTTTAAACTCGTGGTAACTTTAGAATAAAATGTCCGAATTGAATAATTCAAAAAGTTAAATAAAGGTATTGAAGCAGTCTTGAATATGAAGTAATTTATTTTGATAAGGATTAAAACCAAGATACAAATAAAGAGCCATTTGACGCGGCGTCATTTTAATTAAATTTTTAAAATAAATAAACACTTTTTGTGGCATAACTATAATAGTTAGACATATGCTGTCGCGAAACTTTTTGTAAATAATGATGTTTTCTACAAAGTCGTACTACATTATTTTATTCTATTGTTAATAGTTTTCGCAGAGCACGCGATGTAAAGAATATTTTAGGTATTTTTTTTACACCTTGGGCTACATTATTGGAGTTTTAGTAACGATCCCTAATTTTTTTTTGAAAATATCATATAGCCTATGTCAACCGGGAATAGTGTAGCTTCCTACCAATGAAAGAATTTTTCAAATCGGTTTAGTAGTTTCGGAGCCTATTCAATGCAAACAAACAAACAATCAAATCTTTCCTCTTTAAATAGTGTTAGATTGGTTCCATGCAAACTCAGAAAGAAACCAACTCATAATTCAGGTCATTAAGATGAAGCCATACTAAATAATGCAAAATCATACAAAATCGTATGTTTTTGTTTTGAAAATTTGACCGCTTAGACGTATTATAAATGCTTCAATTAAATACTTCGTGTAGAACATACCTTGGCCCTTAAAAATATCGGTCATTTTTTTAATGTCTTTTAATAAGCTTAGAAAAAATAAAGTATTAGGTCTATAAAAAACATTTTTTAGTGCAAACTCTCCTACTTATAAACACTTTTTCGGATATGGTTTTATTGCATAATGTGGCAAATTCAGTTTCTTATATAGCGGAGAAACAACGTGTTAGGGTCCGCGCTGCTTGTTTTCGTGAAATCAATTTAAAAATTCCGTTTTATTACAATAAACAATGCATAAAAAAGGAATTAATGTTTTTTACAGGCCTTTACGAAATCAACATGTAAAAAAAATTCTCAAATATCTTTTCCAACCTTTCCAAAAGCTTTTTCTCAAGTATTTTTAAACTCCTCCCATAAAAGGGCGTGAATTCAAATTTCGATTTTTTCCTGTACTAGTGGATCGCCTTAAAAGCTATGAAAACATAATTTTAAAATAGCCGGTAACCAGAGGCGGCCCCTGCCTTGTAGGCCAGTCAATAAAGGCTCAAAATGAGACTAACCCAAACATTAATTCCTCCGTCGATGAAATTTTGCAGTTACAATAAAAAATAAAAAATAAAACCAACCTTTATACCTTATTTTATTGTATTTTTGTTATATGTTTATGGTCAGTTAGTAAATGATCTTTGATGTTAGTTTCGCAAAGTAATGTTAGTAAAATGTTAAACTTTTTTCATATTATAATATATTTTGATATTATAATATGAAAAATGAACAATAAAACGATAAAAATAAAAACTGATCCCAATTGCTGTCATTTGTAAATACATAGATATTATAATGTCTTATAATTAATATTATTATTCAACAACAGTAACTAATTTTCAATCAAATAAATAGGCATTTGTCAAAATAATTAATTAGTTAAAATAACATTGTATTACGTAAGTATTTTAAAATTAAAATGAATATAGAAGCTTACGTCTATTTCATTGATTTTAACAACGCTTTCGGAATTGCCTGTTTGTGTTGATTTCTATTGAGAATTTGAGTTACGAAAAAACCTCATTTACAATGCCACAATAATTTAAAAATAGACATTGAGTTATTTTATATTGCACTTTTATAATCAAAATCAAAAGTCAAAATCTAAATCTAAATCGAAATCGAAATCGAAATCAAAAGTCAAAATCAAATTCAAAATCAAAATCAAAATCTCAAACCAACACCAAAATCAAAGTCAAAGACCAAATCAAAATTAAAATCTCAAACCAAAACCAAAATCAAAATCAATATCCGAACTTGTGACATCCGAATTCGTAGTCAAGATCGCACTGCACTGCATTATTGTTGTATTATACAAACGTTTCAAATAAAAATTACCTCCGCACGCCACAATTCGAACTGGCGACTTCCGAATTCGTAGCCAAGATAGTAAGGCAGTGCATTATCGAGGAATTATATGTATTTATCAAAATAAAATTAACTGGCGCATGCCATTTAAACTTGCGACATCCGAATTCGTAGTCAAGATCGCACTGCACTGCATTATTGTTGTATTATACAAACGTATCAAATAAAAATTACCTCTGCACGCCACAATTCGAACTTGCGACTCCCGAATTCGTAGTCAAGGTCGCAATGCCCCTTAGATATCGTTGAATTATACATTTAAATCAAAATAATATTTACTTTCGCACGCAACAATTTGTTCTTGCGACTTCCGAATTCGTATTGATCGTAATGCAATTTGTTCTTGCGACTTCCGAATTCGTAGAGATCGTAATGCAATGCATTATCGAGGAATCATACGTATTCCCCGATAATGCATTGCATCCCCAAAGAAGACATAGGCCTTGACGGGATTTATTTTCTTCAGAGCTTCCTGTGTGGAGCTAATGTAAAAAAAATAAGGTCTCCCTCAACCAGTCTCTCCCAATCCGGTCCGTAATGCAGTAGGTGGGCAAACCCGTTCACCGCAAAGACCTAGACAAATCTCATCTCTTGAACCCGAGCAGCCCTGCTAAGTCACAAAAAATCAGTCTCTCCCAATCCGGCTTGCCACGCAGTAGGTGAGCGAACGCGTTCGCCGCACGGACCTAGACAAATCTCACTCCTTGAACCGGGCACTCCTGCTAAGTCACGAATGTCACTGCAAAGTGACATATGACAGAGGTGTTGATTACCCAAAAATGGTTCCCGGGGCGGTGGTAATCATACCCGCCTCCCAAAATTAAGGTATACCTTAAGTGGTTCGCTATGTTTGGTGACTTAACCGGGGTGCCCAGGTTCATGGGGTGAGGTTTGTGCGGGTCTTAGAAGCGGAAACGAAAACGAAATCAAAATCAAAATCAAAATCGAAATTGAAATCGAAATCGAAATCGAAATCGAAATCGAAATCAAAATCGAAATCGAAATCGAAATCAAAAATCAAAATAAAAACAAAATCAAAAATCAAATTCAAAATCTCAAACCAAAACCAAAATCAAAATCAATGTCAAAATCATAATTAAAATCTCAAATCAAAACCAAAATCAATATCAAAATCTCAAACCAAAAGCAATATCAAAATCAAAATGAAAGTAAAAATCAAAATAAAAATCAAAATAAGAATGCAAATAAAAATTAAAATCAAAATCAAAATTAAAATCTCAAACCAAAATCAAAATTAAAATCTCGATCCAAAATCAAAATCGAAATCCAAATCAAAATCAAAAACAAAATCAAAATAAAAATTAAATCTTAAACCAAAATACATTAAAAAAGAAATGAAATAGAACGAATTGAAATAAGAACGTACAGGTACCTACTAAAAGAAGCTAAAAAGTACGACAGACGGGCACCTTTGTTGGCGGTCAAAACTTGGCATTTATATGGATCAACAAAAAAAAACGTGTAAAATGTATAAGACACCGAACAATGGGCGTGGCTTACAGCGAAATCTTGATGGTATAAATTGATCCACATGGATCAGGATGTGTATGCCAGCTTGTGTAATGGATCAGCATATCCGGATGGATCAACACGTCCGAACGGATCAACTTAAAACTGGTGTACCGTCGCGCAAGATCAACGTTTTACGAGAGGAGATAAATATATATATATATATATATATATATATATATATATATATATATATATATATCTATTTACTTAAGGACTACTTTTGTGTTGTTTTTTTAAATGAGAATATCGCATCAGAGTCCAAACTACTCCCCGTTGTTTCGAGCATTCAATTTGGGACCCTTACCGCCACCTAGGAATTATTTATTGGATAACCAAAACCTCCGCATAGGTCACCCCAAGCGTTTCGTTACGTTTGGTGACCTCGCAAGGGTGCCCGGGTTTATGGGGTCAGGTTTGTTCTGATCTTGGCGGCGGGTGTGTCTACCCACCAACAGCGTGAGAGACTGATTGAGGGAGATCTTTTGATCTCTCCAGCAGGACTCTCTCGGAACATTGCCTTGCACCGTAGTGGAAAGGATGATTTCATTCGTTCGTTACTCCTCGATATACTGACCCCCAGATTCCTACCCGCCCCTAATACCCTTTTATTTCCCAGAACTTCCTCTCCTTCCTTTCCTAAAAAATACCCCCCATACAGCATCCCCAAAGATGACATACGCTCTGAAGGAAATTATTTTCTTCAGGGTCTCCTGTGTAAATTGTCTCCAATGTAAAATTTAAAAAAAAGGCGGCTGGTGTTAAATGGGAATTTAAACCTTATCGTCATATACATAAGGAGTATTATTGTTGGCGGCCTGATCCCGAATTTTACGTTTATACCTTACACGTTCGTACGTGTATAAATAAAATGTCACAGTTCACACAATAAGAATGCATTCACACTATTCACAATACCTTAACTAATTAATAAAACTTCTAAATACCAAATTAATGAGCATTGCAACATGTGTGCAATATTTCGTCGAAAAGCAGAATACACAAAGTTGTTTGCTGTACACATTTTCAAAAGCGTTGAATTTGAATACTTTGTCAATTAAATTTCTTTTATTCTGAGAAAGCATGTGATTGAAATCGTATTGAGTTTCTATCTAAAAAAGGGGTAAGCAACCAGTTTTCCAGGATACAAATTAAAACATAACATCAAAAATACGAATTTCAGTTTTGTGTTTGTCTGTATGTAAAACTTTGTTTCAATAACGTCGAATTTGATAAGTTTTTAGATTTTCACGGCCAAAAGCATTTTCATTGTTAGTTTTTGGGGTGTTATGCCGTGTTGCGCTACCTCCATCCAACGATGATCACACATCGTCGGATCTACCGGATCTGCCCTGATGTTATACACTGCAACGCTGTCCGAAACGTCGGCTATAGAAGGAGGTAGCGCAACATGGCATAACACCCCAAAAACTAACAATGAAAACGTCGAATTTGTTTAAACGTAATTATCAAAATTAGAACTGATTTTGTGAATTATTCACATACATATTGATAAATATTAATATTTGAAAAGAAAATTATTTTAATTGTATTATTTTCAAAATTGGAACTGATTTGTAAAGAAATCAGAATATCCCGTGATTTTTTCTACATAATTAAAGTTACCATACATAAGTGAGAAATACTATCATGTTAGAGTGAAAGTATGAAGCCTTTTTATAGATGTCATTTCAGAATCTGATATTACTGAAAGAAAGCTGTTTGACTAGTGTTTTCAGATGTAATATTTGTGTTGTGTTTTTTTTATTTATTTGGGCACTACTACCACCACAATGAAATAATCTAAATTACTAAATTTAAAATAAGAGTTTTTCGGTTCGATTTCCAACATGGGGCCCTATACTGCCGTCGTAAGCAAAAAGGCAGCCAAAAATTTTCAATGGTCACATTCTGATAAGTGTGTAAGCGAGATGAAGGGCAGACCGGCGCCTGTGCAAACTGTGGATTATTGTATAGGATTATTTCACCAGGACAATGTAAAAAAATATTGTTATTTTTTTAATTTCATTTTCAGAATGATGCATTTGTTACGAATGCTCTCATCAAATTTTTAAAAGAAATCCGTAAAATTAGGGGAGATATTTTATGTGAAGCCGTTTGAAACAGTTAGTATGTTGAATTACCCCTCAGCAAAATTTTGAATGCGTTTTTCAACCTGGTTGACAACATACGAGCATTAAAAAAAACTATGCATCCGATTTGCATGCACCAAGTCTTAAACTGTTCGAAAATCAAGCCTTTATGGCACCACGTTGGAGGATTTTGCTATTTTGAATTATATTTCCGATCTTCATCGAAAATTTCATCGTTCATTAAAAAAAAAGAAGGGAGCCCTTTACAAAAATATATCTATGTGGTGCCATGGAGACTGGATTTTTGTTTAGGACTTATTGTATGCAAATCGGAAGTACAGTTTTTTTAATATGTTGTCATCCAGGTTGAAAAACGTAGTTGGCTGAAGGAACTGTTTCAAACGGTTTCACATAAAATGCTGTACCTCTGTCAATTTTACGAATTTCTTTAAAAAAAATTGTCAGAGTTTTTCAAATGCATCTATCTGAAAATGAAATAATTGGTGTATTTTCGTGCATTACCTACAGAAAAGGTTCAACCCCACTGATAGATGACTTACCGTTGGAATTAGCCATTCCTTCCATGTTTGGTCCGCGGGTTCGGTGTGTCCAAAATTTTGGGCTTGGCCCATAAAAATGTTAATAAAGAGGAACCCGCCAATGGCCGCGATGGGAAATGCAGAGCGTCACTTAGTTTAAATGATTTCTCAATGGCCACAGGGGTCCCATACTAAACAGTTGTCCATCGGGGCATCAGTGTCCGCCGGTGCAACCAGCCAGCGTAGAAGAACTTTTAGTAACAGGATTGTATGCAAATGTCGGCAGGATCAGCTAAATAATGAGACTTCCATTTAAAATAAATGTTTTTCGTGACAAGTTATTAAAGCTCGTATTAAAGAAGTATAAATCGTCAATCGGAACGATGGATTCTTAATTTTGTGGAAAAGATTTGAAAAGATTTAAATAATAAGAGATTTAAAAAAATATCAGAAATGTGTGGCAGGTAATTACTGATTTCCAATAGTGTGACATCGTTATATCGGAGAGTGGGCAATATAGTTACGCTTATGATTGCTGCAGTAGAAAATTTTATTATTAACTAGAGATACTTTTAATAGTCATGCAAGGAATTAAACTTATACATAGATACTTTTAATAGGCTTGCAAGGAATTAAAGTTCTTAGTTGTTCTTAATACGAATTTATAAAGGCTTCCACGATAAAAAATAACGGCAATATGTCGCAGGTAAGTACTGTTTTCCCACAGTGTGAAATCGTTGTATCGGAGAGTGTGAAAAGTAATTACGCATGATTATTAATTATGAATGCTGCAGTAGAAAATTATATTAATGTGGAGACCAAACTACTGAGTTATTTTCAATTAGGCTTCTAACTAGAGATGCGTTTAATAGTTTAATAGCTTGCAAGGAATTAAAGTTGTTAGTTGTTCTTAATACGAATTTAAAAAGGTTTCCACATTAAAACAATATTAACATGAGTGGGTACATATCTAATAAAATCAATCACCTAACTTTAATTCCCTTTAGATTTTTTTAACATGGAGACCAAACTACTGAGTTATATTCAACTAGGCTTCTAACTAGAGATACATTTAACAGTTTAATGGCTTACAAGGAATAAAGGTTGTTGGTTGTTCTTAATACGAATTTAAAAAAGCTTCCACACTAAAAATAAAATTGACATGATTGGATAACCATCTTATAAAATCAGTCGTCTAACTTTAGTTCCTTTCCGCCAAATGAATACTATTTGCACAGCCTTTTTCTTCTCCGAAGTGTTTAAATCGTTAAACTTTCAATTGCGAAAATCAAAAGCGCACACGAAGCAGAAGGAAATCTATTCCATTTTTATTAATTTGAGATGGCCGCCCGATGCATACAAGATGGCAGCCAGTCATAAACACTGATGGCGCCGAAATAAATCTAAATAAATGCACATTCGTATTCCCGATACTAAATAAGATATTCATCTCTTTTGTTTTAAATAAAATTTGCATTCTCATTTAATTCCGTGCTTATGAATGGACATCGATCGAAATGATTTATGATCATCGATATTTTTTTTTACTTCCATCTTTGAACTGCCTACCAAAAATGGCAGGTAGGTACAAACAAATAAAAATATACCAATACCTTTTTTTTTTAACATTAGCTCCAGATAAGAGACCATGAGGAAAATAATTTCACTCAGAGTCTATGTCTCATCCTAGGGGAGAGGAAGTTCTGGGAAGGAAATATGTTTGAGGGGTGGGTAGGAATCCGGGGTTCAGTGTGCCCAGGAGTGACAGACGTACGAATCCGTCCCTCCAACTACGGTGCAAGGCGATGGGTCGAGGGATTCTGGCTGGAGAGGTCAAAATACCACCCTCAACCAGTCTCTCTCGATTCGGCATGCCACGCAGCAGGTGGGAAAACGCATCGGCCGCCAGGAGTTGGACAAACCTCACCCCATGAACCCGGGCACCCTTGCTAAGTCACCAAACTTAGCGAACCACTTGGGGTGACCTATGGCAGAGGGTTGTAAAATAAATGGTTCCCGGGGTGGCGGTACCTATTTGCGCAGACCCGTGAAAAATCACCGGATAATATGATTGTGAAAATAATAATTGCATGTTAGATTAAAAGCACAGACCCTTGAAATCACAAAATTTTGACTTGTCTTGTCAAGATTAACCCTAAGAAAAATCAACAAAAGATACGTTTCAGGTTAGGTACTAAAATTATTAATAAATAATAATCGTCATTGAAAACAGATTAAGGTCCCAAAAATCACAAGATAGCGGTCGCAAGTGGTACTAAATATAGGTTGCAAATATATTCGGCAAGAACTTTGCAACCATTCCAAAGATAGCTTGTAAACAAATGGAAATTCAAGTATAATTGCGGATAATATCAGTAAACTTGGAATTAAATTGGAATATGAGATCAATAAAAACAACGAAATTTATTTATGGCTCAGTAGCTGAAAGCCACTGGAGCGATTATGGTCGGAAAATGGACCACTTTTATTTTTCTGCGATTGATAGCGGTCCAAAATCCGACCACATTTTCCTACCACTCGTAAAACATTTATTGTAATTATTTAAAACCCTTTCTTGGTTAGCCATTTATTTGAAAACGAAGCTATTGAAATGCTTTATCTAGTATAACCACAGATGTCGCAAAATCAGAACTCCGTAGACTATTTTAGAAATATGGTAAAAATAATTTTTTTAAATATTTATTCCCGCCGAAAATTGATCAGCTGTTTACGTTTAAAATTAAGTCCTTTTTCCATAGATATGCACCTTTCATTATCAAGTACATATACCACAGATAACATACAGAAATCGAAAATATTCTATGTTGACTCGAATAAGTACCCCTCACGGTAGTTTCAAAGTAAAAAAAAACACGCAGGATCCGCGCGGTTATAAACTTCACGATTTAAAAAAAAAATTATAAATCCTACAAATATGAGATAAACGGTAAAATACAGATTCATTGGCTATATAGCACTATAATAAGTTTTTATGTCTCCATGTTAAAATTCGAAAGACACGATTTTTTTTCAATTTTGGCAAAAATTTAAAAAACGATTGTCTGGGAAATTTTGAGCAGTCGAGGCAAATGTATTTATTTCGCGTGATCGCTCCATGCAGTGGTTAAGTATATTGTTGATCTCGGTAAGACCAAAGATCTGGTTTCGAGTCCTAGTTGCGACCGTTATCTTTTTATTTTGGTATCTTATTGTACTTTTGTTTGTTTGTAATACTATTTTTAACGATTAATTAAGATGAATTATAGTGATTCATTTTTGGTGTATTGCTCTTCCTCCTTCTTTAGCAAATGTTTCGGACAGCTTTACAGTATCCATCATCAGGGCAGATGTGAAATCGATAGTGGTAAATTGTGTGCACATGTATTATGTAGATGCGATACCGTATAGTCAGTTGCAATCCTCTACGAGCTGGTGTTACAGTATAATTTAAAATGGTTTCCTTCGTTTAGCTTTGGTGAAGCCGTCAATTACCGAATACCAAGAACTGCTTAGCTTAGCCCCGTCGTCCCTATTAATTTTAATTTTTGTAAATTTCGATTGCCTACATAATAAGGCATGCTCTTTGTATCTTCCCAGAACTTCGGGAACAAATATCATCTGCCATGATGATGGACACTGTAACGTTGCCTGAAACGTTGGCTAAAGAAGGGGGTAGCGTAACACAGCATAATAACCCAAAAATAAATCACTTAAATATTTTAATATCCAAAAGAAGAAGTTCAAAAGTAGTAAAATTAAAGAAACTATTAAAGATACAAACTATTTAAGATAGGTCATGTCGTGGTTTAATGTTAGAATAATGGGCAAATAAAAGATTCGTTAAATGGTGATTACCTATTGAGCCCGTGGTCTGCCGAGCTGTGTGGTCGATGTCGTGAATAATTTTTGTCCACCTCAATATTTTTACTGCTAGGTACTGGACAATATCACCTGTTCGTCACGACAGCGAATTAATTCTAAAAATCGCACGTAGGCCAACCAAACGTTAACCTTATTTATATTCACGGGTAGTGGGTAGTCTACCGTGGGTAGGTACTGTACCTGATTGAATAAGTAAACAATATTAAGGTTAAGTCACTGCCCACCACAGCCGGGAAATGCCCTGCTGATGCGAGAAAGATAACACGGCTACAAACAAAGCTAAAATAGACAATAATACCTGGTCTTATCTAAAGTAATTGTTAAAGTAGAAGTTAATTTTCAAAAGTAAGAAAATCTGAGAGAAGAATAAAAGTTGAGTGACACGAAAAAAGTTCATTGAAAGAAAAGGTTTCGTTGATTTAGTCTATTTGAAGGGATGTACAAATTTTATGTTCTTTTTCTCTTTTATGATCCTAAGAATAATAATTAATTCATTTATTGTTTCTTTACATGGTAGTAAAAGCCTCATTTTCCTCTTACTGTGGTGGTAGTAGGAGATTTTGAAATGTTGTCAGATTATTCGTAACCTGGAAATGTTTTTTTTTCTTAAAAATTGTTTACTTTTCAATTTTTAACCTCACTAGGACAAACCTGTGTTAAGGTTACCAATTTTAAAAAGTAATACAAATAGAGATCTGCTGGAGAGGTAAAAAGGTCAACAAGTCTCTCCCGATCCTGCCTGCCACGCAGTTGGTGGGCAGATGCATCAAGATCCGAGCAAACCCAACTCCATGAACCCAGGCACCCTTGCTAAGTCACAAAATGTAGAAACTAACTCAAAACACTTGGGGTGTGGATGGCGGCACCAATACCCGCCTCCCAATGTGTATTTATTTTCATTTCCTGATAAACCTTGAGAAATCAAGTCGGATTTAGTGATTTTTCACGGGTCTGCGTTAGTTGTTTTATAAACGTTATCGTTTAATATAAATTATAGCTGAATTTTTTATTCAATAGTAGTCGTTTTCTTATAAATTCAAATGATTCTGCTATCGAGGGTGTTGTGTTTTTAGCGACTCTTTCTAAAAGATCCTTTAGAGGTCAATCATTCATGATCTGAATCTCCGAACCAGGTCAATCCTTCGAGGGACATCAACTAAGCCAGAAGATCCTGTCGAATCAGAACACATTAGGTTCACAACTTCATTGATAGTGTTTTAAATGCTTCGATGTTGGTCCAGGGATCTTGATTTCAAATCCTGACAAAGCACAAATAAAAATATGTAATTGTGTTCAATTATATGTATATAATGTGCCATTGCAGGAAGTTTCCGACATTTCTCAATTTCCCAGAACAACAGATCGGATCTTCGCTAAGCAATCATGTCACGTATGTTCACTTTCCGTGAAACCTGCGATTCCACTAATAATGTCAAGTTACTTAACTTTATCTAACGGATCTATTGTAATTAGCAGTTGGTTTATACCATCATTATCGTGATTGCTTATTTCTTCACGTCTTCTATCGACCAGAATTTTGTAAATTAATAATTTGGTAAAATATACCCTGCCCGGAGCCAGTGGGTATTTGGCACACCTAATTTTTTTGAGGCACCCAGAACTATATACTTTTACTAGAAGAACGGCATTGAAGAGAGTTGAGGAAGACGTTGGCTCCAGGTTTTTTAGACCGGTTAAAAAACAAAGTTAATTTTTTTTTAAACAGCTTTCCGATTTTGATTGTGTAAGATTTTGTGATTTAATGGAGTTTTGCAAAATACAATATTAACACCTATTTTAAAAATATCTAATTTCTTCTTCATTATCGCAAATTTACTCGATGCAATTATTATCTATTCTATAATAATAAAAAAAGTGTTATGTAATTGTTTTTTATGATACCTTCAACTTATTAATCAACACTCTTTGTAATGTTTTTTTTGTCGATGGGTACTTATTTGTCTACAGGTACCTACTTGTTTGTCTTTTGTCTATTTTAATTTTATTGGTTTCGAAACATGTTGATAATTTTGATAATATTTACAAATTTAATTGTTTTCATTTAATTCAAAACAAATTTGATCATGGGATAGTTCTTAGTAGAATATTAAAACACGTGCATGACCATTTTTAAAGTATTAGAACTTATAATAATATTCTCTCATATATTTTTTTAATGCTTCCAATTTTCTGTCCAGGTTAAATCTTCCCCACGGGAAAAACTAAACCCTTCAACACACTTTCCACAAATTATCATCTAGTCAATCCAGTATATGTAAATGCACTATACAGAGTGTACGGGGTAAAGTGCATTAACTTCGGGAGGTGATTTTACATGATAGATATTATAAGTAAAAAAGATAAATAACTTTTTGCGAAATTCCAACTTTTAAGGGTAGTTTTGTGGTAAAAAGATAAAATTAAACCAGCGTGTGCCTCTAGCTTTATTATTTCCCACTGTTACGATACGGGCCAACCACAACCATCCAACTTTACTTTTTGTACGGGAAAAATTTATTGGAATTTCGGAAAAAGTTGTTAATCTTTTTTACTTCTACCATCATGTAGAATCACCTTCCGAAGATAATACACTTTAGTCCCAGACACCCTGTATAAGTTTAATAAATACAAAACAATACAAGAACAACATGTCAATCTACCAGATTTATTTATATTTTATCTATTTAGATTTGTTATTTACCATCAAATTTTAGTTTACTCACAAGTTTAACAACGTTATTTGAACCCTCTGTTCTATCAGCCTGTCTTCTAACTGCTAAGCCAACTGAGTATATTACGGATTCATTCCACGCCGTAATTCCACGCGCATGCTCAGTCGGTATGGCAGTCGCCTGACGCGCAGTTTCCTGTTGACCCCGCCACGGCGGATCAGAGGAACACAGAAGAAGGAGTCGAAGAAAAAGAAGAAGACGTAGAGGGGAAAGAAGAGGGAGCATTTGAGTAGGTACCACTGCCCACCTACCTGAGCCACGACAAAGCCTGACAGGCATACTAATTTGATTGACAAACCTAAGGCAGCACTAGACAGTTTGGTCAAGTGCAATTTAGAAAGCAGTGTAAAATACGAGGAAGCAATGGTTACGTAGTTATTGCTTGTAGCATTTATTGCATACAAAAAATGCATAGGTAGATTGTGGCAGTGCTCAGACTTATCAGGGACAAGCCGGAACGCAGTCCCGGTTAAAAAATCCTATTCTGAAAACATTAAACACGAAGATTCTGAAACTGATTTCGTAAACTGAACTCTTGAAAAATCTCGATCCTGCCGTAGATACGAGTATTACTTGCAGCCTCTAGTGCATAAAACAAAAAATGCATAAGTACATTGATTCAGTACTCGGAATTAACAGGGCCAAGCCGGAACGCGGTTTCGGATAACAATTTCTAAACCATCGCATGTTCTGAAAACATTAGACCGTCAAGACGGTTCGGAAACCAAAGTCTTAAAAACCTCGAATATTTTAAATCTAAATAATATACATCTGTTATGTGCCTATTTTAGCGAAGTTTTAAGGAAACTGAAAAAAAACAACTTGACTAGGGTGACTAGTGTGACAGTACTAGATACATATTGACAATTTCCTGTACGCAAGTAAGTCTTGGATATTGTAATATATTGAAAGGAGGTTCTACGAACAAAATCAACGGCAAGAAAGACTGCTAAAGATAACATGGATCGTTCGGGCCATAAACAATAAGATGTCAACGGAGATCAAGAAAAAGAGAGAAGAAGCAAGAAGGAATTCGACATTGTTTTTTTTTTTATTTAAAGAAGATCGTGGAAAAAATGGCACATCTGGGACACATTATGTGGAACAACATGAAAGAAGGAATATTAGGTCAAAAGCATTTTTCCGAGCTAAAAACCAGAAGACGTTGATCAAGATGATCCGCCTGATGAAGTTAAAGTTAAAACGTTCCGGTTGGTGATCCTATGATATGCGTGCACTGAATTTTAGTGCTGGATTAATCTACCTAGTTTGAATTTTCGTGCTCTTTAGATACTTTTCAGCGTTAGTTGAAAACATTGTAGGCATTGGAAACAGTTTATTAAAATTTCTTTTCCAACATAACTCTGCCAAGACTTGGCTTTTACACACATGATTCGAGAATTCAAAGGTCTCAAAGACTGATCTTCCCAAATAAGGACCATTATTATGTAATAAAACTTTGTTTAACTTAGTACCCCACATTAATCTGTATAATTTGGTATAATTCCGTGATGGTGGTTACTATTCATGGAGTGCCATCTATCGAATTCCGCTAAAACCTGATTCAATTTATATTCGGATAACAGCAGCGCGGATATGAAGTTTTTAATCATAGACTGTTTATATGGCGAGGTTCAATTCGTTCACGTTCTAATTCAAACACATGTAGATCGCGTGTTAACACGGGTGGGACAGAGCCACGTTTCTCCGGCACGTTAGCGCGTTAGCACGTCGCACGCGGGTACGAATAATAGCACGCGGTATGTACCACGTACGTACTCGTAGCACGAATCGTACAGACGCACGCACGCATGTTTGAATTTCGAATCATAGCGGATTTATTTTATTTTGTACTAATTTGGATTCATTAATATTTTAAGAACGAATTAATGGAAATAGCTACGTAATGTATGCATGGGAAAATTTGTTCAAATCAAAATGTGTTATTTTTTAAATACAGTTTTTGTAATGTGACCCCAAAAGAGTCCAGTGGATTACTTGAAGAAGGGGTAGGTAAATTTTAGTACCTAGCTGTCAGATCTTGTAATTAACTTGAATCTTGTAATTAGTAGGAACTACGTGGCTGTTGGATCTTGTATTTTGGGAGGCAAGTATAGGTATCGCCACCCGAGAACCATTTATTGTATACATCTGCCATAGGATGAACACCTGTGCCATAGGTCACCCCGAGTGGTTCGCTACGTTTGGTGACTTAGAAGGGGTGCCCGAGTTCAAGGGGTGAGGTTTGTCGAGTTCTTTGCGGCCGATGCATCTGAGACTGGTTGAGGGGGGTCTTTTGACCACTCCAGCCAGAATTCCTCGACCCATTGCCTTGCACCGCAGTTGGAGGGATGGATTCATACGTCCGTCACTTTCTGGACACACTGACCCCCAGGTTCCTACTCACCCCTCATAACTACTTCCTTCCCAGAACTTTCTCTCTTTCCTTTCCTTAAAAAAACCTCCACACAGCATCCCCTAAGATGATATAGGCCATGAAGGAAATCATTTTCCTCAGGGCCTCCTGTGTGGAGCTTATGTTAAAAAAATCCTAGCTTCAGAGTTTAATTTCTAAGCAAAACTCACGCGTAAAAACTTCACTAACTCACCAAAACGCCTTTCCCGTCAGGGTTAGGCAGAAAGTATGGACTGCCATATAACTGAGTCTTTGCAGATACGTCTTGCTTCATTCACATTCATACAAGGTTCATACATATCTATCAGTTATTCTGACTCTTGGCATGGCCCGACTCAAGTATTTGTCTTTTTCACAACATTCATGACTATACATATCTGGTCATTAAACACGGCTAAAGCCATTTCTGGCAACGTTTCAATTCTAAAAATGTGTGGTCTTACACCAGGTGGTTCACTTGATTGAGCCATGTCTTTATAGCATGTCATTTATATAGCATTCAGATGGCGCCACCGAAAATTGTAAAATTGATAAAAAATCGGTTCTACTTTTCAAATAGTTTTACGTTCTGTTATTTAGTCACTAGAACAGAATATTCAGATATTTTTCTTTTTTAATTTCTTCCGCACATAATTCCGATGGGGTGATATAAACCTTTTTTTTAATTATCTCAATGCTCCATACATAAGGCCCTGAGGAAAATAATTTCCTTCACGGCCCATGTCATCTTTGGGGATGTTGGGTGAAGAGTCTTTTGAAGGACGGGAAGGTTAGGAAGATTTGGGAAGCAAAAGGGTATTAGGAGTGGGTAGGAATCTGAGGGTCATTAGGTCCAGGAGTGACGGACGTATGAATCAATCCCTCCAACTGCGGTGCAAGGCGATCTCGATTAGTCACTCTCGATCCGGCCTGCCAGGCAGCAGGTAGGCAGACACATCCACCGCCAAGACCTGGATAAACCTCACCCCATGAACTTGCGTCTCACAAAAAACTTTTATAAAACATTACCATCCCCATATAACATTACTCACGCCTAGCTACCTCTATTTCATAATGTAAAAAAAAACCTGGGTAAGCGACGATCCCTTAATAAAATCAGAAGAAAAAAATTCTTTCCTTACATCCACATAAGTTTCCTATTATGACATGAACTCTTCAGAAACCATGACTTTATGGTTTCGCTACTGAATTAAATTGACAATTTATATTCCGTCTCTGCTGGCGGTCCGGGAACTATAAATTCACACATCATTTTCATTTTAATCTCCCTTACAGAGATGACAAAAAACCCAACCCTTAAAAAATCTCCTTCCGTGAACTGCATTGAAAAAATCACGGAGAAGCTCACCATCCGAGAAGTGAACTATTATAGTGAGGTATATATATTTATATATACCTGGTTTTTAAAAGGTGATTTAACTTTTGTCATAATCAACATTGTCTGTAATGATGTGTGTTAGTTATTTCTTATAATGAAAATTTTTTGTTCAATTTTGAAAGGCGGGTATGGGTACAGCCGCACCGGGAACCATTTTTTGGATAACCAATACCTCTGCCATAGGTCACCCCGTTTGGTGATTAGCAGGGGTGCCCGGGTTCATGAGGAGAGGTTTGTCAAGGTTTTAGCGACCGTGTGTCTGCCCACCTGCCTTGTGGTGGGCCGGATCGAGAGAGACTGTTTGAAGAAGTCTTTTGACCTCTCCAGCCGGAATCTCTTGACCCATCGCCATGCAGCTGAAGGGATGGATTAGTACGTTCATCATTTCTGGACACACTTTTTTCTTTTTTTTTTTACTGTGACTACCGCACAAGAATCTCAACTGCTCCCGTCTGGAGCCAGTGAGACTATGGCATCCCCAATTGGGGTATGTTGTGAGGCTGAAGGTAGTGGGGAGGGGAAGGAGGTGGGGAGGAGGAAGGTTGGGAAGTACCTGGCTATTCAGATCTGGTCACCAAACACGGCTAAAGCCATTTTCAAGCAACGTTTCAATTCTGAATGGTGGTCTTACACCAGGGCGATACTGATAGTATCTTCAACTCTGGAACGTGCCGCAAATATACTATATATTATTTTAAGTGAATTAATTGTGAAATAACACAAATTCATCAAATAAAATTTATTTGCGCATGCCGGGTTCGAACCCGCGACCTCCGGATTGTGAGTCAAGAGTCTTAGCCACTAGACTACGGAGGTCCCCCCAGAGTCCTAACCACCACTCATACCTATTTGCCACTTTTCCCTTTCCTTCAAAAACCCTCCACACAGCATCCCCTAAGATGACATAGGCCCTAAGGGAAATTATTTTCTTCAGGGCCTCATGTGGAGCTAATGTAAAAAGAACAAATAAAAATAAGGTTTTTTTATAAAAATCGAACACATTATACATGAATTCCTGCATCTGCTGCTTTTTGGGAAAATATGTGTATTTCTCAAGTGCATTTTTTAAATACTCTATTTTTCAGTAATCAAGGGCTAAATAAACCTATAAAAAAATTAGTTGTTAGGTTAGGTTGTTCCCTATGGTACCGCACGTTTTCGTTCCGCGACAAAATATCCCTGACACAATATACTCCGACAAAGTATCCCTCGACATAATATCCCAAGGAAAAAATATCCTACGGACAAAATATCCTCCAGCAAAATATCTACTAAAACCTAACCTAACCTAACTTAACCTCACCTATCATAACTTAACCTAACTTAACCTAACCTATGCAAATCCTATTGATGTATGTGTTTGTCTCTTTTTAGTGTCGCTATTTTCATCGCATTTCATCGAGTTTCAAATCACAACAGTGCTAAAGAAGTTTTCACTTCAAAAATTGAGTTTACAAGTTATTGTTTTATTTTAAACTAGCTGTTTCCCGGCATGCCATATTAAAATAAATAAAATGTTACTCCTTGCATGTCCTTTCCCGTGCGTTCCCCTCCAGCGTTCCACTTCCACTTTCCCCGCCACCGCTCTCCCGCTCCCCCGTCCCGCCAACCCCCCTGGCACTTCATTTTTGACTCCTCTCCCGCCCGGCCCGTAGCTGAAACTTTTTTCTAATACTAACATTTTTAAACTCGTGATATCTTTCTAAGGTAATTTTTTTTTAGGTATTTTTTTTTACACTTTGGATTACATTATTGAAGTTTTGGTAAGGAAGCCTATTTTTTTCAAAATATAATATAGCCTATGTTACCCAGGGAGAGTGTAGCTTCCCAAAAGCGAAAGAATTTTTCAAATCGGTTCAGTAGTTTCGGAGCCTATTCAATGCAAACAAACAAATCTTACCTCTTTATATAGTGTAGTAAGTATATATGTATATTAAAATTATTAAACAATTATGGAAAAACCAGGCCTAAACACCTTTCCCATAATTTGTAACAATAAACATGCACCCGATACGACATTTTTGGTTGATTTACCGCACACTCACACGGGACGGTATACAAACGATATTATACACCGCGGACAGCCCGACTACCTTCAGTCCTTGGGTCTCGCTTGACATATCACTTCATCCAGGGGTAGGTACGGATATTTATTTACGTGTACAAGTCTTCTGCAGAGCCGGCGCGGGGGATACAAACGCCTATCAGCGAAAAAATTCAGCCCTGTTTTCGAAATAGTCGGTATAGGTATAAAAAAATATATAATTCTACACCTCGGTTCCAAAGGGTAACAACTCAAAAATTAGAGTTCAGAGATAAATAGAAAAAAAAAGAATTTGGCCCGGTTTTATCTTCTTCCTACGCATAATTTTAATAGTAGATTTAAATTTAATTCTGGAGTTAATCAATTATTTTTGAATATTTTAAACATTTTTTTCTAATATTATTGTTTCCAGATGATTTTTCGCAAGATTTTCGTGGTTATTACAGTTTTGGATATTTTTTAAAAGTGAGAAAACCGTGGTATAAGAGTCCCAACTGCTCCCATCCGCCTGGAGCCTGTGCGACTATGACACCCACAATTCGGGTATGTTGTGAGGCTGTAGGTAGTGGGAGGTGAAGGAGATGGAAAGGAGAAGTACCTGGCTATTCAGATCTAGTCACCAAACGTGGTTGAAGCCACTTCAAGCAACATTCTGTATGGTGGTCTTACATAAGGGCGACTTTGAGAGTATCTTCCACTATGGAACTTGCCGCAATAAAATTTAATAGTGCACGCTGGGATTTGAGTACCTCCGTATCGACCACGGAGGCCGTCAAAATCCATCAGAATCTATTTCTGATTTAGTGCATAGTGGTGAATTAGAGTTATTATTATATCATGAAACTGGTAAATATTATAAAAAAGTACAATTCTATAGAATAATAACAATCGCGTCGTCACAAAATTACCGATATTTTAAATATTTCCCCATATCTAATTCAAAACTGCAAATTTTTGAGTTGTTACACTTTTGAACTGTGTTGTCAAAATGGAGCGCGTATCAAATATATCTATAAGCAATTAAATATTATATTACGAAATTAACCTAATTTTTGCAAAAATTATTCAAAAGCGAATGACAAATTATTTAAACCAACATGCCTTTCTGAATTTCGATATTAGGTACCCTTACACAATGACGTTATATAAATAGACTCGCCATAGTCTCACATACTCACAATATAATGTGGAAAGCAAGCAACACTCTTTTGTTTTCAGCGGTTTTCAGTATAATTTCTAAATTCAAAACTTTATTCCTGTGTGATAAAGATAGACAATCAAAGAATGTACGTGTGTGAATGTCATAGATATATGGTAGGGCGGCTTATTAATTTCTTCGCCGAATACTGCTTTCACATCACGGGTGTGACTGAGAAAACAAGGTACTTTCACTCGGTTACACAATGGACAGGGAAGGGTAAAGAATACAATGACGTATTATTAAAAAAATAATTGTAATAATTATAATAATTAATAATACTAAGTAATTTGCGTGTACTTACAAATGAAGTGTTATTCCTTCGCCTTTACGACTATTTGCAGTGTAATTGAAGCATTTTTTCATCACACAGGAGGGTATTTTGGCGCTTTGCAATGCAATTTACTTACTGGTAAGACACGACCTCACTCGACGCGTAGCAGTTTAGTACTAAAGTACTAGAAATAGAGACAGCTACAATCGTCTTGTGTTTGGCTTCCCACTTTGAGATTTCTACCCCGCGTCCAGTATTAATGTCTTTGCCCTTACATATGTATCTATCGATCGTCCAACTGATTAATCAGACATCTGAAAATATTATGTTTTGAGATAATGCCATAATGGGGAAAGCCATATACGAATACTCGCCATAAATCAAATATTATTTACACATATCGATGTTACGCAAATTAAATGTGCTATAAAATTACACCGGAAGGCATAACGGTCCGGTACATAAGAACGACATTTTGAAATATCCTATTAGTGACCCATAAAACATCAATACTTTGTTTAACGCACTATAAGTTCTTGTGCATTATAATTGATTTGATGATGTTTATGAGTAATCTGATTATTGTACCAGATAGATGGTACACTTTTACATATAACTGCGTACTCAATATGTATAAATAAAATATCATGGATTTTAAAAACAGTTCGGTCGTCAGTTTCACCTTTAGCCGGTGTCGAATAATACGAACAAACGAATCATTTTTTGATGAATCAAGTACCGGCCAGTATAGAAAGGCACATTAAAAAAAATCATCAATTGATTCTACCGCCCGTGTGCACATCACACAGCAGTTGCACAAGCGGATGCTGTCCTGACTCTCCTACTTACAAGCATATTAAATTCCCTTGTTGTCTCTCCAGGTAAAGACGTGTAACGCTTGTTAAACTACCGGATAATGAAGGTTTTAGGTTTTTTACGCCTTATTTATTATTTGTCGTAAAGCCCTTTGAATGAAGTGGCAACTACTCCTACCAAGTAAACTGTAAAATGTTATTTATAGAGGTTACACAACGCATATTTTAGGTAGTCAAGATTTCTAGTGAAAAGGATTATATTGTGATCGTGGATTGAATGAATTATATCGAAACTATTATTACCTACCTACTAAAGGTCTACTTACTGTACCTGCCTACTCACTGAAGCTATCTACCGTTTTGAAAACCAACAGAGCTTTATCTTGCAAAAAGGGGCCGAGGAGCTTAAAGTTCAATTTTTCACTGCGCCATTCAGGTTGATACGCGTAGTTTGATACCCATAACGCCTAATTTCTTGTTCCAAAGAAGACTCCCATCACTGAGACACTTCGATCGCCAACACGGTCGGCATATAGGTACCTGCTAGCAGAGATTGGATGGAATAATGACTTAGTGGTAACACAGCATGTACAAACTGATATAAACAAAAAATATAAACAAATAATTAAATAACAAGGCAAACAGGCAGGCTAGGCAGATTGCCTGTTCTTAGGAACTAAACGATTCAGTTACATTTGTGAATTAAATATTCTGTAATTTCAATATTCGTGTCAATTAAGAAAAAGAGAAAAGAAGTTCGAGTAACAGAACAGAAAAGATTTTATGAAACGGTAAAGGAATGTGGACAACACGAGGAGTGTGTTTTAGAAGAGAGTTTTTGGTATTCCATCCCCTATCCCGGCAAAGGTTGCGCGCTGATTATAAGATATGGTAGTTAATGCAAACTTAGCTTTGTATATTATATGTAAATCAGATTCCATTTATATACCTACCTATTGAATTTAAGAAAATGTACAAAATCTTCTGAAAAAGTCGAAATACCAGATTTGAGTTTGAACATCTATTTTGTAGTAAGAAATCTTAAAAAGAATTATCATAAAATCATAATATTACGAAAAGTAACCGTAGTCAGACTTAGTGGTAATTTTTCAGAAGTTATTAATGATGAAGAAGAAGAAACCAGGATGACAACAGGGATAGTGTAGAGTTGTGAAGGACTCCCCGGGAGGACTTACAAAGGGAAGCGTGCCTTATATCAGGCAGCTGTCATAATAAACCAAATTATGGCCTGTGACAACTGAACCTGAATCCTTTATGTGGAAGCGAGGATACGAGGGAGCGCCTGGAAGTTAAACAAATAAAATGAGACCTTTTGTCTTCCAGGTTTTGAGAGTTGTTTTGAAATATTATGTGACACCACCAAAAGTTCCGAAGCTAATACTACGGACTATATAGAATAATCAGACACGTTCTAAATTATTTCTCTATCTAATTGGGGAGATGCTTCGGATTGAAAAGATTATTTCAGTACCTTTATTTTACAATCAGCATTTTTGGTAAATATACGGTTTTGATTTTCTGTGGTTGATATTGAGCAAAAAGAATGTTGCGAAGAATAAGGAAAGAAATAAAAATTATAAGTATACAGTTCACACGCGGTAGAAGTGAAAGCTTCAGAAAACTAAAATATAATATTTAATTAAATGAAGACAATATTAGCGAAACTCAATCGAAAATCTGGAGACAGAAAAATCAGAAAAAGATATTGGTTCCACTGGGACTCGAACCCAGGGCCCTTTGTTGACATGACAAGAGCTCTACCAACTGAGCTATGGAACCCATTTCTAATTCGGTCACTTTTAACTGTATCATATTTCGACTAAGAACTACCAACATTATCTTCACTTTCTTAACGCACATATAATTGGCTGCTATCTTTATATATGATTGCAAGATTCAACCCGAACTAAATGCTATCTAGATAGTGTCTGGATAAATATTTATCCATTTTATTTTCAATATCCGACATCTATTGACTTTTTCTGCAAGTCTAGGTTGAACGTTTTTATTTTTTATTTTTAACTTTATGAGTAAAATCTCAAATTATAATATTTAATTAAATGAAATATTATAATTTGAGATTTTAATCATAAAGTTAAAAATAAAAATAAAATAGGTTGGGGAGGCTACGAAACTCCATACAAAGAAGAGAACGATATGCTACGAAGCACTGCCTATTAAATACAAAGAGGAGACCGATTATTCTATCTCATCCTCTCGCAGACTATATACTTTAGATGTACCTACGTGTTTGTCTCTTTTTAGTGTCGCTTTTCCGTTTCATCGAGTTTCTAATCACAACGGTGCTAAAGAAGTTTTCACTTCAAAACCATTGCCCTTCCGTATCTGCTCAACGAAATGAAATGTTGAAAATAAATGCTAACAATTTTGATAAACTTAATGAAATGAAGTCTCCTCGTACACTGGCAAATTTTAGTGCATCTCGGTGCATCTCATTCATTCATTAGTGCATCTCAGACGATAAAATTTTAGTAACTTATGCAAAGTAAACTCTGGATTGCGTTTGATATAGAAAAAGTTTAATGTTTTTTGCGATTATAAATTTATAAACAAATAATACCTAGTGTAATTCATCGCAAACATTCTGAACTACTGTATAAATATAACAAAAAATCTTCATATCATAAAGGCGGTGCCACACATCAAAAAATGTATCAGTTACCTTATCGTTAACTTAGTTTTCTCTTGTTGGGAGACACCATTTAGTTTATTGTCATACACGGGATAATATTTGGGACATATCCGCGCCCAGGTAGACTTTTTTGTATCCCGAAGACCGAATTGTACAGACACTTTGATACTTTCGGAAGAGTGTTTTGTTCGTATTATAGATACGAATAAGGTTTCTAGTAACGTTTTTTGATTCGACCCTAAGATTATCATGAAGATATCATAAAATATAATATATGTATATTTTGATGAAGTGAACGAAATACCTAGGGTGGTTTAAGAAAATATTACGAAAAAATATTCGTTTCTAAAATTTGTACACCTCTTTTTCACGGTTTTACCTTCTTTTCTCAGGTTATCATTTCTAATCATTTGGATCCTCACTTTGAGTCCGAAGATTGTAATATCTTTTGACTGTGGATTCCTAACTCCGTGGCATTCTGACAAGAACTGAAGTTCCTAATAATCTCGTCTGTGCCAACTTTTAATGCAGTACAATAATAATTAAATTAACATACTTTTTATTAGATACTCACATCCATATTAGTATGGTTTGCACATATTTTAACTGTGCCTACTTTTTACTTAGGGAAATCCTGTGACGAGACAGGCTAGCTTAGAAATATACATTTTTTAAATAGGTAAAGTTTATTTTCTATTAGGTATATTTGTTTGATAAGTTGGAAGTAAAACTAGCTGACAGAATTAAATCAGGTTGGTATTAATGCTGGTAACATCAGATTGTTATTAATGTTGGAAAGACCTTTTTTCATTGTTAGTTTAGGGATTTTATGCCGTGTTGCGCTATCTTCTTCTTTAGCCGACGTTTTGGACAGCGTTGCAGTGTCCATAATCAGGTCAGATCCGGTAGATCCGACGATGTAAGACCTCTTTTGGTGATCAATTGTTTAGTCAAGATTATAAATTAGTTAACATTTTTAATGCCTTGTTTTTTCAGGTAGGATATTTAAGTATATTTTGGTCGCAATGTATTTGAAGTTTCGTTGTCCAAATTGTCGATGAATTAAATTCATTTTTCCAAACATAACTGTAAGGCAGAAACGGTTTGTGCTGAACGCACTATCTCTGGAACTGTGAGCTTTCAATTAAATTTATATACGTCCGTCTTTGCTGAACACACTGTCCGCCAGATTCCACCCGCATACCCTTTTTTTTCGCAGAACATACTCTCTTTTATTTCCTAAAAAACCCTCGACATAGCATCCCCAAAGATGACAGATTATTTTGAGGGGAATTATGTTTCTTAGGGCCTCTTGTATGGTGCTAATGTAAAAAAACCTATTAAGCTTTTTATCATTTAAAAATAATATAATATCTGAGGGAGCGGGCAGCGATCGGCAGAGACGGGGGACGTTAAATGAAAAGGCGTCAGTCGATGTAATGAGTCAGTCTTTATTGCTGCTACGTAGCGATGGTGGATATGGTGTAAAGTAACAGTGTAGACAGGAGCGATGATGAAGAGGCTCGTAAGTGATGCAGTGATGAAGGTCGGTGATGCAGTGGTGTAGCAGACCTCGGGTCTGCATGTCGCCAGCATGTTGTTCCGCACCGTGGTGGTGGAGAAGACCTTGACGTCCAGGATTGATGCTCGACGCGGTGTCGCGGAGATGGCTGCGGTGAACCTGAGGAGTTGCCGCTCACGTGACAAGAAGGCCCGCCGTGGGACTTGTCGTGGGCAATTGTGTCGCTTGTTGCGTCCTCAAAGGTTAATGATGCACCGGCACAGTCGGCAGTGGGTCGCTGAGAGTCTGGCCGGTACCGCACTGGAATCGTTATCACTGGATGCACTGTCTATGTGTGTTAGTGATGTTACTTGCACTAATGACTGGAACTGACTGACTGACTAGCGCGGTGTCGCTGCGCTTTATATAGCCGACCGTGTGAGTACCCGGAACGTCAAGTAATGTTGAGCCACCGCGCAAAGCGGAGAAGCCTCTGGAACATTCCGCGGCCGTAAGAATGTGACGGCTGTTAGTCGAGGCCTTTCGCTGCGCTTCCCGAAATGTTTAGCCGTGAGCGGCGTGAAACACTACAACTGTAGGTAGTATGTACATTTCGAGAATGTGTTTGCTATATCAGTGGCGGCGCAAGGATTGTGGCAAAAGAGGGCGACCATTCTGGTCGCCACATATCAAAAATAAGAAAACACGCGGGACGCCATAACGATTGATCATTATTGTTCAATTCAGCGAGAAAAATGATTTCGAAAAAAAAAAGAAATTCTTTATTGAAAATTTAAAAATGTTTTAAAACTAATATTTCGCAGTAAAACACATTTTTTCAAACACAGCCAACTTATTTTGGGGCACCATTTTAATTCTCTTCTATTAATTACGAAATAATATTTGTTTTATTTTGAACCACCCATGAGTATAGTTGGCAGTTTTTTCAAACCGAGTCAATTACTTATGTCTTGTTATTTCTGTATTCAACATCATCGTGTTATTGTGTCGTATCGTTTTTGTTGTGTTTTTCGCTTTAATTTGATGGACCCCATAGATAAACCACTTTTGGACAGTGGTTCATGCACGGTTCATGGTTTCACCATAAAGCCACCGTTTTATTGCCTGAATTATGTCATTTTTCCATTTTTTGTCTACAACCTGATTTAAATTGTTGATTAGCGCCGGGGACTAAGACAACCCTAATAATAATAAAAAAATGCAATTGTTTGTCCTAATTGCTCCTACCCTAATATGGTGGAATTTTTAGATCATGATGATTGTTTTTACCCTAACTTTTATTGTCCACCCTGGAGGTAAGGTATTCCAGTTATTTGATAATGGTGTAGATTAAAATTGCAAGGATCCTGAAAGACATTATGTCCTTGTAATTATTTTTACTGGCTATCTTAATTCTACGATGTGAAAGCAGACATAATTTTTTTTTGTGAATTTTGAAAAATGTTTCGAATCAACTATATATTAGGTCCTTACATATGAAATTGGCGTTTTGTATGGGAGGAACTTTGTATGGCAGGTTATGGGAGCTTTTTCACATTCCCAATTTGCTTCAAGTGGATTAAAACAGTTTTATCACTAACACCGCAGCCTGCAGCTAACTCGGACGTGGTTTGCGATGGATCCGCTTCCATAGCCTTCAATTCTTCATTATCAACTTTGGTCTCCGGCCGTCCACGGGGTTTGTTCTGCAGGTCGAAATTTCCAGAACGAAAACGTTGGAACCAAAAACGCACTGTGCTTTCTTTTGCGGCACCGCCGCCATACACATCATTAATCTTTCGAGCCGTTTCTGCAGCACTGGTGCCACGGTGGAACTCGTACTCGTAAATAACGCGATATTTCAAGTTTTCCATTTTGTAAACTAAGTGACGCAAAGAAAAAAAACAATTAAGGAAAAAACAAATGAATTATAATTTTCGAAACACAAATACATGAGTAAATAGGTGTATAAATTTGAATTTGGAATTCCTAACCAAAGAGAAGATATTTGAGATCAAAGTTGCCAGTACGGCAAAACGCCAATTTCATATGTAAGGACCCAATATTATATATAAAAATGAATCCCCGTTTCTCTTGGTCACGCCATAACTTCAGAACGACTTTACCTATTTCATTAATTTTTTTTTCAAAGTTTTCTAATTTTTTGAAAGGTTCTTACTGAAAGAAAAATTAAGAAAATTGCGCAGAAAATTTGATAATTTAAGACTATTTTAACTTCGCACGTTTGACAGTTCGCGCGTTTGATGAATGTGAATTTAGCAGGCGGTTGTTTTTTTTTTTAACATGTCGTTTGATAAAAAAAGGGGAAAAGTAAAAAAAAAAATTATTACATTTATTATAACTAAGGGTCGGATTGACTTAGTTCTAACGGGCAATTCGCGATGTGTTTGTTGAAGTATTACAATAAACAGATGGGTGGGTAATGATAATGATCGACCTTCGTCGGGATCTTGTACTACGTAAAAGATATTATGAATTCTAATCATACGAATTAAATATCCTAACTATTTATTTTTGAGTCCACGTTCTAAATCTCTACATATGATTTTCCGTTAATTTAAATCATAGTTGGAAATAGGAATACAGCAGGGTGTCTATTAAATCATCATTATTATTTGGTAAAGTAAAGTTCATTCCTCGGTATCAAATAATAAGTAAGCAGCCAGTAAGTAACTACCCCGCCAACATAATAGAGAAATAAAACCACCAAAACAAATAATGTAAAACTCCCCTTTTCTTAGCTGCAATAATGCCACCTTATAATGCCAACATTAATCCTTTTAAGTGCACCTCTGATAGTTGGTAGGGACCTTCTCCTACCTCTTCTCCGTCAGAGCTGAGCGGCCAGGACCATTATGTGGATTTTAAAACACTTTTATTGTCCCTTGATTCCCCTTTAAAAGTTCAAAGTGTCCCAACAAGCCGAAGCTCGGAATAAGCTCAATCTGCCGGCAGTTAGAGGTAGTAGCGGAATGAGGGATGCATCGAAATTGCTGAGTTTAATATTTCATTTTAATGAGGTTAAGCGTGTAAATACGATGATATTATGGTAAACGTATTTTAAAATACATAGACTATTTTCCATTCCTTGCTCAAAATGATGACAGGATTTTTTTGGTTCGTCACTCAATTTCTTATATGTATTCGTACATAATAAACTCCACTCAACCTCAACACACAGTCACGATTATATTCTCATTAAAAAATCGAATCAAACACTCTTCTGTTATTTAAACAAAAGTGCTTTTGTAGTATCTCCGTATATATATCATTAATAGGTATTGTCTAGTTACTAGCCTGTATAATAGCTAGACAAGCATCTGAGTACTTATACTCTTCTATTATTGAAATAAAAGTAGGTACTACTCTAGTATCTACGTATAAATAATAGAAGTGGGTATATTATGTCTAGTTACTAGCCTGTATAATAACTAGACAAGTACCTAAGTAGTTACACTTTTCTTTTATTTAAACAAAAGTACTTCTCTATAGTATCTAACAGGAGTATGAATTTGTCTAGTTACTAGCCTGTATAATAACTAGACAAGTACCTAAGTAGTTACACTTTTCTTTTATTTAAACAAAAGTACTTCTCTATAGCATCTAACAGGAGTATGAATTTGTCTAGTTACTAGCCTGTATAATAACTAGACAAGTACCTAAGTAGTTACACTTTTCTTTTATTTAAACAAAAGTACTTCTCTATAGTATCTACCAGGAGTATGAATTTGTCTAGTTACTAGCCTGTATAATAACTAGACAAGTACCTAAGTAGTTACACTTTTCTTTTATTTAAACAAAAGTACTTCTCTATAGTATCTAACAGGAGTATGAATTTGTCTAGTTACTAGCCTGTATAATAACTAGACAAGTACCTAAGTAGTTACACTTTTCTTTTATTTAAACAAAAGTACTTCTCTATAGTATCTAACAGGAGTATGAATTTGTCTAGTTACTAGCCTGTATAATAACTAGACATGTACCTAAGTAGTTACACTTTTCTTCTATTTAAACAAAAGTACTTCTCTATAGTATCTAACAGGAGTATGTATTTCTCTAGTTACTAGCCTGTATAATAACTAGACAAGTACCTAAGTAGTTACACTTTTCTTTTATTTAAACAAAAGTACTTCTCTATAGTATCTAACAGGAGTATGTATTTGTCTAGTTACTAGCCTGTATAATAACTAGACAAGCACCCCCTCAATATCTTATATATTAATGATGAGTGTTTCAGACTGATAATTATTGATTATAATATTTGTCTAATCTACCCTTTGCGCTATGCATAAAAATCTTGTTTAAACGTTAGTTTATCAATTAAAAATAATAATTAATATTTGACAAGTTAAAGTATTTCAGCAAAAAATGCAGACATAATTAGTCTCGACGCCACCTAGCGGGAGATTTAGTATTAAAAATACCTCTCTCACAAAAAATAAAGTTGGTTGTTTTCAGTTGGAAAAATGTAATAATAAGTAATTGTCGAATGAAACACTAGTATATATTGAATTATTTGGCGGGTATTAGATAAGCCGCCATAGCTCAGTGGTCAGAGCTGCTGACCGGCAATCAGATGGTCACGGGTTCATTTCCCGTTGGCGGCCAGTATCTTTTCTCGGAAGATTTTTTCAATGTAGATGAGTGTTTCAGTCTGATAATTATTGATTATAATATTTGTTATTGTAGACAAATTTGAAAAGAGACTGACGTTGGAAAGCGTCATTTTAAAAATCCAACTTTACTCGATTGCATAATGCAATAATTAGACAAAAATAATGATTGAAGAAGATGATAAAATTTCCTAGACACACGAAACAGAAAAAGTCGCAGAAAATCCAAAGATACGGCGAACCCTACATGTTCAATATTTATTGTGATTCGTCAATATTTATCAAATAACGTGATATTTATTGAACGTGAAGGCTATCGTTTTGTTGGATATATGATAATTAAATTATTATTAATTAATTATTTACATTATTATATGATAATTAAATTATTATTAATTAATTATTTACATTATTATCTATTATTTATACGGGATATCTTTTGACTTTCCTAAAAGTTGTACATTTATAATCGTCTTGTAGGTATACCAGCCAGCAACAGAGCAGGTATTTTAATTTTTTTTATAAGAACAACTCTCTTTTTATAACTTTGAAGGTTATTCCCATCAATCAATCAATCATCAATTCCCATCAAGGGACTCGAACCCTGAACCTCTCGTCTAACCAGGACGGGCGCCTTTACCAATTCGGCCATTGCCACCTTCCATCAAACCGTCATATTTCACCGGTTCGAGTCCCAGTTGCGACCGTTATCTTTTTCTATTTTTATGTGAATTGTTCTCTTTCATATTTTCGTTTAGATTATTGTTGTTATCTTCTTCTTCAATTATATATTACATTGATGGGAATAACCTTCAAAAGTTATAAAAAGAAAGTTGATCTTATAAAAAAGTTAATATTCATTTAGACTTTTATAAAAAAGTCAATACATGCTCCATATAAAAATAAAATCGGATATATTTATCCGAGACGCTATCTAGGTTACAAACCTGTCCTTAGAACGATTGTTTCCGATCAAAAAGGTATTTGCCCATAATATGGAACAATTAGTCGAAGATAATATGACGGTTTGATGGAAGGTTGCAACGGCCGAATTGGTAAAGGCGCCCGTCCCGGTTAGAAGAGAGGTTAGTTAGGGTTCGAGTCCCAGTAGCGACCGTTATCTTTTTCAATTTTTCTGTGTCTTGTTGTCTTTCATATTTTCGTTTAGATTATTAGTGTTATCCTCTTCTTCAATTATTTTATTTTATTTATTATAAAACAAATGCAGAGTTTATTTTACATAATATTGAAAACTTTAACTGTCCTAAGTGTATTAAAGGTATAATAAAAGTATCCACTTCATAGTAAGGCAGCATTAAAAAGTGAGAAGATACGCAGCCATTACAATCATAATTATTCACCCTTTCGTTTCATCAGAAGAATCTCGCCGTAATGGTACTTTCGTGCACCATAAAAATAATCATAAAGGCATTACAGGATTCAACCCTAAACTACAGCAGTCTGGAGTACCTACTTACTACTGTTCACAGCGAAGAAATAGATCTGAAATCCAAGGGCTGGTAGAATGTAGAATACAAATAGATCCTGGATCATGGATCCTAAGTTAATCCGTCACGTAAGGTTAAAGTTCAACATAAATTTTTAAGGTTCATTAATTTCAAACTCTCCATACCCATTGAAGAAATTAATTATGGTAACTTAATGAAAATACTTAATTTAACTGGCCTATCGTGTAGAAGAACAAGAGCGATCTGGTTCTTTTATTCAAATTAGTTATGGATCACTTGACGCACCTGCCTTAACAAAACTAATAACATTCCGAGTACCAAATCGTGACATGAGACTTGCAGAGCTGTTCTTTTTTTATCCGTCTAAAACTAAATATTTCATTAATTCCCCACTCCAAAGACTAAATAGGCTTGGAAATAAATTCAGTTCTGTTTATATTTTCATTTATTCCTTACCTAAATTTATGTCAGATATTTCTAAAATTCTTATGTACATTTTATTATTATTATTCTAATATTGTTTTGTTGTTGTATTTCTTTTTAATTTTGCTTCCTTTCTATTAGTGTACAGGAAGAGCAATAATACTATAAAATAATTAGTAGATATTTTACTGTTTCTATTTCTATTATTACTATGTTACACGATTGATGTAGGTAAATGCTCCAAGGGCGTAAATAAATAAATTTAGCTGGATTTTGTTGAAGGGATGAGAAATATGGACAGATATCTGTGATATTTTTGAAGTGAAACTTCTTTAGCTTCGTTGTGATTTGGAATTCGGATGAAACGGAAATGACATTTCACAGCACCTGCGAAGCATCTAACTGCGCTCATTGGCCGCTTGATTATGACCACACTTTTAAGACTCCTATTGGGTGAGATTGTTTTTGGTAAAGTTTCGCTTCTACCGCGTGTGAACCGCACTTGATTTTTTTTAATAACAACACATCACACTATGAATTTAAAAAATTATAATTTTCGATTTTTATATTGCACTAACTGGAGTCTATGAGATCAAAACACATTAAACTTTAAAATAATATAATTCACTGTGTTGGATAACCAACACCTCTAACATAGGTAACCACAAGTGGTTCGCTACGTTTGGTGAATTAGCACGGGTGACCAGGTTTACGGGGTGAGGTTTGTTCAGGTCTTGGGGGCGGATGCGTCTGCCCACTAACTGCGCGGCGGATCGGATCGGGAGAGGCAGGTTGAGGGAGACCCTTTGACCTCTCCAGCCAGACTTTTTCGACCCATCGCTTTGCAACTCAGTGGGAGGGATGAATTCATATGCCAATCACTCTTGGACACACTGACCCCCTAGATTCCACCCTCATACCCTTTTCCTTTCCAGAACTTCCTCTGAAAGAGGAATTTTCTTTAAGACATTTCCTTTAAAAGACCCTCCACACACCATCATAAAGATGACTTTTTTTACATTAGCTCCAAACGGGAGGCCCAGAGGAAAATAATTTCCCTTTGGGTCTATGCAACTTAGAAGATGCTGTGTAGAGGGTCTTTTTAAGGAAAGGAAGGAGAGAAAGTTTTGGGAAGAAAAAATATATGAGTTGTGGGTAAGGAATATGGGGTCAGTATCCAGGAGTGAAAGACATACGAATCCATCCTCCAATTGCGGTGTAAGGCGATGGGTTGAAAGAGTCTTGTTGGAGAAGTCAAAAGGTTTCCCCCAACCAGTCTCTCTCGATCTGGCCTGCCACACAGCGGGTTGGTAGATGCATCCGCCGCCAAGATCCGGACAAACCTCACCCCCATGCACCTGGGCACTCCTTCTAAGTCACCAAACGTAGCGAACCACTTGGGGGGACCTATGGCAGAGGTGTTGGTTATTCAATAAATGGTTCAATTGATTATTGACATAGGCCCTGAGGGAAATTATTTTGCTCAGTGCCTTCTGTTTGGAATTAAAATAAGAAAATTAGGAAAATATAGGCATGTAAACAAGTTATTTATTATAAATTTTTTTTCTTCTTTTTTTTAAAGAAAGACAAACATTCCTGGGTTACGAATAACCCAACAATGTTTGAAAATCTCCTACTACCACCACAGAAAGCCGAAAATGTTGCTTGTGTTGTGATGGAGGACTTAGCCTGTCGAGGAATCGAACACGCGACGCCCAGGTGAGACCCAAGCGCTATGCCCACTCAACCACTGACCGGTCTGTGTATGTATCTACTATTTCAGATATTAAATTCAATGGCACCATCACCATGTTTTGCTCCACACAGCATCCGCCAATATGACTGAGATATAAAAAAAACAATTAGACATTTAATGTATTCCAAAGGAGTGAGGTTTTGGGATCGTTATGATCGTTACGGTAAGTCATTTCAAGCAACGTTTCCATTATGAATAGTGATATTTGACCACTGTGTAACTAAGTATACTTAGTAACTTAAAATACTTAGGTGCATTTAAAAACTATCTAATTCCAAAATAATTTTTAATTAAATCCAAACATTTTTTTAAATCTCACCCTTTTCTCCAGTTTCTAAGAAATGATAGGGTGTACCGACCGCGAATTTAAACGGATATTTAAAAGCACGACAATATCAGAGAGTGTCTTAACCCCGGCTATACATTCATTGTGCTAAAACCGCTCTTATTTCTACCCCATAACAAAACATCCCCCAGCACTTACAGGTGAATTTTAATCCGGGATTAGGGTTTAAAAGGAAGCCTCCGTTTTAGAATACGGTTGGAGGTAATTAGCGAATTTAAAAGTGGAATTGATACTCGGGTGTTATAGCGTGTGAAATTAAAGGCGGCGGTTTAAAAAGCTCTTTCGAACATTGGAACGTTGCATTCTTATTTTGAATGTCATTCAAAGTTTGGAGGGTTCGTTCTCATTTCAAATGAGTTCTCAACTCCATCTTCCGGTTAACTAGAAAAGTTTGGTTAATGAATGAATATCTCAAATAGAGGGAAATTTTAACGATGAACATTTCTAATGACAAAAGTAATTTCTTTTTTGTACATAGTTTTTACCAGTGATTGGATAGGTAAGCGTATTTTAAGTTATTGATTTGTTTAAATATTTAAAATCTAATTTTGATAATGAGATGAAAACTCTTTAACGAACATTGTTTAATGATACCATTTTAATCTATTTTAATCCAAAACCAAACAAATAATTCAAAACATCAACCGATTTTGTTTTTTTTTTCTTCTTGTACAAAATACATTTTTGGCATTTTTCACCAGAATTTAGTTCCTTAGAACAGGCAATCTGCCTAGCTAGGAACTAATGACGTACAAGACATAATAACTAATAACACTTGTACACATTTTAAAATATAAAGTTAATTGAAATTTATTATGTAACAATTATTATAAGCAATAATTATTAGCCTGAAACACTCATCAACATTGAAAAAATCTCCCGAGAAAAGATAAATGCCGCCAACGGGACTTGAACCCGCGTCCTTCTGATATCCGGTCAACTGCTCTACCAACTGAGCTACGTCAGCTTATCTCCCACCCGTGAGTGTTTCAGGCTAATAACTATTGCTTATAATAATTGTTACCCTTTGTGCTATGCATAAAAATCTTGTCTTAAACATTAGTTTACTAATTAAAAAATAATAAATATTATTATGTAATTTTGCTCTGTAAATAATAATGTAATGTAATAATTATTATTATTTGACCAGGAATTATTAGATTGCTGGTCAAATAAAATTCTTCACGCAAAACACTTCAATTATCTCAACCAAACATATGTTGACAAATTTTCGTCAAACAAATGGTTGAGTATTGGAGAGTTGAGCGCAGAAATAGAAGGCTTTATGCTTGCCATACAAGATAGAGTCATTAATACTAAAAATTATAGGAAGCATATCATCAAAGATGCAAATCAAATTGATGATTTATGTAGAAAATGTTTGGCTTTTCCGGAAACTATAGAACATATTATATCGGGATGTTCTGTATTAGCGCCGTCCGAGTATACATTTAGGCACAATCAAGTTTTAAAAATAATTCACCAAAGTTTGGTAATTAAACATAACTTGATTGACTGCCGTAATGTACCATATTATGAATATGAACCAAATTCATTTTTAGAAAATGAATTTTATAAAATTTATTATGATAAAACTATTCTGACAGACAGAACAATTAGTCATAATAGACCCGATATAGTTTTACATGACAAAATTAAGAAAATAACTTATATCATTGATGTCGCTATTCCAAATTCTTGTAATATTCAGAAAACTGTTTCTGAAAAAATAAGAAAATATACAGATTTAGGAAATGAAATTAAAAGAATTTGGCATTCTCAGACTATAAAAATATTACCATTTGTTATTTCGGCTACTGGCATTATACCTAGCTCTCTCATTCAAAATTTAGGCGTATTAGATTTGTCAAAAAATTTGTACATAAAAATGCAAAAGTCGGTCATTTTAAATACATGTAGGATTACGAAAGATTTTTTAAATATTTATATTGAGGGATCAGTAGGATTTATCGGACCAGTTAGGATTTCATCAGAGCCGAACCCTCTGATATGAAAATATCTGGAGTCGGTGAAATATTTTCCCATTATGTTTCTGGTGGATTGACGTATTGTTCTTGTATTGTTTTATTCTTATATAGTGCACTTACATTGCGTTAATTTACTAGATATTCATTTGTGGAAAAGTGTGTGGAAGGGTTTAGTCTTTCATTTGGGAAAGATTCAACCCGGACATAAAATCTGGAGCACCGTATAAAATAATTAAAAAAAAACTTTAAAAAATTATTAACATTATTGACAAAATGGTAAAAATACTGAAAACGGAAACAAAAAACATTAATATGAGTGTCAGTGCGATAATATAATCTAATAAAACTTTTATTTGTCAATAGATTTTTAAATTTACACGGATGTTTTATTTCATTTTTATTATATTTACATAATTTGATTCTATTGACAAATGGGTCACTGCGAAAGATATTGAAATAGATATGCTATGATGTCCGCCGGACTGTCGGCGTACTTACTACCTTTTGGGAATAGTTTGCATACGGAAAGAATTTGTTCATTTAGTTGATTTTTTGAAAGTGGGCAGTAGTATTGGTTAAAATATAGTTTAAATACGGAAAGAATTCGTTCATGTAGTTTAACGTTCGTTTAGTTTATTCGTTAATAATTTGTTCAATTAGTTTATTCGTTAATTGGTTAACAATATAGGCGACACCAGGAAGCACAGTCCAACCCAGTAAACACTGCGGATAGCACATCTCTTATATTTCAATATCTTTGGTCACTGCTCAGCTAAACATTCAGGATTTATTCATTATTGCAGGTGGTTTTCATCAGTGCCTCTAGTATAATATACATAATGTATGTACTTATATAATAAATAATTTATCTGAAATCAAAATTCAAAGTGAAGCAAATAGTCTTAAAATTAAAAATAAATAATGACACACGTAGGTATTCCTTTCATTGTAAATAATGTGAATTCTATCAATTGCGAAGTTGTGCGATTGACTGCGCAGTCAACAATCATTCGCCGCAGAACACCTTGAAGTTCTGCAACGATATCGATATTCAAATAGACAGTGGTATTTCATTCCTACCCTGTTATACATTGTATATGACGAGTAAGTAAATGGTCAAAGATATTAGGGACGCCCCGACATGCAATGGTCAAGTGAAAAATGGAAGATAGTATGCTAAAGAAAAACCATCGACTGTGCAGAAATGGGCGGTACGTTTGATAGATCACAAACGGATTGCAATCTATACTGGCGTCGGGTTAGAATACCGTCCTTGTTCTACCGGCATTGCAACGAAATATGCTCCTAGGAATTAGCGTCATTGATTCCTTCGGCACCGGAGCAAAGCCGGGGACGCCAAACGCACGCCCGACACAATATGTGACATTTATCACACGAGAAAGGTCGCTTCTACGACTCGTAATTGAGTCCAACAGCTCGGATGTGAACACGAGTCTCTTCAAGATCTAGGTTCACTCCTTCCTTCCCTTCGCACAGCATCCCCAAAGATGACACAGGCCTTTAGCGAAACAATTTCTCTCAGGGCCTACTAAGTGGAGTTAATTTAAAAAAGAGAGATAGATTAATGTGAATGAAGCAAAGGAGTGTGTGTCAATACAGATGTGTATTTCATGCCATCCTCTAAGATATCAGCATACTGTCGGGAAAGTGCGTAACGTCCCAATTCGTTAAAAATGCTGAGCATTCAACAATTTTTTGAAATACATTTTTTTCAAATTTATAAGTCACCACGGTCATATGTTTGTGAGATTCCTCCATGAATTTTCCCAAGCTCCGCGCTTCACCGTTCGCTGACCGAGAAACAAAAGTAAATTGACCATAAAACCAAATCCGAAAGAAACGACGTAAAAAGAGTTGACCATAATCGCCAGACAATGCTATTACGGTTACAGAAATTACACTGCCGAGATGGGACAAGAAATGACCCGAGTAACGACTACTGAAGATGGATGTTGCTAGTTACTACTAAAAAGCTGCTACAAAGACTCTGGCTAGAAATAATACTTGTAAAAACTAAATACTATGTGATGTCGACAAATGGATTTCATAAGAAAATTAACGACACGCAATTTTTTATCGTTGTCTTCCAAATAATGCTATTTAGGGAACAGTCTCCCGTGTAATCAATCATTCCAGTTAACTCTATTCACAGATCTCTTTGGCAGATCGGTAAGCTCGTTTGCTATTTTCAACTAGACGATGCTAGTAAAATATTATGTGGGCAATGCAATTTTAATTAATAAATAATTAATTAAAAAATTAAGTTAAATTTTTTTTATGAGAAAAACCCTCTTTTTATAACTTTCGAAGGTTAGCTGTGTACACACACAGCTATAAAATATAAAAAGATCATCGCACGCCAAATAACGATCTTCATACAATCCTTCCAGACTATTCACACCTAAGCGCTTTGCGCGCACATCAACCATAGACAATACACATCTTACGCCGTAACCGCTCTTGAGGCGATAAACGAAAAGTTATGCGCCTCCTTCTCCGCCAAAAATAGGAGGGGGGGTCATTTTAAATACGTAGCTGCCTAAATCAGCGGATGACAGATGTCAAGTTGACAGATTCAGTACAAAGAAATGTGCATTCCGTGGCCGCTCCCTAATTCATCTGACCCCCTCTCTTACTATAGGAAGAAATATTTGACACCGTCATATGGCGGTACAAAGTATAAGCGCTCGCGGTTCAACAGATATCTGCTCGCGGTTTTATAGCTGTTTGTGTATACAGCTTTATTCCCATCAATGAAATATATCATTGAAGAATAAGATAACACTATTAATCTAAATGAAAATATAAAAGAGAACTAGATACAGAAAAATATAATAATCGCAACAAAAAAATAATGGAACGCGCACGTCCCGGTTAGACGAGAGGTTTTGGGTACGAGTCCCAGATGCGACCCTTATCTTTTTCTATTTTTCTGTGTCTTGTTCTCATTCATATTTTCGTTTAGATTATTGTTATCTTCTTCTTCTTCAATGAAAAAATATGTATTTGCCCCTCGTTTCGTGGGTTTTGAAGCAGGGACCTTCAGGCCAAGGACCAAATTTCTCATAGTCTTACTGCGGAAAAAGATGAACGATTTTTTTAACTCCAGAGTAATAATGTATTTATTTGCGACGCAGCTGTCAAGCTTAATAAGGCTTAGCATAAGCCAACCAAAACAAATGCGAAATTTAGTTTTGTTACTTACAGCTTATTATTGTAGTTGAAAACGGCTTTGTAAGCCTAAACAGCTGTCACAATAATAAAAAACCTTGAGTGCAGTTCACACGCGGTAGAAGTGAAATCTTCACCCACGCCTTGAAAAGTGAGCTCTTTCTCTCGCAGGCTCATTCCCTCGCATCCCATAGATGTATGTGTTTGTCCCTTTTTTGTGTCACTCGTATCCGTTTCATCGAGTTTCAAATCACAAAGAAAGAAGTTTCACTTCAAAAAACTAACACACTTGTAGAACTAAATAATAATATTATTAAATTAGCATTACATTAACTTAAAAAATAAATGGAGATCCACGAATTAAGCACAAAAACAATAATAAGTAAGTATAAAAAATATAGTTAATAATTTAACATAGAAATATAACTTATATTTAACAATTTATTTTTGTTACAGATGTTTCGGGTTACAAGGCCATTTTCAAACTGTGGTTATACGATTTTAAATGTCAATTTTTACACTAATTGAGACTGTGAACACTCTTTTATAACAATAAAATAATAAATATACTTGCAGAACTTGATATTAACACAATTAATTTAATTTTAAATAAATAAATTATAAATAAAAAAATTAAAAAACAATGTGATACAGCGTATCACCCATGTGCTAATGAACTTGTAGATACTAATAAAGTTTTAAAAAAAATTGAAAGATACATAAGTGCGTGATTTAACGGAAGATACGATACCGACGATTGAATAAACATCCCGGAAAGAAAATAATGGTTGATTCGTTGATATCAGAAAATCGTCCACGATTTCCAGAGAATTTTAAAGTTTCACAAAATACAGGTAAGCCTTTAAGTTTTGTCATTTCACTCATTTCCCTCATTTCATCGACCATTTACTCCCTCGTCTTCTCATCTCTCTTTTAATTCTGTGATCTTTTATGCTTCTCGGAGCACGGGGTTAATTGTCCGACTAATTGGCAGTACTGAGAGGTGCGCGAGGGGTTAAAACGCCGACGCTTTAATTGGACGGCGATTATTGTCCCAATTCTGGAAGTTGTGGACCGGCCACGCGGAACCAAAGAGAAAGAAAACTTTAAAACGCACTTCTTCTTCTTTGATTCTTAACTAGGAGAGGTAGTTAATTACTTAAATCGTGGAAGCTCGCCCTAACTATTAAAAAATACAATTTATATGATGTTCAAAACGAATTTATTAGAAAAGTACAATGATTTGGGATGTGATTTATTGGATAACCAACACCTCTGCCATAGGTCACCCAAGTGGTTCGCTATTTTTGGTGACTTAGCTGGGGTGCTCGGGTTAATGGGGTGAGGTTAGTCCGGGTCCTGGTGGCGGGTGCGTCTGCTCACCAGCTGCACGGTGGGCCGCATCGGGAGAGAATGGTTAAGAGAGCCCCTTTGACTTCTCCAGCCATACTCTCTCGGAACATCTCCTTGCACCGCAGTGGGAGGGATGGATTAATACATCCGTCACTCCTGAACACACTGACCCCCAGATTCCCACCCACCCCTAATACCCTTTTCCTTCTCAGAAGTTCCTCAACTTCCTTTCCTAAAAATACCCTATACACAGCATCTTCAAAAATTACATAGACCCTGAGGGGAATTATATTTTTCAGGGCCTCCTGTGCAGAGCTAATGGTAAACACATTATTCTAATATGGTTCATCATTATTTTTACAAAAATCACTATTTTCGTCTTTACTACGAATCGGTTAATATTATAAACACCAAAAACATATGCTTTGGATAAACCCAAGCTTTTCCTATCTTCTCGCTCGAGTAAAATTAAAATGAAACCTTTAATAAATTTTGGTATTTTTTTTTCATTAAAAATGCATGAAAGCATTCAAGAAACAACTTAAAAAATACATTTTTATATCTAAGATTAACTGTGACAGTTTCCGTTGATTCAGATTTTTTATCTTTAAAAATTATTCACCAAATAAAAAAAATAAAAAAACACCTTCGCGGTAAAGTCGAACGTTTCTAAACTGTGTTTGCAAACCGATTTTAAAGCCTATCATATTCGTGGTGATGTAAGGCATAATAAATATACACATTTTTAGCTTGTGTTTATCCTAACTCAGGTATTAGGGTATATATATTAAGTATGAACATTTTCTTGTTTAAATTGTGAAATAAGTGTGCTAAAAAATTAAAATAACTTGCTATAATTTTATTATCCCTTTAAAATCAATTAATTATATAAAAAATAGCCAATTATTATATCTCACATAATTAGGCTAGCGAAAGTTTTTTATCTTCGATACCATATTTTCCATGGGGGTGTTTCTTATGTTGTGAAATACGGTTCCATGACAGTTGATCCGTCGACAGTTGCCCCCCGGCGTACTTATATACAATATGCAGTCGGTTTAGGAAAAATACGGTGTACCTAATTACACAAAATATAACCAAGTGACCCCAAAGGGATGTGAAAAGAGGATGTACTGCCGAATAACAAAAGTATAAAACATATTTTTTAATTTAAATGCATCAAGGAAAAATCGGCTACTCTATACACTGTGTACACCAGCGCATAAGTGCAAAAAATCGGCAAATACGGAAATACATATTCACGGTTTTTTATTCACATGCTAACCTAACGCACTTTTATGGCTCAGTATTTTTTTTAGAAATAAATGTATAGGACAGTTGTAAAGTTATCCTTCAATAATTTCATTATTGTACAATACAATGAAGTCCATATTGGTATTAAATCCAACAAAAGAACATAAATAATAAGGAGACAATAAAAAACATAATTAAAAAACAAACTATAGGTAGCTATTTACCTACAATAAATAAATAGAATATTATTGATATTTCTATGCTTTTACTATCAAATACTTACCTGCACACTAATATAATAGATGATTTTGAAATGAAGTGAGATGAGAAGAAAACATGAATTAATCATGTAGACACCTACAATGGTAATATTTATTTGTATCTACCAACAAAGCCTCCTACGCAGATCAAAGCCTCGAAGCCTTATTGAATTAGGCAGAGAGAGAGAGACGCGCCCGCCATCTTTTGTCAGAAGTTTGCACTACTCCTACCGAAAACTAGTTTTCAGCGTTGCCGCTAGGTGTCTCTAATTCACAACGAAACCCTTGGGGAAGGCCCAAAGTAAAGGAGAAGGAAATATGAAGAAAAAAGGGTTAGATTTTATTAAATATTTTCCATAACTACAAACCCTATTACGACATAAATAATATTATGTATTAATTTAAGTGAAGTTAGTTAAAATACGATCAAACGAAATTTTAGCTAAATTTCATATAGGAAATAGGAACGAATACATTTTGAATCTTCTTGAGTAGACGAAAGTTTCTGCTGCTGAGAGCTCCGTTCTAACATTTTCTTCTATTACATGCATCATTTAAGATAAGTAACTAGATACAGGTCGTCGCTTAGCTTGAACAGTGTTCTAACTTTACTTTACCCTTTTCGAAGTTAGCAAAGACAATTTCTCATTATCTCTTTATCAAATTCTGATTTTGTGGTTGAATCCTGTGTAAAGTATTTTAGTTGAACATATTTTAGAAGAAAATATAAAATAGGATGAATGCTTACCACTTTAGACCCTTTAGAGTGTACATAAACATGCAAATAGAACAATATGCAAACAACTAGGGCATAATTATTCATTGCATGAGGTTCTAACTACATTTTCCTAATGCGTCCTATTTGAATATTTTCCATTAAAATATAATAAATTAAAATACTTTACACAATATTGAACCTCAAAATCAAAAATTTTGAACCCTTCAGAAATTTGGCGTATTTTTTAGATGGTCAAAATATTTCCGCATTACAATAAAATGCCAATATAAGGAATATTTCTGAACTTATCTCAAAATAAAAACTGTTTTTGAAAGCTGATAAAATACGCGTTCAAATGTTATAATTCAAAATAAGCGTATTGTTTTTGAAATGTAAACATTTTGCATGCAAACATAAACAAGTTTTAAAAATGGCTCACCTCACGATTTTACTAACTAAAATGACTAATTACGAAAAAAAATACAAAATACATACATATTTCAATAGAAAAAATTATTATAAATGTTATCGTTCTTCAGTATTTTGTCTTTTCTTATAAAAATAACTAATTAAAAATTCTCAAAGTAAAATTTTTTTTTCAAAACTTTGGTTTCATAAAGGTGTACATTTTACTGTTTTGGTGATTATTTTTTTAGCGTGGTGTTTTGCCTTTCTAACACCGTTTAAAAAATGTTTGTCACTATGGTAGTAAAGATGTTAAAGCGATTTATACGAGACATGTGTGAGCTGGGACAAATATGGTCTCCTGCCATTTTAGGTGAAACAGATTACGAAAATTCGTCTTTGCAAACTTTGACACCTCCGAACACGGTAAAGAACCCTATTCAACCAAAGTGACAAGCTACAATGCGCTTAGTAACAATGATCAACAATCAGATACAAACAAAAAAGAGATAACAAAAGGTTCAAAGTGATGTTGGAACCTTGCAAAATAAATTGTGCTTGATGTTAGAATTTCTTCGAACATCTACGAACATACAACACATAATTATATTTCTGACTATATTATACTTATATACTACTTATATACTGACTATAATTATATTTATATTATTATATTTTGGTTATAGAAATGAGCAAAAGAAATGGTTTTAAATTCATAGGTTATATTTGAAAAAAAGTGAGTTAGAACCTTAGATACGTTTTTAGATTTTCACGGCCAAAAGTATTTTCGTTATTTGTTTTTGGGGTGTTATGCCGTGTTGCGCTACCTCCTTCCATGTCAATCATCAGGACCGATCCGGAAACGTTGGCTAAAGAAGGAGGTAGCGCAACACGGCATAACACCCCAAAAACAAATAACCTATAAAAAGTTTGAACCTTATTTTCTTATGTATGTTATTTTTTCAAAGATCTTTATTTAGCAAAAGAGAATAATTTTCATTTGTATACACCGTACGTCCATAACTTTTAGTAGAGTCAACATAAAATAAAACAACAATAGGAAGTCTTGCCAGTAATAAGAAATAAGTAATAACTCAAAGCAAAATAAGAAAAATAAGAAGAGATGAAAGTACTCCGATGGTACAGGCGTACCGCCGATAGCTCCGTTTTAACCTATCCCTCTCACCCACAAGCGAAGCACGCGCCAGAAAGAGAGGTTAAAACAGAACTCTCGGCAGCAGGACCATTCCTCTCTGCAAATTCCTACGGCGGGTTTTTTATTTGCTCCGCGGACCGCCAGCCTTATCAACTCTGCTGGGATGATTTACTGGATTTGCAGGGACTTTGTAAGTGTGATAAATTAAAACAAATTATATACGTTTAATAAAGGACAAATCGTAACTAAGCATTTTCAATTTGGGAGGCGAGTATGGGTACCGCCACCCCGGGAACCATTTATAAAATAACACCCCTCCCATAGGTCAACCCGAGTGGTTGGCTACGTTTGGTGACTTAACAGGGTTGCCCGGGTACGTGGGTTGAGGTTTGTCTCTAGATATTGGCGGCAGATGCTTTTAACCACCTACTGCGTGGCGGGCCGGATCAGGAGAGACTAGTTTAGGGATACCTTTTGACCTCTGTAGCAGAACTCTTCAAACGTCCTTCAAACAGATGCCTACCCATCCCACATACCTTTTTCCTTTCCAGGAACTTCGTCTCCTTCCTTTCCGAAAAAGTCCCTTAACATAACATCCCCAAACATGACAAAGGCCCTTGAGGGGAGATATTTTCCTCAGTGCCTCCTGTGTGGAGCTAATGTAAAAAAATGTGGACAAAGAACTCTTGACTACATATGATGACGGTTGATTGGTTGTAAGTTTATTTAGAAAATGTTATAATTATATGTTATTCTATAATCTGTTTATATGTCAAAGTTTGTACGTGAAAGCATTATATAAAAGTAAAATCACAGTTATTGCAGTCCTCCTCCATAGAGTGTCCTTTCCTGAGTCCTGAGGTGTTATTATATCTCCACCTATTGCAAAAATGTGTTGAGTAGTTAAATTTATCTAGGATTTTTTAAAATTAGTTCAACACAGGAAGCCCTGAGAAAAATAATTTGCCTCAGAGCCTATGTCAAATTAGGGGATGCCGTGTGGAGGTTTTTTTTTTAAGAAAGGGAAGGTAAAGGGTATGAGGGTTGGGTAGGAAGCTGGGGATCAGTGTGTCCATGAGTGATGGAGGTATTAATCCATCCCTCTAATTGCGGTGCAAGGGGATGGGTCGAATGAGTCCGGCTGGAGAGGTCAAAAGCCTCCCTTAATCAGTCTCTCTCGATCTCGCCCATCACGCAGAAGGAGGACAGATACATCCACCGCCAAGACACCAAACGTAGCAAACCATTTGGATTGACACATGGCAGAGGCGTTGGTTATCCAATAAATGGTTTACGGGGCGGCGGTACCCAAACCCGCCATCCATAACATGTATGTAGGCACTCTTAGTACCTGGTCGAACAATGTAAGGTAAATAAAAAAAGCACTTACCCTGATTCTGGTAAGCTAGGAAAAGAAGAAAATCATTAATGTGACATAAATAATCTTTTATTTGTGAGATTTCTTGCATAATTTTTGTCACATAAAATTTTATTTCTCACATTGTGACAAGTCTATGTTTTTAAAACAAAGCATTTTGGGTTTTCTTTGCATTGTAAGATGCAAGATATAATTTTGGAAAGAAGAAATTATATCGCAAGACACTCAAATATTTTGCTTAATCCATATATTATTAATATTTATTTACCCCCATGTAGAACAAACATTAGAACAAATTCCTCAATTTCTCGTGTATGTGCACAATATTATAGAAAATTTCACAGCATTGACATTTTTAGTAATAACCTAAAGATATATCGATATGAAGTAATGCGTACGATCGATTATTATTAATATGAGAATATAGAATGTATCGGTGCATTCCTATCATTTTCCTATATTCCTCTTCCTCTCCCCTTTCTATAATGTAAAATTAATTTTAAGATATTAAAACTTCATTTCCGATGTACTTTAGCATAAGAAACTTATTTATCACTGTGTGTGTGTATTATGTAAAAGCTGTTTGTTTCTTACAAATAAATAAATAATCAACTAAATTATTTCGAGCTTTTCATCTCGGAGTGCATGTCCCGTGCTCTAGAATAAAACATACAAGTTCACATATTATATTATGTCCTAGAAAATAATTTTGTTATCAGTTCATTTATTTTTTCTCTTATTGTAATGTATTAAAAGAGCTTCTAAGTGATGCTGACAGATGCCAGCAGGGAAAGTGCTTATAGCGATTGCCGACAGGTGTACCCGATTAGGCGGTGGCCGTTGAGACTGGTTCTGGTCAGCCTACCGCCCAGAATCAATTAGCTACTAGTATAGACAGGTCGTGTGATTTGTAGCAAAATTATTGTAAATAAGTAAACTCATAATAAACCATTTTGTTATCAAGAACCTATAGTTCTTGATAAGCACTCTCACAGAACTAATACTGTTTGAATTTAAATAATACCAAACATTGATATAGCAGTAATAAAGTCCCGCATGAGGAATGTATGAAGAAATTGCCGTGCGTTATTCGTCCCATTTCACCGCGCTTGTGGGGGAAATTCTTTATTCTTCAGGACGTCTGCCGTTAGGAAATATTTCATTCGAATCATATGATTATTATATGAGGACAGTTTGTCATAAGGCGTATTCATCTTGTGATATAACTCTTTCTGAAAAATATGCTTTACTGCTGGCATACTTCTTCTTTAATATTTCTATTTATGAAACTGACAATTCAATAGGTCCATCAATCTAAATTCCATATCATCATAAATATAATAACGATTTGACAACAATAAAATTAGGTCATTAATAAAATTAATATTTACTTGAATGGTCATATCGACTGGTCAAGTTCTTTTGTCATCAATCAATATTAGAGTCCCGAGTAAGAAAACTAGAGACTAGTCATTGTTTCATGTCGAAATTGCTTCAACTAGTCTCAGGCAAAATTCTTTCTTATTGAGAACTTGCAATCATTATAATAAAAAAATGTATAGATGCTGATATCTTGTCGTGCACTTTAAGCTCTTTCAAACATATAGTTAATGGAGCTTTATAATAAACAAATCATTACTAAATACTCGTAGATTAATTCATTGTAACTAAACAAAAAAATTGATACCTTACTTTTTTAATGTATTTTTTGTATTTGAAATTTAAAAAGAATGTAATACGTATATGTCTATAAGCGTACACTCTATTTTACTATTTTCTTTTTTTGTGAGTACTATCATTTTACTTTTATTTTACTTTTAATTGTTTATTTTTATTTTTTATTAATGTAAATATTATTTCTCGACCCTACGTATGGTGTATCTCAGTTTTCATCATTATTATTATACATACATACATATATTAATTTTTTCTACTTTTCTTGTTTTTTTCCTCTCTTATCTTATCTGTATCTTTTATATATTACACAGTATATCTAGATTATGCTTAGACAGTTTATCTAGTTCCTATCTCTATAATATTAGGTAAAAAAAAAAGAAAAAAAAAGTTAATAAGTCTTGACTTTTTTATTTACTAGATATTTGGTCATGATGTGAACATTTGTTATTGGATTATAACCTAATTATTATAATTGTTTTCTTTAATGCATGTAATGTTATTAATCTGTAAATGTTCCTAATAATATAAAGTAAAAAATAAAATATTAATTGTAAGATGTTCCGCGAACAATATCGAAGTAAGCTACAAACCCGAGGTAATTAAGCTTACTGAGAATAACCAAAATAATTAGAAATTCGACAGTCAAAGACAACTTAGTAACAAATTTATCAAAACCCATGTAATTGAATAAAACCCTTGTAAACCACCCCTTTCTTCCTCCCTATATATATATAAATTTTAAAATCGGTTTAGTGGGTTAGGCGTGAAAGCGTAACAAACAAACACACGCATTTTCGCATTTATAATATTATTATAAATATTATTTTTAATTAATTAATTGTGAAATAATACAAATTAATCTTTTTTTGCGAATGCTAGCATTTGAACCCGCGACCTTCGGATTACTACTCGAGAGCTTTGCCCCTCGACCACGGAGACTTTCAGGTACGTTTTGGTTTTAATTTTATCCCATCAACCTTTTCCGCTAAATAACATCATAATAACCACCCCTTGGTCAGTTTCCAGGGCGGTACGTCATCACCCATCACCCATTTCGCAGGGAATTTCCTAGCTGCCTAGTGCCCAGGGCCTAGCAAGCAAATAATAAGTAAAACACATAGCCAACACATCAGCCATACGCGGCGCAATATGTTGGCGCTAATAAATCATGGTTACCAATGACTCGCGTCTTGGGGCTGCAGTCAGATTAGGGCTGTCACATGACACATTTGAATTGAATATTATTTAAATATTACTTTTGCTTTTTTAAAATAAAAAAAATAACTTTGTAAACACCACTTTAATTTTTTATACTTTATGCCGACCAGGTTTCGCTACAACCGTAGCTTCTTCAGGGCAGCACAAAACTCTACCAAAATTATTTTTTTTTTATTAGAGTATTGAGCTATAAAGCATAAAAAATAAAAGTGGTGTGTACAAGTTTTATTTTAAATTATAATGTCACATCACAAAGTAACTGCTTCATATGAACAAAAATTACTTTTGTAGTGAAAACTTCTTTAACACCGTTGTGATTTGAAACTTGATGAAACGAAAAATAACGATACTAAAAAGAGATATACACATCTAGAGGATTAAGCCTACGAGAAAATGATAAAATAATCGGTCTCCTCTTTTTTCAGTGCTTCATAGCCTCCCCAATCTTGTCTATTTCCGTTTTCTGAAGGTTTTACTCCGCTTGAATTACACCTTCTGTTTGCATATCACATGTTTCTATGTAGCCTATATGGGCGTTTTAGTATAAATAAATAAATAGTATTATTTTATTACTGTTGTTGGAAAATAATATCTTGATCAAAAAGTTATAGTTATAAAATCGAAAATATAAGCTTATTCATAAAAATCGATATGGTTCCCTTCAAAGTACTCCCCTACAACTGCAACGCACTTACTCAGCATTTGATCTAATCCTCGAAACACCGCTGGTACTCAATTTTCAGTATGCCCATAAGAGCCGTTGTCAATTTTTTTATGACATTCTCAATGGTGCTGTAAAGCGCTCCGCGAAGCGGTTTTTAAAGTCGGTTGAATAGGAAAAAATCGCAGGGAGCCAGATCAGGTGAATTCGAAGGCTGCTGGATAGTATTCGTGTTGTTTTTGGTCAAAAACTCACTGAAAGGGATCGCATTGTGCGACGCGACGGTGCATTAATGGGCCGTATTCATAAAACTGAAGTATATCCTTGTAAGTATAAGGTAGAAGTATAAGGTTTTGAGTTGAAGAAAAAGGTAGTAGTATTAGCATTTCCTTCTTTGCGTATTCATAATGATTACCTTATACTTGGAAGAATATCCTCCAAGAATAAGTAAAAGGTTGTTAGCATGTTGACTTGAGATTCTGTAGCTTGACTTACACCGTCAAGATAAGGGTCACTGAGATAAATATATCTGCATTTTTAGGACAGATGATAATGCACCTCCTCGATTTTAGCATTATTTATTCTCAAAAATCTGTTGGCAAGCCATTGCACATTTTCCTCTTTAAACCGGTATAATTCTTTGTAATCACGACGTGTTGATAAACGCTGTTGTATTGTTTAATCTCTCTCAGTTCCATAACATCTGCCATCGCCACAACTGATACCTACTACACGACTTAGTCTGCTACTGACGACTCTCGAAATTATTGAAGGATATCCTTTTTATTTAGAGTATCTAAAAGGTAACGTTTATGAATAACCAAATACTTTTTGTGAAGGATATGCTCATACTCTATAAGTATGAGGTTTTACTCGGAAAATTATTAATGCGAACTGAAGGATTTCATTTTTATTCTGAAAGTATAAGAATAACATTTTTTTATAAATACGGCCCATTGTGGTGCAAAATTGATGCTGATGATTTTCAGGTTTATAAAAAATCGAAAATACGCACAAAGGTAACGGTACTTAAAACAGAGTAACTTTTACAAACTATAACTCTGAAATTTGGAGTGAAGTGTCAATGACAGACGTGGTAAACTGACAAAAAATAAAAATTCCAAACGGATCACCGACAGCGTCACACGATGGACGGTCCTAAAACTTTTTGATAAAGCTTGTATGGATATTTTTTCTCATCTCAGTTTTTGACAGTTACATAATTGCATTATAAAAAGGATAAAATTCAAGCAAAAAATTGTATTTTTTTATACTAAAACGCCTATATGGATTAAAATATTAATAAAAAATGTACATCCCTTACTCTGGACCCCCTAACCAACTCATTTCAAACCAGCATCCCCTAAGTAAGTACTGTCTTAGTAACCGTTAACCTTCACTACAGTACTGGGAGTAGTGTGCGCTGAGTATTTTCACCGGGTCCGCACTGTACTCCTTGTGTGGTGGGGTAAGTATGAACTATCATTTATATGCAAATCGGTTCCTGTACCCGCGATGACTTATCGCCGTAACAAATTATTATTATGACGAAGAGGAACTATTGGTACATTTTCATATGATGAACTTTATGATAGATACAAGATATGGTAAAAAATTTGAATTAAGGTACGAAATATTGAATTTTTATCTAGGTGGAATGTTAATTTATTAATTTACTAGCGAGTTCCCGTCATGCGTTGAATGCCACTTAAGACGACACAATATCCTAAAATATAGTTATAATCTTAACGACGTAAGTAAAGTAGCCATGCACACGAATTGAGATTAGAGACCCGGTGCATTGGACGGACCTACTGTCGAATTAGCCCTTTTTTATGTGAATACCGCACAAGAGACCTAACTGCTCCCGTCTGAAGCCGGTGAGACTATGGCATCCCCAATTGGGGTATGTTGTGAGCCTGAGGGTAGTGGGGAGGGGAAGGAGATAGGGAAGAGGAAGGTGGGGAAGTACCTGGCTATTCAGATCTGGTCACCAAACATGTCTAATGCCATTTCAAGCAACGTTTCAATTCTGAATTCTGAATAGTGGTCTTACACAAGGGCGATACAGAGAGTATCTTCCACTCTGGAATGTGCCGCAAATATACTATTTATTATTTTAAATGAATAAATTGTGAAAATAACACAAATTAATCAAATAAAATTTATTTGCCACGCCGGGATTCGATCCCGCGACCTTTGGTGTGCGAGTCTAGCGCCTTACCACTGCGCTACGCCGGCCTTCACCGTCACACCATACCAAACACTCTAGAATAATGTGGGAATCTTAACGTTAACTTAAGAAAGCGTTATAGTTACGAATTTGTCAGAATTAATTAAAATGTAAGCCTGGATCAAACCCCCATTATTAGGGTATTGTGCCGCCTTAATAAAGAAATTGTTTCTTTCTGCGTGTCCTTTCCCATTCGTCCCGTTCCGCCTCCCCTTCCTCTCCCTCGTCCCCTTCCCCTCTTTTCACGCGTTCCCACTTCGCCTTCCCTTTCCTTACTTCCCCCGTCCGCCAACTCCTCCTCCCTTTCCCCCTCCCCCGTTCCATGCATTCAGTCCCGGTACATTCAGTTTTCAAACAGCTCGCATGCCACCTATTGCAATTTTTTATACAAATTTCACAATACCAGAGCTTACCAGTATATATAGAAAACCTCACGGGCGTGCTCACAACAACTCACCAAAAATTCATCGCAATCGGATGAATAGTCCCCTGCCACAAAAATGTATGAATAACACAATTTAAAGCAAAAATTTACCATTCAGAAGATGGATGTGATTGCATGAAACCGGTTCGTTCAGAAAAAAAATTGGTTTAATGTCGATTGAACTCCGCCATGTATAACAATTGAAAAATAAATTATTTCAGTTGAACGTTAGAATGTAATGAGATTCGTTGGAGCGGGTTTTAAAAATAAACAATCCAAATTAAAAAATGCGGATCACTGAGATAATCATATATATTAGCTGATTAATTAGAAAGAAATTTCGAAAAAGGTAAGTCAGGAAACACCGATTGTGTCATTATATATATCATCACACATTCTGTATCACATTGGGATATTTGCAGATTTATCCTCGATATTACGAAATATTTTCACAGTCATCCTATGTGTGTGTCAGACAGGGAAAATGCTTAATTCTCAACGTAAAGGTCACGAGTTAAAAATAATGAAAAATACAATACATATTTTAAACAAAGGTAAAAAAGAAATGCTTGTAGCTTCGAATCCTGAGCTACTTAGCTAAAATTACCTACATACTCGTATGTTTAGTGATCAGATGTACACGGCTAGGTTTATTTATTTATTTATTTTGATATAATATCTTAAATTTCAAATACAATTCAGCAATGTCAGCCTTACTGGGTAGCTCACCTGTGCTGAGGCCTCCATTTTATGAAACAAAATAAACTAAAAATAAAAATGTATAATTAAGGTAAAACGAATTATTTTATTATCTAAGTAAAATTGAAATTGATATATATTATGTGTTGTGTGTGAGTGATGTGTGTTTTATAATGGTTTTTGTGAGTCACGTGTAGGTATGCGATTTATTCTTTTTTTGATTTATGAAATTTTGATAATATTGTCTTTTTTGTTCAATCCATTTTCTAATTTTGAGTACGAATTTATTTTGGGTTTCTTCCATTTTATTTTCAAGGGTAAGACTGTTGAATGCTTTTATAGCATGATATTTATAGTGCCTTTGTCCAAAGCTTGTATTTACCGTCGGAGTTTTTATGTTATTTTTGTACGATTGTCTAACTGGTTTGTTAGTGATATTTTGAGATTGTTGAAATTTGTTTTTCTGGTCAAAAATGTAGTTTATTTATAATTTAGTTACTTCCAAAACATGTATTTCCCCAATTCAAGTGTGAAATTATTCCCCCATATAAATATCAATGACTTACTTCCCTGTTTTTGGACTGTTGGAACTCTCGCAACCAACATCTCATTGTCTGCTCATATCCACAGACATTAAAATATATAAGAGATGTGCTATCCGCATATTTTACTAGGTGGGACTTTGTTTCCTGGCGTCGTCGATATTGATAACCAATACTATTGCACACCCTCAAAAAATCAACTAAATGAACGAATTATTTCCGTATTCAAACTATTCCCAATAGGTAGTAGTCCGTCGACAGTCGGCGACCATCATAGCATATCTCTTGTATTTCAACATATTTGCTCATATCCAATACGAATAATGAAAAATAAAATACTATCATGAGTATTAAAGTGGGTCATTTAAGAAAAAAAAAATATTTTTAAATTCTAAGAGCAATAAAAGGGGTGCCAAATGGGTTCATAACGACGTGCTTAAAATTTTTCATATTTCTGATACGATCTTTTTCCCCCGGATTCACTTCAAAGTTTTGAAAATTTTCAGTTAAAGGGGGTTATTTCTAGTATATATAAAAGTTACTATGAATCTTAAACCATATTTTTTGTAATCTTCCATAGAAAATGTAGTATATATTTATGAAATCATTTACAAAAAGTCCCAAGATTGATTCTCGCAAAATAATGCCGAAATTTGAGAGTAAGAAGGATTGAGATAATTTGAATTATATTCGTATATTTTTTAAATAAATAAATCAAAATATTCCCTCTATTTCGTGTAGTTATATATTATGTAATAGTTCATTTTTAATGGTTTGTCTTATATTATTAAAGATTTAAGAAGGGTGGGTTTCTCTCTATTATGTGAAATTTCAATGTCAATCCGGAGGAAGAAGATGATATCCAAATATTATTTAAAAAAATAGGTGATTTTATATCTGCATTTAACACCCTTCTGTCACTGTTAGACAAACCAAAACAATATTTTTTTCCCATACAGTCGTGTCCCACCTTAAGGAGTTTCTAAACAAGGTTTTATTCTGTAAGTTTGAACCGAGGCATTATTTTCTCTATTAGTCAAATAACCAAGGTTTCCGCGAATCCACAAATCGCATATTTGATAAATGGACTAGTCCCATATTTCTCCCAACCCACACCCCTAGGGGAGTGAGTGGGTCCACCCTGTGGACAAGTGGTATTTATATGGTAATACGGACATATATTACGGCTTATCTCAGATCAGGCAGTCTGTGAAGATTCCTATGTAGGCAGAGAGTGATGGAAGATGATTTGCAATTTTCAGGACTAAATTACTTTGCAACTATGTACCTGAAGGACAACTGCATAAGGAAATATAAAGCTTTTTGTTTATATTTATTTCATTTTGTAATTTCATCATTTCTATATATTTATTTTATTTCGTTATTTCATTTTGTTATATTTATTTCAAACAACGAAAGCTGCACAATCAATTCAATTTGGTAGGCGGGTATGGGTAATGCCTCCCTGGGAACTATTTTTTTGGATACCCATTACCTCTGCCATAGGTCACCTCAAGTGGTTCGCTACAATCGCTACGCTTGCTGACTTAGCATGAGATACTTGGCGGTGGATGCGTCTACCCACCTGCTGCCCTCGCGGGCCGAATCGAGAATGCATGGTGAAATGAGGCCTTCAGGCCTCTCCAGTCGGATTCTCTAGACAAACCGCCTTGCGCCGCAGATGGAGACATGCTTCATACGGTTACTCCTGGACACATTGACCCAAAGATTCCTACCCACCCTTCATAGTCTTTTCCTTCCAAGAACTTTCTCTCCTATTTTTTCCTAAAAATACCTTCCACACACATTCCCCAAAGATGACATAGGTTCGGAGGGATTTTTTACCTCAGGGCGTTCTGGGTGGAGCAAATTTAAAAAAGTGACCAAAGCCAGCGGAATTATGGATTCATATATCCGTCACTCCTGAACACACTGACCATTAGAGTCCTATCAACCCCTCATAACCATTTCCTTCCAAGAACCTCATCTCCTTCCTTTCCTTAAAAACGACCCTCAACACAGCATCCCCTAAGATGACATAGGCCGTGATTGAATTTATTTTCCTCAGTTCCTCCTTTATTATTGTAAAAAAACACGAAAAAATAAACTTAAATTGTCATGATTGTGATCTCAATGAAATTGAAATTACATACAATCATGAAAAATGCTATTAGGTAGTTGATGTAATATTAGCAAGAAAAATATTTAGTCTTAGCTATTTCCAGTTTAAATCAGGACTTATACATACAATGCATTTTGTCTGCGTGGGTACGTACTTAATTTGTTATAAAATTTAAAACAAAAACATATGAGTTCAGGAACTTGCTTGATTCTATTATTACAGTTATTATCGACTATTTAACATAGAAAGATAAACTCGAGAGAGTAATTTGAGCATATATGCAATAACTTAATTCAAAAGATATTCCTAAAAAAACATACATTGATCAATGCGATCCTTGCAAAGAAAGTTGCAAAAGTGCACAAGGCAATAAAAAATTACTACAGAATAATAATAAAAAATATTGCACTCAAAATTGCACTTACTGAGTGTAATATTTTCAATATAACAGTAAAAAAGCAAATGAATGTAATCCTCTGAAGGTGGACATTGCACACGTTCCTTTGAGAAATGTAAAAGGGGGATGGATTGTAAGGCAGGAAGGGGGGAATGTTGTAATCCAAATGATTTACTGCCCCCCTCCCCCTCCCCCCCTGCCCGACCAACTCGGCTTATTGACATTTTAATCGGAACCAATGTTCAATGGAGTATGACGATATTAATATCAAAGACGCTGTTTATTACCCGTTTATTTTTAAATATTTTGAATTTAGTATTTATGAGGGTGTAAATGAGTATCTAGATATCTATATTTTACTGTCTTCATTATTTAAAATCGATAGTTAGGTACTTTAAGGCAAGAGTCCAATATACAAAAAAATTGTATTTTATGTGTGGTAGAAATATAAGGTTAGACTATAAGTTCAACCACATCTGCATCAAAAACCTGCATAGTTCAAAAACTAAAAAAGGGACTGATAACTAACTAACTACCTCGCCATTTCCCCATAGGGGTAGGCAGAGAGGACGGACCGCCAAACAACTCGGTCTTGACATACACTCCTTGCCTCGTTCACATTCATACATCGTCTCATACATGCTCTTCTATTATTCTGACTCTTGACGTGGCCCGATTCAAATCTGATTCACTTGGTCGTGCCATGTCTTCCTCGAGCGTCTCCGACTTCTTTAACCATTCACATTTGTGTCATATATTCTTCTTACACTCCTTTGCTCGTTCATTCACTCTTCATGCCCAAACCATCTGAGCGTCCCGTTCTTAATCTTACTCATTATGCTTACATCAGCCTTGCATTTTTTTCTTTGCGGATTTCCACGTTTCTCACACGATCATACATGGTTTTACCACACATACGCTTCAGGGATCTCATTTGTACTGCTTTCAGTCTATTTCATACTTTCTCTGCCAGTTCCATGCCTCACTGTCATACATCAGGGTAGGTACCAGAACTCCATTGTGAACTGCTTGCATCGCTTCTTTGGACAGATTTTTTTTGGCGCCAACGGCGTTCAGTCCTCCATTGATGACCTGCATTTATCCTTCTTTCAATATCTCTATCAGCTTTCCATCTCTCGTAAACATACTTCCCAAATACACAAACTCATTCACCTTCTCCAAGTATTCATCATTCACAATTATGTTGCACATTGTTTTCGTACCCCCTCTTTCAAATACCATGACTTTAGACTTACTTACATTCATCGTTCACTCATTATTCATACATCTTCGTTCATCCTAGACATTAGAGATTGCAGACCTACCATACTGTTAGAAATTAGGGATTGATTGATCCAATAAATTATGAATTTACACTTCCATAAGTAAATATAATTTCAATATTACCATAAGTAATCTCATTTGAGAGCCGAAACATTGTTTATGTAACCTTAGCAACAACTCTCAACGAATTCGACAAAAATTAAGATATTGGAGTAAGGCCTCAGTCTGAAGCTGGACTTCAGAAAGCTTATCAAGATAAAAAAAAATTATAATAAATATTATATTAAAAGACGAATTTATTAAACAAAAAGGTGACAGGATTTTTCATTAGCTCTATATACTCGTAAATTTATTGTATCATTATTTATTATTCGTTATTATACACAAATCAACCCTCAAGGCGCCTCGGGGCAGGATATCCCGTAGAGTTCAAAGGATAATGTGTTCCCTCGCAGTTTAAGGGCTGATGACGATTTGATTCGGATGACGAATGCATTTAATGTCGCTAACTTATTCAGTTGTTCACGAATTTAGATCCCCTAATTTACCAAAGGGAGGAAATACGATTTTCACATTCATACATCTTACAATGTGAGATATGGAATGAATATAAGTGGTGAAACGGAATTTCGATAAACTGCTGGTCATAATTTGTTTGAAAGCTGATCCGGACTTATGTAGAATTGGCGTTCAACGAGGACCTTTCAACTATCAAAAAACAAATGGTGCTGAATGGTCATTTGATGACCACGTTTCATTTGAATTTCTGTGAGATAACGAGTTCCTCACAAAATTCCCCAATTGTGGATGCCACAGTCTTACTGGCTCCAGACAAAAAAGTCTCACCAACTTGATTTTTTATTTAGTTTTTTTATCAGATATCCGTACGTATGTCATATTTTATGTTATTCAAAAATAATACATATCTTGAAGTAGTTAAATAAAACTTGAACATAATTAGAATACAGCAAAAAATCCACCATGCAATTAAGTTTATCAAAAGTAAATAAGCAAGGTACGAAAAAATGGGTGGAAGATATAAAAAAGGTATAGAACAATTATAAAAATATTTAAATAATACATAAAATTCTAGTATTCACTTTAAATTGAGCTTACCGTATGCAGTTTTGTAAGTTTCAAAAAGAATATTCTGCTTACCTGTAACAAATAAAACACTTGTATTAGTTCAACTTCATCAAAAGGTGTTATTAGAAATTAAGTATTCAACTAGATAAAATAATAAGACAGTTTTAAAAACAACTGGTTAAAAAAAACTATTTCGTGTAAAAGTTTTGTACACGATAATTGTACTTACAGTATTAACATAATTTATTTGGTTTAAAAATAGTGAGCAAATTATAAATATCTCCTATTTAGCAGGCGGGTATGGGTACCGTGAACTATTTATTAGATAACCAACACCCCTGCCATAGGTCGGCCTAAGTGTTTCGCTACATTTGTTGACTTAGCAGGGGTGCCCGTGTTCATGTGGTGAGGTTTGACCTCTCTCGTCAGATTTTCTCGACCCATGTACCGCAGTGGGAAAGATGGATTCATTCGTCCATCATTCCTGGACACGCTTACCCCAGATTCCAACCCACACTTCATATCTTTCTCCTTCGCAGAACTCGACTTTCTTTACATAAAATGACTCTCCACACAGCATTCCCAACGATGAAACAGGCACTGAGGGATTTTTTTCCTCAGGGCCTGCTGTGCGGAGCTAAAAATATACCATGTGCAGTTCACACGGGGTAGAAGAGAAACCTGCAAAAAACTAAAGTAGACAAGCGTGGGGAGGCTACGAAGCACCACACAAAGAAGAAACCGATTATTCTATCTCATTCTCACGCAGGCTAAATCCTATAAATGTATGTGTTTGTCTCTTTTTCGTTTCATCGAGTTTCAATTCACAACGGTGTTAGAGAAGGGTATGGTCTCCAGACAGTCATGTGTCAGTTGTAAAGTGAGCAGCTTCGTGGACTTCTTCTTTTTCACACCAAGGGAAATGTACAGTGGTTACGATATGAGGTTAGATTTATCCTTTGCAAGTAAAAACACTTATGTTTTGTACTGGATTATTGTAAATTTGAGTTTATTCAGATGAATATTAAGTTTTCAGAGAGATTTTTTCTAATTTTAGCACTGGGTCTTTAATTTGTAGAATGAATTAGCAAAAATGCAAACAGGTTATTTATTGACACAAAGAGAAAGCTGTGTACATAATCACAGACAAAAGAGCTATTAGACAAAAAATGCATTCAAATGTTTAGTAAAGGGTGGCAGACAGGTCAAAATGATGAATAAAATAGGCTATACGTATAAAAAGAAGCAAAGAAAAATGATAAAATGATAAGTGCTCAGTGAAAAAAGAATTTAAATATTGGAGATGGGATAATACTACACACAACATCCCCCATCAAACTTTCATCGTTACCATTCATATTTTTATAAGCACCTTATTTTCTGCTTCAAATCTACCCATCTGAACTTACATTTACACAAAAGAAACACCTTTTATTAACACAAACACATAATTGAAACACGAGTTATTGTTTTCCGAAATTCCACAATTTCAATCGGGCCTCGGATCTTTTTGTTTCTGTGAGTTGCTATTATAACCTGATACTTTACAATAATTCCTATGCTCGGTGCACTACAACAATGGGATGCATGCGCAGTATAATACGATATGTTGGTCCGTATGCGCATGTGTCAGAGGTCATCTCCCGCAACCTTACTTATACCTCGTGGGAAAGCAAGGGAATTATGGGTTGCATATCATTTGAGATAATAATATATTATAATTAAGTGATTTTTCATTAAAACGGTGCTAAAAATCATCATCTTAATATATAAAGTCGGGTTAGTTACAACATTTATAACTCGAGAACGGCTGGACCGATTTTTATGATATTTGTTTTTTTTTATTTGTCACCGCCTCGAATAGAAAAATAGCTATTAAAACAGCGGAAAAAACTAAATTATGAAGAAAAAACTTTTCCTCATACATTTTGTATAGAATGAATTCTCATATTTTAAAAGAGCTGCAGGAATATTGTGATAAGTACCTACCTATAATATTGATTAGTGAGTGAATTCCAAAAATTCAAAAACGACAAATGTCAATGCGCTGGTTGTTTTGCTTTTGTTCTTAAACATATAATGCTGACCAATGCTGACCCTCTTTCTTACACACTAAATGTCAACAGTCAAAAATGGGACAAACAGTGAACGTATGTCTGCACCCTCCAAAGGAAAAATACAATAATTTTAATAAATCTCCCTCACACGTGTTAATAAAATGAAACGCAATTCCCGTAAATGGAAAAGTAAGAAATTCACAAAATTATTAATCCGTACACAACGCCATCTCTGATACTGACAAATACAAAACACGGACAGTTGCACATCGATAATTGCTTCATTGTGTAATTTTTAACTTAATAAAAAAAACTCAATTTAATTCAGCTAATAAGTTAACACAACAATTATTGATTCTGAAGCGTTACGAAGTTTTTCCGGGTCAGCTTGTTATTATTACAAAATAATATAAATTGTTTACCTACTGCTAACGGGAACTTAAAATAACAAACTTCAAAAACATAAACCGTAGCAGTTTTATTATATATTACTAACACGTTATTTCGACACTGTTTTTCATATTGAACTATTGCATAGCATGGGACAAACAATAATTATTTAGGGTAATATATTGATGGCTTTCGTGGTCGAGGGATAAGGCTTGATGAAAGATGTCTCTTTAGCGTCGTATATTAAAAATAAAAATGGATAAACACTATCATACATAAAGATAACAGCCAATAAAAATATACGTTAAGCAAATGAATATAATGTTGATAGTTCTTAGTCAAAAAGATGATTCAGATAAATATGACAGAATCGAATAGGGACACATTGGCTCAGTTGGTAGAACTGCGCCCCGGCAAGGCGAAGGGCCTGGGTTCGAGTCCTAGATTTGATCGCATCTTTTTCAGATTTTTGATTGAGTTTCGATAATATTGTTATTTTAAGTTTAAAATCAAATTAAAGTACGTACGATTTTTTTAATAACATGTGAATTATGCTTTCATTTTGGTCACCCCACATTACTAGTACCAATGGAGAAACATCGATGTGCAGTCATTAATATACACCTCAACAATATTATGCAGGTATCTATCTACCTATTGTTGATTAAAATTTAATTAATTACCACTTCTTAATTATTATTACTTGATGTAAAAAATATCATTACATCTATGAATAATTTATTAAGGTATAAATCATAAACAATGATGATGAAGACATACATATTTGTAATGTTTGCAATACCTGCATGGAGTTATTTATTGTAATATAATATAGCAATGATTAAGTAATTAATTTGGTAATATTGGTTTTCATTAAATTTCTTATTGTTATAGTGGTTTTACTTTTATTTTATTTTATTAGTTTATTGGCTCTGTATTATTACATTATGTTTACAGTTTGAATATGGATATAGTGAAAATTCCTGTTAAAAGTGAGCACAACATTTAAGTGAGTGAGGTTTTACACATTGGTGTAACTCTAAGTGACCAGCTCAGGTACGGGAATCTCCATCGAAGCCAGAGTTAAATTAGCCTCTCAGAAACTGGGCGTACTCTACAGGGCCCGCAGATACTTTAATAGTACACAACTGCTAAACCTGTACAAATCGCAAGTGCGTCCATGGTTGAATTTGGCAGCCACCCCTGGTATGGAGCCCCAAAAAACCTCGACTCTATGCTGAAACGGGCGGTCCGTTTGATAGATTATCCTAACTTAACAAACGGATTGCAATCTTTAGAGCACAGGCGTCAGGTGTTAATATTGTCCTTGTTCTACCGGTATTACAATGGAACTAGCGTCATTCATCCCCTTGGCACTTGTGCGTAGTGGGAAACACGCCAAACACGCGCCCAACGGTTTTGGAACGTTTTACTTTTTTTTTTGTTCGCGGTTGATATTATTCACATGGGAACGGGTCGTTTCTACGACTCTACGGCCTCTGTATTTTCTCCCTCCTACAACATCTTCCAAGTCCTTCCTTTCGTCAAAAGATCCTCCACACGGCATCTTTTTTTTTACATTAACTCCACACAGGAGGCCCTGGGGAAAATAATTTCCCTCAGGGCCTATGTCATCTTTGAGGATGCTGTGTGGAGTATCTTTTTGAGGAAAGGAAGGAGTTAACACGGGTCTTGAAGAGACTCATGTTGTAGGAGGGAGGAAACACAGAGGCAGGTAAATCATTCCACAGCCGAGCTGTTGAACTCAAGAACGAATCGTAAAAACGACCCGTTCTCATGTGACTAATATCAACCGTGTACAAATGTTGGGCGCGTGTGTGGCGTGTTTCCCGACTATGCACCGGTGCCGAGGGGATCAATGACGCTAGTTCCTCGGAGCATCTTCCATTGTAATACCGGTAGAACAAGGATAGCATTCCCACCTGACGCCTGTGCTCTAAAGATTGCAATCCGTCTGTTAAGATGAGAGAATCTATCAAACGGACCGCCCGTTTCTGCACAGAGTCAAGGTTTTTTTTTGTATTTTGGAGCTCCAGACCAGAGGTGGCTACCAAATTCAATCGTGGGAGCACTTGCGATTTGTACAGGGTTAGCAGTTGTGTACTAGCTGCAAAGATGACATAGGCCCTGAGGGAAATTATTTTTATTATTTTTAGTTTTTTATTAAGTTACAATAAATAATAAATATTGATTAACAATCGATGCCAGATTGCTATATATGTGGGTACAATACAAACATAATATTTTAATTCAATATCCTCCTTTCTCTTCCATTGGTAAATCTTGTCTCGGCTATTATGATATCAAATAACAACATAATGACTAAATATTTTATCGATAAATTAAACCAACCAATGCACTTTGAGTGTTGGTAAATGATGCAATAATGTTTCCGGCCTTTAGTGCCGATATAACTGAATACCGATGTAAAAACATACTTCAGTCGCAAAAGAGTGGCGATTATACGCTTCATAAAGCTTTCACTCTTGTAACGATATCTGTGTGAATCATAATCTAATAAATGTACTTTCAGATATAAATAATTTTACGAGTAGCGATTTGTGGTTAACTTGAGGGACAGCAATTTTGGATGTAGGCAGAGCAGTGTTTTAAAAATGACGCATGGAGAAGATGATACATCATTTTGAAAGTTCTTGGAAAACAATTTATTTATTTATTAGCTGACCCGGAGAACTTCGTACTACCTTAGAATCAGGGGCGTGCACAGAGTTTTTGATCAGGGTAGGCAGTAGGAAAATAGAACAAGTTTCACAGGTTAAAATTTCCTTATTTTATCACATAATTTCAGAATTAAAGTACGACAAACCTTTTTGAACCGACAATTAGCACTTATGAAAGACAACTATTTAATAGAAAGTCACTGATTGCTATTTTCTAAATTTGTTCTAGAAAGCACTGCTTAATACTAACAAAAAAACCTCATAGAGGCAAATTCAAAAGTTCAGTTCAACAAATTCAAACAGTTCTACTATATGCTTTGTGCATTTCGTAAACATTGAATTATATATTGTATGAAGTTAGCTCTAGTCAGAAATAATTCTTGTTTAGGCTGCATTTTAGTGAGGCAGTCGGAGGGCGCGCGTTTAGTTTCTAGTTAAAGTTTATGCCGCGTTTGTAGTATGCCGTTTGATGTGGCGCTCGCGTAGTTTCAGTTGCTCAGTTTTTTCGCGCTTATTTTTGAAAGTGTCCATTTATTTTTAGTCATAATTTAATAAATTATTATATTATTAACATGCTTATGTTTTACAAATACGGCAGGGTAGGCAGTGCTTATGTGACTATATGGAGTGCACGCCCCTGCTTAGAATCAATAACTGTTGTTTTAACTTATTAGCTGAATTAAATTAAGTTTTTTTATTAAGTTAAAAAAATACACAATGAAGCAATTATCGATGCGCAACTGTCCGTGTTTTGTTTTTGTCAGTATTAGAGAAGGAGTTTTGCAAGGATTTATATCTTAGGTGATTTTCTTACTTACGGGAATTGCATTTCATTTTCTTTACACGTGTGAGGGAGATTCATTATAATTATTGTATTTTTCCTTTGGAGGGGTGCAGACATACCTTCACCGTTTGTCTCATTTTCGACTGTTGATATTTAGCGTGTAAGAAAGAATGGCGGCATTATATTGTTTCTACGTAGTTTTCGTGATAGAAAGACGTTTTTTAATTGCTGCCATGAGGTGAATATTTTGAAAATGACCACATTTCCATCACAATTTATTGAATTTGTCTAAGCTTAACTAATGAGTCTTGTATAATAAACCAAAATAAAAAACAGTACTATTTTGAATTTACGATAAAATATGAATAGCTGAGCTTTAACCGAAGTGGAAGCACTACGTATGAAAGAAGGAAAATGTTAAATTGGAGATATGAGCTTAAAATCCCCAAAGGAAAGAGCTTTATTTTCTTTGATCAAGCTTGCTTTTATGTTTATAAATCAAAACTGCGCAATACCGCCACATCGGGCGTACCTCAAGGCTCGTTTAATGGTCCATCTTGACCAAATGGCCTGGCCTCCGCACATCGGCATTATGTCTTACTCGGCCGCAGGACAATTCTATCGGGATTCTATTGGCACTAAAGCCGAGCTGTCGTCGCCATTACTTGGCCAAATGACTCGAGGGGGCCTCTGTTTATACTACTTGTGCTTAGGAAGAGATTCACTCTACCAGAGACTATGAAATAATAGTTGGTTTAGTTTATGCTAAATGAATGGGTACTCGATAGGTTGCATTGTCTTTTATTGTATTATTTTATTCTTTATTCTGTACGTGTAAAATCATGGGCAATGAGGTTAAGTGTTAAATGAAACTCTAAAATAGTGTGGAGGGATGCATTTTTGGCAGTAAAATGATTAATTTTCTTTCAATCTCTTAGAGCTGTAATTCTGTTAAATATTTTTGTCGATTTAGGCAAATTTCACGTTAGATTAAATTATAAAAAAGGCGAAATCGTTATCTTTTCGCGTATCACATAAAAATATGTAAATTTTTGGAAATGCTATGAAGAAGGCCTTTTTAAGAGGTGAACCCAGGTCTTGAACGAGAAATAGAGAAGTGAAGAAAGTAGAGAGAAAATACAATTCGTTCCAATTCCGAGATTTTGAGTGAATAAACAAGAATGAATCTTCAAACGACTACAATTTCTACCAATGGGCACAAAGTATCTTTAGTTTTGCACAGATGCTCAGTGAGTCAATCAATTAGCGATAAAATCAATTGAGATTATTTTATAAAATTAAGACAATTACCGGGTACCTACGTCAAGACAAGGGAATCTTTTGGATATATTGTTAATTTTTGCATTAGGTAGAAAAGTTTTATTCAACGCAGTAGTAGGTACAAAATAAAGTATTAGGTCCTAATGGGGCGGTAGAAAGATTTTTCAAGTTGAGAAACATGAATTATTGAGAAAATCGCTAAAGTTACCGACCATTTTGCCGAAAAGGTTATTTTTATAGTACGAATAATCGAATGTAAAATTCTTACGGAAAATCAATATCTTGATCTGGTCAGTGAAATAAACTTAGGGTTCAAAAGTACTCGAAAAACTTAACCTGGCCAACTGGCCATAACAAAGCCTCATAAAGTGACCTTCGGAAACATTTAGACGGGCATTTTGATAAGAAAATATCCCTTTTGTTTCCCGCAATCATCCTAAATAAAGATAGCAACTGATAGACCGACCGCTTTAACAGAGGGTGCCAAGCAGGGATGGATTGGCATTAGAAATTGACCTCGCAAAATTTGGAAAATAATCCATTTATTCGTTATTCGTTACAAAAACAAACGAATAGAATCCCTCGAATCATAGTCAAATACGCAGTCCACCATGCTGTGGATCCCAAAATGAAATAGCAGAAACAATATATAAAAGAGAGATTACCAATATTATGAATCTGGCCTGTTGTTTGATAATATAATGTTCGATTTTGGATGACATGAAATTTTTTTACTCTGGGAACAATAAAAATGCTCTAAATTTTATCTAAAATGATAAATATGCAAAGGTTTTCGGTTCGGGTACTGAGACTTTCGCAGAAACTAGAAGAGAGGGTTAGGTTAGCTCTTGTTAGGCAAGGTAAAACTATGTCAGGTTAGGTTAGGTCCAAATCTACAATCTAAAAGTGTACCACGATGTATTTTAAATTGACAGCAGAAGAAAACAGATCGAATCTCTCGTATCATGATATGTTAATACTATTTGATGTGTTAAGTTTTGTGCATAAAATTATGTAAAACCAAATACCAAAATACTTTTAAGGATGAAATTGTTTTTAACAGAGACGAACATAATTACGAAACAAGAAATATAAATAGAGTTCGATTGCCACACACGAAGAAATCAAAATCACAGAACTGTTTAATATAATGTGCAGAGCACTAAAGATGTATGATGAAATGCCTGAAAGTATGAAGAATGAAGAAAGAATGGATGTATTTAAAAAGAAATGTTTTCTTTCTGTAAAAATATTTAAATTTATCATATGAAATGTTATATTATGCTTATTAGTTTATATTCATGTAGTGTAAACTAACTCAATAAAAAAATATTAAAATCAGAAGTCGTTATACAATTAAGAGACAAATATTGAATACTATCCTAGAAGCATCCCTGTGGCATTCCGGCCCAGTCTACCTCTGGTGTACAGATCCTCAGGGAGGCTGGATTCTGAATGACCGCATTATGGAAATAAGGGAAGAAGGAGAAGAAAAGACCCCTGACCCCTGTAACTACCATTGACCATTTCCTATTTGGGGCCGCCGCAAAGTGTCACAGGATAAGTTGAACTTAATGTGAATTGGATTGTTTTGAGAGGCGATGGTGACATATGGTACGGGACGGTCACATTGGTCAAGGATGAAGGACAAAGAAATGTGTATTTTAGAGAAATGAATTATTAATAAAATTGAAGACTTACACAGCTGTACCGTTATGATGATTCGTTTTTGACGTTCTGTTGGGATAAGAGTATTATATTATGGTAAATATATGTACTTATAGGTACACGTACGTGTTCACGGAGAAGAAGTAACTTTATAATATAAAATAAATTCCACCAAAAATGTACTTAAAATGTAAACTTGTATCCCTGTTGCTCTTTGCGAATGAATGTAGCGATATTACCTAGTGTTTTTTTTTTTCAAAATTCCTCTGAAAAATATATATAACGAGATTATTGCATTTCTGCTGATTGGAAATGGTTCCATATAATTTGCTTGCAATTTGCATCGTAATAAAATTATGTCATGAAAATCACCAAACACTAAAAAAACGTGCACGTCGTTATTTTTTTTGTTTACTCCACACACTAATACCCACACAGAGGGGAATTATTTTCCTCAAGGCCTTCTGTGTAGAGCTAATGTAAAAAAAAGGAGGTCTGGAGGAAAAAAGAGAGAGAAATTGGAGATGCTGAATGATGAGTCTTTTTGAGGAGAGAAAGCAGTGAACATTGGTCTTAAAGAGGGAGGAAACACAGAGGCCGGCAAATCATTCCATACACGAGCTCTTGAGCTCAAAAACAAGTCTAGTGTCGAGTTAGGCGCACTTGTACAATGTACAGGGTCAGCCGTTTTGTACTATTAAAGTATCTTCGGGTATGCAATACGTTAATTAGCTTCTGAGAAGCAAACTTGAAATTATTTGTATTATGTTTAAACAGATTTAATAATATTTTCTTTTTAAAAATCGATTTACTTAGAAAATCAAATGTGTAATAATTTTGGTTTCCCCCCCTTTTAATGATGGCAGGTTTGTCTTAATTGCATAAAATAATTTTAATAAGAAACAAAAATGAATTGGTTGTAAATAATTTATCGAACAAGAAGTATAAAAATGTTTTTTATATTTAGTTGGGTCGTTAAAACCTTTCAGGACTCGGCCATATTTTACCAGAAGATCAAAATATTTCCGCTTTATAATAAAAACCAAATAAATGGAATATTTCTGAACGTATCCGAAAACTAAAAACTGTTTTTGAAATATGATGAAATACGCTTAAAAATTTTCTAAATTGAAATAAATATATAATTTTTTAAATATAAAAATTTTGCACGAAAAAAAGTTTTAAAAATGAGCCATTTTTAAAACTTTTTATCTTTGCGTTTTGTTTGACCTGGCGTTTTTTCTAACTAAAATTACTGATAGCGAAAAAAAATTTAAAAAAAAAATTATTACACAGATGTATTATAAACCTTATTGTCACGTTACTTTATGTTATTCAATGTAAAAATAGTTAATCGAAACTTTGGTTACATTTTACTCATTTTGTGGTTAACTTTTATATTTGAGTATAAAGCGTGGTGTTATCTCTTTTTTACACCGTTTATATCATATCTCTCACTATGATAGTAAGGGAGACACACGGATTTCAATAAGACCTGTATGAATTGTTCCGAAAACCGAGCAAATAGACACCAAACAAACATGTTTTAGTTGACCTATGTTAAGGCACCAAACAAACATGTTTTAGTTGACCTATGTTGTTAGATACTCTTATTTAAGGTGATCCAATAGTCCAGGAAAAAATCGATATCGGAATCCACGCCGCTTTTTGGTAGGAGTTTAAAAACACTCGAGAAAAAGCGTTTGGAAAGGTTGGAAAAGGTATTTGAGAATTTTTTTTACAGGCTGATTTCTTAAAGGCCTGTAAAAAATATTAACTTATTTTTTACGCATTGTTTATGGTAATAACAAGGAAATATAAAAATGATTTCACGAAACCAAGCGACGCGGAGTCTAAGACATCTATTTCGATGCAAAATCAGTGTGCCAAGTGTATGGTTCTTGTGCCGATGGCTTAAGGTTCACTTTAAAAATCCAAATTCGTAGAGTGTGGGCCTTATTGATTGATGTCAAAAATAACAACGAGAAAATGCATATTGTATTTTATTTTGTGAAGTTCGGGCATAAATAAATATATTTTTGCGATTATTACAAAAGAAACTGAATTTTCAACATTAAAGAAATCCATATCCGAAAAGGGGTTTATAAGTAGGAGAGTTTTCACATAAAAGTGTTTTTTTATAGACCTAATGCTTTCCTAGGCTTATTAAGACTTTTTTTAAAAATGACCGATATTTTTAAGGGCCAAGATATGTTCAACACGCAATATTTAATTGAATCTATAATAAATTTTTAAAACAAAATACAAGATTTTGAATGATTTTGCATTATTTCGTATGGCTTCATCCTAATGTAAATTAGTGACCTATGAAGAGTCGGTAGTTCTGAAACTAGTGCGCTATAAACTCTCTGTATTTCATAAACATATTTTCTAAAATCATTATTTCAGTTACACCCATGTGGCCTAAAGGAGTAATAAAAAAAAGAATAACAAAAGATATCTGTAATCTAAAAGTTCAGTAGAAACGGAATGGTACCTAGTCCGATCAGCGAGCATTGTATTTTTATGGCAATGGTCAACCGTTATGGGTCAAATATTGGATATTTTATGACCCCTATTGAAATTCTGAATAAACCCATATTGACTCCGATACCCCCAGATATCTTCTAAGGGTGGCTCGAAGGAAGTGCTTTGCTGTATCTTTATATTATTCGAATAGGTCTCGGAATGGAAATATTAAACAGAATTACGTAATTAAATCGAAAACAGTTTTGGTTGTAATTAACCTCGGTAGCTTCGATTAAAATTATTTTAACTCTTGAGGTATTATTAAAAGCATTTAGGACTTATTTTACTTACCACGTAAAATGAATTGTAAGAAAATCAGTCACACATGCATCAATGTACGAGTAATACTAGATAATAATTTGGGAGGCAGGAACCTTTATTGAATAACCAACACCTCTGCCATAGGTCACCCCAAGTGGTTCGTTACGTTTGGTGATTAAGTAAGGGTGCCCGGGTTCACGGGGTGAGGTTTGTCTAGGACACACTGAACCCCAGATTCCTACCCACCCCTTAAACCCTCTTCCTTCCCAGAACTATCCTCTTTTAAAAAAAACCTTCACATAGCTTCCCCAAAGGTGACATAGAGAAAAAAAATTCATTCCCGAAGGGCATCAATCTTTACCATCGATTTGCAATTGAAATGTGGTCCTTTTTCTACCGGTATTTCAATGGAAATTCGAATGTTAATAAATAAAAAATACCTTCAGTACCAGTACATAGTCGGGAAATGCACGAAACGCGAGCCCAACATTTGTACACGATTGACAATTCATCCGTTTAATGCCAAGACCTCCCATTTTAAGAAAAAAATTACGAGCTCCAAAGTTGAGTAGAGTCTTCAATAACGCACACAACCAGTATGTAAATGAAAAATATTAGAAAAGAACCCAAAATAACAACACGGTATCAACTTCGAATCATTTTTGTTTTTTTTTTTATTAACTTATAAAAAGTTAAATAGTTTTTCATCCTCCTGTAAGGTTTTCTTTTAGGCAGATACGAGGTTTTGGCAGTAAGAAATAGATTTGTCACGCGAGAAAGAGTGGTTTCTACGCTTGTTGTGGAACGATTTAGCCGGCCTCCGTATGTCCTTCCTACTACAACATGGATCTCTTCAAAACCCATGTTCATTACTTCCTCTTTACAAAAAGACCCTCCACACAGAAACCCCAAAGATGTCATTAGACTTGATTCAATGCTTCGTCGGAATAATAAACAATTTGCCGGCCTCAGTAATTCCTCTCTCTTCAAGACCAATGTTCACTCCTTTCTCTCCTCAAAAAGACTCATCACACAGAATCTCCAAGATGACAAAGGCCATGAGAGAAATTATTTTCCTCAAGACCTCCTAAGTGGAGGAAACAACAAAAAAATCATCAACAAGAAGAGATCTCAATCTACAAATGCACAAACACATTTCGATAGTTTTGAACGCCGAAACAGCGGTCTAAATTCTAAAAAATATTTTATTTATTAGTCTCTAAAGATACCACTATAATTTTATCTTTGCTTTACAATAATCCTGCATCGACAAGTACCTAAATACATCCATGAATATATTCATGATAAGGTCATGGGAGTGAGGGGGGGCGGGGGTGCAGGTCATCCCAAGGGTCAGGAGACCCCTTACATAACTAACATCCAAATTACTCACTCCCTACGACTTTTACAGCTCTTCGGAATCTTTTACGATGCCCCGGCAACACACGGGACCTGCCTCTGGTCCTGCGGGAGGAAAATATCTGAAGTACTTAGAATCGAGAAGATACCAAAATAGTTTATACATTTATATTGTCACAAGAAAGCAATAAGATACAAGGTACTTATTGAGAGGTACTCACAACGAGAGTTTTTATTAAAAAAAAAACAGACAACTTGATGACCCTCCCGGCAAAGTGGTAGGATGCTTTTCTTAGCGGAAATGTAGAAGCGAATAATGTCGTTATTTTTCTTACATTTTTTTATGATAGTTCCATACAGGAGGCACTGAGGAAATTAATTCCCCTTAGGGCCTATGTCGTCTTTGGGGATGCTGTGTGGAAGATCTTTTTAGGTAAGAAAGGAGAGGAAGCTGGAAAGGAAAAATGTTTCTGGGATGGGTAGGATGGAGGTGGTCAGTGCGTTCAAGAGTGATGGAATCTATCCCTCCTACTGCGGTGCAAAAAAATGTTCCGAGAGAGACATGCTGGAGAGGTCAAAAGGTCTCCGTCAAACAGTCTCTCTCGATCTTGCCTGCCACGCACTTGGTGGGCAAATACCCCAAAAATAAATCGCCATAATACTTTTTTGGCCGTAAAAATCTAAAATCATATCATTTTCTATAGAATTTAATTTTCCACATTATAAAATAAAATCATAAGCGAAAAGGGGTTCCTAGGTAGATTTGGAATTTTAAATATTTTTTAATGGACTGATACTTTATTTTTTATGAGCTCATTACAAGGACTAATCAAAAAAATAATCGAAAATTTCAAAGGCAAATTTGTGTTCTACTCGAAGTATTTAATTAAAACATGTAAATTATTTTTAAGCGATCTAATTTTCAAACCAAAATCACACGATTTTGCATTGTTTAGTAGAATTTTATTTATTTATCTATAAAAAGTATATTTATATTAGCTTTTTTTATGCCTGTCTCACTACGACACCTGTGTCGAGACAAGTGTAGACCTATATAAATGATTATCGTAGTTACAAGAATATTTGAGGTAAAAAAACATATTAATTTGAATAGAATTAAAAGAGAAAGGTGATTGGAAGAGTGGGTAAATCTTTCAAAGAGAGTTATCTTATAAATATTGGAGGAGATGTAGTAAAGTAGTAAATTCTCTCTAATATATTTATGGAGTTAATTTAATTTGACAGGATTCTATTATTTTCATTTATTTTATATGGGTTAGGTCGTATGTGAATAGTTATTTCCATCTATGTGTGATTTATTTTACAGATGTTTGTAATATAGTGGCGTCCAATACTTACAATCCATTTCTTTATATCTTGTTTGAATTTTGTCAAGGATTCAGTTTGTCTGATCACTGTAGTGCATTACGTTTATCAAAAAAATTATCAAAACTTGCTAGATTTTAGAATAAGTTAACAATAATAATCTAAACGAAAATATGAAAGTGAACAAGACACAGAAAAAACAGAAAAAAGACAATGGTCGCAACTGGAACTCGAACCCAGACCTCTCCGTCTAACCGGGATGAGCGCGTTAACCAATTTCGCTATTGCCACCTTCTGTCAAACCGTCATATTTGTCAATTTGAAAATATGAGATTGACAAATATGACGGTTTGGCAGTAAGTGGCAATAGCGAAATTGGTTAACGCGCTCGTCTCGGTTATACGGAGAGGTCTGGGTTCGAGTTCCAGTTGCGACCATTGTTTTTTTTCTGTTTCTCTTTCATATTTTCATTTAGATTATTATTGTAACTTATTTTAATATGATATATTTCACTGATGGGAATAACCTTTAATAAGTTTTTCTTATAAAATTGCTAGATTTGTTTTGTTTTAGAATATCAATCACGAAATCAAATATTTATCCACAAACATATAACAACTCTAACCATACTCATAAGGCTTAACTTTTCATCCGAGGCTGTCATTATTTAAGTTCACGTAATGTTCCCCCTTCCCCTCCCCTCCCCTTTCCTTCCCCACTCTCTCGTCCTTGTGCCAGTAATGTGGTAATGGTGTCTGGACCCTCCGAGCAGTCTTAAAAACATATAAAAGGGGCAATGAATGGCCCCACAGTGGATATTGCATAATCACACCGTAAGATGGCACTTCTTATACGTCTAAGAGGGCCAGTGGCGTCGAACTATCTATTTCTACTGATTTTCAAATTAAATAAAAAAAAAATCATATGAAAACAGATAATACTTAATTATAATTTTTTAGAAAAACATCAATTTATTGTTATTATTTTTTACAGTGTATACAAGAAAATATCGGCGTTATAAAGGAAATAATAATAATTAATATACATGTAGTAGGTAATAATAAAATAGGAACAATATATTTCAGTATAATGAATAGGCGGGTAGTTATGGGTACCCCGGGAATTTTTCGGATAACCAACACCCCTGCCATAGGTCAAAAGGTGGTTCGCTACGTTTGGTTACTTAGCAGTGGTTCATGAGGGTGAGGTTTGTCTAGGTCTTGGCGGCAAATGCGTTTGCCCACATACTGCATGGGAAACTGGAGAGACTTGTTGAGGGAGACCTTTTGACCTCTCCAGCCGGACTCTCTCGACCCATCGCCTTGCACTCATACGCCCGTCACTCCTGGACACACTGACCCCCAGATTCCTACCCATCCCTGGAACATTTTTCTTCAAAAAGTTTCTCTCCTTCTTTTCCTTAAAAAAAACCTCCACGCAGCATCTGCAAAGACGAAATACGCCCTGTGGGTATTTTTTTCTCATGGCTTCCTGTGCGGAGCTATTGTAAAAAAAATAATTATGCAAGGTTATGACTGACTTTCGGTGCATTATTTTATTAAGTTATGTTGTCATGCGTTATACTATGATAAATAAATATTCAATAGTTTCATGATATATGACCGAAAATTACTTGATAGGCTAATCTGTAATGATCGATACTGCCGCCATGGGTCGACCCACAGTGTCCTTCTTGATAATATCAAGGAGGATACGGTGTTTCTTCTTATGTCGACAGAATAACATTTATTCCCAAACATGGGAACACCTCAGCACAGGTTCGCCTAGTGAGGTGTTCACAAAATATTACTTGGTACTTACCTTTAAACATACAGTTATGGATCATTAACATTTTTTTTCTTATTACTAAACTTATTATCTATGTAAACCATGTGTATGTTCAAGAATAGAAATAAATAAATAACAAAATAGGGGGAGCAAATTTTAATTTCGCCGAGGGTTAGAAAGTTAGTGGGGGTTTTTCTGAAAAATGCTTGTCAGTTATGCCAGGAAAAAAAAGTGTTTATCAGGCTATCGAAATAGATCAAAACCGCCTTGTGATCTAGGAGGTTTTTCATAGATACGGTCTATTGATAATAAAATAGATTTACAATATTTTCATATAATTCCCATCGTTAAAACATTATAACTATTTGCTTTTCACCCCACGCCAATGCCTTTGCGTTAATGGGTAACCCACCGTTGACATTCTTAGCACTAGTCATATCCCCCTAAGTGCCACCTTAAGATCCTCTAAAGATCCTCGCAGCCTCTTTAAGGACTCCGGAGATCCCACTAATTTGTATGAGGCCGGAAACTGCAGCCTCCGAAGTGCCGGGAATTCGGAAATGCTAATCCAAAAGTTAACTCTAAACTAAACGTGATGCTCTAAAAGTTTTCTTGAGTTTTGACGCGAACTGTGAGTTTTGGGGTAATACACCTTAAAATAGTATTAAATCGTTTTATAACAATTTTTGGATGTGGAACCTAACAAGATTGATATGGTTACTCTGGAAAATTTTGGCAAAAAAATAAATACTTACTGAGTAACCTATAATAAATAAGTTAGTAACCTATAATGTAAGTAAAACCTTCAGAAAACTAAATTAGACAAGAATGAGGAGACTACGAATAACTTTTTTTATCAATATGAAGAATGATTTTTTTCATATTTTTGCTGTCAAATTCCAGATCACCGTTTCATATACATTTGATATTTGTGTTTTTTTCTTTGGAATCGCTAGATGTCGCTTTTTTTACTTTTGCCTGTTTATTTTGAAGTGGATTGAAGATTGAATACGGATTTTAAAAATATAATATATATTTTTTTTATTTCATTGGATTCGACCCTTTGCTGGATGTCTGGCCGCTTAAGTTCGTCAGGCGCTTTATACCGCTACACTATTGGAGGCTCGCGTAGAACCGTGGATTTATCGTATTATGTTAGAACCGAGTACGCGTGAATAAATAGATATTGCCATATAATTCTCTTGCAGGTTAAACCCTATAGATTTATGTGTTTGTCTCTTTTTAATGTCGCTTTTTCGACACATAGTTTAAAATCAAAACGGTGCTAAAGAAGTTTTCACACCAAAAATTGTGTTTAGTTCACACGCGGTAGGAGTGAAACCTTCAGAAAAATAAAAGAGACACAAATATTAAAACATGTACGTATATTATTAGGCAAATGTATTATAAACGTTGTTGTCAACACACTTTTTTGTCGTTAGGTACATGTAAAAATAATTTTAAAAAATATTTCAGAAATTTCATAATTGTTTTTAATTGCGGTCGCAAATTTGGATTATTAAAGGTATATATTTGAATTATTTCGCGGATTTCTTTAAGATTTGAATATTTATATATTTATACGCTTTAGCGTGGTGTTTTCTCATTCTAACACCGCTTAGATCATATTTCTAACCGTGATAGTAAGGGAGACACGTTTTTTATTTCGTAAATTGTTCCGAAAACTGAACAAATTAGCTTAAACATCATTAGGTTGAGAATCTTGATATAAATATAGCTATTTCAAATGATGTTTATTTAATGCTAAAGAGACATGAAATCTTGCTAAGCGAGAGGGGTAACTTTTGATAATGCTTTAATAAAATAGGGAATTCGATTAGCATTACAAAAAATACACCACCGAAGTTTTAAGGACTTTTCCACATCTCATAGAGGAAAATATTATTTAAATTTATAATGCAATTTCTTTGCAAAATGTACAACAATATGCATTTCGAAATAATGAGGGCAAAGAGCGTGAAAAAGACCACCTACATTTCATTCTTATCCCCGAATTATGCACATTTAAAAGCGACTCCTGTCATGTATTTCCGGGTCTTCCACTGACAGGAAATCAGGAGACATTTCATTTCCTCCCGCCTACACCCCTCACAGCATCCGTATAATGGACCGAAGAATTCGAGATCAGGGGTGAAAGGCTTTGTTGGCTGTAGAGGCGAGGGGATGCAGAGAATTTCACCCCAAGTATTTAAATCGAGCCGTGTGAACAGAAAAGAGAGATTGATTCGAGAAAGATGTGCATTTGATTGCGTTTTTGGATTATTATTGGAGTTACTACAGAATAACTGTGCTGAACTTGCTTTGGAGGCTTTTAAAATGATTAAATTAATAAGATAAACATATTTTTTAAAATTATAATAATTGACGTCCGGAAAAAAACTATGTATAGGTACAAGGTACAAGGTTTAATTTGGGAGGCGGGTATGGGTACCGCCGCCCTGGGAACCATTTATTGGATAACCATTATCTCTGCCATAGGTCACCCTAAGTGGTTCGCTACGTTTGGTGACTTAGCAGGGGTTCCCGGGTTCATTGGGTTAAAATTGTCCGGGTCTTTCCGGTGAATGCGCCTTCCGACCTGCTGCATGGCAGACCGGATCGGGGGAGAATTATTAAGGGAGTCCCTTTGACTTCTCTTGATACATACTCTCTCGATACGCCTTGCACCGTAGCGGGAGTGATGGATTCATACGTCCATCCCTCCTGGAAACACTAAACACCAGATTTCTACCCACCCCTCATATCGTCTTCCTTCCCAGAGCTTCCTATCCTTTCTTTCCTAAAAAGCTTCTCCACACAGCGTTTCCAATATTGACAATGAGAGGAATTATTTTCCTCAGAACCTCCTTTGTGGAGCTAATGTAAAAAATATATATATATATACATTTTTTTAATTATATAAATGACTCCAGAAAAAAAGTTATATGTAGGAAAAACGTAGAACCTTTATATGTACCTTCACATATAAAGGTTCTACATTTTTTTGATAAGTTTGATAAGTCAAAATCGTCAACCATGTTTAAATAGTAGATATATGCCGAATTTGCACATTATAATTAGCATCAACTAACTCGTACCAAAAAAGGCATCAAATTTATTTTTGCTAGCGTGTAGTTTATTCATTGCTTATTTATTCTAATAGACGATATTTACAAAGATTAAAATGTCTTAGAATACACCGAGGAACAAAGGAAGCTTAAACATCCAATCCGGTAATTCCTTTATGGGGCGTAAATTTCATTTAGACGTTTGCCTTATTGGAATGTTAAACAGCATGAAAATAAATGCAATGATATAATATTAAAGGCGTTTGAATAAAAATTAATGTTATTCTAGGAAAACTAACATTAAAATAAAACAGTATTTTTTTTTAATACATACATATATTTCGTAATAATAATTTTTACTTGCTCCCTCAATAAACAAAAATAAACATTTTGTTTTGAAGAGTTTTAATTTTTCAATGTACATTTGTTACTTAAATTTGTGTACAATGTACATTGAAAATTAAAACTCCTCAAAACAAAATGTCTAGAAATTGTTACATAGTTAATGCCCAAGAAATACAAAAAAAAGCATACCGTCAGCTAGTAGTCGATATCTATATTATATTATAAAAAATTGCAGTGTCAAAATCCAGAAAGGAAATTCGGAATGGACAAAACGCTGCCCGGTTTCTTCTTAATGTGTTACCAGTTTTGTCAACAGTGAGCTACCTTTAATTAATGCGCAAACTTTAATCAATGAAGAAGAAGATATATTAATAAATTTAAATGAAACATGAGTCAGAAAACGATACAGAAAATGAAAAGGGAACGGTCGCAACTAGAATTCGAAGCCAAGATCTCTGTCTTACCGAGACAACGCCTCAAACCACTCGGCCATTGCCATTACCTTGATATTTAATTATCTACTGTTTAATTTAATTTTATTTTATTTGAATACCTCACGAAAGTCCCAACTACTCCCTGGAGCCACTATATTGTGAGGCTGAAGAAAATGGGGAGGGGGAGGAGATGGGGAAGAAGAAGGTGGGAAAATGCCTGGCTATTCAGGTCTGGTCACCAAACACGGCAAAAGCCATTTAAAGCAACGTTTCAATTCTGAATGTTGGTATTACACTAGGGCGCTACTGAGAGTATCTTCCATTCTGTAGTTGTACTATATTAACCTCATTGAAAAATCGTCACATTGGTTGAGCAGGGTTCTAACTTCACATTTTGTATTTAAATATGTTTAACTAAAATGCTTACACAAGATACAACCTCAAAACCAATTACGAGAATTCATCTTTGCAAATCTTGACACCTCAGAACATAGTAAGGTGAAGTTAGAACCCTATCCAACTAAAGTTACGAAAAAAACTCGTAAAAACTATCAAGTGTCAGATACAATCAAAATAGCAATAGAGAAGTCCAGTCCATTTTTTTTATTTTTTTTAATGAAAAATGACCTTCTAACTTAAATAACTGCATATTTTTTTTTTTTAGAGTTAGTTTTAATAGTTAAAATAATTTTCAAAGTTTTAATTTTTGGAGATCCCTCGAAAACACCCATATCTATGATGAATTTTGTGACGTCATCTACTAAAATAACGATTCACGTATTTTATGATTTTTATGTTGGTTTTCTTGAATCTCACATAGATTTGCGCAGGCGCGCGGCCATCTTGTTTATTATAATGCGTTGATTGGCTTATTTATTGCAAAAGGCGAAATCAAATTCTTTGCAAAACAATGAATGACGTTGATGAATTTTACTTGCAGTTTTATGTTTTTGATGATAATTTTCGTTTAAATGATTAATTCACTGTGATATTAGTGTAATTCAGCATAAGTACCAATGCTGCCTTTACTTTTTTCAGTTTTAGTCCTTAAATAATGTTTTGTTAGTGATTTAGTTTCGTTCGGTTTTTAGGTTACTGACATTACATAATCAAAGGTTACTTCTCTATAATTTTTATGACTTTTCCGCGTGAATTTAATAAAACTTCCATAAAAGTAATATTATTTAATAATGTAAAAGCCTTATGCATGTGTAAATAAATACAAATTCGAGAAATCAACGCAATATTTGCGTAAAACCGAGTCCAAGATGTCGGATTTTTTCAGTTATTTTTTCGGAATAATTATAATATTTTTTTATCCTTTTTAATTGTATGAACGAGATAAAAAAAGAAGTGACAGTTTTATTCCAAATTCATAAAGTAAGAGGACTGTATTTTTAAAATTTTGAATTTTCCTAATTTTTTCGACCATTTAATAGAATATGTTTACAGTCAGCTGTTTTTTTTAAATTTTTTCATTTTGAAACTTAAAATACTGCATTTTTCAAACACAATCGTGTTTGTCAGATACAAAAATCTAAAAGGCAATTCTATTAACTTTCTATAAAGGTATGTGCTTTTACGACATCTTCAAAAATAAGAAACATATAGAACATTCGATATTAACGTCTCCCAGGGGCTGAAACAAGGTGATGGCTTAGCACCTACCCTTTTCAATATTGTACTGGAGCACGTCGTTAGGAAGACAATGATCAGTACCGATTCAAACATCTGCTACAGAAGCAATCAAATAGTTGGCTACGCAGATGACCTTAACATTGTCGGAAGATCCCTACAGGCTGTAAGAGATGTGTTTGACCCTTTAGAGACTGCGGCAAAAGAGGTGGGGTTGCAAATCAATGAAAATAAAACAAAAATCATGATGCAAACCAGAACCCCTCACCGCAGAATAAAAGATAAAGTGAAATTTAAAGACAATTATAATTTCAAAGTGGTCGAAGAGTTTACCTACCTGGGCTCCATCATAACGCAGGATAATGAAGACCCAGTAGAAGTAAGAAAGCGCATTACAGCCGCTAACAACACTTACTTCGCGTTGCTGCCAGTGTTCAAATCACGAAACGTCCATAGGAAAACCAAAATAACCTTATATAAAACAATTATCAGAACGGTCTTGGCCTATGGATGTGAGGCGGGAACACTGACAGCAAAGTCAGCAGAACAGCTGGACATCTTCGAAAGAAAGGTACTGCGAAGAATCTTAGGAGCGGTGCGAGAGGGAGAGGCATGGAGAATCCGCCACAACAGTGAGCTCTATGAAATTTATCAAGCTCCCAGACTCTCCACCCATTTAAGGCTCCAAAGATTAAGATGGGCCGGACATGTGCACCGAATGCCAAGCACACGAGTACCGAAGAAGGTTCTGACAGGACACCCGGGAGGTAAACGAAAGGCGGGCAGACCTAGACTGAGATGGGAGGATGATGTCAGGAAGGATGCAAGAGGATTACTCCATGTTGCAGATTGGAAGACGACGGCCGAGGACAGAGGGCGGTGGAGGCTTATTTTGAAGGAGGCCAAGGCTCGAAATGGGCTGTAGCGCCATTGAAGAAGAAGAAGAACATTCGCTTGTGTCATACCTAAATTCCCATATAAATGACCCAAATGAATTACATTGAATCATCAATGAATCTTCCATCGTGACGTCATCATGACAGCATTACACAGCATACCAACCTGACGCTGTGTTTTAACGAGAATATTAAAAATGCACTTTTTAATATTTTTTTAAAAACTGTACGCTTAATATTATTAAATAAAAGTTATATATTCAGAATCAGCGTTTATTGGTCTATATGAACATATTTTTTTAAAGCCATAATATTTTTCACTGGAGTTCCTTATTGTAAAAGGTTCAAAGTAATGTTAGAACCTTGTAAAATAAATGGAAGCTTAAAAAGCGGGTCACAACTTCATCATACAAGTATCGACGGAAATACTAGACAGATGACCCTGAAAATTATTTTGGTTATAATTAATTTTATAAAATAAGTTAGGAAGTTAGAAACTTGTCGAACTGAGGTGACGATATTTCTTACACGAATGCCAGAGACCTAGGTACGAACATCTTGTACGAGTACATATATATTCGTGTATCCTTTGAACTCCATCCACACAAGGTATTGATTATGTAGACTAAGATACTTAGTAAACATGAGACGTGATCGAGGAGTAGATGAGGACTTACTTTGGCTATACATATACAGTGCTGAGCTTAGCTGTACACAGTGATCCAGGTCTTGTCAACATCACAGCAAATCCCCGAAAACAACACAACAACATCAACACATTTTAACAGATAGTAAAATCAACTACCAATGAATATAGTATGTGATTTTTATTTTTAACTTTATGAGTAAAACCTCAAATTGTAACATTTAATTAAATGAAGACAATGTAAGCGAAACTCAATCGAAAATCTGGAAACAGAAAAATCAGAAAAAGATATTGGCACCTCTGGGACTCGAACCCAGGACCTCTCGCTTTCCGGGCGAACGCGCTAACCACTGCGCCAATCTTGCAATCATACATAAAGATAGCAGCCAATAATATATGCGTTAAGAAAATGAAGATAGTGTGGGTGGTTCTTAGTCGAAGTATGATACAGTTAAAAAGTGACCGAATTTGATATCGACACCTTGCATTAATTTCTTCTTTTTACATTTTTGTTAAATTTTAGAATTGATTGAATCCATGTTTTTTGAAAATTATAAAAACTTAAGTACGAGTATCTAGCCTGCATCACAGACTTTTACAGCTGTAGATTGTAGAAGAATAAATTGTAGAAAGAGAGCGAATATAACGAGTAGACAGTTGGTGTTTTTTTTATTGTTATGTACAATGTTTTGCTTTTGCAATGCTTGCTTGTTAATTACTTTAACTGAGTTAAGTTTACTCTCTGAGCTGAGTGGAGTATACTCTCAGTATTGCCCGGGTGAAAAGTGCCTTTGGTTATATAATACACTTTTGACCGTACCTATGTGTTGATTAACCATAGCGGACCTGTAATTACTGTCCTAGAGCTATATTTTGAAAGGTGATCGGACAACTCAAAATCATCCAACTTCAACAAAGACTTTAAAAAGTCATAATTCACAACAGTAATTTCAGAACTTTTAATGACTTTTCAAAGAGGTGTTGAAGTTGCATGATTCTAAAATATCAAGGAACCATTTTCTGCTATTATTATATTACTTGGTTTCAATATTTTACTTCTATGTTAAGTGCCCTATATGTATAGGTAGCAGTATTCTGAATGGCCAGTTTTATAAACGTTTGCTACATCTCTTGTTCTCATTTTAATTCCACGTCACAAATAATAAGAACAACAACTAACAGATAATTTAAAACCAACGTTAGCAAAAATAATATATTTAAATTTTTCACAAAAAATCAAGCTTCTACCTGTCTTTAATGAAATTTTCATTTTCTAGAGCACAGTGATTTTTTTTTGATACCTTGAACCAAAAATACAAACGGATTATTATTTGTTACTCCTGACATACTAGATTCATCTCCACAATCCGCAGCATCCCTCGAACTTTTGATTAGTTTACGAACAATGAAATCAAACGACATATTGATGACATCGGGAGGGGATGGTGCCATTACTTTTATTAAATATTGAGATGGCGTCTTAACATTAACATATTTTTTCATTCTTTACAAAATATGAGGAAAAAATGCTTTTAAAAATGAAAGGCTTTTGAAATATTTTCTGAAGATTTCAAAATTGAAATTCTTAAAGGTAACAGAGATAAAATTTGAACTTTCAAATGTAGAATATTGAAAAGCAAGACTTTTAATAAAACTTAAACAAGCTCGAATGTTATTAAATTTATTTTTGAGTTTTATTCTTGTTCTTTCAAAATCAATAGATATTGAAATAATTGGAAAAAAATCGTATTGCGCAAGAACGCTCGACCTGTCGTAAAGTTTGTTGCAATTTGGAATTTGCATAATTTTTCCCTGTCTACAATAATTTCGAGCAATACTTCGTTCAAAATCCAAATTTCATCATGCACTATGGAGCGTTGAAATATCAATTTAACAGTGAATAAACATATAAACTCGCATCCTTATTTGATTTTTTTTTTTTTTTTTTCTTTTCTTTATTCATTATATAATTTGTGTACAGTTTTACAGTGATTCGACTACCACGCTAGGCACATGCCCGTATTATGGTAGTCAAATTATGAATATATAATTAAACAAATGTAAGAATTGTTATTGGTTAATACATAGTTTAGTTAGGTACAATATTTTTGTATAACAACGAATTCTTTAAGTGATTTCGCAATTAAGTAGATAGTATAAGCAATAAACCATTCTTATTGTTGGCTGCTTTTTCGCTTAAATGAAATAGGTACATAAATACATGATAGATAGAAAAATAAATGAATAACTCTTCTTGTGGAGATGTTGAAAATAATTCATCCAAATATAAATATTAATATGATCATTATCAAAAGGTTTTTTTTTTTTTTAATTTGAATGTAAAATAAAATAAAATAAAATAAAAAATAATAATAATAAAACAAATTAACTTAATTTGTTGGCTTCAGGCATTCTTTAAAATAGTTAATCTTCAACATTATTGAAATTAAGGCGAAACTGGTTAATAATAATAATAATAACATAGAATTTATATAGCGTGGTTTGTGATATTTCACTTCAAGTTCGCTTAATTATAATAAACTGAAATATAGTGTTCTTACGAGTCCTAACCAAAATTGATTAAATAATGTAAAACAAAGAATTTACAGTATATTATACGAAGCAATTCCAAAAGAACAATATTAACAAAAATAGTGAGTGCTGTTTTGTCAAAGGAAATTAGATAATGATAAATAAATATATAAATAAATGATAACCATGACGGTGCCATTCAACAAGAATCATTAAAACTAAAATATAATATAGAACAGGAGGTAGTTTACGTTTAGAAGTAATACAAATTCGGAGAGCATATAAAACTATAGTGATGAGGTAATCGAAACCAAACAATGAACATGGCTTATTGTAGTATATTGAAAAGGAGTTAAAATTCATGAAAGGTATGATTTTTTAAATAAGTTTGTTTTTAAAGCCCTTTTAAAAACAAACCGGTTATAAAACAAGTTATTAAAAGACTTTAAAATACGTTGATATATACTCGTAAGTACTCTGTTTCTAACTTACTACATATGACTGACTAAATAAAATAAATTTGCATGTGAAAAATATTGAATTTTCCAATATTCTACTGCACGTTTCTATGAAAAATCAAATCAAAATCAGGGGACACGTCAAAAACGCAATGTACAAACTTTGGCGAAACTGCACATCTACCACTTTACAGTCTTTACGTCATGCTCTCTGCATCCCTCTACACGACACAGTTAACTAATAACGCTAAATATTAAATATGTATGACGTCACCGTTCTCAATTTAAATAACCTCAGTTCCCCACTTGTTCCAAAGATGCCGCGAGGTTTATGTTAATTCAATTTCCTTTAAGCGAACAAGCCGCCATCTAGCGCCAAGCGCCGAAAGCTGCTAAGCTAATCAGATTTCGATTCATAAAAACAGTACGGTAAAATAATATGCCTACAAACTGATGATAAAAAAAGAGGATACGTTTGCTTAAGTCACTACGAAATTACAAAGGGGTTGGAACTGTGTTGAACGATGAAACTTATAATAATATTAATATTATTGTAGAGATGAAACGGATAGTTTTTGGCCGGATACCGGATATCCGGCGAGCTGCGATCCGGATGGCCGGATAACCGGCGGCCAGATATCATTTCAATAATCTCTGTGTTTTTTACGATTTTTAGTTCACTATAATGGTGATTGTGATTGGTTAATAATGTTAATTTAACTTTTAGATACTCTGCGAGGTTTTTGTAAGTTTTTACTAAAAGTTTTTAGTTTAGATATTTACTATTTATTATTAGAGTGAATATCTCAGAAGAAAATTTTAGTTTTTTGGAAAGCCTTATGGCTTTTTGTAACTTTTTCATTGACATTTTAATGATATTTACCTCACACAGATTAATGTATTGCATTTTATTATAGGAAATTGTCGTAGTTTTTTAATATCCGGTTGCGGCCGGATATTGAGTTACTATCCGGTATTTTGGCCGGATACCGGATAGTTACCGGATATTCGTTTCATCTCTAGTTCATAGCTCTAATATGAAAAAATATAACGATTTTAAATAAAACAAATTTATGGGGAACAAAGAACAATGTTCATTATAAAGGTTTTAAAATAATTAATCCCTGTAATTGTTAAGGAAACTAAACGCCTTGTAATTATTCGAGGGTTATATCTCAATATTGCGAAGCCAAAATTTTAGTACGTAGGTAATAGAATATTATTACATAGTTTTAAAACAGATATAAGACGTACAATTTTATAGCTAAACAAAATATACATTCATTTGAAAATAAAAGATATATGATCAGAGATTACAGATTTTAAAAGTATCTATAAGTTCGCAACGTCGAATCAGTTAAAATGTTTCATAATTTTTTTTTTTACTTTCATGTATATTCTGCATCAAATTGATTTATATAATCGAGTCTCAAACACCCTGGGGTTAATTTCCATCTGGGAGCAAAGCAGCCCAGCTTCTTGTTCCCAATCTTCCCGCGATACGAGTATGAAGGCGATGGGAGGTTTAACAAATCGATTTGCATAATAAAAATGAAAGCGAAAAGAAAATATCATGCCCGTATTAAAATCAGGACTATCAATATGAATATTTTATAATGCATTACATAAATTATTTTGAGATTTGGGATTGGGAGGAAGATGCATTTTTTGTGGTTAAAGTTTTACAACCACCCAGAGATAAGGTTTAAAAAAAGGGCGGTTATTATAATGCAATGAGGAAGTATATGAAGCCGAATGTACAATGCGCAACTAGTTGCGCGCAAGTTGTTTCATGGGTAATGCGCGTTTTCATCCCGCGACAAAATATTCTGACAAAATATCCTCCGACAAAATATCCTACGGACAAAACGTCCCCCAACAAAATATCTAGTAAAACTTAACCTAACCTAACCTAACTTAACAAAAAAATTGACAAAAACAATACAGACATTCTGTAAAGACAATAAATTGTGGTTCAAAAATAGTAAAATGGGACAAAAATAATATAGATAACAATAATTTATTGTCTTTACAGGATGTCTCTATTATTTTCGTCAATTTTTTTGTTTGGCTAGGTTAGGTTAAGTTAGGTTAGATAAGGTTAGGTTAGTTTTAAATTTATTGGGAAAACAAACAGTTTTGCACATTTTATTAAAGTAATTACATATTACATGGTTGCATAAACCAGCGAAGTTTTAGCGAACATAGATTAAAACATTAAAGAAAACATAAAGTGGAAGAAAAAGATTACGTACAGTAAAAATATTAAAAAAAATTAGATTAAAGCATGTAAAGTAGATAAAACGAAATTAAAATGTGAATCTATACAAAAATAAAACATTTTAACATCATAGGATATCGTTCAAGGATAAAAATGATTAGTCATTTGCCAGCGCCCTTGAGGTGATTTTTCACGAAAACGGGGCTATATAAATCAGTGACCGGTCAACTCAGAAAGAAACGAACTTAAAACCACCTCAGAAAGGTCATTAAGAGTGATGATAACAAAATGGTTCAGTAGGTTAAGTTAGGTAATGGTTACCGTCTATTTTAAAATCATTTGAGGTGGTTCTGAGTTGCTTTCATTCTGAGTTGGCACGGAACCATATAAATCATGCAAATATTATTATTATTATAAAAAGAAAGAAAAACAACATAATGAGAATGAGAAAATAACACACAGCAGGGGTGGAGGGTTCGTAATTAACAATTTGTTTTAATTTTATCTATTATACATTTAGTAAATTGGCCTGAGAACAAACGGAAAAAGATTCCTGATCCGAAGTTTAATTTAAATTTAATTTATTTCTAATGTAACTCAATGTGCTTCAATAAATTTAGTTTTTATTATAATATTTTAACTGAGGCCAAATTTTACGAATAGCCTTTATAAGGGATTTACAAAATTTGACGAAAATGTTTTAATAAACAAACTAAATATGAAAGTATTTCGCGGTTGAATTTCAAGAAATAATAAACAAGATCAGAATAAACAGTTTAATAATAAAGAGTAAACAAGTCTTAGGATGCTGTGTGCCTGGTTTATCTGTAAGTGTAACGAGGAAGAGGCACGACAAGAGATGATAAGTGTGTCTCCCGGGGAGTAGACACCCTTTCTTGTTCAGCCAATTTGTAACAAACACAAAATTTAAAACTGTCGCTTTAAATTATTTTACAGTCGGTCTGCAAGAAACAGAATTATTGATATGGATTAATCAATAATTAATTATCTACAAGTAAATATAACGTAAGAATTATATACTTGCTTTTAGAATGCGAAATGGCAATAATAAAAAAAACATCAAGTGAAAAAAAAGAAGTTAGACGAGAGACGAGAGGTTCTGGGTTCGAGTTTAGCTTGCTACCATTGATTTTTTAATTTTTCTGTGTCTCTTTCTCTTTCGTATGTTCGTTTAGATTACTTGTGTTATCTTCTTTTTCAATTTAAAAAAAAAAAATTACTTAAGCCCTTGCATTCTGAATTCGAATCGATATATAACACGTTTCTCTTGAACACTTTTTAAGTTCCTAAAAAAATTTATGTTATTTTAGATAATTTCAAAACGTTTATAGAGCCGATACGGTATTTGTATGAAATTACCTCCATTGAAAAAAATCCCTAAGTACCTACCTTCCGAAAATTTTTAAAAATTCCTCTTGTTCTGTTATTAAAATGTCATAAATATGAAGCGTTATGAGTCAAGAAAGGAACATTCCGATGGTTTGGGAATGAAGAGCGAATGAACGAGGAAAGAAGTGTAAGGAGCATTGACGCCCATGTGAATAGTAGAAGAAGTCAAGGACGCCCAAGAAAGACGTGGCACAACCAAGTGAATCAGAAACTTGAGTCGGGCCATGTCAGAATAATAGAAAAGCAAGAATAATAAGACGATGTATGAATGTAAATGAGGCAAAGAGTGTGTGCCAAAACCGAGTTGTTTGGTGGTCTGTCCTCTCTGCCTACCCCTGCGGGAAAACGGCGTGATGGTTAGTTAGTTAATCATATATGATCAAAATTCAGTGTGTCTTTTAATACTACTGAGGTATAATACTAGTAGATATGTATAGAGATTTTTGCTCTATTTTAAACGAGTCGTGTTTTATTAAATATTTTCACAATTTTCAAATAATTATTATCATTTTTGTTAATATTACCGCTCTCCCTCTAGCATTCGTATTTACATATTTCCCTTTCAAACCATCTTCTGCTTCTTTTTGAACGCTTACTTGAGGCAAACCTCTCGAACCGGGAGTAAATATGCATTTCATTCTATCCATTTCTGCAAGTAAAGTGATTTCAATCAAAAATATCATATTGAAAAAAGAGTCAATTCTTAGGTGGTAAGAGACATAAAAATATATAAGGATATTTTATCTTTACCCAAATTCCATAAATCTTTCATGAAACAAATTGCATCCAAAAACATCTATTATTTGGTAATTGTGAATTACCAATAATAATTGAGGATTTTATTGTCGAAAAGATTTTTTACTAAACTTCTCAAAAGATCCCTTTTAAAATATGTCGCTTGAAAGTCTGCCGCAAGTCATCGAGTGGAAGTTGTCTCACTAATTCACCTCATCTGCATTTCTTGATTGGCCTGAGAATTCCCCGACCTCCTCTCTTTTCTACTCTCCTGCCCCGTACCTCGGCCCTCGTAGTTTGCCTGGGTCTGAGGATGTCTTCACAGGCGAAACTCGAAACTCACCGTCTTGAGGAGGGGTTACAAAAAGACGAGGGTGAAAAGTACTAGAACTTGTACTTGTGATCCGGTGAATAAATTGCTTGAATATATTAAAGTGTTTATTGCTTGATATTATTTAAATTGCTGTTCTTTGACAAGGTACGTTCCTGTTATTATGAACGTTGCAGTAATAGGCAAATTGTAGACATGCTTATTTTGCTATAAAATTATTGTATATAATCGTAGCTCATTTAACAAAGTGTTCACTTCATAGAGGCATACAGGTTAATAGCATGTTACGTTTGTAAGTACATAAAACATTAAAACTTGACTGACCGGAATTTAATACTTTAAATAAGAATTAATACAATAAATTAAATAATGAACCATTCACTGGAAGTAATCACATTGTGGTTAGATGTAATTAAAAATTTAAAAAAAATATTTGTTAAATTATTTCCCTTTAAGTGCAGAAAAATCTACTGTAGTTACATTTAAATATTTACTACTTTAGGTGCATTTGGCCTCTTATTGTTATAATAATATAGATAAGTATTTTTAATGTTGTGCCTAGAATAGTCATAGAGGCGCTATTGTTTAAGAACTTCAAATTTAATTTAATTTAACTAAATTAATTACATAGCTCTACTTCGACTTTCTTACCAATGTATTATAATTTTCTTAGTATTATATTTTTCCATTTTGCATGGTGGAGTATTTAGTTTCCAATTTATTTCGTTTTTACTTTGTTTTTGCTTTAGATGTTGTTTTTCATTTTGTGTTCTATTTTGTTTTTGATTTTGTTTTTTCATTTTGCTTTGATTATGTTGTGCTTATTTAGATGTTCTTTGCCATAAATAAATAAAGTATCATGTAAAAGTAGAACCGGGCGTGAAATTCGGTAGTTTCCAGTCGTTCGGCGTTAGAGCGTTGGAGATCAAATTGGAAGACAAAAGGCAGAATCATTTTTTTTCCTTCTTGCATAGTCTAAATATGATATATTTACGGGGATAGTTAAGAATGCTTGACAAATCAGTTCCAACTTATGAAATAACATTTAAATAACTGTTTTTTTAAATATTATAGGTTCAAAGTAGAAGTTCTAGAGTTCCTTGAACCGGGGTTACAGACTTCTTGCGTGATAATGTTTTTTTATTTTATTTTATTTATATTTGGGAAAGTTGACAGCAAATCATAAATTACACAATAATACAATTATAAATGGTTAATTATGCCAATTATAAACTTTCCACAGATAATAATAGTAAATATTATTATTAATAATATTATTTATAATATATATATTTATATATATTTTTTTTTATAATATTATTTTTTAAATATTTATATTGAGGGATCAGTAGGATTTATCGGACCAGTTAAGATTTCATCAGAGCCGAACCCTCTGATATGAAAATATCTGGAGTCGGTGAAATATTTTCCCATTATGTTTCTGGTGGATTGACGTATTGTTCTTGTATTGTTTTATTCTTATATAGTGCAATTACATTGCGTTAATTTACTAGATATTCATTTGTGGAAAAGTGTGTGGAAGGGTTTAGTCTTTCATTTGGGAAAGATTCAACCCGGACATGAAATCTGGAGCACCGTAAAATGTGTGACATTATAAAGGTGTTTACTTAATTAGTTCATTTTTAGTTACATTATGTGAGGGGGGGAGGAGAAATATAGGATAAGGGTTAAAAGGCTAAGGACGTGAATATATAGGGGGAGGGGTATATTGAACTTCCTAGTTTGAGTCATGTTGCTTAGTGAGATTTTGTTTTATGTCATGTAACGTCGAGTTAAAAATGTAATAATTTAAGTTGAATGAATGGGTGGATCTGTAGGTAAATGAGTTATGTTTGGAGTTAGTCTTGCAAAGAGGAAGATTAAAAGTAAGCGACTGTCTACTGTTGCGATTAGGAACGTGGAATGATAGGCGTTGAAGAAGATCAGGAATATCGATTAAGTTATGTATAATTTTAAATAACATTACCGAATCTGCTATATTTCTTCGACAAGTTAGCGTCTGTATTTTGAAGAATTTGGCAGAGTCTTCATTACTAACATGAGATCGAAAAGAGCGGAAATTGAGATACCTTAAAAATCTATTTTGAACATTTTCAATTCTATTTTTGTGTACTGTATAGCCTGGGTTCCATACTTGACGTGGCATGATATATATTTGGACGAAATATTATCACGCAATAACGCCGTTATGACTATCCCGTGATTTTTCACGGGTCTCCTAGCGTCTACTAAATTTTATCCCTATTGTATGTCTCGTGGATTTATAATGATAATGATATTAAAGGTAATTATGGTAAAGTTACGTAGGATATTATAGTACATAAACATCACCACCTAATGTTCCTCGTAAGAGTAATATTAAGAAGGTATGAAGAGCACCACGAAAAAAAAACTATTTACGTTTAGTGCTGTTAGTAGTGCCACCTCACCAACTGCAAAATTGGTTTCGTTTTTACGACTCAAAACTTCAGGAATGAAAGCGCAAGACATGGCAGACGATAAAATCCTTCCAGGATATAAAACTAGATTTGAAAACACACCTGGGGAGGTACTTATAAAGCTACATTGACGCTTTAGTAAACTGCTTGTTGACAATGAGTTTCTCAGTGTCAATACGAGGAAGTTTCATGTTAATAAATGCACTTTATTTAGATTTGAGGCATAGAAACTTATTAAGCCATTTTCAGACAGGAGTAAAATGTTCTGTAGGTATAGTGGTTCTTTGGGCGGGAGTTTTTTGGTTATGGCCGATCTGTCAGTTTTCAATTAGAAGTGAAAATTTCTTTAGTACCGTTGTGATTTGAAACTCAATGAAAAGAAAAATTGCGACCTATAGGATTTAGCCTGCGAAAGACTGAGATAGAATAATCGGTCTCCTCTTTGTGCGGTGCTTCGTAGCCTCTACCAAGATTCTCGTTCAGGCGTTGATTTGAATTTTCTCTCTAATGTAAAAATTATATAGGTATGTCCTATTAATGTCTTTACCTCATTCATAGTGAAATTTATACCCTGTTTATTTTCTGTAATTCTTATTTTTCTCTTCTTCTGTTAACTGTATAATTGGACAAAAATCCGACTACGATGAACATAATTTTAAAAAAATCTCTTTTTTTACCAGTTTTTAAGCTTGTAATTGCATTATTTGTAAATGTGAAAGAAAACCTGTAGCTTTAGTAAATAACTCTTATATAACTCGCATGTAAGTAACAGCAGAGGGTGCATGGATATGACCGAAAATGAATGTTCCTGGAAGAAAATTGTTTTGAACAAAACTAAGTAATTTTGTTCGCATTTTAAATTGGGCGGCGGATGTAGGTACCGCAGCCCCGGAAACCATCTGTTGGATTACAGTTTGCTACGTTTGGTGATTTAGCAGGGGTGCCCGGGCCATAGGGTGAGGTTTGTCAAGGTCTTAGCGGCCGATAAATCTGCCCACCTGGCGTGGCCGGCCGGATCTAGAGAGAGTGTTTGAGGAGGTGGTTGAGGACCTCTCTAGCTAGAACTACAGTTGAAGGGATGGGTTTATACGTCCTCCACTTCCTTTCCCTAAAAAAACCCACACTAAGATGACGTAGGCCCCTGGGGAAATTATTTTCCTTAAGACCTCCCCTGTTGAGCTATATGTAAAAAAATATTTTTTCTTTATGGAAAAAAAGTTTGGTTCGTCATAAGATTTCATTTTTTCTTTAAATTGACGAATTTAAAAACATTTTTCTTTGAGAATGTAGGTACTAGGTACGCATTTTCTCATTTCCTGGTCGTTCATTGTTTTACTGTGTGACTGAATTCCCTGAATTAGCATTACGATCATTTCAATCCCTCTGCCGAGGAATTAATTGGGGATCACCAGGACTGGATTAGCCGTCGCAACATTTAACTCGCGCAACCGACAAAAAAACTGCCAAAGGAATTTGCATATTAAAAGTACTGGCCGCTGGCTGCGGAGTGCGGGGTTATAACGTACAGAGGGGCGCTGTAGACAAATTAAACAGGAACCAATTAAAAAAAGTCTTAACAAAAATCCAAAATTAAAAATGCAAGCTCTACCTACACGCCGTACAGTCAGAGGGGGCTTTGATGATTATGTATTTTATTTAATCCTTTGTTTACTATGAATTAAATCTTTTATAAATGTTGCATTAATAATTATTTCGGCTGCCAAGAAACTCCGAAACATTCTATTTTCTTTCCAAAAATCCAACATAATCTTCTTCCAATCTCTTGTGCGAGATTGTCGACTACATTCCACCTCCTACAGCGCAAGATTCAGAAATATCCCTTAGAATTTCACTAAATTTCTAGATTTTTTTTATTTTTAATTGACCTAAACGTTACTTTCTCTTGTATGATTAGAGATTTTTACGGCCAAAGTATTATCGCTATTTATTTTTGGGGTATTACGCCGTATACCCTACCTCCTTCTTAAGCCAATGTTCCGGACAGTATTACAATGTCTATTTAAAGATTACATATCTGCCCTGATAATGGATGCTGGAATGCTTTAGGCCCAATTCGTTGGATCACGAAACATGCCCATATAGTTGTATACATTATAAATAAAATAAAATAAATTTATCAATTGAGAATTAAAATTTATTCGTTCATTATATGCCTAAGGTGATTTTTGTCGCGTTGAGTAAAAACAGATTAAGATTTGAAATGACCTACTAATTAAGAATTAAGATGTGAAAAAATACGTTGATTTTTTTTTAAATATGGTTTATTTCGGTTTCGAAATCAAAAAGTACGACAAAAAATTCGCAAAACTATCTTAACCTTATTAAGTATTTCAAAATATTAACAAATCTGATTGTGTTGATACACTCGAACCTGCCTCAACTGCATCTCCTTACCTTCTCAAAATTAATTGAAAAAATTGAAGATGCCATAGTTCAGAACCATGAAAGGTAAAGAAAAAGTCTGAAAAATGCAAAGCAAATATGGAGAGTTGTGAATCATAAAATATCAAACCCTCTACTCTTCTTGAAATTTAAACAATACATCAGAGTTAATATCAAAGAAAGCCCAACTATGTAGGTACATAAAATTAAATGATTTTAAAACAGTTGACAAATCGGCGCCATCAATTTTTCTGACTGTACGAAATTGGCGCGAACGAAACGCGCCTTTTTTATTTCTTGTTGCATATTTGTCAGTTCATTATTGTCGCCATTTGTTTCTCTGCATACAGGCACGGGGAGGAGGGGTCGCTTCAAGTAGAAAGAGGGAATGCCCCCTTAAATAAGACGCGATTTTTTACATCGTAATTCCTGGTACTAGATAATTCGCAATTCAAAGTAATGATTAGACGGATACAAATTATGTACACTTTGTCGTTATTTTTTTTTCGAGATTTTCATCGCTTAATTTTTTTTTTGTATAATTGTAATTTAAAGCACGTTTTAAATAACTGTGCACCTAAGAGTAATACCTGTGTACTGAAAAAGTAAAACCGTGGATCGGTGAGATCTGACATCATGAAAATGGCAAAGTTTTTAGGTTTAGACATTACTTACAGCCCACAAAAACATTTCGATGACGAACTATAGAAGTTTATTTTTTTTTATATATATTTTAAAACCTCAAATTGTAATATTTAATGACTAAAGACTAGACTTAGCGATTCAATCGAAATTTTGAAACAGATTTTTGAAATGTTGACTCTTGTAAGGGCTCTTGTTTCGCAATCCGAAGGTTGCGGGATCGAATCCCGGCGTGGACAAATAATTTTATTTGTTTAATTTGTGTAATTTCACAATTATTTAATTTAAAAATAATATATAGTATATTTGCGGCACGTTACAGAATGAATGATACTCTCAGTATCGCCCTGGTGTAAGACCACCATTTAGAATTCAAAACTTGCTCGAAATGGCTTTACCCATGTTTGGCGACCAGATCTGAATAGCCAGGTACCTACCCCACCTTCCTCTTCCGCGTCTCGTTCCCTCCCCACTACTTTCAGCTACACAACATACCCCAATCGGGGATTCCATAGCCTCACTGGCTCCAGTTGGGAGCAGCGTGGACTCTTGTGAGGTATTCACATTAAAAAAAGAGAGACCCAAATTTTTATGCTGCTTTTATGTTTTTAGCAAAACTTTAAAAACTGATTTTAACAAAGTTCTACAAAACACATCTCTAAAAATACATTACAAATATAATAAAAACGCATGTATTATGATTATAATTTTGAATATAGGTAAGCATTTTTATTATGCAATAAAAACTTTTATAAATCTACCCACTTTTAATAAAATTAATCCTTACGAAACGTCCGTAAAGAATGCTTTATCCACAAATAAAAAAATAATAAAAGCATGTCTTTATTCGCATTGGGATTATTTATCGGCCAGATGTCGCCACCTTTTAATTAACACAATTTACTGCATTCATTATTCGGTACTTCCTCCGGTCTTATTTTTTCTTTTCGTCTTTCTTTTCTTCGTTTCTTTTAGTTCCTTTTCTTTCTTATCCTGTCCTGTAACGCCTCCCCTACTCAACGCTTGCCAGATCGTTTTTTTAATAAGAATAATTAGGTTTAATTTAATTAGTTTATACTCAAAGATATTGAAATACGAGCGATTTGTTACGATGGCCGCCCGTCTAATGAGAATAGTTTGAATACGGAAAGAATTCGTGCATTTAATTGATTTTTTGAAGGTGTGCAGTAGTATTGGTTAACAATATCGGCGACGCCAGGAAACACAGTCCCACCCAATAAAAGTTGCCTATAGTACATCTCTTATATTTCAATAATATCTTTGATAATACCTCATTCTTGACGGTATGCACAAATAGCAGAGGAGTTTTAGAGAAGAATTACAAATCCACCCAAATTAGTTATTTAATTCACAATATTCATAAAATTGGTTTGTTTAAATGAATTTATCAATTTATATTAAGAGAACAATATAAAAATTTATGTTGAACTGGTTGAAATTAAAAACATGTAAATTGTGGGCCCTTTTGCACTAAATTAATTTTTCCACTAGTTTATTTCATTCATACTTTTTTATAATTACCCTATAAGTACCTCCGCTAAAGAAACGATCATAATTATTTACGTATTTAAAAAAAAGAAATAAATAGATATTATTCACTAATACGGTGAATTTGTAAATCTACGGTTCGTACTTCCCAACATCAATTTGGGAGACGGGCATGGATACCTTCGACTGGTATGGGAACCTAACGTCGATTGGTATCGATAACTTATATAATAATAAATAAAGATAATTTACCATAGGTCACCCCAAGTGGTTCATTAGGTTTGGTGACTTAGCAGGGGTGCCCGGGTTCATGAGGTAAGGTTTGTCCAGGTTTTAGTGGCAGATGCTTCTGCCCACCTGCTGCGTGGCGGGTCGGAGCGAGAGTATCCCCTAAGATTAGATAGGCCCCAAGGGAAATTATTTTCCTCAAGGCCTCCCGATGTGGAGTTCACGAAGAATCTTGCAATTATAAATAAGGTTAGCAGCCAATAAAAAACCTGCCTTAAGAAAATGAAGATAATGTTATCATTAGTCGAAGTAAGATGCAGTTTAGTCAATATACTAGTAACTAAAGGGTATAGGGTTTGATTATTATTTTTTTCATTGTACAACAGATTAATTAATTATCCAATTACCGTACAATTTTCTCATTTTGACAGTTTTAACATCTTGGAAGAAGAGGTCGCCACTTTGTCTTTTACGATTAAAATAAAAATGTCAAATCTTTAAAAGAGGTAAGTGAATTGAGTGAATAACTACCCTCGGCGACTTACCTACGCGATGGCGATTATTCACTGTCACCTGCCAGTTCTGACTCCATTTAATTAAAAACACTGAATCGATCAGAAGGTTATTTTATTTAAATTAATCGGATTACAACTTATCACACGATTTTTACATTGTACGGTTCTATGTGGGGATCTGAGAACGTATCACAACACAATGTCTATCAGACGGTAGTGGATTTCAGAATGATCGTATGGCGGTTGAGATCGCCGGTCCGACCTCTATAGTGTTGTGCCCACAGTGTGACCAGTACACAAAAATATAATTTAAGGTGGATGCGTTCACCGTTCCCTACAAATCCAACCTATTTCTTCCCTTCTTAGACAAAGAGGAGAAATGATTTGAAAATTATAGAAACATAATACGTCACATTATTAAAAAAATCCTAATGTCATTCCATGTTGCGACATTTTCTAAATGGATTCGTTTGGCGTTTCCAATTTTCTTTCACATTCATAAATAACATATTTTTTTCTCCCCTCTCGCAATATTCATATCGAGTACTGAGTTCAACGAAACTTAACATAAAGAAATGCACGGATCTGTAGAAACAGAGCATTAGCATATACATTATTGTCAAGCACATTATCTGTGTGTATTCATTATTATCATAAGCTTGTATAGAGGGTGATGAGTTTTCTAAATATGCAAAAACGTTACAGGTTTAAGAGAATAACAAGACAAAACCGGAAATATATCATTCTTAAATCAAATTTTAGACGTATTGACTCTTTTCCACAAAAAAATATAAACTGACTTCGAAAGACTGATCTTTTATCTAGTAAAGCTATGTTTTAAATTTCCAGTAAATATGTTTATTTTTAGTACAATAAGGGTTTATCGTAGGTCGTTGGCAGATTTGTTAATTATTTAAACAAAATTTTGTATTATACAACGCACATTTCAAATCATAATATATAAGCATGCAGTAAAATAAATCAATAAAATATCTGGGAAATCTTTGTTTCAGAATTTTAATTTTAGTTTAAATAAAATCATTTAAAAAAAGATCCGCACACGTGTTTTGTGACGGAAATACTTCAGTTTGTCTATTTATATTTTTTTGACATTCTTAATTTGCTTAGACATTTTTAAAAAATTATAATTATATATGATCAAAAAATTATTACAAAAAGTACATAATTTTAATAGTTTTATCATCATGCCTTTCAGCATTTTTGGATGTATAAATTAAAGCAAACTTTGAATGAAACAAAATCGATATTGAGGTATAATTGAAACATGTACATTTCTTAAGGAATAATATGAACTAAACCTGTCAATTTGTCTGTCGTGAACGGGAAACTTTCCTGGTTGGACAGGCAAAACTTACTAATATGTAATTTGTATCTACTTTCTTTTGTATGTGTCTTTAATAAATAAATAAAATAAATTTTAAAAAGCTGGTACGGAGAATAATTAATCTTTCTCATTGGAACCGCCCTGTACGATCATAAGAACATCTTTCGACGAAATATGGATATTCGGCCGCTGGCTGATTAAAGTATGTTTTGTACGTGTAGCGTAAGGTATAGTTTGTAAACGAATTATTATTGACATTAATGTTGCAGTGAAAGATTTTTATAGTTCGCGTGTATCTATTAGGAACATGAATATGAAATCAAATGCAGGTCTATCACCACCTGCTGGACAGCTTTATTAATTTTAGATTTTCTTTAAACAGTTGATATTTTTAATAGTAATATATTTTAAGATTTTATGAAAGGGCGTTACAAAAAATGTTAAAAAAATATCACAAAGAGCAACTTATTTAGAGGGGTGTAAAAATAGGGTGACTGGACAGTTCAGAATAAAATCAACTCAACACCTCCGTTGAAACGTCATTAAAAGTGATAAAAATTTGGTTAAGCCGCCCGAATTCCTACTGATTTCTTACATATCCCCCTTAAACATTTGAAGTTTTTAAGCTCTTAAAAAAATATATGTTATTTTTTAAGATAATATCCATACATTCCCAACGCCGAAATGCAAATTATATGAAGTATGCTCAGAAAATTATGATTCAGTTATTTTACAAGCTATATGTTTGAAAAAATTCACAGTGTTTCTTAAAATGCTATTTTAGACAGCCCCAAGAGATTTTTGCTCTGTTTTAAACAAGTCATGTTTTAATATACATTTTCACAATTCTCGCTTCAATTATAGGTACCGTTTTAAATATTAGCGCACTCTCTCCAACATCCGTAATTCCATATACCTCCATCTTCATCTTTTTGAGTAGGGATACGGCGCCTTAAATAGGTATCGTTAGGTTAGGTTATATTTTTCTTTTTTTTCATAGCTTTTAATGACTTTTCAACGAGGTGTTGAGTTTATAAAAAAAAATGGTTAAATAGGTTACGTTAGGTTAGGTAATGGGGCGACAGCTGATCCACCGACAGTTGCACCCCGGCATACTTATATACAATATGCAGTCGGTTAAGGGAAAATACGGTATTCCTACTTAAACAAAATGTTACTCAGTGACTCCGACGGGGTGTGCAGAAAGAATGTACCGCTGAGTAAATACTTGTCTGCATACTGTATATTTCAGCGTACCTATAAGTATAAAAGATCGGCACTGTATATAAATTTGTTTGATGTTCATATCAACTTATTATTAAAGGTATTTTTTAAATCGATTTAAGGTTTTAAAGTTTTAAGTTTTACACAACTGATAACCATTTAACGTATATTGATGGTTGTTTATCAGCTATGTAAAATGTAGAATACGTTTATTTGTAAGGCCCTACCAATCAGTATAATTCAATACAATTTATTCATTTTAAAAACATTACAAAATTAAAATTTCAAAGCGTTTTTAAAAGGGAGAAATTATTAAGATTAGATTAGCAGATTTAAGCAATTTAGAAGCACAATCAGACTAACAGCAACAAAGCTTGCCGTCTAAATTGTGCTTCATTGATTATTCGAAGTGATTCTATTAAACAACAAGACAGCTCTCCCGACTGACCATTGGCAGGTTAATTCTGCTACTAATGAGGATATCTATAAAAATTGTTTTAATTGCACGTTTAAATCTTCCATATCGCAAATTGTTAATTTCCCTAAAATAAAATAAATAAATAAACATCCTGTATTCTCCATGTCTGTATGTCTGTATGTGATAAACTGGTATTTCGATGCTAAATTCCGTACGGTAATTGTTAAGTTCGGAAAACAAAAGAATTGGATGAAAAAGAAGAATGAGTCGGCGGCACGCTCGCGCAATGAAAATAAAAGGAGGAAAGAAAAGAAATAAATGATACGTAAGAGAAGTTAAAGGTATTATTTGCTGTGCAGTTCTTGTGCTGTTTTAGCTCCACACGGGGCCCCGAGGAAAATAATTCCTCTCAGTGCCTATGTTTACAATTTGGGACGCGGATATGTGTGACGCCGCTAGAGAACCATTAATGGATAACCAACACCTCTGCCATATGCAGGTCACCCCAAGCGGTTCGCTACGTTTGATGACTTAGCAGGGATGACCGGTTTCATGAAGTGGGGTTGTACAGGTTGTACAGGTCTCGATGGCGGATGCGCCTGCCCACTTACTGCATGGCAGATCGGATCGGGAGGGACTGGGGAGGGAGATATCTGGACATCTGGACTCTAGATTCATCACCTTGCACCGCAGTGGGAGGGGTGGATTCACGTGTCTGTCACTTCTGGACATATTAACTTCATGATTCATACCCATCCATCATTCCTTTTTCTTCCAAGAACTTCATCTCCTTCCTTTCCCTAAAAACACAGCATCCCCAAAGGTGACATAGACCCTAAGGAAATCTTTTTCCTCAGGGCCTCCTGTGTGGAATTAATGTAAAAAAATCGTCTTTTGGAATTATGTGTGGAGAAGAATCTGCAACAAACTGCGTTTCAGGCCGGATCGGGAGAGACTTCACCGACACCGACCCCCACATTCCTACCCACCCCTCAAACACTTTTCCTTCCCAGAACTTCATCTTTATTCTTTCCTAAAAATACACTTCACACAGAATCCCCAAAGATGAAAGACCCCGAGGGGACTCATTTTCCTCAGGACAGGACCTTACTATGTGGATCTGATGTAAAATAATTAAAAAATATATATATAGTAACAGAATTTTTTAGTTTCATGTTGATTTTACTAAACAGAGTACCTACTAATATAAATATTTAAAAAAGCAACCCACAGCGTAGAAATCCACTTTAGAACCCCTAACCTAAAAAAGTGCGTGAATTAAATACCAAATAATTCTTCCCCCATACCCTCAGTAATTTATTCGTTTGCATTATTCAGTTTCGATACAAAACAATATGTCCAACGCTGCAGCATGCACTATTGACGCAATTCCACTCAGGCAGAAGATGCTCGGTGCAGTTACACCTGGTTACTATTATCATGGGTATGTAATGTTACCTGCGAGATACATGTTCCTGCGCGGTTAATTAATTGCAGCAAGGGTAATTAATTTATTCGGCGTGTTAACATTATTTATTTGCGATGCTGCGGTACTAAAACGGAAATTAATTCAAAAGCGGACATGGACAGGGGGCCAGTTGTCAATAAGAAAATAACACAGATTAAGTCTAGACTGCCTGGAAAAAACTAATAACAATGTAGTCGCAGACATTTCAAGAGATTTTTTAACACTACGTAACCAAATAAACTTCTTTGGGTTAACCCGCTTGAGTGCACTGAAGCAGATGAATTTAGTTTAATCCGAGTTTAGAGTGAAAAGATTGCTATCTAACCACTGTTTGACCTTGTTTATACCTTTTACTGTGAGATTCATGCCAGGTTTTACCTTCAAATAGTAAGACTGAATCATCTGTAAATGTAATAATGTGGTCTGCAAAGAAACTATTACATAACTAATTTATAATATAAACATTAAACAAAGGTGGTCCTAGAATACTTCCTTGAGGTACACCAAGTTTAATATTGATTGGATCGCTTAGAGTATCGTTAATATCCACTCTTTTTATTTATCAATAAAATCTTCTACATATATAAAAATGAATATATGTTTGCATGCTTGATTGTTTGTTATCTTTTCCTAAACCGTTTATCCGATTGCGATGAAATTTTTGGTATTTTATGTGTGCATCCCCGGGATAGATTTTATATATACCAGTGAGGTATATAAAGGTAGCACGCGAGATGTTTGAAAAATGAGTATTTAATATAGCTTAGCAGCAGGGAGGGAAGAAGGTAGGGGAGGGGAAGGGGAGGCGGAATGGGAACGGGAACGAGGATGAATTGGAAAGGCCACGTAGGAAGAAACCATTTCTTTATGTAAGTGGCATTGCAACGCATACTGGGAACTTGCTAGTTAATTTCTTTTTCTAAATAAATCATCAACAAGTAATTATAGAACTTACCTTCAATATTGATGAATATTAATTAATTCACCTCTCACGAAAAGGTTTTAATAAGAAGATAAGGCCCTTTAGTTTGTTTAATAAATCATAGAAATGAATTTAAAATATTCGTGGCAAATTGCTTCCAGTGACGAACACGGTAGGAAATTAGCTGCGACAAGGAAACAGGATGCGAAACCTTTGAATGAATATTCAAGAGGCATAATTTAACGAGAATCTGTAAGGATGTAAGGAGAGAAGCTTGTTTTATCTAATGAGCCTAATTCACTGCTCCCCCTTCTGTGCGTCTTCACGCTTTGTAGGTTTTGTGTTGTCCTCGAGATAATGTATTTATTACTTTTATGACAAGGATATACTATCTAGCAAAATATGACCAGTGATTAAACATCATCTTAATATCAATGTACTGAAAGCACCCAACATTTTACTTTATTTATTTATATTTTTTAACATATAATGTAATGGTGTATTCTCAGACCTCCTCACCAGGATTCCTGTTTCGAGGTTGACTGTAGGTTGTTGTCGTTGTTGTGTTGGTGTTAAATCATGGTTTTTATGATGTTTCTTTACTGCGTTTGATGATTTCCTCATCTTCATATTTATTGACTGTGTTCGTCGATTTCCTTATATTCATGTTTGTAGACTTTCGTGTTTGTTAAATATAGGTTGATGTATTGGTGTTTTTTATCGCCATGCAAAATAACTTTTGATAAATTGCAAATTAACTTTTTTCAAACCTTTCAACAACCTTCCACAATGTGGAAAAGAAGAATCATATGTATATTTATTTCTAAAGAAAGATTTTAAAATAAGCTAAATGTGGAAATGGCTATGAAATATTTTTTATAGAATCAGTATCAGTAAAAGACGAAGATCCGACTTCGCTCTCTTCATAGTACCATCTCTTCTCGTGCACTCATTCGTCCATCCGCTCTACAAGTCCAAATTATCTGTATTATGGTCCTCTTCCTAATGTTGTTTATAACATGTAAATACATGAACAAATTTGTTCGCATCTTTCGTTAGAAGCATTCTAGAATTTAAATCTACAATATGGTCACCTGAATTTAATAATCACATTAATATCATTGAAAGACTCCAACGCATATTTTTGAGGTGTATTAATTTCAGACTTGGAAAGGACCTAGAATTCTAAAGTATCAATAATTATTAGAAAAACAAATTATATTTTACTACGTTCATTGATATGTGGAAGTTAAGTGACAGAATAATTTTTTCGATAATATTATATAGCTCTGATACATTAACGTTGATTATTAACTTTCATGTTATGTATTATTGTGATAATTCTACTACAATTTAAGGTTACAATTATTCTATTATAGATTATACACCGTTGGTAACTTTTTGCTAATGTAGCTGATGTTTTAATATGTCTTCTATTGAAGTATAAAGCTCTAGGAAAGTACTTACACTTTAGCAGCGCATATTTTTGTTTATCTTCTTCATTGATTTAATTTACTTTGTACTACTTTATATTATTTTTTTTCTTTTATTCTGTACCTTTACTATAAATAAACATATTTTATGCAAAGGGCAGTTGTGCCGTTAATTCCAGGTAAATAAATAATTCTTAAAGAGAACAAAAATAAAGGTTCTTTCTTAACATGTTTTCACACCTTATTCGATTAATTCAGTGATCTCAGAAGGTGTGATTGCGATTAATCGCTCTCACCCCCTCTGTTATTAATACTCGTGTATCGATTCGTCCCTTTCTCCCCGTATCATGTTCGCTAATTAAACAATAAATGGGCGCCGCGGGCTATTTGCTTATCGTGAGAAGAATCAGCAATATTTTGTAGGGGGTGTTTTTTTTAGATTATAAAAAGAGTGTTTTTAATTTACGCTGAAGCAACGGGTCTTTTTTAATGCGTGCGATTAAATCCGTCCTTGGACTTTTGAATTGACGTACGAACAAATTAATAACGGATTCGTGATAAAAATAAACAAAAATTTTAACAAACCAAAAAACGACTTAAAAAATGCACTAAAAATTAAAAAAATAATTTCGTACGATTGTTATTTTTGGAGTCGGTGTCAGCCAAGGTAACTACATACATAGGTGAGATGTGGAGATCTTGGCTACACCGACTCCAAAAATAAAAATCGTACAAAATTATTTTTTTACTTTTTAGTGCATTCTTTGAAGTCATTTTTAATTTTATTAAAATTTTTGTTTATTTTTTTTAATTTTTAGTGACGAGCGTAAGCGTTTTAGTGCATAAAGAAGTTTTACTTCAAAAAAGAATCATCGAAATCTGTTAGCGTAATATTGAGTTATTCGTCCATTTATCGCGCACATACATATTGCAAATTTAAGACATATATGGTTTTCTCATAGATTACATTATCAGAACTTGACGAAATTGAAATGGGACCACACGGGAAGAACCAGCTTTCGAATAAAAAAAGAATCATCAATATCGGTTCACCTATTCGAAAGTTCTGAGGTAACAAACATAAAAAAAAAAAAAAAAAATACCGTCGAATTGATAACCTCCTCCTTTCCGAAGTCGTTTAAATAAAACAAAATGTTTGTGTGTAGGTGCTTTGCACACATTTAAAAAAAAAAGTAGATGTACATAATGACCGTTCTATAGTTTGTTTTTCAAAAAATTACATAATAGACTTAATTTTCATTTTTCAACATTTTCAAAGCAAGATATCTATGATATTATATTTTAATAAGAAACCTAGTGTAGAGTAGGTACAACAAATAATATTATGATTGGAAAAGATCTAAACGGTATTAGAAAGAACAAACACTAGGATTTATTTTCAAATGTAAAAATTAACTGCAAAACGATTAAAATGAAAACCTTTATGAAATGAAAGCTTCCGACAGCAATTTGAAAAAAAAAAATTTTACACGAAACCACAAAAAGTGAGTTAACGATAAACTTTAATTCACACGCGGTAGAATTGAAACATTCAGAAAACTAAAGTAAAAAAGAGTGGGGAGACTTCGAAGCTCTTTTTTTTATCAATATGAAGGATGATTTTTGTCGTCGATTTCCGGTGCACCTTTTCCTATACCTGCATTTGGTCATATATATTAGTTTTTGTATTTTCTTCTTCGGAGTCGCTATATTTTGTGTTTTCTTTTGCCTGATCATTTTGGAGTAGTTTGAATATTGGCTATTGATATTATAAAGGTAAAAATAGGGATATTTTTTGGATTTCTTAGGATTCGATCCTTGGTCAGCTAAATGTCTGCAAAGTCAGGCGCTTTACACCAAAGCAGACTTGCGCGGGACTGTGGATTTATCGATTTATATTGGAACCGGGTGCCAGGTACCGAGTAAATAATTTAAAGCTATCTCCTTCTCTCGCAAGCTAAATCCTATAGATGTATGTGTTTGTCACTTTTTGGAGTCGCTTGTTTTCGTTTCATCGAGTTTCAAATCACAACGGTGCTAAAGAAGTTTTCACTTCAAAAGAATAATCGTGAATTTACAAAGCAAGGTCAGTAGAAACAATAGCCTACCAAGTAATTCATCTAAAATGTAACAATATTATTTGATATGGGGTGGATTCTTAAGCTCGATTTCAACCCCTATTGTAAATCCGATCCTATTTCATAGGAACATTAAAATGTAATCCCCGTAGCTCAAACCCTATTTGGTGTGTCGGCCGCATAAGCCAGGAAAACCTCGGCCCGGCTGACCACGTGGATTAGAGCTTTAAGCTTCGGTCACGGTCACCACAATTAAAAGGGAGCTTTATATTGTTTTTTTTAAAGGGGCTTCTTTTTGGGTACAATAATAATTTTTATTGTTTCATGACGTGTGCACATATTAATTGATGGTGAAGGTAATGTTTTACATTATTATCAAATTTTGTAGCTAAGGGAGTCGAGCACAGATAAATCGATAACTTTACAATATCGGATCGATAGACGTATTATATGCTGAGTACGGTTTTACTGTTGACAGCCGAACCGATATTGACAGGGAATAAATAAGAAATCGATATACGCTGGCAACACTGAAGGTGTTCTCCTTGAATCGATATTCGACATATTAGAAATAAGTTTCCCTGAAAGTAGTAGGGAGAGAAGGGAGATGGGAAAGAGGAAGGTGGGGAGCTGGCTATTCAAATCTGGTCGTTTCAAGCAACTTTACAATTCTGAGTGGTGGTCTTACACCAGGGCGATAAATAAAGTATATTTTACTCTGGAACGTATCGTAACAATAGCCTGTAATATTTTAAATAATTAAATTGCAAAATAATGCAAATTAAATAACTAAAATATATTTTCTCACACTGGAATGCTAGAATACTAAAACCCGCAAGGCTAGTCAACTCAAAAGGTGTCGTTACCACTACCTCTCGACCACGGAGGCCGTCAATTTATTATATTATGCTAATTTCTTTTTTACTTTTTTACTTCTTTATTTTTATATCTATTATTTTATACTTATTTTCATTCATAATTTTCTTTAATACTATGTTATTTTATATTCTTCGATATTATTTTGTAATCTTATATTCCCTTATATTAATACTTTTTTAAAATGTTAATGCACTATTTGTAAAATTGACCACGATAACATGGGCATGTGCCTAGCATGGTGGTTGGAAAATCCACAAAATATATCACCATCAAAGCAATTAATAAAGAAAAATAAAATAAAAAAACTGTTCAAAAAGTGCATTGTTTTAACTCACTATTAATGTGCTGACTTGTATAAATAAATGTATGCATGTAATAAATGTGTGTAATGTATAAATACGTATATAGTGTTTGCTTGCATGCACACATATTGAAAAAAAAGTTATGTACATTTTTATAACCTAATTCTAATTCACTTCTTTTCCCCTTTCTATTTTCTATTTTTTATTATAATGTTTTTAATTTTTAGCATCATTTATACTAAATCCATATGTTTACACTAGACTTCATATTTCATACAAAATAACGATACTCCATTGGTCACCATGAAACAGGCAGCCGCCTAGTATGGTAATCAAATATATCTACTCTAAATGTCTCAATTATGTATCATGTGTTTCAAAAATAAATAAATTCCACTTATTAAAATATGCAGGTATATTTACACTTATGCGAGAAGCATTCATTCCGTCAAAGAATTTTTCGATACAAAATCTTACCAGAAATGATATTGTAAATCATTAAGTTACAAAACTTTAATATTTATGAAGCACACGCGAAGCTCTTTTCGATAATGCAGGGCAATATTTCATAATTTGCTGCGAATAGACACTTTCAATGCATTTTAAATGAATTCAGGCGCACGATCGGTTTATTTATTCCATTTTTTACCCCATGTTTCAAGGCAACTCTATTTTCCACCTATTTGCTAGCTATTTTCCAACACGTGTAATATACATTAGGAATGTTTGCATAATTTATTAACTCGAGTTTGTATGAATGGGATTGAGAAATATACAAAAGTGCTATTTATCAACTCAAAAACATATGGGGCATAGAATTTAAGGGAGATTTATAGAGAAAATTGTGATAATCTTGAAAAACCATTTATTTATTTATTTTTAACTTTATGAATAACACCTTAAATTGTAATATTTAATTAAATGAAGACAATCGAAAATATGAAAACAGAAAAATCAGAAAAAAATATATTTATTTATTTTATTAATTTATTTATATAATTTGTACGTATATTTATAACAAATTACAGGCAATATAGCCTAAGACGTTATAATTGTACCATTTATGCAGTGGGCACATCTGGGACTCGAACCCAGGACCTTCAGCTTTGCGGGGCGCAACTTTGCAGAGCCGAAGTTCCTGGGTTCGAGTCCCAAATGTGCCAATATCAATTTTGATTTTTCTGTTTCCAGATTTTCGATAGAGTTTCTATTGTTTATTAAAAATATTAGTTAATATTGTCTCAATTTATTTATTGTTACTACGTCAATACTTAGTGAAAAATCTCGCTATTCCCATTGGAATTCATGGTATGGACAGCGATATGCTGAAATAGGCCAAGCCAAATAACGCTGGCGCTTTTATAGCTTTTTTTCAGAATGTTTATGCAGTTTTAATTTTACTTAATTTAGGTCTGTCATTAGCATTTTATTTTATTTTATTTATTAGCGTTGTAAACAGAGCGTATAAATTCATAAACGACAGCGATAATAATATGTATATAAAATAACGATAAATAGAAATTTAGAACCATAATACAAAAATACACAAGAATACCTATAGCTGATATAAACAATTCTGATAAAGTGCATCTTCTTACTTAAATCTACGAAAAGTTTTAAACGAATTTTTTCAAGGGTTTACATTTAAATTTTGATAAATATCAATAATATGTACATTCTTATTTTGTTATCATTATAATTACCCTCCTGTGTACCACTGTGTATCATGTATCATGTATCACCGGATTGTAAAAGCCATTTTATGGCGTTGAAATAAATAAATAAATAAATAAATAATATCTTTCAGGAAGTGATTTTATTTGAATTCGAACTGCTAAAGGTACGAGAGAAAATGTGGTGAACTAAAAATTAAAATAAAAAAAATCAATGAAATATTAAGTTAGTAGTTAAACATGTGGCATTCAATAGAGTGTTATTTTTTTTATGCACGCTTTGAATTTATCAAGGGTCGTGTTAAACAAATCGATATTTGGGCATAATCTGTTAAATGTGCTACAACTTCTTCTTATAAATAAATTTTCAAGATAATTTGTGTTGCTCTTAGGGATATAAAATGTACCCGGAGATCGAGAAACTCTTAATTGACAAATGAATATTTTGTAGTAAGTATGGGCTATCAATGAAGTTATGAATAATCTTATAGAGCATTAATAGGCCTCCGATGTCTCGGCGTTGATCAAGAGATTTAAGGTTTACGAGGACATAGTTTTCATCAAAGAGACATATTTCATAAATTTAAACTCTTTCTATATTTGCTTTATATCTAGAACAATGAGGGTTCCATTCTGCAGAAGCATACTCCACGTGGCTTCTAACATAGGATATGTAAAGAGTCTTAAATGTTTGTGGATTTTTGAAAACTGAACTTACTCTAAGACTAAATCCCAACATTTTCAAAGCCTTTGACGTGATATGCTCGACTTGAGATTATTAGAAGCTTACTATTTAATGTAACTCCAAGATTTCTCATTACATTTACTCTGTTTAAAATATTGTTCTTAATAATGTAGGGATATAATATTGCGTGTTTCTTTCAACATGACACTACATTTATCTGCATTCAAAAGAAGGTGATTTTCTAGACAATATACATTAACCAGAGAGTCAAGTTCATTCTGGAGCTCTAGACAATCCATCTCAGATTTAATGATTTTGACAATCTTTTTGTCATCCGCATATAGGTACAGTTGAGATTTACGGATGAAGTTATGAAATTGCCATTGGGATGTGCACAGATATTAATACTTCAATCAAATTAGCACATGTTTTTTTTAAATACACGAGGCTGTTTATAAAGGATGTCTTTATTGTTATATTCTATCGCATTATACAATTCGAGACATTGGATTAAATGGATAGTACCGTTATTAAAGAACCCAAAACGAAGTTGTTATAAATATATATTTTTTTATGTACAATAGTTTTGAGTGCAGAAATCTGAGTTTGGAAGCCACCTCCTATCTGGAGAAACTTGATTTAACAGTGCAGCAAAAAAAAACCTTTTAAACAATGTGCTTAAGCTGCCGCTACCCGAATTTCTACCGATTTCTAACATTAAACATTTAAAGTATTTAAGCTTTTAAAAAAAAATGTTTTTTTAAAAGATAATATCTAGACGTTCCCCACGCTGAAACGTAAATTATATGAAATTCCCTAGATAGAAAAAAAACGCAAGTATGCTCCGAAAATTATTATGAAAACTTCTTTAAATGCTATTTTAGATGCTCTCCACGAGATTTTTGCTGTATTTCAAACGAGTCATGTTTTATTAAACATTTTCACAATTTTCGCCTTAATTTTATCGTTTTAAATATTAGCACGCTCTCTCCAACATTCGTAATTACATATCACTCCTTCTTCTTTTTGAGCGGGGATACGGTGCCTTAGCGGCTTAGCATTGAGCTATTTGCTGGTTTTTGTGTTCCTTTCTCGTAAAGTGTTAAGATGTAAAACTCCTTAAATTGGGTTAACTATAAAAATAATACACCGGTTTGAAATACTGTGTTGTGTAAAATGTAAAGCAAAATAAAAGAAATAATAATACAGCAATTTTTTTTAAACACTTGCTTCACAAAACTTTGGTCTATAATAAAACAAGATTTCTTCCAAATAAAGCTCGCTGCATAATATATCACGATAAGCCCCAGGAAATAAGCTTTCTTTCCCTCGATATAAAATAAATGGCACCCTTTGTCCCGTTTGTTAAAATATTTTATAAATATGCTATCACTTTTTCCCATTATTACATAATGCCTGTTTTTGTGATTTGAACCAAAAATCTACCCCTAGTCGCAGGGGAGGGTTTGGTAAGAAAGAATTAGGGTGGCGAACACATATTTCAACTTATTTTAACAGCCCTTGAAATTTTGCTAAATTTTGGGGAATTGCATTTGAAAAGCTTTAAGCATTAAATTACAACTTCATATTATTTGATAAACTGCTTTCTCAAGTACATATTTATTGCAAATATCGATCGACAAAGCTTCAATGATTGCAAAAAATTTTATGTAAAAAAGCGTTTTATTCATTTAATAAAATTTGATGATTAATTTCGGTTCCTTTTGGAACAAGCTTTTGGGGTTGCAATTAAATGTATGTTATTAAAATTACTATTATTATTATAAAACTTCGGTGGCTAAATCATGCGAATAGAATGACCGAGAATCAAGCACCAAAGTCCCTGCTGAACTCAAGACCGATAGGGCGAAGGAGACTGGGAAGCGACAACATCCTCAAATATATCTACCTTGGAGCTTGTTATGGTTGCCCATAATTCATACGAACATACTATACAAGCGGCAGGTTGCCCATAAATGCTACGAACGGACTATACAAGCGGCAGGCAGCTGTGTGTCACGTGCTCAGTACATGTACATTCTCGCGTGATTATTGCTGTCCCTCTCAGGCTGGCAGAAGACATTACCATATATGGCTACACGGCGCGAAATCCAGCCAATGGCAGAAGACATTACCTTATAGGGCACACGTTCGAGTCATCCGTCTCGCTCATCACGGGCAAGCAGCTCCAGCCACCGATCGCCAAAGGAACAGACATATTTCAGACAACGGCGCGAGCGGTCGTACGCACTACTACGTACTGTCGGGCAGTATGCCACCCTTTGACGCGGCTAATTAAGTCTTCACCTACGAACCAAGTATGGCGCTATCACGACAGACGCCTGTATAATCCTACTGCCGCCTACTTTATACCATGGCAGCCCTGGCCGCCCGGCTTTTAATCCGCCTACCATGCCGATAGCCGTTTAATTCACCGTTATCACCCACCGGTTCGGTAAGCTGACCGAATCCGCCCACCATGATGCCGAGAAGCCGCCCACGCACCCCGAGCCGCACCGTTCCTGCACCCGATCTATGAGCTTTGCTCTAGATCTCTCCACTTCGTAGGAAGCTGCCTGCATCCGTACGACGCCACGTGAGATTTTAAACCCTCTTATAGTATTTCCGAGCCTAAATTCAGTAGTATTTCTAGTGCCTCTCTCTCTCTCTTATGCTAGGCCTTAAACAGCTTACCTGGTTGCCTGTACTGTTCACCCTTGCATTATTGAATACATTTGAATTGTGCCCAAACCTTGTTTCATTGGAGTCAACCATCGACAGCCTCGGAGGAGCCCTACGACCCTGAGCTGAGCCTTCCAAGCCGAGGCATATTGCCCCCGGGGGGCCTGCTTAACACTTGTTCCCCCCCCGGGAGGGACATATTTCTGGAGACCAGAAGTATAACACTGGACCCTACGTGGCTTCAGTGTCACCCTGGCCCCAGGAAGTATGACACTGGCTTTCAACGTGGGGACCAGTAGTATGACACTGGCGCGCCAACTGGGCCGAAGTCTTGTCGATTGTTGTCTCCCTAGAAACATAATTATGTAATCTTAGCTATAAATATTTTATATTTGTGCTCCCATCAACAACGGTAGTTCTGTGTGAATTATTCTAAACGTCGCGAGTCCGTCGGCTAGTGCTATTCGAGTGTTAGGTATTTTAAACATCGCTTATTACCGTAACGTCTTACGCTATTACGTTCTATCGCGGCAGTCAGAGTTGTTCGTCATTCGCGCGGAATTTTTTTTTAATTGAGTAATGAATCTCGTTATTTTAAAATCTCCGAGTGGCTGCTGTGTTAGTTGTATTATTTCTTCCTTGAAGAGCAGTGGTTGTTTCCAATAAAAGGGAGTAACTACTGTCGGATTGTGCTCGTCACATCCGTTCCCCTGTAATAGGAAGTTGTAAATGCGACTGCCAGCAACTGCTCTCGTCTTATATTATTCGTCCGAAATTTTTTTTGCTTTGTTCATTATAATAACGCAAAATCATGGAGGCCACCATACCAATAATGGATAGAATATTAAATTTCGAGAAAGCAAACGCGTCGGTAATAAGAAAAATGTTGACAGATAGAGGCGTAGTTCCCAAAAGGGCTTTGTTGTCTTTACGGAAACAATGTGTTGAGTTTAACGAATCCCGGAAGTTGAATTATAAAATAAACGTTAAACGAAAAGTTCAATAAATAATGAGTACAAGTAATAAAGTTAGTTTTCGTTTCTCTCAATAGGTAGTTTTAAATCACAAAATGGAAAACGACGTTACATAATGTTATAAAAGAGAAATTTTAAAGCAACAAATTATAAATTTTCAAAACAGAATAAGTTAATATGGAGAGCTTCCCTTATAATATTAGTTAAAGCCACAATTGTTATTTTTCTTCATAGAAGTTTTGATTTATTGTTGATGCATCATAATAAATTAGAATTGTAATTTTGATTGTTGATTGTCTAGGGCAGAGTAGCTAACTGCGTATTGGATTAATGAACAGTTCAGGACAAATGTAGATTAATAACATAAATTGTAGAAAAAAAAGGAATAAACAAAATTCAGTCAAAAGTTTTTTTTTAAAAACAAAAGTTTAGGTACAGATCGGTTAAAAATAGTAAAGTTCTTAGAAGTTTAATGTTGTTTCGTTTGAAAATCATGAGTGTCATGAACCCACGGTTAGAGATCGTACATCATTGAATTAATATTCCATATTTCACAAATTAGAAAACACAATGTTGTTAAAGTAATAAACGTTCGGGAAGGGAACAAACTTGTATATAAAATGTATATAAACAAGGCAACGTGTATATCAATGTATATAATTGGCTAAGTGTTTTTTTGTTAGTTTAAGTTCTTGAAATCTATCTGAATTGCTTTCGTATTAAAGTGGTAGAAAATTAAATAAATTAGTGAAAAACAGTAGAACATCATTTAAAAGAATAAATTCAAAACTACAAGGTATATGTTACTAGGTACTTGATTTTTCGAAGGATTATCTAAGGAAGGTTTAATAATAAAATTTTGTATATGCTATAGGTATTTACCATAGAGACAGTATTGGAACATGCATTGTTTTTAATCGGGACTATCCCACTCTAAATAGTAGTATGCGGATAATAAAATAAACTATCGTGGGTAAAGACACTTCAGAGGAAACAAGTGAATAGCATCATATGTTCAAATTATCGTTTTAAATAAAAAATAACGAAGAATTTTTAAAGTGAAATCCTTGTAAAATTTAACAGAATAAACTCTCGAATAAAGAACATTTAAATGTTTAGCTTCAATTAAGTTTTTTTTCATAAGAATGTAGGAATGATTTCGGCAACAAATTTACATGAATGAATAACAGTATAATGGAATTCAGGATAGAAAAGATTAAATAAGTTTTTTTTTGGAAACATCTGTGGAAAATTATTAAAACATAGAATAAAAAGTAAACTACGACAGTTAAATCGATATTGTCATTGTCATTTAGTAACAAAAACAAATAGTGAATAGAATCCAATTATTAATGTCTTACTTGTATTAAAGAAAAGGGTTACAAAATTATAAGAAATTGTCTTCTTCATTTTTTCTCGTATTCATAAATATGTCAACGTGATCGTTGTAAGGAAATTATATCATTTTAGATATTGAGTTAATAAACTCAAGAAATGTACTACGGATACATAGGTACCCGCGTATACAATTCTGGTTTCGGACCGTTATAGGAATGCCTTCCTCAGAATTAGGGCAAGAAGTAGTGGGATTGTTAAGATGTGAAATCTTGAACAAAAAAAAAAAAGAAATTTGTGATATAGGAAAGAATTGGAATTAGAGAATTAACCCCTCAAGTAAGCTTTAGGTAATTGTAAATTCGTATAGTTTTGACATAGCTAATTTAGAAAAATGTCATGGCGCCCTTATATAGTTTGATACAATGGAATTTTTTTTTAAAAACAAAATAATAGTAAAGTGAACAATAGTTAAAAAAGTTATGAACAGGAAAGTTGAGATTAAACTGAGACGTATAGTGAAAAGTTATTAGTAAAAAAAGTTATCATCGGATAATATTGTTAAATTAAGGAGTAAATAAATAATAGACATGGAATTTTTTTAAAAAAGGAATTTTCAAATAATCAGTCAAACAGGTAAAAGTTTTAAATTTTGGAAGTTGTAGTAAGAAGCAACGTCGTTAGCAATTCAATTATGATTCGAATTTATTTTATTTTTTTAAATATGTATATAAATTGTTAGCTTATAACATGTAATGTTAAATGTAAACACACGAATTGAATACTTAGGTATTTGAGCGACTTAGTCAGTGTGTATTACGCATCGTATAACGGTGTTATTAAATCTGTGTTGTTAAAATTTGGAAACGATTCTTGTTAAATATAGAGTAACCTTTAAAGAGAAATTTTATAGAAATTATAGTAACATAAATTTTAAAATAATTAATGAAGTTCTGTTTTTTTGGATATTGTGTTATTTTTATGTGTTTATTTTGCCGAAGCACAGGCATTTGAGGAAGGTGATTTCTCATTTGTGTTGGTGAACTAAGGCAAGGTTACTGTTCTCTGAACGTAACGGTGTGGCCACACGGAGATAGACGTTTGCAAACGTATCTCTTGAAAACACGAGAGGATTATAGTATAGCCTGATAATTATACGACGCTATAGGAGAGATCCTTATAATATGCCAAACGCTATAGGAGGTATCCTTATAATATGACCGACGCTATAGGAGGCGTATCCTGAGAATTACACGGAGAGGAAAACAGAAAAACAGAACAGAGTATGGAAATTAGTCCATCAGTAGGAAAAGAAATTGGTTACAAATTGTAATAACACAGTAAATTTAAACACGAGGTGCATGTATTGTATTGTCCTCTACATAAGGGTTTAAAATGCGAATATGTATCATTTTCATTGATTACATGACTTAGTCAGCATTATTGTCCATCATTGGATGACCTTAATAAAAAATTGTAAATTTATTCACGAGGTACATGTATTGTATTGTCCTGTATATACAACCCTAGGACGTCATGAACCCTAGTGGTTAGTACGAGGTTATAACGCATATAACTTAACCTTTGTTATTAGAGAAGTATACAATTCCTTTCTTAATGGATCGTCATCACAAGTGTTGACAATCCGGGACGCCGGTATGTCTCCACGTGAAGACTTGTGTTATTATTGTTATTATTATAAAAAAAAAGAGGTAACTCACCTTACACTAGTGAAATTACTGATGCGATATTTAGTTCATTTATTGTAATGACTATTATTGGTAGTAATAATTTATTACTTTCTCCTAGTGCGTAGCCACTTAGGTTGTTTTTTTTTTTAAAAAAAAATTTTTTTTTAAATTTATATATGATTATGGTTACATAAGTATATAAATTCGTCTAAGAAACACGACACGATACACTGATTGAGGGCGTAGTTCAAGGAACCCTAAATTAGGCTAGGTTTTTCATTAGAAAAAACTGCGTTAGGTATTCAGTATCCTGCCCGGGACCGAAGTAGAGACCTAATTTCTATTTTCGTGGAACAATTTGCATTCTAAAAAGTACTTAATTTTAGATGCAACGAAAGAATATGCAAGCATATTCTTTTCTTTTCGTTGGCAAGAGACGGCATAAGAAAATTCTTGTACAAGTGGTAGGTATAAAGGCACCTAGTTCTCATCATACTGGGATAGGTCATTGGGTAGTAAGAAACTTAGGAACCTTATGGTTGTAAATAACCTTGTGTATATATTAATATAAGGTCATGTATAAATGGAAATATCATTTCAATTATAATTTTTTTTATTTTTTGTCCTTTTTTTTTTCGGGTTTTTCAATCTCTTTCATTGTCGAATTATTCTCACATGTAGGTTAAATCGTTATGGTATTGGACATCTCACACGTTGCGATATAGGAGAAATTGGGGCGGTAAAACGTTCACAATCGGGTAGTTACTCACTCCTTAACGGGGTATGTCTCAATTCTAGCGTATGTTGGAGTGAATTCACGATGAAAAGGCAATGTAATAATAATATTACCACATTTTTGTTATCAGAATAGGCCCAATAGACAACACTATTCGGTTCACATAGGTTGTGGTGGTATCGAATTTTAACCTTCTTCCGCGATCATATAACAACGGTTACTCGTTGTGTGGTATTATAGAGCTGTTACAAGTCTGATAGGATGGAACTTGGGTATCGACCTAACGTGTCATTCGGCTGTTAACTATAATCCAAAGCGTGATAGGATGGCTAAACTCCTTAGAATTAGAGCAGAAGGTTTGTTGGAAACGCGAATTTCCGAACAATGGAAGTATATATGATTCCGGTGTTAGGAAGAAATTCGTTACTCAATTAAAAAAAAAATTTTTTCCTCTTCTAATAACATTGTCGGTAGTATTAAATTTTCGTATTTTTTGGTAAAAATACGTGGCGTTGTTGTTATTTATTTTAATTTTTTTTTCTTCTCTCCTTACATAGTCAAACCCTGAGAGTTTAAGTTGAGTTGAAACAAACTCGAATTGAAAGTTATTTAACAAAATTGTACTCACACACATAGAGTTTTTGGTGGGTAAACAAATGTATATTCAAGTGTTTTAATTATGATAAATGTAATTAATTAAATTACTATATAAATATTTTGTAAACACGTAATTGATTACTTCGGTATCAATATGGTAAGCCAGCGTGTAAAGTCCTTGCCATATCAGGACGCAATTGTACGGTAATTTGTAACTTGCTATATCACTGTATTCAAATAAGGAGTAGTACTTCTCGTAGTAAGAAGATTTAAGAGTATGCACCCAGTTGAGTAAATTAGCTCGGTAATGTCATAAAGTTATGTCATTCGGGTCGTATTGTTCTTATTAGAGAATAATGTAATTGCACTTATGGTCATTACGGTTCGTCTGGTTATTTTGGTGGGAACACCTAGAGGGTGTCCTATGTGGTTTCGTCGAACGCAAGTTCACCGTGAGGATTCCAAGGGATCTATCCGGTTGTCTATGTCGTTGCGGCAAGGGTATATTTCTAGTATACCAAGTACAGCGCTGTACGGGTCACCGAGGGTGAGTCGAGAAAACATGAGAGGATTCATATTATGCCTGAAAATTAATATTCATGATAGGTTTTGTAGCATTACCTTACAATTATATGCGAACATGAGAGGATGGTCGTTTATGCCTGACAATTAAATGCAAACCAGACAAACCATGACAAGCTGAGAGTGCGGGAAACTAACATTTGGGTTGGAATTGAATTGTGAAAATAGCATAAAGTGTATAAAAACAAAGTTGTATAATTTAAAGAATTCCATTGTAAGACGCGAATATGAGTTGGTTTCGATCATTTCATGACATTGGTCAGCGTACAATATTCCATAACAGGAATAAAGTGTATAAAAACAAAGTTGTATAATTTTAAGAATTCTATTGTAAGACGCGAATATGAGTTGGTTTCGATCATTTCATGACATTGGTCAGCGTACAATATTCCATAACAGGAATAGTGTTGGAAATTTTTTGTCTAATTTTAAGATTTTTACATGGTAGTAATCCTTCTCGGAAGGGTCATGTTTTCTTTATTTCTTCATGCACCTTCGTTAGCGTGTCTTGTATCGCACTAGGTACGTCACATTTTTTTAATTTCTTGAGAGAGTTGGCAACCTTTGTTCAGTTTTTTGCTAGTTTTTTTTAGCTTGGCTCACAGGTAGTTAAAATTTTGTTGGCTCTTAGGTAGGGAGTGTTTAAATCCTGGTGAAGAGGTAGCTCTGTACCTCACATTGTGGCAATCATCGCATCACATGCTGTATGGAAGGTCGTGGTCCCCTGCATCAGCCTCGCTGCCTTTTCCCTTCATTTTTCAGGGGGAGGAGGGTAGTGTTATGGTTGCCCATAATTCATACGAACATACTATACAAGCGGCAGGTTGCCCATAAATGCTACGAACGGACTATACAAGCGGCAGGCAGCTGTGTGTCACGTGCTCAGTACATGTACATTCTCGCGTGATTATTGCTGTCCCTCTCAGGCTGGCAGAAGACATTACCATATATGGCTACACGGCGCGAAATCCAGCCAATGGCAGAAGACATTACCTTATAGGGCACACGTTCGAGTCATCCGTCTCGCTCATCACGGGCAAGCAGCTCCAGCCACCGATCGCCAAAGGAACAGACATATTTCAGACAACGGCGCGAGCGGTCGTACGCACTACTACGTACTGTCGGGCAGTATGCCACCCTTTGACGCGGCTAATTAAGTCTTCACCTACGAACCAAGTATGGCGCTATCACGACAGACGCCTGTATAATCCTACTGCCGCCTACTTTATACCATGGCAGCCCTGGCCGCCCGGCTTTTAATCCGCCTACCATGCCGATAGCCGTTTAATTCACCGTTATCACCCACCGGTTCGGTAAGCTGACCGAATCCGCCCACCATGATGCCGAGAAGCCGCCCACGCACCCCGAGCCGCACCGTTCCTGCACCCGATCTATGAGCTTTGCTCTAGATCTCTCCACTTCGTAGGAAGCTGCCTGCATCCGTACGACGCCACGTGAGATTTTAAACCCTCTTATAGTATTTCCGAGCCTAAATTCAGTAGTATTTCTAGTGCCTCTCTCTCTCTCTTATGCTAGGCCTTAAACAGCTTACCTGGTTGCCTGTACTGTTCACCCTTGCATTATTGAATACATTTGAATTGTGCCCAAACCTTGTTTCATTGGAGTCAACCATCGACAGCCTCGGAGGAGCCCTACGACCCTGAGCTGAGCCTTCCAAGCCGAGGCATATTGCCCCCGGGGGGCCTGCTTAACACTTGTTCCCCCCCCGGGAGGGACATATTTCTGGAGACCAGAAGTATAACACTGGACCCTACGTGGCTTCAGTGTCACCCTGGCCCCAGGAAGTATGACACTGGCTTTCAACGTGGGGACCAGTAGCATGACAAGCTTCTAACCTGGAGAGAGCTGGCACAAAACCGAGATGAGTGGAGGAAGATTCTTGAGGAGGCCAAGACCCACCAGGGATTGTAGAGCCACCCATATGAACATACGTAGCTTAAGAAAACATTTTGACGAACTCTGTGTACTTCTCGAAAGTCTAGATTTTTCTCCGAGTATTGTTATTTTAACAGAAACACAGATGAAAGAGGTAATCCCCTATAACCTTCCAGGATATGTCACCATTTCATCTGAATGCAAACATACTGGGCACGATGGTATCACCGTATTTGTGAAAAATTGTCTTAAGAAAACTACCTTCAAAATTTTAGATTTTAAAACAGCTAATGCAATTGAAGTAACATTCAAGCACAATAACTGTAATTATCTGATATTAGCTATATATAGATCTCCTTCCTTAAATGAATCACTTTTCACTAACGAGCTAAATTCATTTTTTAAAACGGCTAACAGAAAAAATTTCAATTTTTCAATATTATCTGGAGATATCAATATAAACATTAATGAAAATAACAAAAGAACAAACTGTATAAATGAATACTTAGATTGTTTATCATATGCAGGATATCAGTCATACATAAACTCTCCAACAAGAGAAAATTTGAATAACTCCACGACTCTAGATCATATATTTGTAAAAACACACAAACACGTCAAAACTACATCTTCAACTCTACATACAAACATTACTGACCACTACCCAACATTTTATGGACACAACCTCTTAACCACTAATTTAAAAGAAAACTCTGGTAATCTAGAAAAAAATAATATTAACTACGACACATTAAACAATCTACTCCATTCAGAAAAATGGGACAATGTACGATCGACAGCTAACCCACATTCAGCATTAGAATTGTTTTATAAAACTCTACAAGATTATATATCGAAAAGCACATACAAAATTGTTATTAATAAGCGAAAATATAAAAAAATCAAACCTTGGATTACTGTAGGACTAATAGTCTCCATTAAACACAGAGATATACTTTACAGAGAAATGTTAAATTATGAAAAAACCTGTCAAAAAAATAACGTAAGAATAATGTCTTTTATGAAAACAAAGTATTTGATGTATAGAAACTTACTAAATAGGTTAATAAGAAGTTGTAAAAAGAAATACTATTGTGAACAAATTGATAACGCAAAAAATGATACCAAAAAAACGTGGAATATTATTAATGAAATAATGAACAAAAAAAAATGGCATCAACTGATGTGAAAGAGATTAAAATAAATAACAATAGTATAACTGACAAATCGGCCATTGCAGAAAACTTTAACAACTTCTTCACAAATGTAGTAGATCAAGTACTTGAATCTTCTAGTAAAATTGATAGTACAACACCCGTAGACTCATCTTTGCATTTACTCTCAACTTACGATTCAATAAATTCCTTAGAATATTGTTATAACTGTTAAACTGTTAATTTCCAATGGGATCTTTACGTGATCAGGGAATAGTTTAGAAATAATAATGCGCGTGTCGAGTATTAATTATAATTGCACAATAATGAGTTCTACAGCTAATCCTAGCTTTCGGCGCTGTTGGTGATAAAGGAGACAGAGCAAGGGCGAACATCTTCTTTTATACTCGTTCATCTTCCGTCTCGCTCTTGCATCCTGAGTACCTTTCTCACATCCTCCCCTACTTAAAATTGAAAATTCCCTAACTACATATTTCATTTTCCTGTTGCTACAAATTTCATTACATACAATATAATATTAGGCTACATATTTCATTTTCTTACAATATAATATACATTATTCAAGTAACTTAAAATTAAGTATAATTTCTCCTCTTCCCTTCCGTTTCTTCTCTCTCTCTCGTTCGTCCGTCTCATCTTGGGCGAAGTCGTCCATGCCACGGTTTAGACCTGAAACATGGAGAAATAGAATTAGAGTCGCTTCTACTGCGCAACATACCGGAGAGATTTAATTCGTCCGTCGACAGTTCTAGTGTGTCAGACGCGATGAATTCAGGACCATCTTCCTCCCGCCATGAAACATGTAATTTCCTTATCTGGTCTAAATGTCTTTTCCATACCATATTAGAATTGTTAATTTTAATGAAATATACTTTGCTGCCTTTTTTCTCAACTACAACCCCAGGGACCCATAATCTATTACCCTGAGATCTGAAATCTCTGGCCATCACTTTCTGACCTACATCAAAACCTGTCTTAATTCTACCCCTATATTGCCTTTTCTGATTGCCTTGGCTCTGAATAACCTTTTGAATTACTTTGTTTTGTCGAGAAGAACCTGAATTACTGGTTCTTTCCTCCACTTTCCTAGGTATTAGAGAGTCAAAGACAGTCCTAATTTTCCTTCCCATTAACAATAATGATGGCTCACACCCTGTAGTTGCATGCACGGTATTCCTATAATCTGTTAAAAAGTTACCCAACTGCTCTTTATAGTCTGATGGAAATCTATTACGTTTACAAATTTTTTTAAGAAAATTTTTACATATCTTAACCGCACTCTCTGCTTGTCCGTTGCTGCTAGGGTGATTAATTGGACTAGTTATATGTACCATACCATTTTTTTTACAGAAAATTTCAAAGTCCTCAGAACAAAAACACGTACCATTATCGCTAACTAAAGTTGCTGGAAAACCAAATTGCGAAAATAACCTATGAAGTACCTCAATATTTTCTTTTGAAGACAGACTGTTTACTTCCAGGCATTCGATCCACTTCGAAGAAGCGTCTACCACAACTAAAAAGTTTTTGTTATGTAAGCTACCATGGTCAATATGTACCCTGAACCATACTTCAGGTTCATATGGCCAGACTGCTAGTGAACTCTTTTGAGATTCTGGTTTAATTTCTAAACAATCCTTACAATTTTCAGTTATTTTCTCTAAATCTTGATTAATTTTTGGCCACCAAACGAAACTTTTCGCAATACCTTTAGTCTTAAAAACCCCTAAATGAGATCTGTGTAACATCTTTAAAACCTCTTGTCTTAAAGACTCCGGAACCACAACTCTATGTTGATATAAAATACACCCATTTATCAATGATAATTCTAACCTTTTTTCCCAGAAAATTCTATTAAAATTACTATTTTGAACTTTTTTTACTGATGCTGGCCAACCCTCGATAAGAAATTTCTTAACTTGACTTAACATATCGTCCTTTTCGGTCTCACTTTTTATCACGTCTAGAGATAAATTAAACCCGTTATTTTCGAAGTAATTAATGTAACCAGACTCTATCTTATCCTCACAGCTTCCCTTTTCAATCGGACACCTGCTCAGAAAGTCTGAACAATTGTTTTTCGACTTTACATATTCAATCTTAAAATTGAACGACCCTAACATAACCGCATAACGTTGTAACCTAGACGCTGCGATTTTAGGAATTTCTCTATTTTGACCGAAGATTCTCACTAAGGGTTGGTTATCCACAGCTAAGGTGAATTCTCTCCCGTACAAATATTGATAAAACTTTTTAATTCCAAAAATAATAGCAGTTGCTTCAATATCTAAAATTGAATAATTTTTTTCCGCTTTACTTAAAGTTCTGCTTGCGAAACCTATTGGCCTTTCAAACCCATTCTGAAATACATGTATAAGTGTCGCCCCAACACCATTGAGACTACCGTCTGTGACAAGTTTCACAGGAATATTTTCGTCGAAATGAGTTAAAATCCTATCCGAAGTTAAAATTTTTTTTATAATCGCAAAACTATTCTCCTGTTCTGTACCCCATTGGAATTTGTTATCTTTTTTAAGTAATTCGTACAACGGTGACAATACATTTGCCATGTTTGGGATAAAATTACGATAATAGCTAATCATGCCTAACAAACTTCTCAAATGATTTAAATCACTAGGTGACGGTGCATTTAAAATAGCTTCCTTATTCCGTTGACACGGTTGAATCCCTTGTTCACTTATCTTATAACCTAAAAACTCAATAACTTCTAAATTAAATTCGCACTTTTCACTATTCACCGTTAAATTACAGCTTTTTAACCTCTCTAAAACGTCACACACGTTTTTCTCTAAATCTTCTTCGTCTTCCCCGATCACAATAATGTCATCCAAATAGAATGTCATCTTCTGTAATCCTGACAAACAATTTGCCATTGCTTTTGCAAACATAGCCGGTGCAGAAGCTAACCCATACACTAACCGTTTATACTGAAATAACCCTAAATGTGTGTTGATCGTTGTGAAACGCCTACATTCCTTTTTCAAAACAAACTGGTTATACGCCGACTTGAGGTCAATCTTTGCAAAAACTTTCCCACCATTGACTTTGGTTAACAGTTCTTCAATCCTAGGTAAAGGGTACTTGTCAATTAACAGCTGATTATTCACTGTTGACTTGTAATCACCACATAACCTAATACTACCATTTTTCTTAATCACTGGTACGATAGGACTCGCAAATTCACTATAATGAACCGGCTCTATTATTCCATCTGAGATTAAAGTATTTAACTCTCGTTCGACTTTTTCTTTTAAAGCGAATGGAATGATTCTATTATTTCGAAACACCGGAACAGCGGTATCTTTCAATCTTAAATTAACTTCATATTTATTAAACTTGCCTAGTTTATCCGTAAAAACTTCTGGAAATTTTTTTACTAATCGCTCTTTTAATGTATTTCGATTAACACAATTCACTATCCCAGTAATTCCTAAGTTAAACAGTTCCATGAAGTCTCGTCCTAATATTGATAACGTAGAGCTACCTACAACAATAATCTTTAACTGGCGGCATTGTCCGTTATACTCTACCAGCGGAGTAAATGCACCTATTACTTTAATGAGCGTATTGTCAAAACCCCGTAGACTAATGTTTTCATGCACTAACTTATTACTATTAAACTGATTGAAATAACAATCCTTGCCAATCACGCTACAAGATGCACCTGAATCTAACATGAATTTACTTCTAATGCCGTCCAAAGAAACCTCTACACAATATGGTTCAACACTATTTATATTATCGACACTTGTATCTGAAAACAAGGTATTCACATTTTTACGAACTGAAAAACTTTTACACTGTTTTGCTAGATGACCCTTTTTACCACAAATTCTACATGTATAGCCTTTGAATCTACAATCCGCCGAAATATGATTATCGTTTCCACAAACGAAACATTTACGCTTTGGCGACGGCGATCGCGACTTATGTGGACTACTCATCCGGTTGAATCTATTGCTTACTCTTTTCTTTTCATATGAACTAGGTGAAACACGACCACTGCTGACACTGTTATTTTCTAAAACAGAGTTAAACTCCCGACCTTGGGCTTGCGTTGAAGCTACGAGTTCGATGCACTCTGCTACTTGGACACACTTTTCGAAAGTATACGATTCACTTTCAAGAAATAATTTTTCCCTGACTTTCCCGGGCTTACATCCTAGCACAAAGAAATCTCTTAATTTCTCCGACAAATTATTCCCGAATTTACAATTAACCGAAAGAGCCTTTAACCTAACTGCGAAATCACGAATTGTCTCATCACTCCTCTGTTTAGCTGTGTAAAACTGTGACCTCTCCTCAAAAAAACATTTCGTCATGCTACAATACTCATTGAGTTTAGAAATTAAATCTTCTAATTTAACATCGGTTACTTTTTTAGGAATACACAAATTTACCAAAAGTGAGAAACAGTCATCCTTCAAGGCATTAAGAAAAATAGCCCTTTTTTTCACATCTGATGCGTATTTGTCATCATTCACAAGGAGATACTGTTCGAGGCGGACCTTGAAATTCTCCCAGTTACCGTCACGCAAACTGAAGGACCCCAATCCTCCTGACTCCATGTTTGCTCTACCCAGATGATACAACAAGAGAGAGAAAAGAAAAAAAAAGAGAAAAACACTCCCCTACGATATTCCTCCTCAATCTGTACTGCTCCGTTGACCCTCTCAGGAAACCGCTTCTTGATCCTTGATGACGATGGCTCCTTCCAGACCCGTCTAGTGACCTGGACACCCAGCTGCCGCTCTTGAAGTCCTGGACCCTCCCGTGCAATCTTCCCCCTTCCGAGAAGTTAGGCTGGCTCCAGTGTTCCCCTTCTTCTTCACTCCTTCCAGTGAAGATTTTTAATTTCGGTCCGGCCTTTTTTACCGACCCGAAAATAATGTTACAACACGTAACTATTGAACTCGCGTGCTTAGCGTGCAATTTTTGCGCGTCGATTCTCGCAATCGTTATATTTAATTCCGTATTGGCTGCGCCACTGTTATAACTGTTAAACTGTTAATTTCCAATGGGATCTTTACGTGATCAGGGAATAGTTTAGAAATAATAATGCGCGTGTCGAGTATTAATTATAATTGCACAATAATGAGTTCTACAGCTAATCCTAGCTTTCGGCGCTGTTGGTGACAAAGGAGACAGAGCAAGGGCGAACATCTTCTTTTATACTCGTTCATCTTCCGTCTCGCTCTTGCATCCTGAGTACCTTTCTCACAAATATTTTTCACCTATCACGATAAACGAAATTGTAAAACACATTGATAGTCTAAAGTCAACAAATTCTACAGGAATTGATGGTTTATCAGGTAACACACTAAAAAAAATAAAACATAATATTTTAATTCCATTGCTACATATTTTTAATATATCACTAAAAGAGGGACATTTCCCTGAACAATTTAAAATCTCCACCATCATTCCAATTCACAAATCAGGAGAAACGCACATATTAGACAATTACCGACCTATTTCCTTAGTTTCAAACCTCTCAAAAATATTTGAAAAATGTATCAAAAATAGAGTAATGAATCACCTAGAACAAAACAAAATTCTGTCCCAAAATCAATATGGTTTCAGAAGTAACCTAAGCACTGAAGATGCAATATTCGATTTGACAAAAAAATTGTACACATCTGTTGATAAAAATAAAAAATGCCTAGCTTTATTTTTAGATTTAAGAAAAGCTTTTGATACGGTTAACCACAATATACTTATAAAAAAAATTAATCGAATAGGTTTCAAAAAAGATACACTAAAAATTCTCACAAACTATCTCAAAGACAGAAAACAAAAAACAAAAATAGGGAATTTTTATAGTACTGAAACGAGGATAAAAAATGGAGTACCACAGGGTACTGTGCTTGGCCCAATCCTGTTTTTAATATATATAAATGATTTATGTAATCTTGTAATCCCTGGTGATATTGTATCTTATGCTGATGATACAGTAATAATTGTAAACGGAAAATCCTGGCTTGAAACTTATTTAAATGCATCAAAATGTATTGCACATGTCTCATCATGGCTTAATAGTAATAGACTCTTCCTAAACAACAATAAAACATTTTACCTACCTTTTTATAAAAACAGTAAAAACAAACCCCCCAATAACCTTAAAATTAGAATTCATAATACTAACTGTAATCAAGTAATATGCTCATCTTGCTCTGAAATTGTAAAAGTTGAAAAGATAAAATATTTGGGTATATGTATTGATACAAATTTAAATTGGCATTCACAAATAAATAATACCGTTTCTAAATTGAGATATCTTACATACATATTTTACAGACTCAAAGAAGTATTGAATATTGACAAATTGAAAATGATTTATTATTCTATGGTGCAATCTTCACTCATGTATGGAATAATAGGATGGGGTGGTGCCCTTGATACTTTTATAAAACCTTTACAAACAACTCAAAATTATATTATCAAAGTTATGTATAATAGAATTAAAACATTTTCGACAGATGCTTTATACAAAGAATCTAAACTATTCAGTCTCCGTAAACTATTTATACTGCAAACTATGAAATATATCTTTAAAAACGTAAACAAATTCGAAAAAAATGTAAACAGAATCAACATTAGAAATAATAATGTATTCTATACCCCCCAAACACACACAAAACAAATGCAAACTCACAGTAGTTTTATTGGACCTCGTACCTTCAATAGTTTACCAAAACATATTCAAGTTGCAACAAAACTTCCGCATTTCGTAAAAGAGTTAAAATTATGGCTAAACCATACAGATGTAAAAACTCTATTTATTTAGTTTTATTTCACTTTATGTTTCTAAAAACTCTATTTATTTAGTTTAATATCACTTTTCTCACAAACTTTACACCTATTATTACAATGTATATCATTAATTACACTTACACTTATTTAACCGTACACTATTGTATACACTTTTTGTACAAAATGTTTTAAACAATTTTTGTTTTTGCTTTATATACCCCTGTTTGTTTTTTTCTAGGTACTAAAAAAAAAACTTTTTTTAAATATATTACCCACGCACAGGCTGCGCCTTAGTGGGTTCCCACATTATTGTTATGATTTTCAAATATGTAAATATAAATTGTAAAATATGGGAAAAATAAAGGAATTAAAAAAAAAAAAAAAAAAAATCATATTGACTGAGCGCAGTAAAATCCTCAAACATTTTGCATTTAATCTGTTTGTAAATTTGTTTGTTACGTTCCGGTTCCGATTCAAGATGTTGGCCTTGTTAGGACGTTTCTTTTTTATTCCCGCCAGAGTTCGCATTATCGTATTACATTATACCTAGCTGTCAAATCGTAATAATCAATATTAGGTACCTACCGATTTGAAGAAAGTTTGAAACAAGATTTGTCGCTGGGAAGGCGACGTTGCTTGATGTATAATTCCTTATTTAGTTTTTAATAAATTATGTTAAAAATGTAGTTAGTAAAATATTTATGGATAATTAAGTAGAGAAGTGTTTTAGTACCTACTAAAAAATATTAAGATTTAAAAAAAAAATTTGGTTTTCATTTATTAAATACGAGAAAATTAGAAACATTTTTTCGGACTTTCTTTACTGTTCTCAGAACTACTAGTATAATTTTCAACAGTGTAATTTAAAACAAAAGCAATTCCATTAATTTGGTAGGCGGGTCTGGGTACCACCACCCTGGGAACCATTTATTGGATAACCAACACTTCTGGCCATTAGGCCACCCCAAGTGTTCGGTACGTTTGGTGACTTTGCAGGAGTGCCCGGGTATATTAGGGAGGTTTGTCCGGGTCTTGGCGGAGGATGCGTCTGCCCACCAGCCGCATTGCAGGCCAGATCGGGAGAGAATGGTTGAGAGAGTCCCTTTGACTTTTTCAGCCGTACTATCTCAGAACATCGCCTTGCACTGCAGTGGGAGGGATAGATTAGACTACCCTTTTTCTTCCCAGAACTTCCTCATTTTCCTTTCCTAAAAATACCCTCCACACAGCATCCCCAAAGATGACATAGGCCCTGAGGAGAATTATTGCTGTGTGAAGCTAATGTAAAAAAAATTCTAAAAGCTCAACCCTTCAGACAAGATTTTATTTTTGAGTAAAATACATATCATGTAGATACAATTTGGTTATCAAAATTTTTTTCGGTGTTTTAAACGTGACTGAGCTCATATTAGACTTGCTATGCAACGCTCACTGACATTTTATATTTAAAATGATGAATAAAACTTGGTTTCCACAAGCCGACCCGGCGAACTTCTTACCGCCTCAGAATCAATAAGTGTTAACATATTAGCTGAATTAAATTCACTTTTTTCATTAAGTTAAAAATTACACGATGAAGCAATTATCGAAACGTAATTATTTTTGTCAGTATCAGAGATGGCGTTTTGTACGAATTTATATGTTTTATGATTTTCTTAATTTTCAACTTACTTACTTTAATTGCTTTACATTTTCTTTATACGTGTGAGGGAAATTTATTGTAATTATTGTATTTTCCTTTGGAGGGGTGCAGATTAGATATCTATACGTTCACGGTTTGTCTCATTTTCAACTGTTGACATTTAGTGTGTAGGAAAGAGAGGGCAGCATTATATATTTAAGAACAAAAGCAAAACAATCGAAGCATTGATATTTGACGTTTTTGAATTTTTGGAATTCACTCACTATTCAATATTATACTTATCACAATATTGCTGCGGCTCTTTCAAAAGATGAGAATTCGTTCCATACAAAATGAATGAGGAAAAGAAATTTCTACATAATTTTTTTTTTTGTGAATTTTTTCGATGTTTTAATATCTATTCTGCTATTCCAACAAATCAAAAATCATAAAAATCGGTCCAGCCTTTCTTGAGTTATAAATGGTGTAACTAACCCGACTTTGTTTTATGTGTTAAGATTTGAGTTATTTTGATTTCGCTTTATTCACACCAAACACTTTTGTATTCTTGTGATTCAAGGATAAGGTAATTCCGAAGTAACCTCAAAGGTTTGAATTTCAAATGATGTATTAGATGTAATTCTCGATCCCCAGTTCTCGGTGCAGAATTTATTCTCCATTGAGGCCGGGTAACGAATGTGGCGCAACCGTCCTCGCTTCTTAGACAGTGAAATGTAGGCTTTGATCTGCCGACCATCCAGAATTACGCAGGGCACAAAATCCAGCTATACCTTTTCCCATACTTACATACATACATTACACAGTAACAACCATCGCAATACAACTGGATAAAACATACAACAGCCACGGTTGTTGTTGAATCATTCAAATTTCGTTACGTTCGGTAGCCACAATCGTTTTTAAGCGCCGCAGGCATGGACTTCCAAAATGATAGAAATGCTCTAATATAAAATCTGGGTATCATTTTGACTAGCTGAAGGCAAACCACTTCTCTATATTTTTGGCACCAGGAGCGGTCGAGAATGCTTTAAATAAACTACGACATTAGTCGTACGTTGACCGCCGAAGAGCGCACAATGAAATAACCAGATGCTGCACAGAAAAGTAAAATTGACTAAAATAAGGCATTTTCATATGACTTTTCTGCGCAGAGTATTAATGTTTGTTTGTTGTATGAGGTGTGTAAATTATAACACCTTTGTTAAATCATTTAATTAAATAACGGAATATTCGATTTTGGAAACAAGTCTGAACTTATGTCCGGTATGGGATTCGTAGTTAAGTTTTCTACGCCAGATATTTGCACACCATTGTAAAAAGGACTAGAAATTCGAAAGCAGGTTTCATTTTCGAGAACTTAATGTGTGTTGCCTGTAAACTGTCCAATTTATTAATTGACAAATCTCAGAAAAGGAGATGGTAACGCCACCTCCCCGCTCCGCGCAATTTGATTTGTTCCCCTTTCCCTGATGGGTTGGTCTATCAATTTAGATATCGATTATCGCAGGTAAAGTTATTGGGCCTTAGTGGGCCACATTCCAACACTATTTATTCTTGAAGAGAAATTTTAAAATATATATCAGGTGTTGGAGGGTGGAGTCCCTGCAGAGAGGGGTATGTATATAATAGACATACTAGAGGAAAAATATAAACAAAGAATTGATTGATTGACTTTGGGATATGAAGAAAAATTATTAGAGCCAACGTTTCAGACAGCTTCATCATCGGGTAAACTATACCACGACTGAAACATAGACTCAAGAATGAAAAAGAAGCCAAACATGTCTAGGTAATTACCCAGAAAATCAACTCGTAACGTTATTGGTCGTGAAAATTTCAAATAATGTGCATAGACACTGTAAGAACTATGATTACCTTTAATAAATATTAATTTTTAATGCTGTAAACATTTATTCTATGGTAACACCTGCGCCTAACACCGGCCCTGCCGAGCGATTATTTATCTTTTGTGGGATCGTTATGAGATAACGGACGTGATCTCTTGTGAGATTTGTGTGATTTATTTGCCTTTTCTATGAACAACGTACATTAAATGAATAAATAATAATGCATACTTGCAGGAATTCGTGTTTAAAACGATCTAAACTAAAATATGTGACAGTAAACATGTAAAAATAACACAAGTTTGACAGGAAATCACGTCCGTTATCTCGATAACGATCCCACTTAAGATGTAGAATCGCACAAACTGACCGGCCACCAAATTCTTTGAAAACTCTTCTGGTATTATTGAATAAAATAAAAGATTATCAACTTCTAAAACGTGAGTGTCTTTATTAAATAATTCGCTACCCTTAGAGAGTCTAATGACTGGTAAGTATTACAACGCACCTCTCTATAACACCGTTACCGGGCAAGTAAGGGAACACGGTTCAATGCCAACTCAGAATCAAGTCAACTCAACACCTCTGAGGCTATGCATTCAAGCTCAAAAAGAAGTAGATGGAGAGATATGAAATTACAAATGTTAGAGGAGCGCGCTAATATTTGAAGCGATAAAATCGATGTAAAAATTGTCAAAATGTTTAATAAAACACGACTCGTTTAGAATAGAGCAAAAATCTCGTGGAACGTATCTTAAGTATCATTTAAAGAAACATTTTGATTTTTTTCACAAGTATAACTTGTAAAATAACTGAAACAAACGTGTTTATAATAATTTTCGGAACATACTTTGCGATTTTTTTCTATCGAGGGAATTTTATATAATTTGCGTTTCGGCATGGAACGGGTCTAGATATTATCTTCAAAAACAACTTATATTTTTTTAAGAGCTTAAAAACTTCAAATTTTTAAGGGAGATATGTAAGAAATCGGTAGAAATTCGGGTTGCGTAGGCTATAATTTTAAAACAGCCGTTAACCCTAACCTAACGTAACCTATTTAACCAATTTTTTTATCATCACTCTTAATAAACTTTATGGGGTGGTTCTGAGTTGGTTTCATTCCGAGTTGGCCGGTCACTCGGGAACACGCAATTCTTTAAATTAAAGAAAAAAAAATGTGGCAACATTATTCTGACGAGTCCTTTTATTTATAATGCCATTTTATCTTCTAGCTATTTGTAGAAGGGTGCTTTGTCGCGCTATTTCAATGGCAACACCTTACCCCACTTATCCAGTTCCCCGGGGTCCAGACTTACGACCTACAGCTGCAAGATTTAAGAACATCGACACGGCGATGGCGGCCTTACAGCGCGTCATGTCCGTACGTCTGTACACGTCGCCGCTAGTCGCTACTATTACAGTAGGTATTGTCATACGTGTCCAGCCGCCTGTTTATCTGACATCTAACACGTAGATGAGAAGGCTCGCCGGTCTAAGCTTTTGATGTCCTTCCGTGTGCCAACCAGATTAGCAGATTCCTACGAGACAAATATTCTAAGATTGATTTTCAATTTGTGACCGATACCCTTGATTCTGGATACACGCCATTATCATAATAATTTCTTTTTCAACAATTGCAAAATCACTTTTTAGAATTTTTTTTAAAAATAAAATACTTATTTTTATTTAATTAGAACAATGCCTAAATTTTAAATGATCATTCTTGTGAAATATAACCTTAACCCCAGAAGCCCAGTCTAGGTCATTTTTACGTATACGCAAACAAATATCTGCTTTCTCTTTCGCACACTTCTTTCGATTGCCCTGCTTGATCGAACCAACTTACTACCCGGCATTGATCGAACCAACTTAGCACCCGCCAAGAGCCCACAGTCGACGGCGGTGTTGCCTTAGTAAGTCCGTTCACATTGGAGTTATCGTGCTTCATTTGAGTGTATCAATTTGACCTATGTTTAGGCTTTTTGTAATTTGATGATGAGTGTGAAAAGTGTTTATAAAGAAAAAATAATTAATTGCCATATAACATTTATTGGTTAGTAGAAAAAAGAAGATTTTGTTTTATATTTTAGTTTAAAAGAAGCAAACCGAAAGGATCTCATTTTGTACCAAATTTTTGTATTAATTAGTAAAAATATTTTTTTAATTATGCGTTTTATCATTTCATAAATAGTTAATACGAATAAATAATGATAAAAAAAGTGCTTTAGACCACACGACTGAAGTAAAACTTCACTAACCTATAAAAGAAGAGAGAAAGAAAATGTGTGCGCGCATTGCTCTCTCTTGCTCCTACAGAGTGATACAGACAATAGGCCTGCACTGTGTCTTAGATATGCGAAACTTAACTGGCTATGAGAGAAAGAGAGAAAGACGATGTGTGCTCGCACCTCTCTCTCTTGTCCCTACAGTAATATACGAAACATAACTCTCTCTCTTTCTATCTTCATAACTTATATCTCCCACTCAACTTCCGTTCGCCTCACCCGATCACTCTTTTAGTAACGCACTCGTCAAGCATTCACCAGCTTACTCCCCAAGTCAAGCGTGCGTAAAGAAGTTTTACTTCAAAAGTAATAAATTACACAAACTATGTTACACGTGTATTTATTAATGTAGGTAAATTTGACCTATGATTGGACTTTTTAGATAGCAAAATATGATTGGGCTTCTAGGGTTAAAGGCACTATTAACAAAGACATCGTAAAAATTAGTTCAAATAGACTAAACAAACGACACCTAACCATTACCTAACCTAACGACTAGCAACGTCAAATGAACTTCCAAGGACGATAATTTTGACAAAAAAATCTTCGCAAATTTGCACAAACAAAAGATTTTCATGATTTGAAATTCTTCATAAGAAAAGGAATATGTCATATAATACACAGTGCAATTATATCAAGTATTATATTCTTTGCAATGAAGAGAAGATGAAAACATGCATATACTTCAAAATAAAGTAGTTCCAACTTCCAACTATGCTCAAGGGCAATATAAACACACAGAAAAGTGAGATGCAGGAGCTAAATTTTAAGTGAAGCAAACTATATATTTTAATGTATTTATTTTTATACATAAAATTATACATAGTAGAGATGATTTCTAAGGGATTAAAAATAAATTATAATCACGAGATACACGGACACGGGACGAGAGATGAAAAGCAAAATAGTTTACCAACAAGGAAGAAATCAACCACCCATAAATCTCCCTTATCTTTCAAAGATTGAATATACATGCTTAATTTTAAATTGCCCGAGTGTCAAAACAATAAGTCAGATTGCTCTTGCCCTAATATAACAAAGGCAAACAGTATTAAATATCTAGGAGTGGAAATAGACGAAAACCTTAGATGGGACATACACATAAATGGAATCACTAAAAAGCTTACAAGACTTGTATATTTCTTCCAAAACCTAAGAAACATACTACCTAGGAAAGACATCAAAAAAGTATTTTATGCCATATGTCATTCCCGTCTTGAGTACGGAATTCTAGTATGGGGATCTGCTACAGCAAATCATATTGACCACTTAGATATTGCTCAGAAGAGCATTATAAAAACCATACTAAAATTACCCATCAGAACCCCCTCAAAAGATATTTTGAAGTGTTTTGACATTCTAAATTTAAAACAAATATATGCCAAGAATATTCTTATTCATCATTTTAAAAACACAAAATCTCCTAATGAAACTCGGATACATGACACAAGAGCCTCAAAAAAGGATATAGGAGATGTTCCAAAATTCAAGACGAGTTTTGGCAAAAGAAACCACATATATCTGGCAACTAAACTTTACAACATCCTTCCTCCAAGTCTGAAAAAGTTAGAAAAGATAAATAAGTTTAAGGAAAAAATCAAAACATGGGTGAAAGAAATTAATGCAGACATACTAGAGAATGTATTAAAAACATCATAGAAACTAAATAACGGAAAATCAAAGAAATCTACCAGTCCGCCTCAGCACAGGACCACCTAGTGAGGAGGACTAAGAACAAAGGGATGAAATATTTATATCTTGTAATTGTCATCAAACCTGTAAATAAATAGTCACTAATAAAAAATAAATAAAAAATGTCTACCACAGGTATTGCTGTTTAGTTTGTGATTGATTTTACTGAGATCAAAAAATATTTATATTTGTCAAATAATGTTACTTTTTATATACATATTTATGTTTCTAAAATTATTATCACACACGGTTTGCAGCGCAGTCTACTTTGGGACTTTACTGCGCAGGGCGTAAATTTGTTTTTAACCGAACAATTTCTACAAATCCGGTTGCGTAGCAGTGCAAAAAATAATGAGGTGAGTAAGTGATAACACATTTGTATAATGGTTCCATGACTAACACCCCTTTGAAAAGCCATTAAAAGTGATGAAAAAAATAAATTTTTAATGACTTTCGAAAGGAGGTGCTGAGTTGAATTGATTATGAGTTGTCCGGTCACCTTGTAAAATATTTGAAAAAAATAGCTAATTACTGAAAAATAATATTCGATTTTGGAAACAAGCCCGAACTTATATTTACCCGATACGCGATTTTTAGTTTTTACGCAGCCAGCAATTTGCGCATAATTGTAAAAAAGAACTGTAATTCGTAAACAGATTTATATTCGAGGACTAACTAGTGATTACAGTAACTTAATATTAATAAATAAAAATAAAATAATTATAATAAATTATATTTGGGGTAATATTCCATGATGGCGTTGCCTTCTTCACATTTACCCTGATGATGGATACTGTAAGATTTTGTGAAAAAGACAAGACTTCACGGCTGGTAGTTCATCATTATTATTTTTAATTTTCTGAATTAATTTTGGTGTTGATTCCAATTAGTTGATTCCTTTATGACTTAAAAAAATATATTTATACTGCTGTCGAAGAAGTCTGACTAACGAGAATGTACAAAGCATGCAGTACAAACATACTTACGCAAAGAAAAAGCAAACTATGTAAAGGTATAGAATGCTGTAGAAATCTGATCCCTGGGGCTTATGTCGAGCAAAACCTTATACGACCTGGTTACGAATGCCGAGATCCGAAAAGAACGAAAGCGCACTGAACACAATTAAGATGTTATGGATGCATAGATTCTGTATCCAAACGTGTGGAGTAGAGATAGACGGGAAAGGGAAGTTTGGTAGGCCTATCACGAAAATATACAAGGATGTTTGTTAGTGATGGTTATTTATTTAAGTACATAATACTTATAATCATAATAAAAAACTGGTACAATTAACGATTATTGCATATCTGCTTGTATATTTGCATTTTAAAGGAAGCAATATTTAAGGTGATCCAATAGTCCAGGAAAAAATCTATTTCGGAATCCACGCCTCTTTTTGGGAGGAGTTTAAAAATACTTGAGAAAAAGCTTTTGGAAAGGTTGTAAAAGGTATTTGAGATTTTTTTACAGGTTGATTTCGTAAAGGCCTGTAAAACACATTAACTTCTTTTTTGGATGGTTTATTGTAATAACAAGGAAATTTAAAAATTGATTGAGCCAAGGACGTCTATTCCCCTTCGCAGGCGGGGCGTAACTGATATGAAATGGGAGTTCCAAGTGCATGGTCCTTGTGCCGATGGCATAAGGTTCACTTTAAAAATCTAAATTCGTAGAGTGCGCGCCGTATTGATTGATGTCAAAAATAACAACGGGCGTAAATATATATTTTTTTGCGAATATTATAAATGAAACTGAATTTGCCACAATAAGAAATTAAACCATTTCAGAAAAAAGGTTTATAAGTAAGAGAGTTTGCACTTGAACGTGTTTTTTCTAGACCTAATATTTATTTTTTTCTAGGTTTATTAAAAGATTGTAACTCTGGTTCAATGATCTCAGATTTTTTTAAATATACCGAAGTGTCATTTTCAAAACTGAAACGGATGTCTCAAGAATTCAGACTAGCAATAAATTATTAACCGTAAGGTAATATTTATTTGCCAGAATATTATTTTAATTATGTATTTGAAATGTGTAGGTATATATTTCTTTTTAACTTAATTTTTACTCATGGGGTGAGGTTTTTCCTGGTCTTGGCGGCGGATGTGTCTGCCCACCAGCTGCGTGGCAGGCCATATCGGGAGAGACTGGTTGAGATAGACCTTGTGACCTCTCAAGCAGAACTCTTTTGGAACATTGCCTTGCACCGCAGTGGGAAAAATGGATTCATACATCCGTCACTCCTGGACCCACTGACCCCCAGATTCCTACCAATCCCTCACACCATATCCTTCCCAGAACTGCCTCTCCTTCCTTTCCTTTAAACGACTCTCCACACAGAATCCCCAAGGATAACATAGGCCCTGAGGGAAAAAAAATCCTCAGAGCCTCCTGGGTGGAGCTATTATAAAAAAATATATATTTAAATTTCTTACGGTTAATCTTTACAAGTAAAGTTAGATTTTTCAAGTCTCTTATACTCATTTTAAAGGAAGCGTAATTTATTTTTTTATTTTTTAAAAAGAAAGACAAACATCCCGGGTTACAAATAACCTGACAATATGTAAACATCTCCCACTACCACCACAGTAAGCGGAAAATGTTGCTTGTGTTGTGGTGGAGGACTTAGCCATCCGAAGAATCGCAAACGCGATTCCAACTCAGCATTTCATTCAACTCTGACCGTTCATACTAAGTAACTAGATTTACTAACACAATATTCTCTAAAATCAGATCAATCGATAATTCAGTTTAATTAGGTACCTACATTTTTATTTGTTTCTTTATCGGTCCAATTTATAGAACCAAGGTCTACAGCTATCACAAAAGATATACTGAACAATAAATTTCCTTTATAAACAATGAAAACGACTGGGACTGGCAGGCCGTGGCCTTTCGGGAGCTCAAAGTGAACGATAGCCTTAAGTGTAGATCTTTTCAAGCAATTGTCAATCACCTCAGACGATTTAAATGCATTAAATCCACAGAATTATACAAGAAAGTCGACGGGTCACTACTCTAAAAATAAAGACAATTCGCGCAGGGTTAAAATATATAAAGCCCATTTTACCTGGACCATGTTATAATGATTGATTGATTATTGAACAAATATATATTGAATACAATAAAAAACGTCAATAAAAAAAATTGTATATAAAAATTGAACAATAAGTGTCGAACCTCTATGAGACCTATTTTACACGGTAATGCGCGTTTTCATCCACCGTTAAAACATCCCAGACAAAACATCCCAGACAAAATATCCTCCGACAAAATATCCCTCAACATATCCCTAGGACAAAATGTATCTCCACTACGCTGAATTCTTTCTTTTAACTGTTTTTAAACAATAATTTATTGTCTTTACAGATGAGTAAAACCTCAAATTGTAATATTTAATTAAATGGAGACAATATTAGTGAAACTCAATCGAAAATCTGTAAACAGAAAAATCGTAAACATATATGGGCACATCTGGGACTCGGCTTCCCGGGTGGCTACTCTGAGACAAACTGAGCTAATGTTCCTATCCGATTGAGTAATTTTTGACTGTATCCATACATTGACTAAGAACTACCAACATTACCTTCATTTTCTTAACGCATATTTTATTAGCTGCCATTTTTTATGTTTGATTGCAAGATTCAAACCCGAACTAAATGCTATCTTGATAGTGAGTGTCTTGGATATATTTTTATTCATTTTTATTTTTAACATGCAACATCAATCGAAGGAATGTTAGTATATTTGCGTGGAAGATACTCTTAGTATCGACCTGGTGTAAGACCACTATTCAGAATTAAAACGTTGCTTGAAATGGCGTTAGCCGTGTTTGATGACCAGATCTGAAAAGCCTGGTTCCTCACTTTCCTCTTCCTCATCTCCTTTCCCTCCCCACTACCTTTAGCCTCACAAAATAACCCAATTGGGGATACCATAGTCTCACTGGCTTCAGACGGGAGCAGCCGAGACTCTTGTGAGGTATTACAATAAAAAAAAAAAAAATCTATTGACTTCTGCAAGTCCAGGATGAATATTTATTTTTGATTTTTAACTTAATGAATAAAACATCATATTGTAATATTAAATTAAAAGAAGACAATATTAGCGAAAACGAAAATTGTCTTCATTTAATAAAACGTTAAATAAAATCTTTTTTTAAATATGCAATTCACCCTAAAAATAGTGATTTTTGCTAATTGTAATTTTTTATTTACAATTAATTCACCCATGTAAAATTGACTTTACCGACGTTGGCTATTTATTTATGGAAACCTTGTACCGCCACTGGCCGTCACTTCGAACGCATTCAAATTGAGTTTTTACGAGGAAAAAATCTGCACTGCTGCAACCAGATGCAACCAGATGCAGCGGCTCGGAGTGATACCTGAATGGAAGCAGTTTGTCTATCTATCCGCCGGCCTGACAAGCCGCATCTATTCGAGCATTCGCACTGTCACCGCGAGCCACTGCGAGATGTGATGGAAAATAAAAGATTATTCGAAGGAATGTTAATTTGTCTGAATTACAAATAGTATTAACAATTTCTTCGTTTTATTGAAAATACGATTTTTTCTATAAAAGGAAATACAGAAAATAATTTTGACGGCCTCCTCGGTCGAGGGGTAAGGCTCTCGACTAACATTCCGAAGGTCGCGGGTTCAAATCCTGAAGTGCGCAAATAAATATTTAACAATGAAACAATTAAGAGCAAACTATCTGTTTATTAGTTTCTAAAGTTTAGTACCGCGTTCTGAAAACAGATGGGCAACGGATTACAATTTTTAGAGCTCAGACTTTAAAGCTGTCCTTGTTCTATCGGTATTTCAATGGAAGATTCTCCGAGGAACCAGCATCATTGATTCCTTCGGCACTGGTGCATAAAACGCGCGCCTGATATTTGTACACAGTTAATTTATCAACTGAGAACTGGTTCATAGGTTTAAAAAAAAGCGGAACGTTTAGACGGGTTCTGTGATTCCTCCGTCTTACAATATGGGTCTCTTCAAGAACCAGGTTTACTCCTCCCTTTCCACAAAAAGACAATCCACACAACATCTCCAAAGATGACATAGGGTACATTGGGTGAGGTTTGTCCGGGTCATGGCGTAGGATGCGTCTGTCCACCAGCTGCATGGCAGGATGGATGGGAAAAGAATGGTTGAGGGAGTCCTTTTGACTTCTCCAGCCGTACTTTCTCATCGGAACATCGTCTTGCACCGCAGTGTTGGATGGATTCATATATCCATAACTTCTGGATACACTGACCCCCAGATTCGTGCCCACCCTATTCCTTCCCAGAACTTCCTCTCCTTCCTTTCCTAAAAATACCCTCCACACAGCATCCCCAAAGATGACATAGGCCCTGAGGAGAATTATTTTAATCGGTGCCTCCTGCATGGATGTAATGTAAAAAAGATCTTTAAGGACATTATTTTCCTCAGGATCTCGTGTGCAGAGTTATATGTAAAAATATGTATACATAATATGTTCTAGAAGGAAATTGAGGAAGTGAGCTCAAGCTCCAGCTCACCGTTCAAGAGTTTTCGCCACATCAGATAAACAGAGTTCTAGATTAGATAACTTATAGATATAACCTTGATGTCTTCTTTTTATAACTCTTATCTTTGTTATTTTCGCCATGTTTCCATTACGTATTATTTATAATAATTAATGTATTAAAAATAACAGATAAATTTTCAAAATAACTTTTCTCACATTATGAATTCTTTCTTAAATTACTCATTTCGTATTACCTTGACAAATCGGCCAAGCAAAAGTGAAAAATGGGCTCAGAGTTGCAACACGCAAGTCTCACTTGGCTAACAAGAACTGCAACAAGTGCCATCCGTTGGCGATTCGGAAGTGTCAATGCACCTTTAGGCGTGATGTTGCACCTATAGTCTTGTGTTATGAATAATGGGATACATGTTTATGCAATTTTAAGACCCGTGTTTTGTGACTGCAACTCATTTGTTATTATTTCATGGGATGAGTTGTTTGAATTACGAAGAGAGCCTTTGTTATTGGGTTTTCAGCGCTGTTTTACTTGCATTTTGGATTATCTTCGGACAACAGTCGCTTTCGCCAGTCAAACTGAGTGATTATTTTTATTTATCTTTCTTAATTTCGCGCCCGACTGGGTTTTTACATGTTATTTTTTTTTACAAAGAATATCTGAATAACCACAAAAAAATCAAAAACCAAAATCAAAATCAAAAACAAAATAAAAACCAAAATGCAAAACAAAAACAAAGTCAAATCGAAATAACATAAAAACAAAATACTCCACCATGCAATATGGAAAAATAGTACACTAGGAAAAGTACAATACATTGGTAAGATAAGTCGAAGCAGTGTTATGTAGTTTGTTCAGTTAATTACATTAAATTAAATTTGTTGTTCTTTTTCCAGATATAAATTGGGTAATGACTTGTTATTATTCATTAATTATTATTCTTCTTAATATATAAAATAAAGTCGTGTTAGCTACACCATTTATAACTCAAGAACGGCTCGACCGATTTTTAAGATCTTCGATTTGTTCGATTTGTCTCCGCCCCGAATAGCAAAATAGCTATTAAAACAGAAAAAATTAACGAAAAAAAAATGATGAAGAAAATTATTTTCCTCATATATTTTGTATGAAACAAATTTTCATCTTTTGAAAGAGCTGCAGCAATATTGTGATAAATATAATTATAATTCTGTCCTTCTTTCTTACACACTAAGTGTCAACAGTCGAAAATGAGACAAACGGTGAACGTATGTCTGAACCCCTCCAAAAGAAACATATTAATAGATGTCCTTCACGCGTGTAAAGAAAATGAAACCCCATACTTCATAATTTTAATGATTACCTCATATTCGTGCTTAATTAGGCGTAATTTGAGGTCTTTGAGGTAATTTTCTATCTCCGTGGTGTTTTTAATTTCAATTGGAAGGGCATTAGATATATAATTTTGTAGCATGGAAATTATGGTTTATGGCCAAAATAATTTAATATTCCATTTAAGATTTGTTAAAGATTTTATAGATGGGTTGGATTACATGCAAAATAAAATTTCATTGATTGATTGAGAATGAGATAGATGGTTGAAAAATATTATATGGCTGTTGAATTTTTCTATTCTAAATATTATATATAAGCTTTTGCCCCCGGCTTCGTTCGCAATTCGTCGTCCCCCACTCCCCCCATCCCCCGCACCACTCCCCCCATCCCCCTTACTTCCCCCCTCTCCCCCTGCACTACCCCTTCCCCTCCCTCAATCAATCAACAATCAAATACGCTCCTTTTCGCGTTCATAATATTATTATAGCTGTTGGCGTAGGTCTAAATGTAGATTAGTACCTATGTTATATTTTTATCTACACTAAATATTCATATTTGAATTTTCGCTATCAAAGAAATCTCCATAGTAACCTAAACAAATAACAAAATGACAGCCCACGTCAAACAGTTACTTAGCAACACGCTTTGCCAATAAACGTATAATAAATAATTTCATAACGCCACAGCTTATTCATAACGCCAGAGCTTACCAATATATTACTGCCTATGTTACTCGCAAATAATGTAGCTTTCGGTATTTATTGCGTGAAAGAGTAAGGCACATCCATCCATGCAAACTTTCGCATTTTTAATATTAGTAAGATTTTTTTCTGGTCTGGTTCGTACATTGATTTATTTTGATCGAAAGACTGCTGCTGAAAGCCAGGAATAATGAACCAAAGTTCACGCCGATGCCCAACACTGAACTCAAAGTGGATTGTGATGATTATGACAGTTATGTGCAATAAATTACCCGCTTTGCACTAAAACCCAAAGTAACCTCAACATAAGGTTAATTCTGGTCAAATTAGATTAGGGGTGAGCAGAGATTAGGATAGGTGAAGTCGCTTAAGGTGCAATAAATGCAGATTAAGCTAGGTTCAGTTAGAAATAATGAGATTTGTACTCGGATTATCATTATGCAGCAATTTCACCAAGTGGCAAACTAACTACTCTGCGCAGAACTCCTCGTGGATGGGTAGGTAATACAAGCACATTGCACATTGTGTGTATTAAATAAAATACTTAATAATAATTCGAAATGGCAGGACAGAGTGCAATATAAAATCACGCGATGCGTCTCGGATAAAGATATTCACAGGGCGAGGAGTTCAGAGGTCGAAGGAGGTATAAACGCAGTGCTTGAAAAACGACCATCATTTTTTATTATCCGTTTTTAATATTCACCATCGGGCCCACAACACCCGCAGTCCATTAATCCAGGCAGATTATTCTGAAGCTCTCTCTCGATTTGCGGAACTATTTTAATATGTTTAAGGATTTTCCCACAGATGTATAGCGAAATAACTCATGTGGGAAATACTGTTTCCGTAGGTACGAGTATTATTCTATGCATATGACTTTTAAGCTGTGGAACGGGATTGTGATATCTTGTTTCTTTATTATAACCATGTTATGGCGTTGTTATGTCACAAGTTTTGATGTCAGTATAAAATTTAACGGACCTAAAGGCGATTTTTTAAGTGAAAACTTTTTAGCACCGTTGTGATTGTAACTCGATGAAACGAAAAAGAGACAACAAAAAGAGACAAACACATACATCTATTCTATAGGATTTAGCCTGCGAGATAATGAGATAGAATGATCGGTTTCCTCTTTGTGCAGTGCTTCATAGCCTAAACACTCTTGTCTTATTTAGTTTTCTGAAGATTTCACTTCTAACGCATGTGAATTGCACACTCTGATTTTTTTTAAAGGTGTGTCATGGAGGATATTCAAAACAAAACTTGTGATGCGATAAACAATGTCAAATAATTTTCGCAGCAGTTCGACATTAGAACACCGCTTTGATGTTTCAACTTTACTTATAATTTGGTGACTGAAACAAATAAATCTCGTCTAGCCTAACCTAGTCTCAATTAACATCCATAATCATTCCTAATCCGACTATTTATTTAAAGAGGAGCATGTCAGCACATGCGGATATCTTCGAATTTGATCCGTCAGACTATTTGTGATCGCGGCATCTTCAAGGGGAGCTCGGTTCCAAGCAAGGACTATCGACCCAATATCAATCTGATATTGACCAAATCCGTCATCTATTATCAGTTTTCAATATTTGCGATCACGGTCAACAGATGGTGAGAAATATTCCAACCGACGATTGACAACTTTTAGCCCGGTCTCCACAGTATCAGATAAATTTCTGTTAACTGTCAATACACGCATTTATTTGGATACTGTCGTACATTATGCAAAAATACTAGCGTATTAGTGAACGGAGTTGAACTAACGAAGTTTTTTGTGTTGAAAGAAGTCGTATACGTGATCCATAGACTTTATAATTCAACTAAGACGCGACCAATTGAAATTTATTTCGTAAAATTTTTAAGAAACTTAAGTGGTTGAAATATGACTAAAGAAATAATTAACTAATTAACTCCCGTTTAGTGTCAAAAAACAGAATCGGACTGCCCATGGGGTATTTCCATGTTTTTTTATTACTTAAAATTAAGCAAAAAATTACGATGATTACAGCTTTATTTTATTTTTATGTTGACTTTAATATTGCTAAATTATCATTTTTTTCCATAATTGATTGGCGTTTGACGTTTCGGAGTAAGAATTATTCGTGGACAGATCCGTTAGTGTTGCCAGCGTATATCGATTTCTTATTTATTCCATGTCAATATCGGTTCGGCTATCAACAGTGAAACTCTGTTAGGGATATCCATATAAAATCACCGGAAGTTATGCCTATCGATCCGATATTGTAAAATTATCGATTTCCACCTGCTATAGCTGTAGGAACTAATTCTTTTTTAAGAGAAATCTGCTCCCAGCCATATCAGCCAGTGGGATGATGGCATCCCCAAATGGGGTTTTTTGTGAGGCTGTGGGTAGTGTGGGGTGGGGGGGGGTTGGATTTTGAAGAAGAAGTTGGAAAAGTACCTGGATATTCAGATCTGCCAAGTGATTCTACATCTTTTGTGGGATCGTAATTAGATAACGGACGTGATCTCCTGTCAGATATCTATGATTTTTACGTATTTAAAGTCACATATTTTAGTTTACATCGTTTTAAACACGAATTCCTGCAAGTATGCATGATTATTTGTTCATTTAATGTACGTTGTATATAGAAAAAGCAAATACCAGTCACACAAATCACACAAATCTGACAGGAGATCACGTCCGTTATCGAATAACGATACCACAAAAGATATAGAATCGCTCGGCTGGTCGCCAAATATGTCTTAAGCAATTTCAAGTAACGTTTCGAATCAGGTCTTTCATCAGGGTGAAACAGAGAGTATCTTCCATACTACGATTTATATACAGTCTGAGAGTAACGAACATCCGCATTTCTGTATATTTCGTGCCCTTAACAAATGTATTTTGTCTTTCACAACAACCATACCCTACAAGGGCCAAGAGGTCTCATAAATCAGGCCCTTATTACCACCTGGAAGATGTAAGAATTAAGAATATACCATGAAGTTAACTCTCAATACGTCTGTGCATCTGAAACAGGTTGTAGCGCCTCACAGACCCGAGGTACGAGTTTATTAAATTTTATATTAACTTACGGCACCAATAAAAGTCTCACCGTTTTAAATGCCGGCCGATAATTGAATTAATATTTCTCTGGCAAACCATTTATTAATTTATCATGATTACTAGCTTGTGCTTTGGTTAAAGCGGGTGGGATAATTATGTACACAAACAATAATATGTATCCGATGGGTTATGAATTATGTGTTTGAATGTGAAAAAAACATAACGGCATTGATTCAAAATGTATAAAAAATGAAACCAAAGTAATTTCTATCATACTAACCGATGAGATCTCTACGGCGCGACGCAGCGTACGTATGCATGTTAAAATCGGTACCATTCCAACTCAGAATTAAACCAACTCAGAACCACCTCAGAAAGGTCATTAAAAGCTATTTTATTTTTTTATTTTTTTTATATTAGGTTTGTCAACAGTGATTTACATCAAAGCTTTCACAGATACAATTACACTGAACATGGTTGATGCTATCACTAATTAAAGACAAACACAACATTTATAACATAATACTTACATATATATAAAATCAATCACACACACACACACACATACCATACAAAATAATAAGTTTTTGCAACAAGTTTTTAGAACAATATTATTATAATATAAGTTTAAAGGTTTAGTTTATAGGTTTATAAGTTTATATAAAAATATAAAATGGAGCTTTAAATCTTGTTAAGAGATGATTTGAAGTTGGCCAATGTTGACATTGTCAAATTAATGGAATGTTTTTTATAAGCCTCGTTAAAATTACGGCACATTCTTGATAAAGCTGAGTCATGCCCCAGCTTAGTTCGATACTTTTTAATATGTAACGGAACATAATTTATAAGTCGTGAACCAATTATAGGAACATTGAACCTGATTTCATGAAGTAAGCTATGAAAAAATAATTTTAAAATAGCCGGTAACCCTAACCTAACTCAACTATTTTTAACCATTTTTTTATCATCTCTCTTAATGACCTTTCTGAGGTGGTTCTGAGTTGGTTTCATTCTGAGTTGGTCAGTCACCGTTAAAATCAAACCAGATTACTAGAACTTGTGTGATATCACGTCATGTTTAAAAAGTTACTCATAGATGACAACAAAGCTGCCGTATTGAGATTGAAATAAATACGATTGCAACCTCAAGGTTGGGACACAGAATCATTACTACCACCTCCTAAATAAACCATCAAATCTCAGCGTTATATATCATAGACATCGGATTATATGCACTATTAAAGTGCCAAAATATGCATGCAAATATGCACTAAAAAAAGGCAGAAATATGCACTAAAAACTCTTGATATGCCTAAAATATGCACAATGAAAAATCAAAATACCATTTTTATTTTTGTATATTTTAATTAAAGACGATACAAAAACAGCGAAAAATTCTTAAAATTATGCATTGTTTTTGTGACAATATATAATTAAGTATTTTTTCCAATTTTTCGGGTAAAAATTTTTGATGTTTGTCACCCAAAATGCCGAAAACGACTTCTCTAAGTCAACTGACGTCATCCAACAAAATTTAAAAAAATTGACGCAATTTCTGGAGATACCTGTTGAGGCAGGTTATGTATGACCTGTGCCGTTGATGTAGGCTATAAAGTTCTTCATGTCTTCAAAACTCGGATTTTTAAACAAAATAGCGTCTAACTTTTCACGAATCTTTTCTGATATTGGATTGGGAAGGGCGTTGGCGAGTTCAATCATTGTTTCCAGTATTTCTATTGATTTAAATAAAGGAAGGTTTTTGTTTCCAATTTTTCTATGGCATCTGGTAACTTGTGGAAATGTGTTGAGATGAGGGCGATATTCTGTTTAATGGATGCGTCTTCAAATGCTAAATATGCACGATTGGGAAAAAAAGGCTAAAATATGCATTAAGCCCAAATAGAATAGGTATTATATTCGTACAAAACTGCAACAGAGCACTCCAGCGGTCAGAACGGTCATTATCATTCATATTGAGATTATTTTGTTTTCAAAAAGTTTCGTTAAAATCCGAAAGATGCCACTAGAAAAATAAATATTATTTATTTTATTATTCAACATGTCGCATCTGGTCTATGGCCAAGGGTGCTATGGTTTTGAGAAAAAACTACCTGAATTCTCAGTGCCTGAAGTCATTATAATCGTTATATATTTTGGTATGTTGTGTGTTTGGTAATTGGGGTATGTGGCACACTGCCCCCAGATTCCTACCCACATATGTATATTATTTATTAATTGAAATAAAAGTAGAAGAAAACATAAACAAGAAGTGTTTAATTTAAATCACGAAAATATTCACATGTAAGGTTCGCGTAATAATATTATGCTGTAATAATTTTTTTTTTTTTTTAATTATTATTAATTGATACACATGTGCAAAATTTCATCAACCTCGGCATAAAACTGTAGATTTGCATACAAAAAATCAATTCCACACCGCCCGACTTAACCGACAGACTTTCTCTTTTATATATTGGATGCTCTGGGATTTGAACCTGTCGCCAGTCGACACTTCTACTAGCCGATTACTAAAAATAAAAACGGACCATTAAAACATTTGATGTTTCCATTGAGACCCACATTGTATTATCTATAACCACATGGCAGTCTTTGACTAAGGGTCGAAATAATAATAATACATTCCTACTACCTAGAACATTTGAAAGCGTACCGATATTCCAAACCTTGGTGGTTGAAGTTATTTCGAATCTTGTTACGATCCTTGGCTACGAATCCGGAAGTCACGAGTTCAAATTCCGGCGTGCGCAAGTACCTATCTACACTTTATCTGATTAATTTGTGTTATTCCACAATATATTATTTTTAAATAATTTCGTTTAGATTACCTCTTATTGTTGGTTATCCAATAAATTTGGGAAACGGGTATGGGTGCCGCTGCCCCGGGAACCATTAATAAAAATGTCTTTTAATTATCGTTGGTGGTATCATTTGTTATGTTTATATTTAACCGCAGACGTTGTCATCGTTGATTCACACACACACACACACACACACACATACACATGCAAATATAGGTAAGGAAACGCAATCACCACCAACACCTAGACAAACCTCATTCTAAAAACTCGAGTACCCCTGATAATTCACCAAACGTAGCGAATCACTTGGCGAGACATATGGCATACTTATTTGAAGAAATAATATTTTAGGGGATCAACTGTTGGAGGTATTGACTGTCGGGGGATCAACTGTCGGGGATCAACTGTTGGAAATCAACTGTCAGGGACCAACTGTCTAAGAGATCAACTGTCATGGAGCGAATAAAATAAAGTATTTGCGTTTTTTTTTTTAAATACAATTATTGTTTAAAATTTGTCACGACTAGGACTGCACGATTTGTCAAGACTGTCAGACTGGGAAGGAAAAAGGCATGTGGGGCGGGTAGGAATCTGGGAGTCAGGTGTGACGAACGTGTGAATCCATCCCTTCAGATGGGTCAAAAGGTCTCCCTCAACCTTTCTGTCCCAATCCGGCCCGCCACGTAGTAGGTGTGCAAAAGCATCCGTCACTTAAACAAACTTTAGCCCAAGAACCCGGGCACCCCTGCAAAGTCACCAAACGTAGCGAACCTCTTGTTGGTTATCCAATAAATTTGGGAGGTGGGTATGGGTGCCGCTGCCCCGGGAACCATTTATTGGATAACCAACACTTATGCCATAAGTCACCCCAAGTGGTTCGCTACGTTTGGTGACTTAGCAGAGGTTCCCGGGTGCATGGTTTGTCTGGGTGTAGTTTGTCCGGGTCTTGGCGACGGATGCGTCTGCCTACCAGCTGCATGGCAGGCCAGATCAGGAGAGAATGGTTGAGGGAGGCCTTTTATCCTCTCCAGCCGGAATCTCTTGGAACATCGCCTTGAACCGCAGCGGGAGGGATGGATTCAAACGTCCTAACTGCTTGACATACTGCCCCCAGATTCCTACCCAACCCACATACCTTTATCTTTCCCAAAACGTCCTCTCCTTCCTTTCCTACCCGCCTCCCATACCCGCCTCCCAAATTATACCTTGACCGTTTTGAAGATTTAAAAAAAAACATTTATGTGAATTCAGCACAAGAGTGCCAACTGATCCCGTCTGGAGCCAGTGAGATTGTGGCATCCCCAAATTGGGGTATGTTGTGAGGCTGAAGTACCTGACTATTCAGATCTGGTCACCAAACACGGCTAAAGCCATTTCAAGTAACGTTTCAATTCTGTTCGGTGGTCTTACACCAGGGCGATACTGGTATCTTCCACTCTGGAACATGCCGTAAATATGGTATTGGTACTCAACGCATTTGACGTAGGTACTATAAATACATAAAAAAAACATTTTTTTACAAGACAAACACACCACGTGGCAATGTCAAGATTTGTGCACTGTAAGGTACCTAAATGACCCTGTTGAAAGACCACATTTCAGAATTCAGATTGTTATGCATGTAGACCCCATAAATACCTATTGATAGGTCTACATAACAAAAATAAATAAAGTAGCTTTTTATTTTTATTGTGAATACCTCATAAGGGGCTATCCTAAATTACGTCACACGAATTTTATGATTTTTTGACCTCCCATAATAATATCTTAGATTCTCACCGCGTTTGATTACTGCCATCTTTTGAAATAATTTGAAAAAAGCTTTTAGTTTAAAATCGTACCGTAAGCAGAAAAAAAAAACGGCGCCACACGACAGAGGGCATTTGCTAGTAATTAAAAATCCCCTATGTTATTGTTAAATAGAAGTTTAAAATTATAAAATTATCTTTAAAAAATGGAGAAATATAATACCAACAACGTCTCATAGCGTTTTTTTAAATAAACAAATCCAAAGATTTGTGATCAGGTTTTCAAAATACGCGAAAATTGGTGTTGATGATAAAATTTAACTGAGAACATATTTATTTATTTAAAAAATATATATTTACGAGGTTCTAAAGAAAACCCCTAATGCTATGCTTTGAGTATATTCAGCAGTTAAAAATATTTTGTAAAACATACCTAAAACGGTTAGAATAAGGTCCTATTTCTGATTTGGTTTTGATAAATGCTAAGCCTATGTTAATTTTAAAAATGTATAAAAAATATTTTTCATATTAAGAACTTTATGTTTATCGATTTGCGTAATAATATTAACATTATTTCAAATTAATAAATGGTTACACTTGGCCTTAACGCCGTAATTAGAGAGTTATATGCATTTGCATTTGAAAATATGCAAATGCATATAATAATGTCTATATATCATCAATAAAAGTCCAAAGTGTTTTGTTGACCACGGAGTTTGTGAGACAAATCCGGTATTACAACAAACTGACGCAGACGGTAGGACTTAGGTGCCATCTATGAGTAACATCTTAAACTACTATCTAGGATATCAGTGGTATCACAGATACTATAATCTCGTAAATTAACATAATAATTCAGGGAGAAAGGCAAGAAATAAACTCGGAAGAGCGTTTAAATTCTAATCAACAATTTTAATTGCCTCAGTAGGTATCGAGTTCGTTTAAGAGTGAGTTATTAACTGCCCATCGACATTAAGTTGTGCTTAACTAATCAACCTATCCACCATCTCGTTATTAGTGGAAGTAGGTTCTACGTGAGCTAGAACTAGTTAATTACATCGACTTACTTATTACATGTGTATAAGATGTTATGAACATTTAGTAAGTTAAACTTTCATTAGAATGAAAATGTTGTGGCTTCAATCAAAAGCGTATTCCTCTATATTTACGTAAAATAATATCAGAAAAATACTTGGTTTAGGTTTTTTACAAGTGTTACGATCTTAACGATGGATTTAACTTGCTAGAAAATTATATAGTGTAATCGGTCTCCTCTTTGTGCGGTGCTTCGTAGCCTCCCCACTCCATAGTAAACTTTATGTATATAAATCCCTCATCACGATGTTTGTTCGAGATAAACTCCGAAACTACTTAACCAATTTTGATGAAATTTGGCTTACTGTGTGTAATTTGGTCCAAATTAAAAAATAGAATTGATTTTTTTTCCGATTATTGACATACATATTTATTATTGCTAATAAATTGTTCATTAAATGTTTGTCATAAGACAATGCTTTGTAATTATTTATAAGTTCCAGTTGCATTATCAGTTCTTATAGATGGTGGTGTGAGTTAATTTATCTACAACACTTGGTTATCTAGGTTGGGTAACCCATCCAGTAGATTTTATTTTTATTTTTTTTATGGTAATACTTCACAAGAGTCTCAGCTGCTCTTGTCTGGAGCCAGTGAGACTATGGCATCCCCAATCGGGGTATGTTGTGAGGCTGAAGGTAGTGGTGAGGGGAAAGAGACAGGAAAGAGGAAGGTGGGGAAGTACCTGGCTATTCAGATCTGGTCACCAAACACGGCTAACGCCATTTCAAGCAACGCCAACGTTTCAATTCTGAATGGTGGTCTTACACCAGGTCGAAACTGATAGTATCTTCCACTCTAGAACGTGCCGCAAATATACTATACATTTAATAACACAAATTATTCAAATAAAATTTATTCGATCCCGCGACCTTTCTGTTTGCAAGTCAAAAGCCTCACCGCGATGGCGTTGTGTTTCGTTAACCACAGCAATGCGTAGCCGGGTCAGCTAGTTATTTATAAAACCCTTTGAACTATTTACAGCCATTTTACTTATGACTATGTATTTAAAAATTAATTTTAAAAAACATTCTGGAAACTAGGGATGACCAAGAGACAAAGACAGAAGGTTCAAAAATATTGTAAGCTAATTTAGTATGCTAATTTCTTTCAATATCAATCAACTTCAATCCGCGAAAACCTTAAAAAGCAAACTAAAAAACGATGCACCGTCCTAATAACGGTACAGGCATACTTGAATTAGTTTAAATATCATCTTCTGCAATGTAAACATAGCTAGTAACATGGGGGCCCCAATTATGGTGCGATGTCTCGCAGTGCCACGGGGGTCCGGAGCCCCGCGGCGCTCCGCCGGACAAATGATGGGCCAGGCCCCCCGGGGCGGTACCATCGCAGCTGATGGGGTCCACACATACGGAGATCCAGCGATGAGAACTTTACGTGGTTTTATGGGTTTTTATTGAGATCCTTTGTTGATGGGTATTGCTGTTGATGATTTAGTCATTAATTTTAAAATTGAAGGTAATCTACAGAATGAAGCACTTGTCCGCAGCATCCTGGAATATAGCTCCATTATTTGGGCCCCATCTGAACAAAACTATATCCTAGAAATAGAAAAAGTGCAAGAAAGGTTTATGCATTACCTGTATATGAGGAAATATACATATTACCCATTCCTTTATCCATCTTAACAAGAATGCTCGATTTTAATACAACTCGGTTTCGACGAATTCTAGTACTCTGATTTTTTTTGAATTATGAAAGTATCATTTTCAACATTGAAACTAATTGTGATAAAGCTATAAATATGTAGATAAAGTACGTATCTTACGATGTATTATGTTTTTGCCAGAATTGTATTGTCTGCATTTCTTTATATATTTTTTTTAGTACAAAGCACCTTTTACCAGAAAATTTGTATAATGGAATAAACAGATTTCGTGATTTTTCAAGGGTGTTCGCTCTTCAGCTGACATAAAATTATAAATCCTATAATTATAATATTTTGTGATTTTTAACCGGTCTGCGTTAGTAAGCATATAAAAATTGATAATTTATAAATTCTTACGATCTTTTTAAATTTAAGGAAAAATTTAACATAGTTCAACCAATTTTTTAAATGTTTCTTTCGAATTTAAGAATGTGATTTTATGTCCTTTTCCCACCATAAAATTTAATTTATTTCTGTTATAACAGCTTTCAGAAACATGGATATCCGGGTTGGTCATTCGGGGTGTCAGCTTTTGGGATATTGTACGACTCTCCCTTTTATTTGACCTCTCAAAACAGAATAGGCCACTTGCATGGATTTCATAACGACTTGAATATATTTTTTTACTAAGATTACGAAAAGGTTAGTAAAATTTTTTAGTAATGTATAATTTTTATTTATTTTTTAAATAAATAATCCATTATTTGAGCTCGTGACGTCACTACATGAAAATGTCCAGTCTCGGATTATGTTCTATTAATTTTGTAAAATTCCACACTGATTTTTTTTTTATATGGCAACACTTTGATTTAAGGCAAATTTGTGAATTTGACGTTTAACATTCACTAGATTTGTTGTTTGTTCTCTGCGAACTTGTCCTTTGGTTTAAAGATTTTATAAGATGTTTTGACAGATGTTACGAAGAGAATCCCGTACAATTTATTGCCATTCGTTTGGAAAACGTTATTTTTTAAAAATGATTTTCGGCAATGTAATTATCATTTTTTCGCACCCATAAAATTATGTCCAGTCTTTCCGGTTTATAAAGAAATGGTCTGATTTTACGGATTGAAATTTTCAAAAAATCGCCAGGGTTTCAAAAATACGATAAAAAAAACGGAATGTCTTAGAATATTTGCCTAAACCGGAAAAAAAAATTAAAAAATGTGATGCAAGTGGCCTATTCGATCAATAAGAAAGGAATTTCACAAACACGTACTAATGTAGAAACGAAGGAAGAAAACCCGTGAGATGCATGGACTGTTTAATAGAGGAAAAACGACTTTATCAGGCCGCGTAAAATGTGCGCGACACGTGCGCAGGCGGACAGTAGTTCCCATGAGAATCTGGCTTTTTCAGGTACTTGCGCTTTGAAAGACAAATCAATTGTAAAATATTAATTTCGAAGTCAGAATCAAGCTCGGAACTCGACATTCTCACAAACGACCAGCGACCAAACAGACACAAGTTGAACTAAGCGGCACATGTTGTTCACCGATATCTGCACATTCTGCGCGGACTGCGTCTCAGCATATGCCAAACCTCATCATCGTATCTTGCCAGGTAAAAAATGGGTTTCGATCAATTCTACCGGTTCAAAGCTTCCCACGTGATACAGCCTTTTGTTGGCAAGAAACTGCAAACAAACATCGATAAACAGAATGAATTTATAAGAATGTCCCACCAAGTTCCAAGTATATCAGATTCAAAGGATGCAATAAATCTGGCGAGGAAGTGCCCGAACCCTGCCGAATTTGATTCCGACTATGAAGCCATAAGTTTCTGAACTCCTGCAGTTTTATCCAAGTTTTGGAACATGATGAAGATATTAAAATACATCACTGTCGTCTCTTCATTTATATGGGATTTACTCACTGCAGCAACTGAATTAATCTACATAACTTATCGATTCATTAATACGTCGAATTCTTACTGTTTTAAAATCCCTGGCTGTTTCAAATAAACATGTTGGAATAAACAGCATCATAAACAAATATTTTGACATCTTGAAATGTACTGATAAAATTTAATTATGATATATGTTCGATGAATATTCTAAAATTAAAGTGTATGGGGTGTAAGCATTCCATATTATTAATTATTTTGCCCTCATTTCGATCGTCTAGTTGATTAGTTAGACATCTGTAAAAAATCGAAATTCGAGTAGTATACACTACGCAGTTATGTAAACCCACTGTCTGGTATAATACTCAGATTACTCATATACGCATCACCAAATAAATTATACTGCATAAAAACTTACAGATAATTACAAAATGCTGACGTTTCTTCGTCACTAGTAGGATATTTTAAAATGTACCAGATCATTGTGCCTCCCAGTGTTATTTCACTGCATAAGTAATAATATGTAAAACACAGATACGTGATTATTTTTTTTTATGGTGAGCTTTCGATTATTGCTTTGCTCCTTATTTCAAAATTTACTAATTTTTCGAAGAAACTTCTCCGGATAGGTTTTCACTTTGTGATGGCATTTTTTATTTTAATGAAAAAACAAATAACTTTGTTTACATCACTTTTATTGATTACATCCTGATGATGTGAACATCGTTCATGAAACATGTTGATTGTATATAAATAAAAGTGATGCACACAAAGTTATCTGGATGATCGATTTGATGCTGACATCTAACTGCCGATTTTGGCTGATAATTTTTTCTATTTTTTTCTTAAATATTCTGAAACATTGTGGACCATTCGAAGCCTTTTTTGTATGGGTGAGTGTACTCATTGGTAGGGGTATAGAAAGAAGATCCGACGAGGGTTAGTTCAAACTCATATCTACTCCTTGAGCGAAGACGGGTACCCCAGCTAGATACTGAAATAATTATATGATGTTATTCTGTTGGAGAGCCAATAAATAAATTATGAAATATTTTGAAGCCATTTTCAGGTAGTCACAGGACACAATATCAATGATATGTGACTGTGCTCGATAACACCGGCGACAAATAGTTTCTACATATTTTCATCCTGGGAGACTCTGATAATAATGTACTACGATAAACCGGTCAATTCACATCTCCTTGGCAGGGAATAATATGCATTCATTCACACACTTGATCATTTACCTACGGCATTTAATAAATTATCCTGTTTTAAATAATTGTGTGAACTCATCGGGAGAGATAGATGAATCGCTTGTGAACTTCTAGGGTCACTCTCTCTCTTACTTCGCAATAATAATATGCGACAGTCAATAATATTGAAAAGGAACCTTCAGAAGAAAAACATAATTTTTTTTATTTACATTTTTTCCACAGAGGAGGCCGTGAGGAAAAGAATTCCTCAGGGCCCATTGGCGGTCAGTGAGTTTTCAGTGAGCTAGAAGTGCTAAGATTGAAAAAAAGACGTTATTGAAGTTGTTGTAGCTCAAAATGATTTTTTTTTCAAAACTTCAAATTTTTGTATGAAGATCTTCAGGATTCTTTCAGTCAAGGGATGCGCCGCATCCACATACTGAGAGATCTTCACACAATAAGTTGAAAATTCATTTTCAGCTACAACAACATCAGTAATGTCGTACTTTTCAATCTTAGCACTCTAGCTCACAGAAAACTCACAGACCGTCACTTTCAGGGCCTACGTCATTTTTGGGGATGCTGTGTGAAGGGGGTTTTTATTGAAAGGAAGGAGAGGAAGTTCTGGTAAGGAGAAAGGTATGATGTGTGGGTGGGAATGTGGGGTCAATGTATCAAGTAGTTACGGACGTATGAATCCATCCCTCCCACTGCGGTACAAGGCAATGGGTCAAGAGAGTCCAGCTGGAGAGATCAAAAAGAGTCTCTTAACTAGCATCTCCCGATCCGGCTTGCCACGTATTGCGTGGGACAACTCATTCGCTGCCAAGACCTCAAGAACCCGGGCACCCCTGCCAACTCACCAAACGTAGCGAACCAGTTGGAGTGACCTATGGCAGGGGTGTTTGTTATCCAATAAATGGTTCCCGGGGCAGCGGTACCCATACCTGCCTCTCAAATTGAAAAGTTCATAAGAATATAAGTAATAATAATAATAAAATTAAAAAGAAAGATTAACATTCCCGGGTTACAAATAACCTGACAATATTTGAATATCTCCCACTACCACCACAGTAAGCGTAAAATTTTGCTTGTGTCGTAATGGAGGACATGGCCAGCCAAGGAATCGAACTTGCGACGCCTGGATGGGACCTAAACGCGATGCCAACACAGCCACTGACCGGTCAAAATGTTATTATTGTTTGGTACATAGAACAACAGAAAGCAAAAATGCTTAAAATCACTAATAAATGTTAAGTACCTTCATTAACAGCTGTTAAGGTTATAATAGCAGACCGGTTTCGTTGATTACGCACAATAATACATCTCCGTGTTTCCAATAGGGAAACGTCCGGAACCCGGGACCTGGGCAGGGCCGCAGCAGGATTTATTTCGCCTTTGAAATTGTTGAGAGTTGAACCATTCCGCGGCCGGCACGCCCCCTTTACGCTCGCAACTAATTTCGTATTGTGTAGTTAGCGGTTGGGGCAGTTTGCTATATAACCATAGACTATGGAATATCATATATTATTATGGCGGTTGTGTTGCGACTGAGATTTCAGTGCTTCAAGAGAAAACGGAATTCTAAATTTATTTTTTAATGCTAAAGTTAATTTTTCTAAATTAATCTCTCAGGCCGCGAGCATATTTTGTCAGAAGGTCACAGTTTACTGCTTTTCAAAAAAATCCAAATAACGGAATATTTCGGAATATATCCAAAAACTGAAAACTTTTTTGAAAAGCGTTGAACTAAGCTTTCAAAAGTTAAAATTAGAAATAAACACAATTTTTTAAATATTGACATTTTTCATGCAAACGTAAAAAGTTTAAAAAACGCTTATCTTATGTTTTTTTTAAACTTAAATTGAAAATTTAAAAAAAAAACTTAAAACACACACTATTTTGTTAGACGGTAATATAAACGTTATTGCAACCTCATTTTTTTGCCGTTTCATATAAAAATAATCATAAAAAATACACCAAGTTTCAAAAAAAATTCTCACATTTCTTTCGGAAACTTCGGTTTCAAAAATTTGTACATTTTAATTCTTCTGGGGTTAACTTTTAGATTTGAAAATAAAGCGGGGCGTTTCCTCTTTCACGCGTTGTTTAGATCATATTTCTCACTATAACAGTAAGGGAGACACCAGTGGCATGCACAGAGTTTTTGATCAGGGTAGGCAGTAGGAAAACCGTCAAATTGATTCAAATAAATAAAAAAGAAACTTTCCACAGATAGCTCCCTTCGTACAAGTTTTCGCTGAGTGTGCTTGCCGCTGGCTGTAGATGATGTAGGTTTGGATTATCTAAGCCACTTTAAATATACAAATAATAATAATAATAAATAAACGCTTCATGTATGCGTATTATCACAAGCCAATTAATCAATTAATGGATATCCGAGGCGGCCTTGATAAAAGCAGTTGGCGTTGTCTCACTTTCATACTTCAGATAACAACAGATGTCACTGTCGCCACTGATTGCCATTTGCTTATTTGTTCCAGAAAGCACTGCCTGATACTAACTAAAAAATCTCGTAGAAGCAAATTCAAACGACAGCTCTACTCTATGCTTCGTGCATTTCGTAAACATTGAAATTATATCTTGAATGAAGTTAGCTCTAAGCAGAAATAATTCATGCTTAGCCCGCATTTTAGTGAGGTAGTCGGAGGGCGCGTGTAGTTTTTAGTTACAGTTTATGTCACGTTTGTAGTATGCCGTTTGATGTGGCGGCCGCGTAGTTTTGGTTGCTCAGCTTTGTCGCGCTTATTTTTGAAAGTGTGTATTTATTTTTAGCAATAATTTAATAAATTATAATATTATTTACATGCTTACGTTTTACAAATACGCTAGGGTATGCAGTGCTTATGTGCCTATATGGAGTGCACGCCCCTGGGAGACACAACGATTTCTATGGGACCTTTACGATCCGTTCTAAATAGCGAACAAATTAGCCTGAGTGTTTAACTGCACCCAGGAAGCCCTCAGGATAATAATTTCGCTCAGGGCCTATGACATTTTTAGGGATTCAGTGTGGGGAGCTTTTTGAGGATGGTAAGGAGTAAACTAAGAAGCGACCTATATTGTAGGAGGGAGGTAACACAGAGGATGGCAAATTGTTCATCAGCTGACCGGTTGAACTCAAGAAGGAGTCATAGAAACGGCCCGTTCTCGTGTGACAAATAATGTCATCAACCACGTACAAATTTTGGGCGTTCGTTTGGCATATTTTCAGACTACTCACCGTTACCACTATCCACCAACATCTTCCACTGTAGTACCGGTAGAACAAGGACTGCATTCCTACTTGACACATGTGCTTTAAAGATTGCATTGTGGCTGCAAAATTCAACAGTGGGGCGCATTTGCGATTTCTACGGGATCATGACAAGATCATAGATAAAAGTGACTAACCCTGGTTAAATCATTTCTTTATAGAGATTTTAACTCAAACAAACATTATTATTTGACTGTTGTGAAATACAAGTTTTTCTAAAAAAAAGTATGAATCCATTTTACAAACCAGTTTATTTGTTGTTTTTGGTTTAGTTTGATTATTTAAATAATTATTCGGTATTTTGGTCATTCTGTTGGTGAAAACATTCTGCCATAAATATGTAAATAATTTTATTTCCCGCTGTCTTGAAATTTCGATGAGTTTATATAAAATATTACAGCTTTGTCATTCCACCAACAACTGTAAAAATTTAAAGCTTTATTTTATTATAAAAAGTACCTTCCTAAGTATTTTCTTATTTTAGTTACATATGACTTAAAATAAATTATTTTTTTATACGACTTCATTTAATCAAAAATAATCGTAAAAATTTTTAATAATAGTTTTAGAAACAAGTCGATTATTTTGATGAAATAGTGGCAAACAACTTTACTTTCGTATAATTAAAACGACGCCAAAAAGTGAATTTGCGGTGATTTAAAAAGTAATTTTTTACATATTTACAAAACAAATAGCGTCAGCTATAATAAAAAGTGCAGAATGTATACGGAATTCAAGTACGTCTGTATGGGAGATAACTAGATAAAAACTCCAATAAAAAATAGCCCAAAAGCATTCAATTTGTACATTTTTTTTGTTTTTTTTTTTATAAAAGGGGTTTGTTAACAATCTTGATTTATTGTACTAGCAATTTTTTAATAAGTAATTACGTTTTTTTTTAAATTTGTTTGAACAACAAATTTTGGGATGCCAACTCAAACAGTGGAACATATTTGAAAACGTCTCAAAGATAATAATAATGATAATAATATAATGCGATTAAAAAAGTTTTTCAGTTTCCACTTTAAGCACTGACTTCATAACAATCTGCTGAGGCAATTCTTGCACACAGTATGTTCTAGTCCGCCCCCTTGCAGATGGTAGAATCACAAAACTTCACCAATATTACCATTAATTTCCAACAGATATTACCTAGTGCAATTCTCACAGTAAGTAAAATCGAACATCAAGTTGAGGTAAGTTTAACTGTCTTGTAGTTATGGTCAAACGGAATATAGCCTAACGATCTTTCCATAGGAATTATTATAGCAAAGTTGAACATATTTGCAACAAACGTAATTAACAGAAAACGCTGAGAAGATTTATTTATTCTTCGTGTGCCCAGCTGCAGTATCGCTGCATGTTGGCATACTGGTTTACACGGGGAAATTAACCAACTCACCACCAAGCCATGCCATTTCCCTTCAAGGGTAACCAAGTGGTTCGCTACGTTTGGTGACTTAGCAGGGGAGCTCGGGTTCATGTGGTGAGGTTTGTCCAGGTCTTGGCGGCGGATATGTCTGCCCTTTGACCTTTCCAGAAGGACTCTCTCAAACCAACGCCTTGCACCGCAGTTGGAGGGGTGGATTCATACGTCTGTAACTCCTGAGTACACCGATCCCCAGATTCCTACACACCCCTCATACCCTTTTCCTTCCCACGACTTCCTCTCCTTCTTTTCCCTTAGAAAACCTTCCCCACAGCATCCCCAAAGATGACATAGGCCCTGAGGGGAATTATTATCCTCAGGACCTTCTGTGTGTAGCTAATGTAAAAAAAAACAGAGATGTAGAAATGCCACATGTCTCCATAATTTTTACAATTAGGGAGGCGGGTAAGGGTAGCACCGCCCCGGGGACCATTTATTGGATAACTAACACCTCTGACGGCCTCCGTGGTCGAGAAGTAAGGCTCTCGAATAGCAATCCGAAAGTCAAGGGTTCAAATTCCGTGTTCCCAAATAAATTTTATTTGATTAATTTGTGTTATTTCACAATTCATTAATTAAAAAAGGTATATAGCATCTATATTTGCAGCACATTCCCGAGTGAAAGGTACTTTCAGTAGATATCGTCCCGATGTAAGACAACCATTCAGAATTGAAACGTTGCTTTAAATGGTTGTAGTCATGTTTGGTGACTAGATCTAAATCGCCAGGTATCTCCCCAACGTCCTCTTCCCCATCTCCTCCCCATCTCCACTACCTTCAGCCTCACAACATACCCCAAAGTGAAGCTTTTGTGGAATATTTCGATGATGACGAGTAGTCAACGGCTAAAGATATTCCATTGTCAGACGCTGCAAGAAAAAACATAATCCTGTATCATGTAGGGTTGTTATTTATATCTGTTTTCTACCTTGGAAAACTTTTAACAGGTATAAACGGAAATACCCTTTTGGGATTTTCAACATCTAACAACGGAATATTGAACACTCTTCATCGTCGAAATATTCCATAAATGCTTCACTTTGAAACTGTTGCCCTGGTAAATTTTCAATTCGTACCTCGTTTTCATCACCATAATCTAGATCGTGAGATCAGAATTGGCCATATTGGTTTGCTTATTTGGTGGCAATCATCATCATCTTATTCCAAAAAAGATAGTTTTAGGTCACAGACAAGCAACTGAAAAATAATTTAAAGAAAACGCTTTACACGCCCATAACCCTACCGTACCAAAATGGGAATACCTCTCTCCTACCACAATATCAAATGAATTTCGTTTAAATATTTTTATGGTTTTTTGTGATTTTTTTTTTATGATGAAACCATAAAAAAATGTTTCAGGATACGTTCAGCGGGCAAATGAAAAAACGGAGTATTCAGATAATAACAAATGCAAGAAGATGTCGGAGACTTCACAGGAAACGATATAATTAAGTGAATTATTTGAGTCAGAGGCTTATTGATAGACGGAATAATATTGGGTCCTTACATATGAAATTGGCGTTTTGCCGTACTGGCAACTTTGATCTCAAATATCTTCTCTTTGGTTATAATTATTATTTCCAAATTCAAATTTATACAGCTATTTACTCATGTATTTGTGTTTTGAAAATTATAATTCATTTGTTTTTTCCTTAATCGTTTTTTTTCTTTGCGTCACTTAGTTTACAAAATGGAAAACTTGAAATATCGCGTTATTTACGAGTACGAGTTCCACCGTGGCATCAGTGCTGCAGAAACGGCTCGAAGGATTAATGATATGTATGGCGACGGTGCCGCAAAAGAAAACACAGTGCGTTTTTGGTTCCAACGTTTTCGTTCTGGAAATTTGACCGACCTGCAGAACAAACCCCGTGGACGGCCGGAGACCAAAGTTGATAATGAAGAATTGAAGGCTACCGTGGAAGCGGATCCATCGAAAACCACGTCCGAGTTAGCTGCAGGCTGCGGTGTTAGTGATAAAACTGTTTTAATCCACTTGAAGCCAATTGGGAAGGTGAAAAAAGCTCCCATACAAAACTCCCATAGGCTCCCATACAAAGTTCCTCCCATACAAAACTCCAATTTTATATGTAACAACCAATATACAAGCTGTCCTGGGGCAAAGTGCACAAACTTCTGGAGGTGATTTTACATGACAGTACAAGTCAAAGAGAAAAATTACTTTTTTCGAAATTCCAACGTTTTAAGGTAGTTTGTACGAGACCACGTTAGACCGAAGTGCAAACGAGGAAATCAGGAAATAAGATTGAACCCATTAAGCTGCAATGAAAAAGGATTAATAAAGGGTTGCTTAGAAGAAATTAAGAAAGAAGATGTTACCAGGAACACTTAATAAAGTTAAATGGATTAAATCCTCAAGTAGAAAATCCTCACATGGAGTGTCTGAGAGGACAAAGGCAAGATGATATCAGTGGAAGAAAATAGAGTGATTTTTAAAAAAATATATGAATACCTCACAAAGTCCCAGCTGCTCCCGTCTGGAGCCAGAGATACTATGGGTATTGGTATGGGTATCTACTAATTGGGGTATGTTGTGAGGCTGAAGGTAGTGGGGAGGGAAAGGAGATGGGGAAAAGGAAGGTGGGGGAGTACCTGGCTATTTAAATCTGGTCACCAAACACGGATAAAGCCATTTCAAGCAACGCTTCAATTCTGAATGATGGTCTTACACCAGGGCGATACAGCGAGTATCTTCCACTCTGGAACGTGCCGCAAATGTACTATATATATAACACAAATAAATCACATAAAATTTATTTGCCCACGCCGGGATTCAATCCCGCGACCTTTTGATTGCGAGTCGAAAGCCTTACCGTTAGACCACACGGGCCGTAGGATACGATTGTAAACTGAGATGTAAATATGTTGCTGGGGACATGTCAGAATTTTACAATAAAAACAAAAATACAAAAATTCCATAACATATTGACAACTTCACATGGTCCGTTCTTCGTTTTTTGTGGTTTTTGAGTAGGTAACAATCTCATGACAAATGTTTTGCAGTAGTTTTATGGTAGAATCAATAACGCCGCCTAATGAACAAGCTCTCGGAGCAAACACGGAGCCGGAGTAATAACATTTCGTCACCAAGAACTGTCCCAAAAGAGCAAATATTGAGAAGTGCTTGTACACGGTAAACAGTCTGGTCATCAAAGAATCTCCACCGGCAGAGAAGAGGTTCTCAAAATCTGAACGGATGTTTCTGCTAATATACTCGTTCCAAAGTCTTAATGAAAATATTATGTAATTGCCTGTTTCATCTTGGTACCTTCTAAAATAAAATAAAATAAATAAATCGTTTTTATTTCAAACCATCCTACAAGTTTCAGGACAATAGGTATTGAAGTCTTTTTTTATGTCCTCATCATTTAAATTCTCTTTAGTTTCGTATTTTCTTCTCCAGTGCCATGCCTCATTGACATACATCCGGCTCGATTGTTTGTAATTGATTGTTAACCGTACCGCACAAAATAATTTGATTTATAATATATTTTTATTTTTGGAATAACTCTTCGAATAGTAATTTTTAATCATTGAAGACAATAGTAACGACTCTCAAAGGAAAATTTTAAACAGAAAAATCAGAAAAAGATTCGGTCGCATCTAGGAATTAACACTAGGGCCTCAGTCTTGCTTTGCAAAAACACTCGTATAGTATACAAGCAGACCCGCCCACACGATGCTGTGGCTAACGAAACACAACGCCATCTACTGACAACGCCATTACCCAACCTTTATAACCAACGCCATCTGTTAATTTGCATACATATAAAATCCACACAGCCCGCTTGCCAGCCCGCTCCCTTTATGTATTATATATTTCTACCAATTTACACAAAACATTGACAAATTATAAACCTAAAACTTCCTCATGAATCACTCTATCCGTTGATTATAAATCATAAAATCCTAAAATCCGTTGCACAGTTTGAAAGATCTAAGCGTACAGACAGCGGGAGCGACTTTGCTTTATACTATTTAAAGAAGATATAAACCGCTAATATTATCTTCAGCGATTTCTAGTAATGCAACCTTAAAGGTACACCATTGGAAGTTTTCTTAAACCTCTTCCTCTATCTATCAAAACACTCGTTTAGTAGATAATGGAAAAATAGGTTACAATTTACAACAGATCTCTTAACGGCATGGTTATATGTCCGCATTCCTTAAAACCATTTTTTTATATTACAATAAAAACTTAACAAAAAAATCGAAATCTTTCTTTTATGGACCAGTTGCCAAGTGATTTTTAAATACGAACAAAGGTAAATATGCATAGAGTCCACCTCATGGATAATACGAAACGTTCGTGTTGTCGAAGTTTATAATACGGAATATTCCTTTTTTAACTAATAGACAATCAAATATGACATTTTCGAAAGTACCAATCTTATAAAATAAATTATCGTCAAAAATGAAAACAAAAAGTACCTACACCGAATTATTGGATTGAGGTTCAAACTACGAAAGCTGCGTGTCATCATAATTTAGATATACATCCCAGGTTTTGAATGGTTTGTTTGGCAAAGCAGGGTTTGTCTAGCGGGTATGTGTAGTTATTGTAATACCTTTCTTTCCATGTTCTGCTGTTATAAATACAGGTTAAATCTTGTCAATATTGCATTAATTTATTAATAACGAGAATAAATTATTGTTTTACATAGCAATAATATTTTTTCTATGATTGACCGCATTGATTGATTGTCTATGAAATGTTAAATAAAAACGATAATATAAAAATGGCGTTACCGCGTAAGTGAATTGATTTTAACAATATTAAAATGTTAAATGCATATTTTTTGTCTCCCCCGATATAAATACTCACTTTTCGTAATAATAAAGCTAAATCTAACGGTTTGAATAAAAAATATTCCTTATTAACAAGTAAGCGGTTCAATGCATAAATTTAAAAAATTAAATTAATTCAATGCTGCTTACGAACCGCTGTTCTTCAATAATAATCTGACCTTATGCCTGTTGAGTGATCGCTCTTTGTCTCATCAAACAGTCAAATATTATCATCCATATTCTTGTTTGACATCTCGGGATCTCACGGTGAAAGGTACACTAGTTCTTCTTCTGCCCATTCTGCTAGTAGTCCAGTCAGCCTGTGTTTTTATATGTAACTAAATAGTATAAAGCTAATTTTTTCCCCATCGACTACTATCATCTAGACAAGTGTTTAGCAAAAAGTCCCCGCCCCTACCCCTCTTGCCTCCCCCCCTGTGCCCCCCCAAACATGAAAAGTGTAAGGGTTTCGTAAATCGCGTCTATCTCAATTACTAAACAACATATCGGATTGCAATTTTTTTTATTCTCTTTGCTGTAACGTTTTCTACAAAAAAAGTTCAGTTAACTTTCGTCGTAACTTTTACCGTTTGTTTGTAATTCGTATGATAAGGTAAAAATTTGTATATTTTTTGGCACATAATTTTACATTTTGTCACAGAACTTTTCAGGCCGACATTTTATGAAAAAATATTTCCTACAAAAGTTGTAGCCCCTATTATTACCTTTAAAATGATATAAAATAGTACTTACTTTGTTGGAGATCCAGCGAGATTATCATGGCGGGTTCGGTCGAGGTGGGGCCGGCCGGCGCGGCGTTGCAATGCAGATATTGTTGTATAGTGATAGTGTTTTTTATCTTCAAGGTACACTATTGCATTTTCCATAAATAAAACTAATCGAGTCTCGGTGAAACCTAAATTCCCCACTTTTTAAATTTGTTTCAAATAATAATAAGTCCTTGTATACAGCGAAAATAGGTATTTTAAATAGTTTTTGGTTTGAAAATGCATGTAATATTTTTTAAAGATGTTATTTTAGAACAAAATAATTGCGGTATCTTAATTTGATCATATCCTAAACTTCCATGAGAGGTTCTTCATTTTCCTCGACTTCAACCAAAGTTACATTGCTGCATGATCCACCACAGCTCCCCCACATTTCTGTGTAATCAAGTGATGCTTTAAAGCAGCTACAATTATTTTTGCAAGCCTTTTTGCAGTTGCAGGAAACTAAGTTTATAACTTCTTCAGGTGCCGGTGGTTTTTTTGAGTGCACTGGGTACAGCATGTTGTCTGTTAAAATCCATGTTGTTCGTTAAACTGAGTCAAGCAGCCAGAGAACTTCTCGAAAGCCTCACAAATTTGTAGGGATGCAGGAGCGCAAGCAATGAACTTGGTTAGCGTCCTCTCGCTTAATCATCGTCCATGAGTAAGGCCACCTATGGATTTTGATGATCGCATTAATGTCTGCTCTATGGTCATGTCCGTCCAGATACCGGTAAAAAATCCATCTGTACGCCGAACTGTAAAAAAACCTTTATTGACGAACCTTTCGAAGTCTTCATTTGACATCTTCGATTGTAGACTCAACATTTGTTGTAAGTATATGTGTGCGGATTTGGCGTAGAGCAAATGTCCAGCAGCATTGAAATACGGTATCATTTGCTTGACTGTATTAATGTGCAAATTCCAATCGCCGATTCTCTCTGCCAGAATAAAGTCTAGAGCCAAATTCACCAATTTAAACTCTTGTAGCCACAGTTTTGAAGTTCTACTAGTTTTAACCAAATCTTCATACACTTCTTCTAGTCTTGTCATTATTTCATTTGTTTTACACTCTCTCATGGCGTCTTCAACAGTTGTTTGTTTGTTGTTTGGATATGAATATCATTAAAGTCGTTTGTAATCATTTCTTTAAGAGATGAACATTCCTCGAATAGCAGTAACATCAAAGCTGCCTGGGTCATCATGTGAGCTCTATAAGACCTTGCGTAAACATGTCCTGACATAAGGTGAGGAATCGTTGATTTTCCATAAACAGAGGTCCACATTTCTTCGATTCCACTACCTTCCATAAACTTTCCTAAGCAACCAAGGAAACTCATTAGAAGATGGAATCCGCCTAGTCTGACGATTACTCCAGATATTTTACTTTCTGTAGAAGAACTTGCAACAATGTCTACTGCTTTCAGGAAAAGTGGTTGGTCAAAAGTGACAATACACGGCTGGCCAGCTAACTTGCTCTCTTTAGAAGCGTAACTAAGGGCAGAATAAATAGCAGTCGGATTTCCTGGATCTATGTTTATAAAAGGCAAAGCCAGTACATAAGATGGTTCAAAGTTTTGTCTACCATCGTAACAGTTTCGCATGTATGCAGACCATCCAGGTAGTGAAAGTGTTATGTAGTTTTGCACAAAAGCAAAACTACATAACCAAAGCATGTTACGAGCTGAGACTTAGCATTGAGTGGGCATATTTTCAGAAATGTTTTCTATTGTTAAGGACTTTACGCCTTTTTAGTATACATTAAAACTGGGACATTGAATTTACCTTCAAAGTCGCATGTCTTAACACGTGGAACTCGGACATCACTCGACACAGCTGTTTTTGGAGTTACGCACTGTATGCCTCCGAGAGCGTGAAATGTGTCTTTACCGTCAAGAGTTCTTAAGTTGATATCAATATTGTCAAATACAAATTGGAAAAAAATCCTTTCCTCAATTTGGGGCCCGCCTGCTTTTAACAGCGATTGTTAGTACATTTATGTCTCATAGTATGACGTTGAACATCCCAGAGATGAACAAATGTCTATTAAATTTTTAGAGCCATACCGTCTAGATAAGTATAATCCAAAAGCAGACTGGACAGGTGATTGAAAAGACCTAGGCCTACACAGTTTTAATATCATATGATTTATGGTAGTCCTCTTTCGTTTTACGTCCATACTTTCGTCTGAAGTTTGCCTTCTTCTCTTCGTTAGATCGTTTAAAAACAAATCTAGAAGTTGTGGAACAACATCTTTCCCGCCTGACCTTATATCTTCAACACTGGGGTAAGTCGAGTCATCATACACTTGATTTTGAATTTCTTGTCTTATCAAAGCTGCTGCTGTAGAAACGATTCTCCTAATCTCATCATCTTTATTGCTTTTCTTTTGAGAGTACCAAGTTTCAGACAAAACCTTGCCCGCCCCATCTCTTAAACAAACGATGGAGGATTTATGTTTTATGTTTGTAATAAGAAGTCTTTCACCAAAGTGCCTAAGTAATAGAGTTTTGAAGCAGTTAATTTCATAAACCTGGTCTCTGCCTGACACACTTTTCATCAATTGCAAAAGGTCAGAAATACTATGCTGGCAATCATCGTTTTCCTCAATGAAATCACAAACTTTTATGAATGATTCTTTTAATAAATCGTCAACTGGTCTACCACGACCTGCGTACGTACTGGATGATTGAGTGGGTTGTTTCGAAAACCTAGCATAACAGTCGGAATGATAACGCCCCTCAGCAGCTACGAGGTCTACAACTCCTTCTAGCCTGGACCTAACCAAATCATCAGTCACTCTGCATGCAACAACCCGAAACCCCCTCCTCAAGGCCAGTACACTCTGATGTCACATCCCGACTTTCACGGTTGATATTTGGCTAGCCATAAAGTACACATTAAAATATATCATTTTAAAGGTTATAACAGGGGCTACAACTTTTGTAGGAAATATTTTTTCATAAAATGTCGGCCTGAAAAGTTCTGTGACAAAATATAAAATTATGTGCCAAAAAATATACAAATTTTTACCTTATCATACGAATTACAAACAAACGGTAAAAGTTACGACGAAAGTTAACTGAACTTTTTTTGTAGAAAATGTTACAGCAAAGAGAATAAAAAAATTCCAATCCGATATGTTGTTTAATAATTGAGATAGACGCGATTTACGAAACCCTTACACTTTTCATGTTTGGGGGGGCACAGGGGGGGAAGCAAGGGGGGTAGGGGCGGGGACTTTTTTCTAAACACTTGTCTAAATGGTAGTAGTCGATGGGGAAAAAATTAGCTTTATACTATTTAGTTGGTCTAAATGGTGTTCTACGACACAGGCTGACTGGACTATAGGTCCACTTCGTGTCGTAACTTGACTGATGTCTGGCAAACTGTTAATGTTGATGTATGGGTTCACTTTTCATGGGATTTTGCAAGCCTCTTACAAAGTGTCTAACGACTGTTACCGGCGAACCAATTCTTATTACATAAGTTTGTGTCTGTATACGGAATGCGAGTCATTCATAATCTTCTTGTCATATTTCCGCGTGTTTATGAAATAATATTGCGCCGACATCGCCAGAAAATATCGTCGAAATGTTTTACAACGTCCAAATTCTCTTTTAGAAAAATATCAAAAAGATAGTAGTTATTAATTATTATATACTTTTTTACATGTCCTGTGCACAGGAGCCCTGTGTGCGGCTAATCATTGTTTTTGTACTGTTATCATTGTTTTTAAATATATTTTTCTCCTCTCGATTTAAAACAAATCTAAAAGAAAGAGAATAAGACAAAATCGAATCGGATTAAAGAAAACTCTGATATCATTTTTGGAACAGTGGAACTTTGGTGTCAAGATATGAGAAAAACTTTTGAGACTGAAGACAGTTGGGGAGGGAAGAAAAAATCGAAGATGTCGGTTGATGAGTTCCTGATAATTTAGATCTGGCCCCCTAGCATGGTCGATCGATACCTATAGGTTTTATCGAAAATGTCGGTAATTTGTCATCGCTACCGAGCACGACTGCAGGCCGCCAACGAACGAAAAACAGTTGATGTCAAATAAATTAGCATTGTGAACTGTTGTTTGTTCGTTAGCGGCCTGCAGTATGGCTCGAGAGCGATGACAAGATACCGACGTTTTCGATAAAACCAATGACGATCGACCATGCTAGGACCCCTGAAGACTAAATATAGCTAAAGATATTTTTAAAACTTCAACGTTTCGATTTTGAATTGCGATCTCTCACCTTGGCGACAGTGGGGTGGTACCTTTCAGAGAGGCAATAATTGACATTTTGCTGAACCTCTTGCGGGGTCGTTATGTTCTAAAAACTGACTAGACTAAGTTAGTACCTATTTATTATGATTTGATAATGCAATCGTGTATGCAACGATTGAAGTTGGACCCCTGAATTCCAATTACAATTCCGCTAAAAAAACGTAACTTTGGGTTGGTTTTGAGATATTTGATTGAAGAGTTTTGAATATTGTAAAATGCCTTCACGCTTATCCAAAATTCTAAAGGTCTTACAAAATACTTAATAAGGTCTCGTTAAATCAGTTGAAAAGGTACCTACGTGCTTCCACTTATAGGAAGGTATTCAAAATCAGGAATTTTACAACAGTACGAAAAAAGTAACATAATGTCAAAAGCATCTCATTTTATTTCATAAAAGTAATGTATGCAACAAAAGTATCAAAGGATGATTTCTTATGAAGTGATGCTCCATTGTAATGAGGCGGCAATTTCACGGCTGATCAAGAGATCATTCGCCTATTGCCGACAGAGTTTCATCAGTGATGAAATCGTCACACTAACAATAATTATTCATCAGTGTTGAATGGCCAACAGGGAGCGGGTATGAGATACGCATTGTTGGGGAGACGTGTTGAACTTTTCGGATACAATGATTCTTGGAAGTTTAACGAAACATGTTTGAAAATTTTGCCTGCAATGTGTTGTGACCATCGATATGTTATAATATATGAACTACTGTGACTATTGTGTAAAAAGGAACATATTGAAAACTGGGCTGTGTAAAAAATATGTTCTCAAAATTTCTATTTATCGGAGACTATGTAAAGTTGTAGATTCTCCTGATAAAAAATCACCATTTAGATTCGAAACGTTGCTTGAAATAACTTCAGCTGTGTATCCACTGCACTGGAGCGATTATGGTCGAAAAATGGACAATTGTTATTTTTCTGCGATTGATAGCGGTCCAAAATTGGACCACTTTTTCCTATTATTTGTAATTATTTAAAACATTTCCATGACTAGCCATTTATTTTAAAATGAAGCTATTGAAATGTTTTTTTCAATTATGAACATAGATTTCGCAAATCCGAACATCGTAGACAATTTTAGAACGATGTTAAAAATAATTTTTTTAAATATTTTTTTCACCCGAACTTTTGATGAGCTTTTTCTATAGATATGCACCTTTCAATATCAAGAATACCATAGACAACATACAGAAAATAAAAATATTCTATATTGACTCGAATAAGTACCTACCTCTCACGGAGTTTCAAATTAACAAACATGCAGGATTCGCGCCGTTATAAACTTTACGATTTTTTTTATAAATCCTACAAATATGAGATAACGGTAAAATACTGGTTAATTCATTGGCTTTATCGAACTATAATAAGTTTTTATGTCTCTATGTTAAAATTCGAAGGTATGATTTTTTAAATGTTGGCGAAAAATTAAAAAAAATGATCTTCTGGAAATCTCGAGCAATCGAGACAAATTTATTTATTTCGCGTGGTAGTTCCAGTGGGTAGCAATATGATGGGTTATTTACCCCGTCTTCCGTCTATCTCCATCTCCTTCATCCTCACTACATATTATCTAAAGCAGGGATGCCATGATCTCATTGGTTTAACCATATTCATATTATAAACCATACAGTAAACGTTTGCGGTTTTTTGTGATTTCTTTATCAGCACTTCAAAGAAAATGAAAAGTACCACCTTCAGATCCAAGGTTATCTTGGTCCAATGGAGAAAATCATCCGAAAACATAACAAGATACGAGGTTTATAAATTAAGTATTTCATCTTAATTAGGTTTGTTTAGGTAAGGAAGCTAGGTGCAAATGCAAATAAATTCTTTAAAAAATGTTTTTACAATATGATCTAAAAAGGTGTTCTCAAAGGATCTTCAGTGGAATGTCATCATGCAAAATTAATCATTAATCATTGTTCAAAATCATAATTTTTAATATCTGTATTTTCGGTTGAAACGGATTCGCTATAGCGAGATATTCAAATTTGAGTAACACCCTGAGCAGTCATAAGGCATTGTCAACTTAGATCTCCCTGCCTATTGAATGCCTGAATCACGATTCTTATTAAAATACCGGTAGGAGTCTGCGAGACACACGTGTAGTCATAAAGGCAAACTCCCATCCTCCTTTTTGTGGAATTTTGTGAAGGGAGTGATTTATTTCGGTCAATGTAAAAGAAACTTCATTACGATCGATCATGACGAAGACAAAAAAATCACATACATCGAAATTAAATGATTTTTTCTTGTTGTTGTAAATTATTAAATACCTTATAGTTCATGTCAAATTTTTGATTTCGTGGTTTTTTTCACTCATCAATATTGTAATAAGGCAAAACGCTTATATTTTTAATATAATTTATATTTAATAATAGCGAGCTCCCGGCATGCGTTGCTATGCCCTTAATAAAGAAATTGTTTCTCCCTGCGTGTCCTTTACCATTCGTCCCGTTCCTCTTCCGCCTCCCCTTTCTCTCTCGCATCCCCTTTCCCTCATGTGTTCCAACTCCACCTTCTTCGCCTTCCCTCTCCCCTCTCACGCTTCCCCCGCCCCGCGAACCCCCCTCTCAAGTTCCCCTCCCTCCTCCCGAGTTCTCCTCCCCCTTCCCGCATTCCATACATTCAGTTTTCACACAGCTCTATAAACTTTCTAAAAACCTATGGCAATTTTTTTATACAAATTTCATTATGCAAGAGCTCACCGCTTATTTTATACAAACTTTGTCTTGACAATAACGAACACAAAAAAAAGAATTATCCAATTTGGTGCAGTCGTTCGGAAGTTATGCGTGTACATAAATTTCGGCGATTCATTTTTATTTATATAGAATAGATAGATATCTTTAATATCATTAAGGATGCTGTTATACTAGACTCAAACAATTTTATAACGAACTCGACCAATCGTTTTATTTGAATTCGAGATACAAAATTTACCAAACTGATTCTCAGAGGAAATCAAAGAATTTGTAAATTTTTATTCGCCAAAGTGTATTTTAATTTGAAATGTCTACAAAATTTACTTAAAAGATAATCCAGGGAAAGAATAGTGGAAGCATGATAAATGAAGTAGCTGCCATCCGAAGAAGAAACTGGTGTATTACAGATAGACATTGTCCAACAAAATGATTATGTGTTATGTTCATAAAATTAAAGAAAAATGGTAGAACCTGCGGACGAGCTTCCCTTTTGACAGCTTTGCGTCAGTACTTGTATGTCATTATCAAAATTATTGTAATATCAATGTTTTATAATAAAAATTATAAATAAATAAATTATCTAATTGGTCTGGTCACTTAGATTGCTTGTGGGACAATATTTTAATATGACACAGGCGGGTACTTACCTTTTTTACTAGTACAGACCCGTGAAAAATAACGGTGTAATTATAATTGTAGGATTTGTGAAGCTGAAAATGTTTCGTTATTATTCGTAATAAGTCATGTAAGTAGTTGTCTTTGCAAAATGATGTTTTTTTATAATTGATATTATCACAGTTTTTTTTTACTTCTCCTAGTAGCTATCTACGACAAAAATCGTACCTACTATCGTAAAGATAGAAAACAATAATTATTTCAAAGTATTATTACAAAGAAAGAGTGGTATCCGAGTAACAAAAACACGATCATTGCAGCAATTAAACACGCTTTCCTGAATGCTTTAAACATTTTTTACTGCTTCTTGATGTGAAGATGTCTCATTCTTTACAAATAAAACTCCAGAGGTCCAAACTACCGAGGTACAGTTGTACACTTCTTCAGTTCCAAGGGTCTGTGATTAATTGGTTCCCTTTCTGGTTTAGTTCTGATAATGAACGGTGGGACGTGGAATCGTGGAACCGCAGCTGCCGAACGGAGGCTGCAAGTTGTAAGAAGAAGCTGGGGTCAAAGGAAGATTGGAATATTGAAAATAGAATATCACGGGCAGTCCGGCGATACAAAACTACTCGTTACTTGTAAGTTGGTACACAAAAGGGCCCATTTACATCCAACAACTACACGATTACGGGGGATTTATTACACACAGGGAGGTTATAATATAATGAAAATAAATAACTCTGCGTACACCATTACTACTTAATCAAAATAATCGACATGTTTCAAAACCAATGGTTTCTTCATCAGGATAAATGTTTAACAATATTAGTATCCACATGCAAAGTTATTTGTTTATTAAATTAAAATGATGGCACAAAGTTATATGCGATTATTGAAGAAAGTTAAAATGTATTTTATAGCATACTAACAAGTTCCCGGCATGCGTTGTATGCCACTTAAATTGTTTCCACTGCGTGTCCTCTTCCATTCGTCCAGTTCCCTGTGTCCCTTCCCCTCATGCGTTCCCACTCCGCCTTTCCTCTCCCCACTCCCCTCTCCCGCGAAATCACCTACCGAGTTCCCCTGCCCCCTCCCCCATTCCATACATTCAGTTTGCAAATAGCCCGCGTGCCCCCTATTGTATATTTTATACAAATTTCATAATTCCAGAGCTCACATAGAAACTTTCGCAGGCAAGCGCACATTAAATCCCCAAAGTTTCTTTGCAATCGGATGAATGGTTTAGCAACGCACACTTGTATTTTTTCAAAGTGAAACTTCTTTGGCCCCGTTAGTGATTTTAAATTCGGATGAAACAGAAATGCGTCACTGAAATTTTTTATTTGGCGGGTCCTCGGTTCTATCATAAAGCCCTAAATTCGCACTTCGGCGCGAGAATCCGACAGCACAGCGGGCAATGCGCTCGACAAGTCTCAGCGGCCAGAGAGACAGATATCCATCAAATGGATGTTAGAATCTTACGAAATTAAAAAAAAATAAGCATTTTTGTTCTTGTGAAATCAATATCCTATCTTCAAACCACTTTAACTTAAACAGGCAAAGGAAAAGAAAGCGACATCTAGCGACTTTCTAGTTTCACTTCTATCTCGTATGAATTGCACACTCTGATATTTATTTTTAATAGTATAAATATATTTTTAATTGAATTATTTCTAAACATTCAAGCAAAATAAACGCATTTCAATGTGGGTTAAGAAATAATGACTTTAAAGTGAATCTGCTTAAATATGCGGAGGAAACAAAAATATTTGTTTAGTTTCTTCCGAAACACCGAATTTCCATAAAACTTATGAAGAAGTCACAAGTCAGCACCGCGTGGAAGCTTTCAAAAGTCCTTGCAAGTGAATCTTATCCGTAAAAGAATTATCCCGAGTGAAAAAGCTGCTGCCACACGCCATTGTCATGGATATTGAGCCTATTCGTCCGTTCTAAAAGCGGCAAAAGGCAACCGTCTGACACCAAAAATATTCAGAGACATATTTCATAATGTCCGGACAATGCGGGGGACATTACAGGTTATTGTGCGTACGGTACGTGGCTTGAATCCGGCGAGATGTGTCTCAGTATCCCCGGAGACTGAATGTTAATACTTAAACACTAAATAATAAAAACGACAAATGAAAGAATATGAAGTCACGCGTTGAAGATTGTGAATTAATTCCCGCCTTTGTGCGGACAGACCGCCGCCATCTTGCGTGAAACGTCAGATAGTGCGGCCGGTAGTTTCCGCTTGTAGTTTAGTGTTTAGTGTTAGTGTGTTTGCACTCTTAATTCATCGCCGAGAGAGACAAATAGAAAAATATTATTATTGTCCTCTTGAGATTCCGATGTCGGGAAAACGGAGGTGGGACTGATATTTCTTTTCCATTTGAGGCGAAGTGTTTGCATTGGATTAGTGCTGCGGATTGGAATTTTCAAATGGTTTCTATACATACACTTCCCACACGAATTCGGCACACAAACAAAAGTATAAGAATAAGTATTTTTTTCAAAAGTGCCAAGGCTCTAGAAATGATGTGGGTTGGTTAATCAGACGTCAAATAGCACATATTTTCACAGTATATAATCCTCAATATAAGATATAAGTACATAGGTTCAGTAGAAAGTACAACACATTTGTGAAACATTTACCTAAGAAGTATAAAAAACCTACAAGTAATTTCACAAAAAAGACATACACAGTCAGATCTACTGTTTTAACATAATCTGATTTTTTACATTAGATCCTCACTGGAGGCCCCGAGGAAAAACCCTCAGGGGTTTATGTCATCTTTGGGGATGCTGTGTGGTGGGTATGTTTAGGCAAAGGAAGGAGAGGAGAAGTTCTGGAAAAGAATATGAAATGAAGGGTGGGTAGGAATCTGGGGTTCGACGTGTACAGGAATGACGGATTCGTGAATCAATCCCACTGCGGTGCAAGGCAATGGGTCGAGAGAGTCTGACTGGTGAGATCAAACGGTCTCCCTCAACCAGTCTCTCCCGATCCGTCCAGCCATGCAGCAGGTGGGCAAACACATCCAACGCCCAGACATGGACAAATGAACCATGAACCCATGCACTCCTGCTAAGTCACCAAACGTAGCGAACCATTTTGTTTGATTTGAGCTTTTGATTTCGCGTAAATTGAGTCCAAAGTTGGAATTTTTCAGGTCAGTTTTTGAAAAACAAGAAACAATCGCTAGGGGTTGCTGTCATCCTATTACTGTATTTTAAATGCGCCAAATCATAGAAACGGCTCCGAAAAGGGAAACGTTTTTTTTTAACCCTAGAAAATGTTCAAATTTTATCCAAAAGTTCTCTATGTTATGTAATTCCAGTGCACAAACTACCTATACATTTGGTAATATTATTAGAATTTATGTTTTCTTCTTCGGAGTCACTAGATGTCGCTTTCTTTTTTGTTTTCTTTTAACTGTTCATTTTGGAGTGGTTTAAAAATATTGAGGATTTGAACCTTGGTCCTTATCTTTAGAGTTTCGTCGTACGCTTTATGCCACTAATCCAAAGAAGACTTGCGTGGAACTGTGGATTTATCGTATTATATTGGAACCGAGTACCCCTGAATTAAATAAATATTTTATTTCTATCTCGTTCTCTCGCAGGCTAAATCCTATGGATGTATGTGTTTGTTTCTCTTTTTAGTGTCGCTCGTTTCCGTTTCATCGAGTTTCAAATCACAACGGTGCTAAAGAAGTTTTCACTTAAAAAACTTCGTAAAAAGCGGGATCTTATGTTGGTCAAAATGAAAAATAATTATTATAAGTATTTTCCTTTTGATTTTCAATAATTTTAATTCTCGGAAGTTTTGCGGCATTAGCACAGTTATTAAAATACAAAAGAGATATGCTATGATGTCCGCGCGACTGTTGGCGGACTACTACCTATTTAGAGTAGTTTGCATACGAAAAGAATTTGTTCATTTGTTGATTTTTTTATGGTATGCATTAGTATTGGTTAACAATATAATTTGAATACGGGAAGAATTTGTTCATTTAGTTTAACGTTCATTTAGTTTATTCGTTAATTGGCAAACAATATCGACGACACCCGGAAGCGCAGTCCCACCTAGTAAAAACTGTGGATAGCACATATCTTATATTTCAACATCTTTGGGTATTAGCGATAAAAGAATCGACGGTAGTAATCATTAACTAACGCATCCACAAACTCCAAAGCGGGATATCAAATTTAATTGTAACTCTGCTTGTTTCCCCCAAAGCACATTAACGGAACAACAAAAACAATAACAACAAAACAATAATAACAACAAAAATAACAAGAAAACCCTAAAGACACAAGACGAATACAGCTCAAATCAGCTGCTACGAGTCCGTTGCTCTAATGATTTGCAGATCACGATCCACTCCTCCATCGCCGATAATACAAATGAGCCCGAAAGACCAGAATACCAATATCTACGTACAACTCCAAACAATTCCAACTGAGCCCGCAGCCGATCCGGCTGTCACCAAAGTTGTTGCTGTTGTGTATTGACGAGGTCAGTTTCACCAATTTATGTGCAATGTGGATTGTTTTGGCAAGCGCAATACCTACTGCCAATCAATAGGTGTTGAATCAATGTAAAGGATAATGTAGTCGCAGATGTATTAAATGTGGATCATTCTGTGGACTGCAATCAATAACTTTAAATTGACGTTGACAAGTATAGTCTGTCAAATAAGAGTAGAAAATATAAAAAAACGGAACAAAGAAACTTTTAGGCGGGCAATGCTAATTTATCTGTCAAATACCTACTCTTTAAAAGTGCAATGACGCTGATAATACAAAACACTGTATGCATATTTAAAAAAAACATTTTTTTGTTCTTAAAAATAAAATTAAATTGAAGAAGCAGTATTGTGAAGGTACCTACTAAATGACATAAATTTGATTAAATTGTGATTTGCAAAGTGATTGGCTTTCATTTAATTTAACATAAATTTGAATTTAACAGTAGGTATAAAGGAAGAATCATTAATGGCGAGTTTTATTACACTACTTTAGATCTGAATGAGTTAAATATATTCAGATCTAAAATTATAGACATGATCTAAAGCCCGGGCAACGCTAAATAATTAAGCTAATATTAAATAAATGTGAACAATTTCTAAAGTGTGCTTTATATTTTATTACAATACCGTTATTCTTCATTATGTTAACACAAAATTGCAACCTATACCTAACTATATGCAATTCTAATTTTGAGATCAGTGGGTATCTGTAATGCAATGAATTTTTTTCCACGTTTATGCCTTTTTAATTTTTAATAAAAATGTACGTTACACAGCTTTAGATTAATTAACACCATGATTATATTTTTAGTATTGCCATTTGGGCAACGGTGGCGCCCTCATTTATTTTCTACTCTTATTTGACAAACTGTATGGGAGTTGGTAAGATTGGATTTGTAAGGGGCAGACTTGCTCCTGTCTTCTGATATTCTTGATGATAAGAAACGTTCGTTAAAAATGTATAAGCCCACCTCAAGGATAATACGTAACGTTCGTGCTGTCGAAGTTCGATACACGGATAATACGGAGCGGTCCTTTTTGTAATTAAATAGACAATCAAATATGGCATTTGTCGGAAGTACCAACATTATAAAATAAATTCTCGTAAAAATAAAAATAAACATAAAAATAAAAAGGTATCTACTTCGAACTAGTACTTTAGTACTATATGGGTTGAGGTTCAAGATACAAAAGCTGCATGTCATAATAATTTTGATATACATCCCAGATTTTGAATGGTTTGTTTGGCAAGCAGGGTTTGTCTAACGTCTAACAGGTATGTGTTATTATTCTAATACCTTTCTTTCCATGTTCTTCTGTTATAAATACAGGTACAAACTGGTCAATAATGCATTCACTTCATAAGAAGAATAAATTATTAGTTTACATGACAATAATATTTTTTCTATGAATTGTTTGATTGATTGATTGATGATTGATTTTCTATGAAATTTAATACAACAAGTGATGAAAATAAAAATAGGGTAGCGAAGTTCGTGTACCGCGCAAGCGAAATAATTTTAACAAAATTAAAATGTAACATATTTATTTTTTCGTCTCCCCCGACATAAATACTCACTTTTCGTGATAATAAAGCTAAATCTAACTATAATAAAGTGGAATTGAAAGAAAATTATATTATTGTGTTTATTATACTAAATCTCACTGTTTGAATAAGAAATATTGCGTATTAACAAGTAAGCTGAGTAAACATAAATAATAAACGTTCTTGTGGCTTGAGGGATATTGATACACTGCACAATCACACATAGAGATTTCTTAATTATAAACACCGAGGAAGTATGAGGTGGTCCCCAGTGTCCCCACCCAAATTTCCTAAGTGAGTCGATATTAAATTACACTGAGAGAGTTGTTCATTACACGAGCTTGATTAATAGATTGATTGTTTCATGATTAATTGTTGTAAATGTTGACACGTAGGTTAATTGGCCACACACTGTCAGATAGAGACAGGTACACGGATAATAGTTTGGGTGGAGAAAGGGAGATATATGTAGTTGTACAGTTAAAGATCCATGATGTTTGCTCATCTAAATGCTTATTTATATTGAGTTAAATTGATGTAATGTTTTCTTAAATACGAAGCAGAATATCTATTATTTGTTTGTTTGAAATCTGAAGCAGCAAGAACTATCCAAATGTGATCTCTGACCAGTTGAGATATCTCTCATCGTGGGTATCTTCTAATTGCAATTTAGATCAGCCAGAATATCTGCTGATGAACATGAATACGGATAACAAAAACTAAAAAATAAATTAAATCATAGACATACAAATAACTAGACGAGAACTTACAGATGAGGGGTAAAAACCAACTATGGCGGGGCGAAGAGAGGAAAGAGACTTGTGATTCGCCAAGCCTTCTTCACTGTCTAAGTATGTGTTTCATAGACATACAGCGTCCGCGCGTAAAATGTACGACGAGAGCACGACATTGGTCCGGACACGCCCAGCCGGTTCCGAAAAATGGTTCCAATGGGAGGGGGAAATAACACGTTTTTTAACACGTAAGGGCATGTCCATATATTTTGTACGTCCGTGAATTAAATGAATCATTCTTATGAAAATATAAAAGGCAGTAAATTATGGGTTTTGGTAGCACAACTGGAAGATAATGAGTTCAAGTACTCATTGGTCATATTAGAATTCTAAATTTCATCACATGACATCATCAAACTAACTAATTTGTCTTGTGGGTCTGTCTGTGATGGTTTTGAATTTAAGTTTCATTTTAAAATTGAAAATATTTTTTGCCGAGAATACAGACAAGCGATAAATACCTACATGCATCCCTATAATAATATAATATTTTAACGAAAAATTATTTTAACTATCATTTTCAAAATTGGAACTGATGGGTCTAGAATTCAGACGAGTTATAAAATATTTTTTATACCAGAAAATCATTTTTTGTTTAAATGTTGAAAAGTAAAGGCATATTTCGTGTTTTTTCATGGGTCTGCGCTTTTTAGCTAACATCCAATATTTTTTTATATGAATTCTGCACAAGAGTCTCAACTGCTCAACTAGGGTAAGTTGTGAGGGTGAAGGTAGTGGGGAGGGTAAGAACACGAAAAAGATGAAGACGGGAAAGTACTTGGCTCTTAAGATCTAGACGTCAAACACGGCTAAAGCCATTTCAATCAACGTATATATCTTTTACACTTGAACGTGCCGCAAATATCTTATCTTATTCTTCTTGTCTTCTTCTTGTACATAAAAATCAATATTTGTTTGTTTATTTGTTTGTTTGTTTGTTCGTATTTTATGCGCTGCCATACCGTTCATCCGATTGCGATGAAACTTTGGTGATATATTGTGCGCACGCCCGCAAGGGTTATAGGCTATAAATAATGGTAAGCACTGGCGTTATGAAATTTGTATAAATGAAAATGTGTGTATTTCATATATTTTGGCGGTAGGGAGGAAAGGCAGGAGGTGGAGGTGGGGTACGCGGGAGGGGCGACGAGGGAGGGGGAAGGCGGAATAGGTGGAAGGGGAACGAGAGAAGGGAAGAGGACTCAAAGGGTGAACGGGGAGAGACAGGAAAGCACTTGCAGGGAGAATCAATTTATTTATTTGAATGGTTTTGCAACGCATGCCGGGTATAGCTAGTATCTTATATTATTTGAAATAATTAAATTGTAAAATAATATTACAAATTAATCAAATAAAATTTATTTGAACCCGCGACCTACGGACTGTTAGTCGAGATCCCTAACCCTCGACCACGGAGACCATGTTATTTTTAATCCAATCAATCCCACAACTATAAAATCCCAATTAAAATCCCATGATTTTTCACGGGACTCCGCTAGTTGACATTATTTGTGAGTTTACGAGTAACTAGTACTTACGTGCAAATAGGTAAGAATGGCATTCTTAATCAAATGCAGTGAAGGTATTTAAGTGCGTTGATTATTGTTGATAGTTAATACCGTCTTGAATGCATAATGGCATCTCCCAGTGCGGACAGCCTCAATATCGGCGCAACAATCACTACTTGATGAGTCGGTCTGGAGAGCCTGTAGCCCCAGGTGTATCTGGAACATTCTCAGACATGTCCGATAGCATCAGATGTGATATTAATAATAATCGCTTTGACTGTGATGTTCCGTAAGCACAGGTTTATTTATGATTAACTTAAGATAAATTAAGCATTAAAATTATTACAATCATCAAATTAATTTTGAGATAAGATATCCATATATTAAATTACGAATATAAGTATGAGACATGTCAACAAAACGGTGAAGCAGTTTTAACTTAGCCAGGCCCACGGACGTACAAAATATATGGACATGCCCTTACGTGTTAATAAACGTGTTATTTCCCCCTCCCATTGGAACCATTTTTCGGAACCGGCTGGGCGTTTCCGGACCAGTGTCGTGCTCTCATCGTACATTTTACGCACGGACGCTGTATGTCTATGAAACACATACTTAGACATCGAGATACATAGCGACGCGAAACACAAAGCCGCTGTTTACTGGGTCAAGTAAATCATGAAACATTTGTAAAAGTGTCTACGGAAACAAAATATTCCACTATGAAAATACTCTGAACCTTACTTTGCGAATTTGGATTTTACACATCTGTTCATACCGTGGCATGCAATTCGCGCTCCCATATAAAAAGGTCTATTCATTCAAAAGCAGATTTTACTATCAAGAACTAAATAGTGATATTATAGTGCGAGGTGCCTATATACTGTTAGATTGATTTATTGGCGAATCACAAGTCTCTTTCCTCTCTTCGCCCCGCCATAGTTGGTTTTTACCCCTCATCTGTAAGTTCTCGTCTATTTATTTGTATGTCTATGGCCAGGCCCAAAGAATCAGGCCATTCGAACACGAAATGCTTTGTGAACGTGTTTGTGATGCAAAATTTCAATTCAAAACTGATCAAATCACATCAAATTTTCACGGAGAAGGAATTTCCAAAACAAACAATCATATTTCATATATGGTATGTTGTGATGGAGAAAAATGCTTAGTATTTCATGGATAGCCAGACGTACAAATGTGTCAATTCTGGAAGAGCTAAGCATCCACAATAGGCTTTCAACTATCTGCCTGGATCGTATCTTAAGATACTTTGAACACGTTGCTCGCCAAACTGAGGACTCCAACTTGGAGAAACTCATAGTCACTGGCAAAGTGGAAGGTAGAAGAAGCAGAGGAAGGTCACCAATGCGCTGGAGTGAATAAGTATCACTGGCCCCACGCAGCCCGACCGCAAAGACTGCAGGAGCATTGTCCATCATGGAAATTGGTGTAGAGGTCACTATCCTTAGCAATAAGGAACCGACTTGAGAAGATGATCATAACTAAAGTTGCATAATATACATATACGCAATGGGTAAACTCACCTGATTTATCAAAGAAAGAATTTATCAGACTTATGTATGTATATTGGTGAAGCATTCGCTAGCGATATAATACACCGAATAGTTAGAATAGTGAACTAAACAGAAACCCTAATAAAAGACGTTTAGTAACAATATTGTAATTAAGATTTATATATTATCTAGGTGATAAACTAAACAATAGAGTGGGTCACGACTGTATGGAATTTTTTTTCTTCTTGTTTTGATTTGTCTAATGGTGATAAAAGGGTATTAAATGAAGACATAAAGTCACGTAATTTTTTTAATAATATTTGGATATCATCTTCTTCCTCCGGATTGACTTTGAAATTTCACAATATAGATAAAAACCAATCCTTGTTACATCTTAAAAAAAAGTTTGATAATCCATTAAAAATGAACTATATTTTAATAAAACATGAAATAGAGGCCAAATTTTGATTTATTTATTAAAAAAATATATAAATTTAATTCAAATTATCTCAAGGCAGTGAATTCAAATATCAGCCAAATCCTTCTTTCTCTAAATTTCGGTTTTATTTTGCGAGACTCAACCTTGGGACTTTTGTAAATGATTTCGTAAATATATACTACATTTGCTATGGAAAATTACAAAAAATATGGTTTAAAGGATTCATAGTAGCTTATATATACACTAGAAATAACCCCTTAAATTGAAAATTTTCAAAACTTTGAAGTGAATACTAAGGATAAAGATTGTACCAGAAATTTGAAAATTTTTTAACACGTTGTTGTGAACCCATTTGGCCTTTTTTATCGTTCTTAGAATTCAAAAATAACTTTTTTTTAAATGACCCGCCTTACTAAACAACTACAAAAATATATGTGTCTGAATTTAACCCGTGACCTTAGAGGTACAAAAAACATTACCGCTCTTCCACGGAGGTTTGTTGCCATAATTACGATGCGTTACATTAATAATCATGGCAGTACGCCTAGAGATTAAAAGGCACTCAAGCCAGAACCATCATTATTCAATCCATATTAACCGAGTACCACTCAACGCACCTATTAAACCTTTTAACTGACAATTTGCAATCTCCGTAAGACGAAAGACATTTATAAGATCATGACTGCTTTCGGCTCCCTGTTGCAGAGCTCTTCACACAGTGGCGTGCGATCACAACATTTCTTTGTAATGCTATGAGATTTAATTTAATCAAGGATTGAAAATAAAATACACAATCAAACTAATATCTGAATGAAATTCGATAGACAATGTCATAAGCCAATTTAAAAAGACAGGGTATTCGTAATCAGTCAATATTCAATAACATATTTTCTGACAAAATAAAGGCTAGAGACCATATATATGTACCATACAACTGTCCGTTCAACGGACGTTGGCTATCATGTTGGCTATGCGAACTTTGTTTACTGCGGTCCGGAACAGCTCTACCGCAGACTGGCCAAACCATTGTCTCAGGTTTTTCAGCCATGAGGTTCTCCTTCTTCCAGGGCCCGTCTTCCGGCAATCTTTCCCTGCATTATGAGATGCAAGATCTCATACTTTTCTGAATTATATATCCAAGATATTGAAGTTTACGGATTTTTAATGATTTTTTAATTTTTTAATCAAGTATCAATATTTTAAATAGGTACCTATGTTAGATACAAAATTTGATTGATTGTTCTTATAATATAAACAATTAATATTTGCAACATATGAAAAATGAAAATTTGAATAAAAAAATTGCAAAGGTGGCACGCGAGCTATTTGAAAACTGAATGTAATGGGACTGAATATATGGAACGCTAGAGGGGGGTTAACGGGACGAGGGAGCGGGAGAGGGGAGAGGGAAGGCGGGAAAGGTGGAAGAGGAACGGGAAAGGACATTTAGGGAGAAACAATTTATTTCTTTGAATACGGCATTGCAACGCGTGCCGGGAACTAGCACGTATAATAATAAATTAAATTAATAAAAGTTATCTTAATGCACACGGTGTTCCGTCCCTCCCAGCAACAGATATTTAGTTATTTTATTTTATTAATATGTAAAATGATTTTCCAGTCAAAAAGAGTCCTTTACTAGGGACCGCACGCAACTGACTTCCATGCCTATCGCATTACCCGCCTTATTCTCGATTCACAAGTCGATAAGGCGATATGATCTGATCCGCGCTCCCATCTGGCAGCTGTATTTGTTCTGGCTCCGGGCGATTGCGGATCCCTTTGGGGAGATTACAACTGGGCTGTAAACGCCGGTCGACATCGATGCCATAAACGATCCAGATGAGTTGAAAGCGATATCGTGAATCGGGAGCCGTATTTGCGGGTAATGACAATGTGCAGAATATGGAATAGTTCATATTAGCAATTTAGTGCAATTTAGAAATAAGATCCTTGCGTGGTTAAACCATATATGATAGTGTGAGAAATGTTGAGATTTGCAAAGAATGCAAGGCTGATGTAAGGGGTAATGAGTAATGAGTAAGATGATTAAGAAAGGGGCGCTTAGATGGTTTGGTAATGTAGAGCGGATGATTGAAGAAAGGTGTACAACGAGAATATATGACGTGGATGTTATTTATTCATTGTTTGATACGTTTACAGAGCGTTAACAAATACTATATAAACAACTGGAGCTACAGTGCAAATTAACCCATTTTTCTCCGATTGCTCGAGGTGATCGTTAAAAAAATCATACCTCCGAATTTTAATATGGTGACATACAAAATGATTATATTTCTATATAGCTAATGAATTCCACCTATCTTTTGTCGGTTATCACATATTCGTAAAATTTAAAAAAAAATAAAAAATCGTAAACTTTAACTTAATTACTTACAAATAATGGAAAATTTGCCAAAATTAGCAGCAAAGCAATCCGAGGTATTTTAAATAGTACCATATTGTGGCAAAAAGCGCTCCGGTGGTTAATAAAATTGCCCTTAGGATGTACATAGATATTAAGACTGAAATTAAAAAATTCATTTCAAAATGCGTAAATCAAGGTTTAGTTGTTACTAAATGGAAATGACGCTAATAAAATAACAGAAATAATATTAGACAAAATAAAATATAAAACAATGTAAGCATATAGTACAGATAAAAAGAAGAAAGAAAAAATAATAATAAAACGTAAGAAAGCATTTACAATTTTTAGTCCAAATAATGTTGTTTATATTATATGTTTATATTATAGACCTCTAAAAATTAGCACTTGTTTTTTTAATCATAAAAAGATATTGTCACATTTGATGGCATCACACAATCTACACATACGAGACATTGGATTGAAAAAGGCAATATTTTCGTTAAATAACTGAAGATAAAATGTTTTATGTTAATGGTAAACTAAGAATGCGATGCCAGAGACAGACATGTCAAGTTCAAGGGAATCAAATATTTGATTCGGATAATGTCAACAGTCAAATTTAACAGAAGGTTATGTGTGACGATGTATGAATGTAAATAATGTTGGGAGTGTGTGCCAAGAACGAGTTGTTTGGCTGTCCATACTCTCCGCCTGTTCCTGCGGGAAAAATACCTGATGGTTCATTAGTTAGAAAGTACAGCTGTGGTCTTTTGGTTATGATGGAATATAGAAAATATCTGTTTTATATTATATTACTGTACTATATTGAACGGTGGGTTCTAACATCGGGAAATATGCACCATACTAAAATTTAAAAAAACATGCCTTAATTTAAACATACCTTGATTACGATTATTGCGAGCTATCTATTGTGAACTAAACTATGCAATTTGACTGTCCTAAAACGGGAAATCTCCTAGTTGGACAGTCAAAACTTTTTTATAATGTATCTGTATTGTTATGTTCAAATAAGACAATCAATTATCTAATCAAAAGCAACAAAAATCTCAAAAGCTATGGCATCACAAAACGCACAAGGAAAAGGCAGGAATAGTTTTTGTGTCTTGAAATTGTAGGTCAAAGAAACTATTAAAATATCGCAAGGACAATATCATTAGTGGTAATAATACTTGATGATTTGACTTATGTTAGATACAAAGGCAAAATAAGAAAAAAAATTGGAAAGAAAAGGATTTTAATTAATTGAACCAAAAAACGTGTATTTAGGCTAGAAAATAACGCTGGAAGCTTTATCACTTTTATCAATCCTAAACACAAATGGAATGAATTTAAATATATTTATTTTGAAAATATAGTTATACATTATACAGTGCCCCTCTTCTCAACTACAAACTTTTAAAATGAATATATAGTAAAATACATATAGCAACATCGCAGCAATAAAAATAATAAATATGTAATTAGAAAGAAATTTCCTAGCATTATTTCTTACGATGTTTTAATGTTACTACTTCTGTCAACACTCCAGGGTCGAGTGTCTGGGAAAATTACCCTATCCTCTCGCAAATTAGGGTGCCTAAATATCCCAGTCGGAGGGCTCAAGGACCTTCAAGTTTGAACTTCAACGAGTGCTAATTTGAAGGGCCCTCTTTCAGTCCTCCGAGGCGCTTCCCGCCCTTAACGGCGCCAGGCGGAAGTAAGCGACACTAGCGCCGCCTATGTAGAAAAGGGCGGATATCCGGAGGAATGGACCCGCCCAAATAGCGGAGAACTGACGACAGTTTAAGAGGAATTTGAATAAATATGGTAAAATTGACAAGATCTTACAAGGTAAGAAGGAATGTCATGATTTTAATAATATAATGATTTGGAGATAAAATGAAATCAAAAGGGTTGTGTAGCTAAGACTCGAAAACGAATACAAAGTAATTTGGAAAATCTGTTTGCTTATTTTGATAACGACAAATCTCTGAATAGAAATATCTTGACATAACATAAAAAAATAAATATTTTTTTTTATTTGATAAACTAATGTTTAAGACAAGATTTTTATGAATAGCACAAAGGGTAACAATTATTATAAGTAATAATTATTAGCCTGAAACACTCATCGACATTGAAAAAATCTCCCGAGAAAATATACATGCCGCAGACGGGACTATCGATACGGGACGGGAGATTTTTTCAATGTAGATGAGTGTTTCAGGCTAATAATTATTATATTAGAAAAAGTTAACAATAATAATCTAAACGAAAATATGAAAGAGAATAAGACACAGAAAAACAGATAAAAACAATGATCACCCTTTAAATTGGAAACAATCATTCTAAGAATTGGTTTGTAACCTGGATAGCGTCTCGGATAGATGTATCCGAATTTATTTGTATGGAACAATTGACTTTTATAAAAGTCTAAATGAATATTCAATTTTTATAAGAAAAACTTTCTTTATATAGATACTTTTTTGAAGGAAAATTTTTTCCTTCAAAAAAGTAGAATGATTGCTTCCAATGAAAAGGGTAGTTGCCCGTAATATGGAGAAAAATATTTAGTTGATAATAATATAATTCTAAAATTTGAAAATATGAGATTGACAAATATGACGGTTTGACAGAAGATGGCAATAGCAAAATAGGTTAACGCGCTCGTCCCGGTTAGACGGAGAGTTCTGGGTTCGAGTCCCAGTTGCGATCATTGTCTTGTTTCTGTTTTTCTGTGTCTTGTTCTCTTTCATATTTTTGTTTAGATTATTATTGTTAACTTATTCTAATATGGGATGGCAATGATGGGAATAACCTTCAAAAAAGTATAAAAAGAAAGTTTTTCTTATAAAAATTTAATAATTATTACTTATAATAAATAAATTATTATTTATCACCACTGAAAAGAGTTTTTTTTATGGTAGCATATTTTTTTATAAATGTGTGCACTTAGAGTGACAGTAAAGAAAAACAATTTAAATTTCGTCGAAACTTGTATAAAATAATTTAGTGTTTCAATTACAATTGTTCTTTCAATTGATCATTTAAACTTTTGATAATTATTTTTATGCCCCTAATTTCTCTAAAAAACTTGTTTGTGACTTAGGTACCCGAATTTATGCGTCAAACGCAATTAAAATTTAAATCATAACTGTTTTTTTTAGGACGAGCTAAGTGATAGCCTAGGATTTTCACATGTCGATAAAATTCATTGGTTTTATTAGTGGAATACTACTACAACACATCAACAAGGTTTATCATGGCCTCTGTCCCACTATAGCACACTCCACAAACATCAAATATCTTGGAATTGAAATTGATGGTAATCTCCCACGGAACTAACACATTGACATAATTACAAATAAAACCTCACTGCACATGCACTTCTTTAGAAACATCCGCAATGAAAAAAAACACAAACGATATAAAAAAAGTATACTGCGCTTTGTGTGTGTGCGCGGAATAACTGAATGGGGTTCTGCCTTGAGCACTCTCACATATCCCAAAAAGAGTACTAAAGACAATAGTGAAAGTTCCGGTTAGAACTCCGACAGAAGAATTAAGTTAAAAACTTTCATGTATACAATTTAAAGAAACTTAAAAAAAAAAAATTGTTAACTAAAAAAAAAACATATCTGGAAACTCCACTGCCCAACACAAATACTCAGCCAAGACAGTAAGCCAACATATATTAGAAACTCCCTGTTTGAAATATTAAAATCTATGCTTGGAAACTACATATATGCTATACCAAAACAAACAAATTAACCAAGTGTGCAATTCACAAGAAGTCGAAGTTAAAACTTCAGAAAACTAAACGTAGACAAGAGTGGGGAGGCTATGAAGTACCGCACACAGAGGAGACTGATTATACTATACCATTCTCTCGTAATCTAAATCCTATAGATATATGTGTTTGTCTCTTTTTAATGTCGCTATTTTTCGTTTCATCGAGGTTAAAATCACAACGGCGCTAAAGAAGTGTTTACTTTAAAAATAACGGAAATGAATATATTTAGAACAAAAGTAAAAACATGGCTGAGAGAACGAAGTGATAATATTTTTATTTTTATATGAGCCCCACACAGGAGGCCCTGAGGAAAATAATTTCCCTCAGGACCTATGTCATCTTTGGGGATGCTGTGCGGAGGTTTTTTTTAAAGATGATAGTTCTGGCAAAGAAGAGGGTTTAAAGGGTGGGTAGAAATCTGGGGTTCTGTGTCCTGGTCATCCGCCTCCAAGACCTAGACAAACCTCACCCCGTGAACCCGGGCACCCCTGCTACCTGCTAAACGGCTTGGGGTGACCTATGGCAGAGGTGTTGGTTATCCAAGAAAGGTTCCCGGGCGGCGGTACCCATTCTCGCCTCCCAAATTGTAAACGATAATTACAAACGTTATGAAGACGATGTAAAAAGGTATCCTGAAACTAAATTCTCTGAACTGGAAACCCTACTGAGGAGGACTATGAAAAATTTGTACTTGTGTTATACATACTTTATACATGTATCATGTTCAAACTTTGCCATTGAACCTAATAAAAAAATAAAAATATACATACACATTGAGACAAAGAATAATCTTATATACAGTAAAATATGCGATTCATTCCAAATATGTTTTTAATAAAATACCAAACAATATTATAGCAACATGGCTTTTTACTTTGAATTCTCAAGAAACGGATTTAAAATATTACAGCTGAACATCTAAGAAAAGCTGTTATTTTATATTACAATTCTGGAATTCCGAGCGCCTTTGTAGTACAAAAGAAATAGTCGATTTCGTTTTCAATGAATCGTCATTCGGATCCAATATGGACCATTTAGCATCTCGGTCACGCGTAAGGATCGCAAATCTTTCAGCAGTTTCCCTACAAATATCTCCATCAGCATTTGATTATGTTTTTTGTTTATTCCGAGCCCCGACAGATGTCGCCTGATAAACATTAATCCATATAAGATTTGGTTTTATTTCATTGTTGACAGAAACTGATTAAATTTGTTGGTAGTATAATATCCTAACATAGAAACGAGCTGATAAATTTTGCCATAATGCTAGAAAAAAAGGATGGAACAGTATAATTGTGTTTTGTTACATATCTTCGCTAGATTCACATTTCAATACACCATTTTTCTTACTATTCTGATATTCCGACTCTTGATAAGATCCGACACAAGTATTTGATTCAAATATCACTTTTTAGGTTATTGTTTAATAAAGTGAAACTTCTTTAGCCCCGTTAGTGATTTGAAATTCGGATAAAACGGAAGTGCGTCATTAAAATTTATTATTTAACGGATCGTCGGTTCTAATATAATGCGGTAAATTAACACTTAGGAGCGGGTCTCCCATAGCGCAGCGGGTAAGTGCTTGACAAGTCTCAGCGGCCAGAGAGACAGAAATCCAGCGAACGGAGGTTCAAATCCTTCGATATCAAAAAAAAAAAAACTTTTTCTTTTGTGAAATCAATATCCAATCTTCCTACAACTTTAAAATAAGCAGGCTAAAGAAAAGAAAGCGACATCTAGCGACTTTCTAGTTTCACTTGTACCGCGTGTGAGTTGCACACACTGTTTTTTTTTAATATGTTTATCTTTGTTTACATTTAAACTGAATTGTTGACACTTAACGCATTTCCCCGTACTAATTTTATAAATATAATGTTAAGTTTATAGGTCAATAAATGTTCCAAACCAATAAATAACTTAAATATTTCTAGGCCTCCGTGGTCGAGGGATAAGATTTTCTACCAGCAATCCGAAAATCGCGGGTTCTAATCCCGGCTTGTGAAAATAAATATTATTTGATTGATTTGTGTTATTTCATAATTCAATAATTAAAAATTATATAAAGTATATTCGCGCCACGTTCTAGAGTGGAAGATACCATCAGTATCGCCCTGGTATACGATCACCATTCAGAATTTAAACTTTGCTTGAAATGGATTTAGGCGTGTTTGGTTACCAGATCTGAATAACCAGGTATTTCCCCACCTTAAAATAGGTTTTTTTAATTGATAAAAATACGCTTATAGGAAAAATAATGTTCAGTCCTTTATATATTTCACCTGAAAACGGCACCAAGACAGTGGTGTTTATCTCATATTTCATCTCATCCCGGCCTTTGTGTTTCCTCCTTCCTACACCATGAGTCTCTTCAAGAACAATGTTCATTCCTTCCGCTCCTCTAAAAGACCCTCCACACAGCATCTCAGATAAAATGTCCCTGAGGGAAATTATTTTCTCCAGGGCCTCCTGTGTGTAGTTAATGAAAAAAAAAACTTGCTTACATTTTCTTACCCATCTTTGCATTTCGATGACTTTCTCAAGGTTTAATTTAATATTTGTTAGTGTACCGATATTAGGATGGCACGTCAAGATTAATAATAGTTGCTTTGTATGACTTGTTCTTTTTATACCTCACTCCAGTATTTTTTGTTGCTGTTACGTAAGTTTAATAAAGCACCGCTATCTTTCGCATCTGACAGAAAAACACAACTATATAAATAGACACCTCGGAAAATTTCCGGGTCGTGGGTAGTGTCGGGTGTCTGCTTTTGGGAGTCGGGTGTCGGGTGCCCAGCCCTGTGCGAGGGTGGCAGCCACCCATCCCAAATAATAAACGTTCCGGGAAAAACCCGCCACGTTCCTTAATTTGGTATTCAGCTCGCTTGCTAGCCGTCGCCATTGGCACACATAAACCCGGCGGCGGCCATCTTGGAAAAGCTTCCACGTGACCGTGTTGCAGTCCCTTTCTAACCGACCCCTTTCCCATCTTATCTCTCGCTCTGCCTCCAGCCCGGGCTGGGACGTGACGGGGTTCCGAAGCCTGGTCACGTAGGCTTTATGCCCTCAGCCTGGAATGGTTCCTGCGGTCTAATTCTGAACGTCACGCTAGCGGCAGTTATCACGCGGTGTGAGAATAAGGTCGCGTACCTTTGCGCGCGCAGAGGAATCGTGTCAACAAAATAACGTCGGGAAAACTACGTTTTGTTGTTGACTTGGAAAACAATTGTTTGGCTAAAGAAAGTTGGGTCAAGAGCACAATCATGGTTTCGTTATCACACATTCTTAGGTTAAACAGAAATGATTTGAAGACTACAATCATCTCAAAGTGATATCCAATTACCCTTTTTAAAAATGGAACTTTGAAATGGAAAATTATTTTTCCAACCTGAAATCTTCAGAAAGCTAAAGTAGACAAGAGTGGGGAGACTATGAAGCACTTTTTTTACCAATGTGAAGGATGATCTTTTCAATATTTTTGTCGTCGAATTCTAGTGCACCTTTTCCTATACGTTTAGTCATCATATTAGTATTTGTATTTTATTTTTCGGAGTCGGTAGATGTTGCTTTATTTTGTGTTTTCTTTTGCCTTTTCACTTTGAAGCGGTTTAAAGATTGGATATTTTTTTTTTTTTTTTTTGGATTTTGCAGGTTACGAACCGCTGAATCTCTGCCCGCTGGGGTTCGACAGGCGCTTTATACCGCTAGACCAAAGGAGACTTGCGTAGATTTATTGTATTAATCTGGAATCGAGTACCCGTGAACTAAATAAGCATTTTATTGCTGTCTCATTCTCTCACAGGCTAAAATCCTGTAGAAGTATGTGTTTATCTCTTTTTAATGTCGCTCGTTTTCGTTTCATCGAGTTTCAAAAACCTACATTGCTGCTAACAAGCGCATACGTACATACTCACACATACACACACTTAACCACTACGCACATCACCCGGTAATTTGATATACATACCATAAATAGTAGTAACAAAGAAACATATAATAGGTACCCACCATGAAAATGACTTACAATTGTAAATTGTTTTCACCACTGTAAATAATGTACTGTTTGTTTAAATAAAATAATAAAATCATGTTAACTCACATCATGCTCTAGCCGTTAGCAATGCCTAAAACACTATCTGACTCCAATATGTGTATCTTAAAGACTGGGCATTGCCCAAGATATGTTTTGCCATCTGGCAATGCATTTTCTCGGCCACTAACTGGTTTAGAACGGTAATGGCTTCCGCAATTTTGCTGCAGTATATAACGTTTAGACTACTACAGTTTTCAGGAGAACTGCAAACTCATTCTATTTAATAGGTACAGATATTAAGTTTCGTATGTGAGAATTTGAAAAGTCTGAAAATATTTTTTTTTCTTTTGGCTCCTCCTGAGAGCATTTCTTACTTTCTTTTTATATTTGAAACTTTTGGGCTTTTTATTATTTTTTAAATCTTAACATATAAAACAAAGTCGGGTTAGTTACACCATTTATTTTGATTTTTATGATCTTTGATTTGTTGGATTTGTCTCTGCCCCGAATAGCAGAATATTGTGATAAATATAGTATTGAATATTGAGTGAATTCCACAAATTAAAAATGTCAATACACTAATTGTTTTGCTTTTGTTCTTAAACATATAATTCAGCCCCTCTTTCTTACACACTAATTGTCAATAGTCGAAAATGAGACAAACGGTGAACGTATGTTTGCACCCCTGAAAGGAAAAATAGAATAATTATAATAAATATCCTTCATACGTATAAAGAAAATGAAACGCTATTTCCTTAGGTAAGTGGAAAAGTAAGAAAATAAATTAATTACAAATCCCTACACAACGCCATCTCTGATACTGACAAAAACCAAACATGGACAGAAAATTACTTCATTGTGTAATTTTTAACTAAAAAAACAGAATTTAATTCAGTCAACTCAACAGTAGTTATTGATTCTGAGGCCGTCGGGTCAGCCAGCTATCTTATATAGTTAATACATTTTACTTATTACTATTTTGTTTCTTACATTTTAATTTTATTTTTACTGTTTATTTTATATTTTATACTTATACTTCTTACTTTTCACTTATTACTTTGACTCCTTACTTTGTACCTTCTGTTTTTAACCTTATATTTATTTTCTTACATGCTTTATGTTGCTGTTCTATTTAACACAGGAATTCCTAGTGATACAGGCACAGTAAAATCACCTATGTAACTTGATAAATAAAGATAAATAATAAAAAATATGTTAATCACATGTTGCGCCAAAAATATAATTCAACGGTTTCTTTAAATGTCTTGACTATTTATTTCTAATATTGTACAACCAAACCAGATGAAAATTAGGATTATTGGAATTTAAGTCTAATGACGACTCAGTCCGAAAATCAATAAAAAAACATTGATAATTCGAAATTTATTGTTGGTTTCCTATTTTAGATAAAAATAATACAACTCTAAAAAACAGAGTATGCAATTCACACGCGGTAGAAGTGAAACCTTCAGAAAACTAAAGCAGATAATATTGGGGAGGCTACGAAGCACCACAGGAAGAGGAGACCGAGAGACTTCGAAGCACTGCACAGACTGGAGACCGATTATACTCTCATAGGCTAAATCCTGTAGATGTAGTACGTTTTTGTCTCTTTTTAGTGTATCCATTTTACTTTTCATCGAGTTTCAAATCACAACGGTGCTAAAGAAGTTTTCACTTCAAAAAAATAAGAGGAGGAAACAGAAATAATCGCTGAATAAATAATTATGCCAAAAAATAAAATATTCTTGGGTAATGTGCAAGGACACGTATGGATCACCGATATACATGTATTTTTATTCCATAGGTCCTAAAAGGGCTATGGCCTCCAGCCGCCCTAAAACTCGTTTGATCGACAAGATAAGTTAGAAGGCATTGGGAGGCGGGAATGGGTACCGCCGCCCCGGGAACCTTTATTGGATAACCAACACCTCTGCCATAGATCACGTCAAGTGGTTCGCTACGTTTGGTGATTTAGCAGGGGTGCCCGGGTTCATGGGGTGAGATTTGTCTAGGTCTTCAGTGCGGATGACCAGGACACACTGAACCCCAGATTCCTACCCACCCCTTAAACCCTTTTCCTTCCCAGAAGTTTCCCCTCCTTCCCTTAAAAACACTCTCCACACAGCATCCCCAAAGATGACATAGGCCCTGAGGGAAATCATTTTCCTCAGGGCTTCCTGTGTAGGGCTCATGTAAAAAAAAAAAAATAAAAGAAGGAAACACGTGGTAACGAAAAATAAGGATCCGAGAAGAAATTAAGTAACCAGCTGGGATATTTTTCATCTGGCAGTGTATGGTCTCTGGCTGATTATGATATTGATGGCAAATCTATATATGTAATTATTAAAAATATATATTTTTAAATTTGAAATAGCATCATTAATGACACACAGGAGACCAAATAATTTCCCTCAGAGCCTACGTCATCTTTGGGAATGCAATATGGAGGGTATTTTTACGGAGAGGAAGTTCCGGGAAGGAAGAGGGTATGATGGTTAGGTAGGAATTTAGAGGTCATCCTTCCTTCTAATTACGATGTAAGACAATGGATCGCGGAGACCAGATGGAGGGGTCAAAGCCGGCCTCTCCCGATCTGGCCCGCCATGCGGCTGGTAGACAGGCGCATCCCAGACAAGACCTGAACACACCTCACCTGATCACCCCTGTCAACTCAACCACTTGGGGTGACCTATTGTAGAGGTATTGGTTATCCAATAAATGGTTCCTAAGGTAGCGGTACCCACAACCGCCTCCCAAATTTTCGACAGCATGAATACAAGTTTTTCCGCATCTTGTTATTTTGTAAAACAATACGCGTACCTAGCAGAACTAGCTACCGACGACCTTCGTCCTGCATAATATCATATTCGTTCATTCTTTACCCGCTTCAGAATATCGCCCAACTGCATGATGATTCAATTTTCCGAGACGCAGGCACAGAAAATTCACGGGGTAAGTCTGAATTCTTGACAAATCTTAAAAACTCAAATTAAATAATTTTCTGTGAAAACATTATATTACAATTGGGTTAACGCTTCTTTGAATTCTTTACACAACTTATTTAATTTTGAATTTGATTTAAATTCAAAGCAAATTTGAGTTCATTGATCCAGATTTCAAGTACAGACAGTCAAAATTAGTATTTAAGACAATCTTAATGTATAAAACAAAGTCGGGTTAGTTGCACTATTTATAACTCAAGAACGGTGGACCGATTTTAATGATCTTTGATTTGTTGGATTTGTCTCCGTCCCGAATAGCAGAATAGCTATTAAAACATAGGAAAAATAGACGAAAAAAAATTATGAAGATAATTCTTTTCCTCATACATTTTGTATGGAACAAATTCTTATCTTTTGAAAGAGATGCAGGAAAATTGTGTACAAAAATTCAAAAACATCAAATGCCAATGCGCTGATTGTTTTGCTTATAATGCTGCCCTTCTTTTTTATACACTAAATGTCAACAGTTGAAAATGAGACAAGCGGTGAACGTATGTCTGCACTCCTCCAAAGGAAAAATACAATAAATTTTAATAAATAACCCTCACACGTGTAAAGAAAATGAAACGCCATTCCCGTAAGCAGGTTGAAAAGTAAGAAAATCACAAAAAATATAAATCCGTACGCAACGCCATCTCTGATACTGATAATAATAAAACACGGATAGTTGAGCATCGATAATTGCTTTATTGTGTAATTTTTTACTCAATAAAAAATTATATAAAATAAAAAAAATTTGAAAACCAGTACCGCACTTTATAAAAGTGTTCGTAGAAAATTTGCACACATTTTCACAAATTTCCACTTTTCTCAGAACACTTTGCAATTTTCCAGTCTTAGAAGGAAAGCTCTTTCCAGCATCCAGCGGGATAACATCTGTATAGTAGTAGCAAGTATAGGTGGCTATAGGTGCCTACTTCAGTGGAGGAAAATCGGAAAACTTTGGTAATAAAACACTTGTGCATAGCGGCGCAGGACGTGAGCGGAATATTCCGGCCATTCCGGCATTTATTATTAAGAAAAGGTATTAATAATTTTGCGTACCATAAAACTATGAGGGAAATTTACCGGGTTAAGGCTCTGAGAAAATTCTCATGTAATATGAATTTTTATCTTTATTTTTTAATTGATTGAATTATTTTATACTAGGTATACTCTCAGGCAGAGCTCATATGCACGTCATCGTGGAACATTCAAAAGGATCCTACGTCATAAATTGTTTATTATAATATTGATGGATATCAGTAGCCATTGTTCTACAATTAATAACCTTTAAAATAGAATTTATTTATATTAAAAACGTAGTATATATATGTAGTACTCTTGTGGGCGTTTTATAAAATAAATCCTTTATATTCTTTGCCTGTTTTGCAAACGATCTCTGTCTGGGATTAATACAACTGTATTTTTGACTCTAAGAAAAGATATATGTCCCTACTTACATTTATCTAAGATTGCAAATAAAAAATATAAAGCTTTAAACCCTAGACACAAATTATTACAGTAAAATAAAAGTGCTTTCATTCTATTAATATCTTGGTAGATTTCTATTTTTGTCTTCTTCTAAAATTTACTGTAAATAAGTGTAAAGTAATTAAGTAAGAGTAATATGTACATAATACACTAAAACCTTCACTTGATAGAGTAGAGCATGGGTTCTCAACTTATGGGTCTCGATCCCAAATTACATCGCGAGGGGTTTTCTGTGGGGTCGGCGTCCGAAACAATAAACTAAAAAAAAGAATGTTGTATGAGTTAAACTAAAAAAATGTGATAAAGTTAAATGATAATTTTATACATCTGATACATAATTTTATTAACCTGTTAAAGTATACCGTAGTAGTAATATATCTTTTGAATGTAGCTATAACTTTGTGGTAATCCATTATAGATAAATTAAACAAATTTTTTACTTTGTTTAATTTATAGTAATATATCTACTTAATTTCTATAAAATTAAAGTGACCATTCGTACGTACTAGTTTTTAATAATACAAACTGTTTTTTGTTCCTTTCTCCTATATCGTTATTCCAAACCAGTGCCTATATATTGGGTTGAGTTGGGTTTAACTTCTCAAAAGTACCAATTGGCGATCCCTTAATGAGTTTTGATAACTCATGGGAGTGCAACTTCGTTGTATGTTTTTAATAATAAAATAAAATACATAAATAAATTTAAAAAAAACCAAAGGTCTAATAATTTTCATTATGAACATTCAATCAAATACATTTCCAAAAATTACGCATTTTCGGTAAGCGGACCACCATTACATTAATGGCGTAATCAGAATCGGTAAACATCCTACAAATTTCGTAAAATCGGAAAAAAATGGGCAGGTTATAATCATTTGGCTTCTTAACCTAACTTAATAGGATGTCTGTAATATTTTTGTCCTATTTAACAATTTTTGAACAATAATGTATTGTCTTCATAGGATATTTTTGTTAGGTTAGGTTAGGTTAGATTTTATTAGATAATGTTTGGGGGATGTTTTGTCCGTAGGATATTTTGTCGGGGATATTTTGTCTCGGGATGAAAAGTCGCGGATCCCTGTAAAAAAGTTTCAAAACCACTGGAATAGAGAAAGAGGGAGAGCATACAACGGAGCTCTCCATGGCAGGACCATAGATAATAATGCTTTAGAACTGGGGAAGAAGAAGAATGTTGCAAGTATAATTCAGCATCCGGTGATAAAATAAATTTTACGATCCAGGTCCAGGTGGCCGGTGGCCATCATCAAATATTCACCACTCGGCAGCCGCAGTGGGAAGGGTGAACGTCATGTTTGGGCGATTGCCTATTTTATGACGGACATTCGGTTCGACTCCGGTCGATGCTCGTAATCGAATTGGGAGCCGAGCATTATTTCTTGACCCTCGTTTGTTGTGCATATTTAAATAAATGCACTCGAAACTCATCAGAATAAAACAATAACACTGAAAGGTTTGGAAAAATGTATAACTATTTGTTATAAGTTGTTAGCATTGATTTCAAAAGAATTACAATCCGTGAAAACCTATAAATCAATTTGGGAGGCGGGTATGGGTATCGCTTCTGCCATAGGTCACCCTAAGTGGTTCGCTATGTTTGGTTCCTTATCAGGGTTGAGGTTTGACCTGAATCTGGAGAGGCCGGTTGAAGGAGACCCTTTTACTCTAGGGGGATAGATTCACACGTCCGTCATTCCTGGACACACTAGCCTCCAGTTTTTTACCTAACCATCGAACCTTTTTTTCTTCCCAGAACATGCTTTCCTTCCTTTTCTTAAAGAAAAACCCTCAACAGAGTATCCGCCATGATGATATGTAAGATATGTTAGGTGAAATAAATTGGTGGAAAAATGTGGATTTTCAGAAAGAATGCAAGGCAAATATGGGTCATGAATAAAATTAAGAAAGGGAAATTTAGATGGTTTGTAGATTGGATGAATAAAGAAACTAGTATAAAGAATGCTCTCAAATAATCTTCATCGACCATTTGAACTTGAAACACCTGTCGAACTGAGTTCATTTGGGCGATCCAATTCACTACCCTGAATACCAATATTTAATACATCCCCTTTGCCCGCCATAACACTCACTTGTCAGAAGAAAACATCACGGGGGCGGGTGTTAAATAAGAAATGGTGGAAGGAGGGAAAAGGTCAAGGAGGGGAAATGCAAGTAAATGTTGCGGTGAAGCAATGAATTCTTACATTGCAGAGAATACTGGTTATCAAAAACCATCTGAAACCATTCGTTACTTAGCGTGCGCATACGCATAGTTATGATTTTGTGTGAATATCCCATTCCTCACTGCTCTCAACCGTCTGGAGCCAGTGAGACTAAGGCATCCGCAAATGGGGAATGTTCAAAGGGGAAGAAGATTGAAAAGACAAAGTTCGAGGAGTACCTACCTGACTTTTCTGATCCGTTAAACAAAAACGGCTAACGCCATTTCAACAACATTTCAATTCTGAATTGTGATATTTCACCAGGGCGATACTGAGAGTATGTATTCCATTCTGGAACGTGCCGTAAATATACTATATGTATTATTTTTAATTAATTATAATTGTTAAACAACACAAATTAATTCAATACATATTACCTACGTGCGTTTAACTCCAGGCCCAAGTCAAAGCCCTGGAGAAAATATGAAGAACGGGGATTAGAAACGCATTTCTCAGCTCCACGAGAGTGTGCTTAAAGGTACTTAATGAATTTTTATTTTGCCAAAAAAAATATTATTCAATAAATAACACCGAAGCAAAAAACTAACATCTCAAAGTTTATACAAATTAAAAATATGAATTAACGAGTAATAACCTAATTTTTTATTACTAAAACCTGTATAATTCTGGTGATTTATTAATATTCGTTGATATAAATAGTGAGCAATAATTGTATTAATTAACAATTGTCTGAGCATTGCGACGTCCTGTTTTGATTCGACCACTTTGCATTTCGTCTGTCTATAAATTTGTTTGTATCCAGTCAATCCTGTCAAGATGGTAGCCGTGTTTTTATAGTACCGTTTTATTCCACCAGCGCGCGACTGTTATATACTCGTAAGTCAGAGCAATCAAAATTACGCGAAGTCTACTGTTCAAAAAACTTCTAGTTATTTAATATTAAACTATTCATTCAGAAGAAGTTCAAGTTCACATCGAACTGTATTTACTTGAAGACTAAATAAATAAAATAATATCGATTCGCCATCATCAACCGATTCTAGTCTCGTCATGGGGACTATTGGAATAGCGGCACGTCATGCTCCGTGGACGTGTGAAAAACTTTGTATTCGGTGCACAGAGTTTGGACGTTGTAGCAAAAACGTAGCCGGTACACTCGTAGCCCACACCTCGTATCTCGTAGACATTCAAGGGTATCTTGTGAAGCTATGTACTTGTTCATTGTATATCAATTTATTCTATGAAGTTAGTTGATCGATAACTTTTGGAATACATACGATTAATAAATTAATTTTATTTATTTATTCACGCCTTGAAGGCTTTTACATGTACACGTTATTGTAGATACATATAATATGTTGTTCAGGAGTATAATAATAAGCGCATAGTATATAACATAATAAACTGAACATTAAGAATATAAGCAGGTGCAATAATGTGTAGGTATTTTTTTAATAAATAAATACCGCACAAGAGTCCCAACTGCCCCCGTCTGGAGCAAGTGGGAATAAGGCATCCACAATTGGGGTATGTTGTGAGGCTGAAGGTAGTGGGGACGGGAAGGAGATAGGGAAGAAGAAAGTGGGGAAGTACCTGGCAATTCAGGTTTCAATTCTGAATGGTGGTCTTACACCGGGGCGATAATGAGAGTATCTTCCAATCTGTGTCTTCCTATCTGAACGTGCCGCAAATATACTATATATTATTTTAAGTGAATTAATTGTGAAATAACACAAATTAATCAAATAAAATTTATTTTCCACGCCGGGATTCAATCCCGCGACCTTCGGATTGCGAGTCAAAAGTCTTAACGCTAGACTGCGCCGGCATTTAGTTTCATTATCATAACAAGTTGTACAGAGGAGATCAATAAGTTATAATACAAGTATATTAAGGAAGAAGTGATTAAGGTACTATGAAAGTAGTTACCGGGGAATGTGTATTTACTAAATTGATATTTTTATTAACTAAAACATGAATGGTTTGTTTTAAAGCAAGTTTTAAAGAACAATAGCTAAATTAACAGCGCGATAAATAGTATCTACACATTGAAAAATAAAAATACATGGGTTGCATTATCATAAGAAATTATACAAATGAGTTCGACAAATTTATAATATGATAGTACAAAAGAGAGAGAGTACGAAAAGGTAATCTATACATAAGTATTTAAAGTTTGATATTATTGTATCGATCTTGAAGAGATCATCGAATATAATATAATCAATAATATATTAGGTATAATAGCAATAATACATTATTTTATTAAAATATGTGGAAAGCCATACAATAAATAGTAATAAATAAAACAGATATACCTTGTTAATAAACTTCTTTTAAGTTATATACATCCGATAAATAAACAGTTACCATATTTATAAGTGGCGTACAATTTATTTAATACCTTTATATTTTTAATATATTTATTTCTCTATCTTTTAATTATGCAGTGATTGGTTGGAGGCTTTATTTATTGAGATGTACATTTGTTGACATTTGTACAGTCTACGGAAATGTCCATAGATAAAACCAGGTAGAAATATTACTTATTATTTTTATTTATTTTATTGTAAATGTATATTTACTGTTTGGTAATCGATAATAAACGTAAGTTATATTCAGTAAAGTTATAATATTACAACATTTTTAATTTTTTAAACATTCTGTTGAAAAACCTCTATGAGAGAGAATTACTTATTTAATAGAAGAATCATTTGTTCGAGAGACATTACCAATGGTAGGTTAAGAAAAGTCCAAGGTCTGCTCTTGCGAAGTTGCCAGGAACATAAAAAAATGTATTATAACAAAAATACGGATGATAGTGAGTATTACCTATGCACAACAACATAGTGTTAGGACATTTATTTACTTATAAAACAAATAAGTACTCGTACTTACACGCGAGAAAAATAGTAATCTATTCTCAAAAACTTGTTAAATGCTACCACCAAAAGAATTAAAGCACTAAATGAGACCGCCAAAACATGGTACCTAATAAATAAGTACCTACTCGTACTTACACGTGAGAAAAATAGTAACAAATTCTCAATATCTTGTTAAATGCTGCCACCAAAAGAATTAAAGCATTGAATGAGACCGCCAAAACACGAGGAAGGTACCTAATAAGGTTTTGCAGGAATTATAGTTCGCTCAGAGACCATAGCAAAACATGCGAGTACATCGGGTACGTGTCCAAAATCCTTCCAACCCAAACAAACCACTGATTGATCCGAACGGTCCAGGGCTTAGCATCATCTTCTCGTCCTCCTGATGCTGCTACTTCCACAGACGTGTAATGCCCCGGCCTCTACGTGCCGGACCACGGAACTACGCCGCTACGGGGCGCGCCAGGCACGTCTGATCGCGTGCCGCGTGCCACGTGCCAGCTGCTACGTGGTACGGGCACGGGCATATTACCACGTCGCCTCAATGCCAAACTTTCCATCCATTGACCCGCCACTTTGCAAAAACATCCATTCCACCCTCCCCCCGCGGCGAGGTCAGGGAACACATGATCAGGTTTTTTTATTAGTTGTTAAATATTGTTCAACCTCATTGTAATTCAAGAGAGAAATCCTTTTAGATTGAGGGGTTATATTTATTTATACTTCTTCGCAAAAACGTCCGATTTTAGACCAGTCTGTAAATAGGTCAGTGGACGCATGCTCGGAATTTTTTACAAGTTGTTTGATATTGCTTGCAGTCTCATTGTGATTCTGCTCGATCTCTCCGGAGGGAGGTTGAATGAATGGTCCACGGAGCTGAGATGGTCGATTATGACGCTGAGGACAAAAAGCCATAATTTGTTTTTATATTTTGATCACGTAGGAACTCACGCTGAAGGACGCGGTTGCAGGATTCTACCTGCTGTGATCGGGGTAATGAAAAGTGTTATACATAGTTTTGCCTTTTCTTTGAGGCACAACGCAATAAGATTGTAATAATAGATTTAAACAAAGGAGTACGTTTTGTTTGTATGAGAAATCGATTAATTTCACACAATGAAAAACATTTGAAAACACAGAAACATTTAATTTCGCTCTTTTCAATTTCAAAGCCTATTCTTTCGCGTATTGGAGCACCGATCAAGCGTTCCCTTCCGCCCATTAGTATCGCCATTCCTTTCTTGCTTCCGCTTTCTTCTCTGTTCGACCGCCTATGCCGCGCGATGGGCGGGCTGTACTCCCGCCCCCGGTCTAGACCGCCCACGCCTGGCGCCGGTATACGCCTACCGAAAATCATTAACGCCTCGCCTAAGTGAATATTTCCACATTTTCCGAGAAAGCTCTATGTATTTGGCTGTAATGGATGTACAAATTTAAGGAACATTTTTGTTTTCATTGCCTCTAATTCCTTTTTAAGTAATAATGAAATACCGAGTACTGTAGAGATAAATCAATGTTTCTCGAGAGCGTAGAAAAGAAATGTTAAATAATATATTCATTTAGACGACATAACATAATATCACAGACACTTTTATATACAAATAACTAACTTTTATCCGCCGTTTTGCTCGCGTGGTATTAGAAAGAAAAAGAAATAAACTCTACACAGAAAGTTTTTCCGTGTTGAAAAGTAAACTATCACACACCAGTTCTTCAACTATTCCTGTCCAAAAAAATTACGTCTATCGGTCGAAGACAAACAAAAAAAAAGTATTTATTATATTGGTTAGACTAGTGTTCCTTTGCCGTGTAAGCACTTCGAAAACGATTTCTTAGAAAAATTGAAAAGTATTGGACATACATTAACTTATATTTTAATAAATTAAATGACTTTATACTTTAAATTTTAGATTTGTTTCGTGCTTCACAATAGATTATTTATTCGTGGTTAAATTTTTCATCTCGGTTTATATTTAATCTCTAAATAGCGGTGGAAGAAAAAAATCATATTACGCATTTCATAGATTTTTTAACACACATATTAAATTTTTATCGTGTTACAAAACGCCTTTTTCATAACATCTTACAAAAATACGACATAATAAATTCCTAATACACCAAACATTTCAGCACGAGTCTAACATATTTCACGAGAAAGCCGGCACATCCTCTCGTCATATTAGGCTGTGTGAAGGTTGTATTAAACTATCTTTGGCCGAATTCACCGAGGGAGGTTTATTCGGTCACGTGCTGGTCCGATACGTGCCCGTCTGGGAAGGGGGTGTGTGGAGGGGGTGCGGAATTATCAAACTCATTCCGCGGAGATATTGAACCGCGCTGTGAGACTGGGTTCATTTTGGTTGAGATTCGTGGTACAGCTGATCAGTAAATGAAACTGGAATAAATGTATCCGTCAAAGTGACAACTGCACAACGCGCTGAGCCACTCCCATCTAGCAAGTCAGTTAATAGATAATCGAACGTTGAAAGGAAGGCCTGTACACTTCCTTTTGCCCTTTTGCTAGTTGGGAGTTTAGCAATGCGTCGTGCGGGTTTCGTGTGAAAGAAATAATTGACATTGCAGCACAGAAGTTTCCCTGAGCGATTTTCAACCATTTTTTTTTATTAAAGCGACTTTATAAAATAATTCCATAAGTATACAAAATATAATGGTTGTGTAAGGTAAAGATATTGTAATTCTTAGTCCTCCTCACTAGGAGTTCCTGTGCCGAGGCGGACTCAAATTGTTTAATTACAGTTTATTTATCTTCTATGTCGTTTTTAGTGTCTTCATTAGGGTGTTATCGTTGACCTCTTTCAGCCATATTTTTATTCTTGATTTGTACTTATAATTTTTTTTTATTAGTTTTATGTCTTGGGGAAGAATGTTATGGAGTTTAGTAGCAATATAAGTGTATTTTCTTTGTCCGAATGTGGTTTTATAAATTGGAATGTTTTTTATATCATTTTTAATTGATTTAGTGTGATGGATACGCTATCTAGTAGACGATTCAGTATTTTTGAATAGCTTCAAAAATATATTTTTTGCATATATTCTTTGTACATTTGGTACGTCAAAGCTTTTGAATATTTCAATCGAAGGCGTTCTAATTGACACTTTCAGTATGGTCTTAACGATTCCTTTTTGAACTGTATTCAGGTTTTATATGTATTTTTGTGTAGTAGATCCCCATCCTATAATTCCATATTCAATTCGAGAATGACATAACGCGTAGTAAACCTTTTTCAAATCCTTTTTATTTACTACATTTCTTAGATTTATTCAAGTGATAACTCCCCATACTTAGGTAGCTTAAAATTTGGAAGGCAGGTATGGGTTCTGCCGCCCCAGGAACCATTTTATTGGATAGCCAACACCTCTGCCATAGATCGCCCCAAGTGGTTCGCTAGGTTAGGTGACTTAGAAGGGGTACCCGGGTTCATGGGGGTGAGGTTTGCCCGGGTCTTGGCAGCGGATGCGTCTGCCCACCAGCTGCATGGCAGGCCGGATCGGGAGATAATGGGTGAGGGACACAACTCGCGTGCCACCTATTGCAATTTTTTTATACAAATTTCATAATGCCAGAGCTCACCAGTAGTTTTGTACAAACTTTGTCTTCTTAAATTTTTCCAAATTAGACAATTCTTAAAAAAAAGAATTATCCAATACGGTGCAGTCGTTCGAAAGTTATGCGCGTACATACATTTCGGCGGTTTATTTTTATTTATATAGAAGACTAGCTGGGTTACCCGGCTTCGCTCAGGACAATAAGATAGTGTTCTGGAATGTTGCGCAATGATGTTCCCGATTCCCTATTCCTGATCATTCCACGACATACTCCGCCACTCCTTCCATAACTTTCTACAGCTCTATGGAACCTTCTTGAACTTTCCGGAAGACTGTTCTAGAAATTTCAAGAGGGCGAAACTTTCAGCCCTTATATCTTTAAAAGCACGCCCTTTAGGTAAAAACGGATACCCTTATTCCCTAGGGGGGATAGAGATCTACCATACCATATAACTCCCTTGATCGAACCGGAACTCGTTTCTGAGTTTTTGCGAGCTGCACGTTTTTTAGGACTTTCTTTTATAATATACGCCATATTCAAATAAATAAAATGTTACTCCTTACATGTCCTTTCCCGTGCGTTCCCCTCCAGCGTTCCACTTCCACCTTCCCCACCACCGCTCTCCCGCTCCCCCGTCCCGCCAACCCCCCTGGCACTGCATTTCTTGACTCCTCTCCCGCATGGCCCGTAGCCGAAACTTTTTTCTAATACTAACAATTTTAAACTCGTGATATCTTTCTAATTAAATATCCGAATTGAAAAATTGAAAAATTTAAATAAAGGTATTGAAGCTGTCTTGAATATGAAGTAATTTATTTTGTTAAGGATTAAAACCAAGATACAAATAAAGAGCCTTTTCAGGCGGCGACATTTAAATTAAATTTTTAAAATAAAAGAATACTTATTGTGGCATAACCATAATAGTTAGACATATGCTGTCGCGACCTTTTTTGTAAATAATGATGTGTTCTATAAAGTCGTGGTGCATTATTTTATTTTATCATCAATAGTTTTCGCAGCGCACGCGATTTAAAGAATATTTTAGATAATTTTTTTACACCCTGGGTTACATTATTGAAGTTTTAGTAAGGATGCCTATTTTTTTTTAAATATAATATAGCCTATGTCACCCAGGGATAGTGTAGCTTCCCAACAGCGAAAGAATTTTTCAAATCGGTTCAGTAGTTTCGGAGCCTATTCGATGCAAACAAACACACAAACAAACAAACAAATATTACCTCTTTATATAGTGTAGTAGAGTAGAAGTGAGTAGATAAGACGTAGAACAGGAACAATGTCGAAATGTGTTAAAAAATATTATAAAATTAAAGATACCCGTAAGTGTATTTTAAATATCTAGTAAATTCAACTTTTAACTTCGAACACTTTAATTCCCAAGACACTATCAAAAAATCATTACAACCGCCCCACATCAATAAATTGTGAAGTTTATAACTTTGACCGCTGCATTTATTCGGCAAACTTTAAAGCCCCGGGGGTTTGCCTGCAGTAAAGTGGAATAGGATGGGGTGACTCGCCACTTGCCGCGTGTTGGCAGGTAGCTTTAGGTACCCCCCTTTCCCCAGCTTCACTGGTCACTCCCACAATAATCCCCAATTAGAAACGGCGAGAGAACATTTAGGGAATGAGGGAATAGAAGGCGAAGAGATTGTGGTGTAAATAATTTGAAAGGGAAAATTATCCTGTTTAAAAACAAACAAAAAATTACATTATTTCCTAATTGGACTTAATATTTACGTAAAAAAATGTAAATGGCGGTAAAGGCAGCCCTGATTTACTTGATCTCGTTCAATTTTATATAGGTACCTACGAGAGCTACTCGTTCCAAAATCGTTTTTAAATGTAACAATACCAGGACTGAGGATTTTAAACACTCGCTTTTACCTAGATTACACATGAAGTTAGTAATAGATACGTAGATGTGGCGGATTTACTCGAACTTCATGGAAGGTAGGTAAAAGAAGGCTACACTATCATATATCATTTCCATCGATGTCATCTACCTACATTAATCAACTTATGTTTTATAGGCACTTGCATCTCTTTTTTTCTTTTATTTTATTTTATACTTTCTGATGTCATTTTACGATCAGATACCACACTTAATTATTATTTTAAAAATTATTTCTAGAATTTTCGTTCACTTGTATTAACTGTGGCATGTAATAATTATTGATTATGATATATTTATACCGTTGATATGAAATAAATAAATAAACCCATTTCCGAACAGTCCAAATCCTGGACTTCGGACTTCCAAATATATGCCTAATTAGACCAACCAGTTTTCGGTTATTTTAAATCCATATGCGATAAAAGCCTTGATATTTTACAAAAGAAATACGTGCTTTATTGAAGCCAGGCCCTTTATAAAGGATAAAGAAAGTGATTTTCAAGTGAAATGAAAAATCAATGTATTAAAAAAATACACACTTTATACAGTTATTCTCGTTTATGAAGTGGTTATGAAAAATGTAAGTATTGCGTGTCGTCAAACATATAATATCCCAAATTTACCCTTTTTCAATAAAAAAAACTCCTTAATTTCTGTCAATTCTTACCTACGCCATAGGAACATTTGTAATATTTACTACCATGTCTACAATAACTATCAGATTGTTAAGGGCGTTTAACCAGCCAGCGGCCGAAAATCCACATTTCGGTTCCGAAACCGAAAGCGAAACCTCCGAACCAGCTTTTTAAAAGTATAACTCAATATCGAATTTATTTCTAAAAAACTATTAAAATTATGTACTTTTTGGAATTATTTTTTGATCATAAGTATTTAACATTTTTCAATAATGTCTAAGCAAAATAAGAATGTAAAAAATCTGAAATATATTAGTTTATAAGTGCGCAAAAAATACACGAACGGACCAATTTTCGTCAAGAAATACAAATGTATCAACATGTATATTTTTTAATGATTTTATTTACACTCAAATTAAAATTCTGAAACAAGCGTTACCCAGATAATACATTGATTTATTTTACTGCATGATTGTATGATTTAAAATAGGTGTTGTATAATACAAAATCTTTTTTGAAAATTTAATAAATCTGCCAACGACCTATGGTATAACCTTATTATAATAAAAAAAACTTTTTCTCAAAATTTAAAACATGCTTTACTAGATAAAGAACAATCTTTCGAAATTAATTTATAATTTTTGTGGAAAAGAGTCATTACGTCTAAAATCTGATTTAAGAATGTCATTTTTCTGGTTTTCTCTGGATTTTGTTTGCAAGTTCCTCCTAAACAAAATCCTTAGATCTCGAGACAGTTATCACAGCTGAATGTAAAACATGCAAGTACCAAAAATGTTAATACACATTAAAATATATTATACACAAAATTTTCATTTCAGTACTTTGTTTCAACGACACGCGAAATCTCTTTCACCAACCTCCAATATTATTGAACTCAATAACCGAAAATATTTTGAATAAATTCAATTCCAAGCGTTATCATTTGGTTCTCCCCTTCAATAAAATTGCGGCGACCCACAGCAACCCTTAATATAAATATTGGCCGGAAATCATCCCTAATCATATTAGCTTTAGTCCGAGCCAGTAAGTAAGGGGGGGGGGGGAGGGGACGCCGACACATAAATACAACCTGAGACGCGCGGAGATGTTATTTATTTTGTGTTCCGTTTCTTATTTGTTTTCTCGGCCAAATCATGTTTTCTTAAGAAGTGTTTTTCGAAGGCACAAATATAGTCTGTAGATGTAAGTTTGTTAACTTAATTCCATCGAATATCGGAAGTGATGATTATTTATGATATTCGACGGATTATGAATTACGTAGATTCTAAAGATAATAGCAGTAATATTCTTTTGTACTATGAATTTTTTATTATTCGTGTTAAGATTTGAATTTTTGTAACTTATTTTCGTTACAATGTTTTTTTATGGTGGTATACTTTTATTTCATTATTAATTTATTGCAAGTTTTATGGAAGGTTATGTAATATATTGCACACCCTACAATCTACAAACTGAAACTGAAATAAAACATTATTGACATTTATTTAAATACTAACGAGTACGCGGCATGCTTTGCAATACCACTCAAAGAAATTAATTGTTTCTCCCTACGTGTCCTTTCCAATACTTCCCCGTTCCGCCCCGTTCCCCTCCCGCACCCCCTTTCCTTCTGCATTCCCATTCCACCCCCACTCCTTCATTCCCCTCCCACTCCCACCTTCCCTCCCTTCTGCTAAACTGTATGAAATACACACATAATTCAAACAACTCGCGCGTCACGTATTGTAATTTCTTAAAGCTAGACATAACCATTGTATACAGAATCCTTTACGGGCGTGCGCACAACAATCACCAAAGTTTCATTGCAATCGGATGAATGGTAGAGGAACGCATACAAGACAAACAAAGAAACATTCATTCAATCGAACAGTATTATTACGTTAGCGTCTGCGTGTTTGAATTTCAGAACCCAGCCACGAGTGCATGTCGGACGCCACGCTTAACGGCCGCTCTTCAAATAACATCTGTGTACGTGGAATTTCACACAAAGCTACTGTTATAGTTCGGTTTCAAATTCAAGAATTCGACACAAGATGTCACTACTTCCGCCAGCAGCTCGCGTGTGGATGTTTCCCCCTTAGGTATAAGTGCTACGGATTTTTATACTTTAAGTATCCTTCCGGATTTGGAAAGATTGACGGCAATACTTGACGAAGTTGTTATAAATTACATATAACGGCATTGCGTGTCTCGGTTACTTTGCCACTGTAACTTTGTCTCGGTGAGTCACCGACGGTGACTAGCTGTCACTGGATCACAGTGGATCCGAGTAACTGGCTATTTTAGGAACCAGTTCCTATCGGATTTATAAAATGGTCACAAACACTCAAACCGTGCGAAGCCGAAATAAAAGCCGCCCGCAGTAAATATGAAATATGAATACGAAGCTTCGGATACGTCACGGAACTTTGTAATTTTACAATATACTTTAAAGAACCCTAATTATTAATTATAATCGTAGTAAATATAATATTTAACATAACATCGAAAAAAAGATTACGAAAAAACGAAAATAAAAAAGGTTGGGCACTCACCGTGCATTAACGGAGGTAGGATTTCCGACTTCATCTACCGATGGTTTCCTGAAAAAACATAAAAAAAATTGATTTCAATTTATTTGACAGTTTTACCGCGCCCAACAAAATTACATTTCAAACAAGCTAATAAAAGTTAAGTTAAAGATATAGTCTGAAGTTAGGATCTTAAATATAAAAAATATAAAACAAAAATTCTCCCGGACACTACATAGCGAATTATAACGAAAAATGCATTTAAGAATTGTAACGATGTAGGAATCTGAATGACTGTTTTCAATTGTCTACTAATCGTGAAATCTTGGTGACGAAGGTATCAATCAAGGCCAGATATCAGTGAACCTCCAGCCTACCGTTGAAATTTTGAAATACTGGTGGAACAAACACGGCATTGACAAGGTCTATCAGTGCAGGCCGTGGCGCTGGACCGATTTTTGATTGCCAATGGCGGCGATTGTTTGAATGTTGTTACCGCTGATTTGCATGCTGTTTTACCGTATACAAATTAGACTATTTTAAAATGTGAAGTTTACTTAGCGACAGCAGTGACTTCGTAATTTAGCAGTCGCGCGCCTATGCCTACACTCAATGTTATAATGTTTGAAATCCGTTCTTCAGGACATAGGAAGATAGGCCTCTTTTGCAAATTAAGAGCTCTTTTCCAGGTATCGAGGGTTCCACTTGCAATTCGTAAGTGTATCAACCATAAAATATTATTTATGTAATGTGAGCTCAGGGGTGGCCAATCAAATTTTACAAAAAAATAGGGAATACATCAAAATAGCATTAGCAATAAAAGTCTTACATCCAGTAGTTATTGCCAAATCCCGCGTGGTGCGCTGCGAGCGGTGTGAATGCAGCGGCAGAAGCTGCATAGTGAAATTGGCTGTGGAAACCGGCGGCAGCTGACATCGCGTACATCTCACAGCTGTTTTAATTTTCACTTTTCAGGTTATATTTAAAATACTGACTTATTTAACTTTTATAATGATTTTTAAATAATTTAATACACTGTTTAATGAGGAAAAGTTTTTTATTCTCTGTAGGACGTAAATTAACCTATTAAAATGAACACAAACAAAATTGTTGTGTTTTCTTTAAGAGTGTATAAGCAGAGAAACCAGAAATATGTCATTTTTAAATCAGTGGTTAGACGTATTGACTCTTTTCCACAAAAAACTATAAATGGATTTCAAAAGATTGTTCTTTTATCTAGTAAACTTATGTTTTAGATTTTGAGAAAAAAAAATATTTTTAGAATAATAAGGTTATACCATAGGTCGTTCGCAGATTTGTTCAATTTTCAAAAAAGTACATTTCTTATACAACACCCATTTCAAATCATATAATCATGCAGTAAAATAAATCAATACATTATCTGGTAAACGTATTTTTCAGAATTTTAATTTTAGTTTAAATAAAATTATTAAAAAATATATACGGACATGTGTTTCTTGACGAAAATTGGTCGGTTTGTGCATTTATTTGTGCACTTACAAACAAATATATTTCGGATTTTTTTACATACTTATTTTGCTAAGACGTTATTGACAAATCATAAATAATTTGATCGTAAAATAATTTCAGGAAGTATTTAATTTTAAATAATTTTGAACATCGCATGTTACCATTTTTATCGCAGCCCGTAAACACAAATTTCAGATTTCATTACGGGCCCAAACGCGGCCAGGAGAGCACGTCTTCGCGACGCTTTGAATAATAATATTTGGAAATGAAATTTGAAAACGAAATTTGAAATAAACACGAATTCCTTGATTCATGTTTGTTAAATCTACAGGGTTGCCCGAACGCAATTTTTCATGTTCATTGAATATTTTTTTGCAAAAATTTTTATAATTTCGAATATTTTTTTTATTTTAAATTTTTCTTGTGTGAATACCGCACAAGAGTCCCAACTGCTCCAAAATATTTTTTTGGGGTAAATCTTTTTTACGCACGCTCGACACTTGGGGGTAAACTGGTGAATGGGTTACGAAAAGTGGTGATAGTTACGAAAAATGACATGCGAACGGTAATCAATGCGAACGGTGATCGATTGCTCGGCGGGTTGGGCCTTTACGCACGCTTGTTTTTCGTGTTATTGTTATATTGTTAATGGACTATTTGTCGGTAAGTAAATAAATAAATTATATACAGCGGGTACCCGGCATGCGTTTCATGGGCACTGTAACCTCGCGGTCAACTAAACTGTTATGGTTCCATCACAAGTCCCGGGAATTATAATGCAAGCGCCTGCACTATATAACATTATATACAGCGGGTAACCGGCATGCGTTGCAAGGCCACTCAAAGAAAGAAAGGGTTTGTGCGCTTTAATTCTGTTTGTTGAAGTGCTTATTATTAATTATGCACACGAATAAATATTTCAAAATGCGACATTTTTTACAATCCAACTGAATATTACTCGTTTTTTTTCATGAATACCGCACAAGTCTGGAGCCAGTGGGACTATTGCATCCCCAATTTGGAGTATGTTGTAAGACTGAAGGTAGTGGGGAGGGGAAGGATATAGGGAAGAGGAAGGTGGGGAAGTACCTGGCTATTCAGATCTGACCACTAAACACGGCTAAAGCCATTTCAAGCAACGTTTCAATTCTTAATGGTGGTCTTACACCAGGGCGATACTGAGAGTATCTTCCACTCTAATGGCCGTAAAATACAATTGAAAAACAAAAAACCAAAATATTAAAAAGAATATAACAAATTGTTTATTCATGTAGCTATCTACTTAATACCTACTGTGTTTACGAATTTCACTTGTATCTATTTATGTTTATGCACTTCAATATACAAATAACTACTACTAATTAAAATTCTGGAAGCGAGAATAGTAATATAAAGTAGCAATAGTAGCGGGTAGCCCTAGCTCGAGTGAACAAAACCCTCAAAACTCGGATTGCCGCGGAACGAAATTTAGTTCTGAAAACGCCCGCTCGCGAGCCCTGATGTGTTAGCGCTAGTGTCGGAATCGAAGTTGTCATGTGCTGGTTATTCACTCTTAAGTTGTTTTCGTACGCTATTTTGTACAACAGCACTACAAAAAAAACAATGTGTTCGAGGACCGTGCATATTTGTTGTAATAAGTTATAAGTGTTATAATATTTAGGTTTATTCGATATAATTTTTTTAGTGGTAACTTACACCGTAAATTTGAAAAATAAAACTGAACTAAAATTTACCCAACGCTGATTTTTCACAGCTAAACTGCTTAAGATTGAAATGACGAATGGAACTGAAAATAGTTGCTTGATACAATATAATAAAAAGGTGCAAATTTTATGACGCCAGAACTCACCGTCTGAGATACTTTACTGCTTCTCCACACAAAATTTTAAATTTGGAAGGCGGGTATGGGTACCAACACCTCTGCCATAGGACACCCCAAGTGGTTCGTTACGTTTGACGTAGCGAACCACTTGGGGTGTAATTGTAAAAAATATAGATTATCTGTTTTATAGATTTTATAGTTTTAAGAGATTAACTAACTAACTAATTAACCATCACGCCGTTTATCCGCAGGGGTAGGCAGAAAGGACGGACCGTGCTAAACAATTCTGTCTTGGCATACACTCCTTGCCTCGTTCACATTCGTACATCGTCTCATACATGCTCTTCTATTATTCTGACTCTTGACATCGCCCGACTCAAGTATCTGATTCACTTGGTCGTGCCATGTCTTCCTCGGGCGTCCCCAACTTCTTCTACCATTCACATTTGCGTCATATATTATTTAAGGTTAAACGTCACGTACGTTATATTCTACGCATTCACAGATGGCATCAATCAAATTAATTTTGGTTTTTAATATAAATAAATAGTTTTGTCCATAAACAAACCCAAATCTTTCAAGAAAGGCTGAAAAATACGATATTGGATTGAGTCACCAATACAAAATTGAATTTTTCAGCCATTCTGGAAAGATTTGGGTTTGTTTATGGACAAAACTATTTATTTATATTCTAATTAAATATGCACGATCGCGAACAATTAATTTACCTTAATATTTTAAAGCGTTACGTGCAAAAAGCATTAAAAACCTAAATTAATTTGATTGGTGCCATCTGTGAATGCGTAGATTATAACGTACGTGACGTTTAACCTTAAGAGATTTATTTGTAAAATTATGAAAATAATATTTTTGAAAAACAGCGATGTAAAGTGCTCGTATGTGAGTGGGTACTTAACATTATCTGATACTGAGCATAGATTGTGTGCAATTTGCTGTACGGATAAAGCAGTAAACTGTATTATCGACAGTTTCACAATCGCAGAATCACATCAGCAGCAGTGCGGGCCTCAAAAGAAAATTAGCATTATTATATTCCGAGACCTCGATTATTATTTGCTGTAACGTGTAATTTAGTATTAGTCATTTGTGGGTCGCTTTAATGTTGCCCGTACATTCCTGAGCTTTTATTTTCAAACGGAACACCGTCCTTTCTGCAGGCATATTAGATTTATTTATGCGTTTCGTACATAGATAATATTTAAATTTATCGTAAATAATCCATAAGCTGCCGCATGCTGCTTCACATTTAATGTTTTAATATGCATTCAAAATCGTTTTTCATTCAATCAAAGTTAAAAAATTTCCCATATAAAACATCTCCATTGCCGCCATTTTGTTTGTATGGATTTGACGTTTGCGAAGTTTTGTTCAATCTAAATACGAATGAATTACTTAGTGTACCTAAACTATGAACTAAGAACCAAATAACCTGTTTTGTGTACGTAAATAATTGTTTCATGGAGTAATTGTTGAATAGTAGTATGATTTCCATAATCTGTGCTTAAAAATGTGGCGGTGTACGGATTATTTAATAAATTTATTTTTGGCGAAAGTATTTTTCTAATGGATGCGAGTTAATTTGGAAATAAACGAAGGTTTTGTTACTGCTCAAAAAGCTTCGAGTGAAACTGAATCGCGTCAAAAAAACAACCTAACCTAAACTAAATCAAGAAAATCGTGTAACAATTTTTCAATTTAATACTGTAACGGTGATGTACTTCTTAGTGATTAAGATTTCTTGAAATATGTTCGAGAAAACTCCAATAAAGATCGTGGTTCGTCGACATTACAAATTATTATTTATGTCATCATAACTGGACCAGACGTCCGTTCTAAAGCTCCAATTTATTCTTAAGCTAGACACTGCTGGAGCCCTGTTGTCCATCGTGTCTCATCCGCCATTTCCGTAATCGTTCGTGCATTAGACACAACCCACTATAGAAGACACTCTTCTAAGGAATTGCATAACTGACACCTCAAAACTACACATAACTATCTATACTAGCGACATCTGTTTAAGGATGCTAAAACTACACGTCATCATCATCATCTTACTTGGCTCTACAACCCCTGGTATCTTCGTCCACTCATCTCGGTTTTGTGCCAGCTCTCTTCAGTTTAGAAGCTTCAAGGTCGATATGTCTTTGAGGACGTTGTCGCTCCATCTTAATCTTGGCCTTCCCAGTTCTTCGAGTTCAGCAGGGACTTTGGGGCTTGATGCTCGGTCATTCTTTCCACATGATCCAGCCATTGAAGTCTTCCCAGTTTTATAAATTTTATGACGTTTAACTCCAGAGTATAGAGCGCATTATTGTAACGACAAAACTACACGTATAATCCTATATCTCAAGTAATGCTATCCGAAAAGTTTTTCAAAGAATGATGAACCGCAATACAGAATAAATCCTCACAAATAATTCACAATAATACCTTAGCTCTGAAGACAACAAATCATATTACTGGCGGGTGATAATTATTCGTCGCCTTAGTTCGTATTTGTCCAACAGACCATTAGAAAATTTTACAGGAGGAGAAGGTTTTCTTTCATTATTTCAATAAAACATTATGGTAGGTGTTTAAGTTAAAGCTGTTTCCGTGAAATTAAAGGTCTCATTAGTTTAAATAATTCTCGATTAAGTGATGAACTATCTCTTTTTATGCTTTAGTTTTAATTTTAAAGTGGAGATTGAACAAAAACTAAAATGGTCTGTTGGACAGTTATTATTACTAAATAATTAATATTTTTGTTTGTTTTTAATGGCTTTGATTAAAAAACCGTCCGCGGTCATCAAAGCACAAATGAGACGTCAATTACAAATACCACTTGATGGACTGTTACACCGACCTCTCAGTCGCCATCACGATTTTAACACTTCACAGAAAATATTATTTCCTTATCAGACCAAGATATCTTCGCTGACTCCACACTGACTCTACACTTCACCTCTGCACTGTATATACTGGGCAGGTATGGCTCCACGTCGAGTTCGTGGTGTGATAATCATTATTTCAATTGGTGTTATTCCCTTTGGCATTAATGGGGAATTAAAAAAATTAGGCGCAGGGACGCATTCGGGATTAAAACAAAAGTTTTTTTATATTTTTAATTTTACCTTAATGAGTAACATTGGAGGTTATCCACCACTTACCCGCCCTGGTATAAGTAACAGATGGTTACTCCTTCAAGGTTCTCGCAAGAACCTTAATTTTTTTTGAAAGAAAGAAGCTACATTTAGTTTAGAACGAATTTAAACCTCCAATGTCCCTGCATACGTTGTTAGTTAACAGTATGCAAGTGCTTAGCGGGATGAGTAACACCTCAAATTGTAATATTTAATTAAATGAAGACGATAAAGATATGGGCACATCTGGGACTCGAACCCAGGACCTTCGGCTTTCCGGGCCGCGGCTCTACCCCAACTGAGTTAATGTGTCCCTATCTGACTCGGTCATTTTTAACTGTATCATACTTCGACTAAGAACTACCAACATTATATTCATTTTTTTGGAGTGTTTTCTCTCATGGAGTGACGGACGTACGAATCCATCCCTTCCATTGCCGTGCAAGGCGAGAGTAGAGAGAGTTCGGCTAGAGAGTTCAAAAGCTCTCCTTCAACCGGTCTCTCCCGATCCGACCCGCCACGCAGAAGATGTACAAATGCATATGCTGCCAGACAAACCTCACCCCATGAACCCACGCAACCCTGTTGAGTCACCAAACGTTGACTACTTGGGGAGACCTAGGAGTGTTGGTTATACAATAAATAGTCCCCGGGGCGGCGCGGCGGTACTCGTTAACAAATACAGTACAGTTAACAAATTCATACTTAAAATTGTTTTACCCATTTTAAATAACGTTTCGATTCTGCATGTTAAACTAAGCCAGAACGTAAATCCGAATATATTTAATGTAAAAAAGTTCAATTTGCTCCATCAATTTTTAGGTATTTTAATCACATTGAATGAATGAATACCTGATAAATCATTACATTACTTTGTACTTTAAATTTTATAAAAAAAAACAACAAATTAACTTAACAAAAGCTTTTACAGAACCAAGCGTGACTAAACAATTAATCAGCCGTAACCGATGACTTGTGCTCTGCGTTTAGCCATATCGATTGATTCATTATTTATGGTGGCATATTCTCACTCCTTCTTCCGATTCTATCATTTTTCCATGGTCCATCGATAGTGGGATGCTGATTTAGAAACTCAGCAGGGATCATCTAAATTACTAATCGATAAGTCGGAGATGACGAAATGAGTAGCGATTGAAGTCAGCGGTCAGATAATTGCTTCATTACACGGATAATTAGTGTTCTTACGCGAGGAATGCGTTGGTTATATAATTATGTTTTAACGTAGTGCTTAGTTTTCCACGATGACAAGAGATAAAAGTTAGTAATAATATGGCGATTTACAAAAACATATGTAATTAAAAATTCTAGTTCACAGAATATTAAATGATTTACACTACTACATAATTTTAATAATAATTTTATTATGTATTCCCTCGACTACTATACTAGGCTTATGACCGTATCATGGTAGTTGTACATAGATTATATTATAATGTAAAAACATTTATAATAATATCATGTAGAAAAAATATTAAATAATATTTTAAAAATTAAATCATGTAATAAAATATAATAAAAATTATTATTACACCGAACGAAAAAAAAGATAATTTGAGGAAAAAATAAATAAAAATATTTAAGTATTTAAATATTATTAAAAACTAAAATATAATGGATGTAAAAGTAAACCTATTTTACAAAAAAATTATACAATCGTATCTACCTCATATTATTTGCCGATTTTTAAAATTTTTTTTTACATCACCGCCTTTATTATTTTAAATTATTTTGAATCAATTTATAATTTCATATTACTCGTAAGTATCTTTTAATTGAATTTTATTCAATTGTCTGACGCCTGTGCTCTAAAGATTGCAATCCGTTTGTTAAGTTTCTGCACAGAGTCGAGGATTTTAAAATGACTGTTGTTATTTAATGTGTTAGAAAGAACTGCAGCATTATATGTTTAAGAACCAACCCAAAACTTTTAGCGCTTTGACATTTGACGTTTTTGAATGTTTAGAATTCACTCACACTTCAATGTTATCTATCCTTGTAACTATATTCCATACTTCAAAATTATCGTCTAGGCTAGTAATATTGGTAGGGGTCTAAGGAGACGTAACGTTGCGGTGTGTGAGAGAGATGCAAGAAAATTATGCTTTTTTTTTCGCTTTGGAGGAAACAAACCTACGTATATTGTGTATCTCATCTTTTGAAAGAGATGCTGATTTTTTAATTTTTTATTATTATTTATTGATCTAGGTATATAAGGTATTTTTACATTATATTATTCAATGCCTGTCTCACTAGGGTGTACCTGTGTCGATACAGGCGTAGAGGTACATAAATGAATATCATATATAAGAATATTTAAGAATATCATAAGAATATTTAAGGTTAAATACATATTAATTTGGATAAAATTAAAACGTATATATAAGTAGTGTTTGTCTTTAATTAGTGATATATAATATAATAATATATAAGTAGTGTTTGTCTTTAATTAGTATATCAATGTTGTGTTTGTCTTTAATTAGTGATAGTATCAACCATGTTCAGTGTAATTGTATCTGTGAAAGCTTTGATGTAAATCACTGTTGACAAACCTAATAAAAAAAAAAAAAAAAGAGTATTTAAGAATATCATAATAATATTTAAGGTTAGACGTATAAATTTGAATACAATTTAACATAAAGATTATTGAAAGTGTGGGTAAATCTCGTAAAGAGAGTTATCTTATAAATGAAGGAAGAGATGCAGTAAAGTAGTAAATCCTGTCAAATCTATATATGGAGTTAGATTATATAAGATTTTATTATTTTAATTTGTTTTATATGGGTAAGGACGTAAGCAAATTGATATTTCTGTCTATATGTAATTTATTTTACAGATGTTTGCAGTAGTGTGACGTCCAATACTTATAATCCATTTCTTTATATCTTGTTTGAATTTGGTCATTGATTCAGTTTGTCTAATCGTAGCTGGTAGTGGATTGTGTAGTTTGCAAGCTATGTATTTAAAGTGTCTTTGTCCAAAGGTGGTTTTAGAAAAAGGAGTTTGGAGAAGTTCTTTACATTATAGCAAAACGGAACGTACATATGTTTATTGCCTTTTTTGCCGTCATGGTACCGTAAACGTGAATCGTCACGATAATTATAAAAACGCACATTGAGTTCTAAAATTTGAAGACCGTAAATTTCACCTTCATTACTTTACGTCAATTACCTACCAACTCTGGCGATCATTCAAATATTGAAAAAATTGATTCAAGAGTTTTCTCGTGTATACGTGTTTCTCAACACAATATAATCGACCGTATCGATTCGTCAAACGAATCGATTCAATTTCGATAAAAAACTCGAAGAAAAAGACGTGTGCATTGAAGGATTTCATTTATTGTTTAATTGTGTCGATTGTCCAGTGTCGATTTGAAACGAAGTCTATCGTTTAATAATAAAGACGTAAAAACATCCAAGACACGGAATGTTACATTCTATCTCCCGAATTCAGACCTTTTAACAAAGCTTATAGAGGAGATGTGTTTAAAATGATCCCTCGAGGTAAAATAAAAAGATCCAACAGTATTAAACGATTCTCTAAATCTGACCCAAAGCTAAAATATCAAAAAGGTCGTCATAATATTTAACAAAATTGACATTTCTCATCCAAATAAAGACAGATGAAAAAAGAGTGCAGTTCGCACGCGGTAGAAGTGAAATCTTCAGCAAACTAAAATAGACAAGAGAAGAAAGGCTACAAAACACCGCACAAAGATGAGACCGATTAATCTAGCTCATTCTCTCGTTAGGCTAAATCCTATAGTTGTACGTGTTTACTTTTTCGTTTCATCGAGTTTCAAATCACAAAAAAACAAAAAGTGTAATATTGTAAAAAAATCTGTTGACGAATAAACGTTTTTTTATTATGTAATTTGGGAGGCTGGTATGGGTACCACTGCCCCGGAACGTTACGTTACGAGGCTGCCCGGGTTCATTCGGTGAGGTTTGCCTAGGTCTTATCGGCGGGTGCGTTTATACTCATCCCTTTTTCCTTCCCAGAACTTCCTATCCTTCCTTTCCCTAAAATATTCTCCACACAACATCCCCAAAGATGACAAAGGCATCGAGTTAAATTGTTTTCCTCAAGGCCACCTGTGTGGAGCTATTTAAAAAAAATACAGTTTTCAGAACACCAATCGGGAAAAAAATTATTCCATTAATATGAAACTACCAAAGAATCATCATACCCCATATTTTACAATATTTTTAAAGTTTTTAAGGAAATGCGAAAACCTAGATGCTAAAAAATTAAGGAACTTGTAAATTTGCTAACTTAAACCATACTACAACACATATTTAACACACATTCACAAATTAATGATACCCAAAAAATTGTCCGTTGATATCATTTACACATGTCTCCCCCACGACGATCATATGTACTTGTATGTACGTGTACGCATACAAGTAAAGACACCAGGTATTGATACACAAAAAATCGTCCTTTCGGGGTAAACAAGTTTGAAGTCAATCTCAGCCTCATTGTACGTGTCCGTGTCGGTAACCGGTCCCAACAACTGACCACGCGAAATAATAAACTAACAAATCCAACCGAGTTACGAGTAACTCCGGACCCAAAGACCGCAGAATGTTTTTCTTTACCTTTTGATTATAAAAAGGGGCAGACTATCAGGAATTATTTAATCAACTCGCTTAACCTTAATATGAGCAAAACTAAATATTATATAACATTTTTATTGAACACAAGGAGACAACCAGTAAAGTCACTGTCATAAATAATGTACAATGTCACTGCCCAGTTATAGAAAAAAATATATTTATATTTCTCAGAATAATGATTGATAAAAATCTTAGATGGGACCCACAAAAAATCTAAGAAATGTGGCAAATAAAAAGGATTTGAAAAAGGTCTACTAAGCGTTATATCATTATCGAATTGAATACGGAATCATAGGATGGGGATCTGCTACACATAAGTACATACACAACCTGAATACAATTCAAAAAGCAATCATAAAGACCATACTAAAAGTACCCTTTAGTACGCCTTCAAATGAATTTTTCAATGGTTTTGACGTACCAATTGTACAACAAATATATATATGTCAAAAATAGATTATTGAAGTTTTTCAAAAATACTGAATCCTCTACTAGACCGTGCATGCACAACACTAGATTGAATAAAAATGACATATTATTCCAAGTTATGAAACCACATTCGGACAAAGAAACTACACAAAATTTAAAACTAATAAAATATTCTAATGAGTACAAATAAAGAATTAAAATATATGGTTGAAAGAGGTTAGTTAAAAAAATCTAATTAAGGCACTAAAAACGACATAGAAGACAAATAAACTGTATTTAAATTATCTTCACATGTAGCAAACACTTTGTGGGAATACATAATTATAATAAATAAAATTAAATAACTATTGTATATAAATAACTTTAGTCCACCTCGTCATGGGACCCTCTAGTGAGGAGGACTAAGAGTTACAATATCTATACTTAAATTCACCATTATGTTTTGTGTATACAATTATTTTATATAGTTGCTAAAATAAAAAAAATCAAAAACAAGAAAAGTATATTGTGTAATATATGGTTTTCATTGTTAGTAGGGTATCATTTTTATGAATATTCATGAGACAACTGTTTTAAATCCGTAAAACTCTTAAGGCAGGTTCAAATGACAGGCGTTTAACGAGCGTTTTGATAACGCGCGTTTACAACTACATACATTTTATTCAGGCCGTACGCATGCTAACGGGCGTTTTAAGAAAACGCGCGTTGAACAATGTATGTAGTTGTAAACGCGCGTTAACAAAACGCGCATTAAACGCCTATCATGTGAACCTGCCTTTTATAAAATTCCGCGGTGAACAAAACACTTAGGACTTTATTGTGATAGATTGACAATGGGCTCTGATATCTAGACTAACTAAAACTAGATTTACCTAATAATAATAGAATTTGAACACTTGAACAAATTTCAAAGATAATTTTCAACATCTGTAAAGGTTCTATACAAGTTCTGTTATTACATAATTAATAAACAGTTATTTCAAATAACAGAAAAATTAACATAACTTGAATAAAACTTTCACAGAACCTAAAATTAAAGTTGAAATTCGGGAAATTATTCAAAATCTTTTAAGTTTAATTTGTTTTTCTTCCAGAAGTGGTAGATCTTTATCCCTGGTATATATCTACCTATATGCAAATACGTCTTGGTTTTGGTGCAAACTTAAAATTTTTTGACGGAAAATGCTGAATAAATAATATTAAATGATCTCTTGCAGAAATGCTGGAGGTACCACCTCACAGTTGAGCTGTTGACATTATCATTAGATGACCATTGCAGACCATCGTCACTTGTTCATTTGCCAATTGACGCAATACGCGAGTGATGATAGAAACGGTTGTCAACTGAATAGAATTTGTCGCTCATCTTAAATAATAATCATATGAATCAAGTGAAGGGGGCGACGTGATTTAAACACTGCATTCGGTGACATGCGAAGACGATTGGAACTAGGCAATTTGGAAGATGTATGAAAAAAAATTGCGGAGAAATAAGTCCTTTATTTATTACTAGCTGGTCCCCGGCATGCGTTGCAATGCCATTCAAAAAAATGAATTGATTATCCCTGCATGTCCTTTCCCGTGCATCCCCGTTCCCTTCCGCCTTCCCCCTCCTTCGCCTCTCCACGAACCCAATCTCCCCCGTTCCCCTTCCCCCTGCCTTTTCTCACAGCCGCTAAAATATATGAAATAGGTACACACATTTTCATTCATACAAATTTCATAACGCCAGAACTTACAATATATATAGCCTATATGTTTTTCTGATTTATGAGCTATATTATTGTAAAGTTTCATTAAAATCAATTCAGTAGTTTTTGCGTGAAAGAGTAACAAACTCATATACATCTATATAAACTTTCACGTCAATATATTCGTAAGATTATTACGTTTATTTTGTAGAACTCCATTTTCACTTTTACTTATTTTAAACGAGTATATTCAATAATATTATTATTTTATCTATAAAAATAGTTTACTTATTTGTAATTATTATTACGTGTGAAACTTTACTTACATGTAATTATTATTATGAAAAATACAATAATTAGAATAAATTTCCCTCACACGTATAAAAAAAATGAAACGCAATTCCTGTAAGTGGAAAAATAATAAAATAACAAAAAATATAAATCCAAACACAACGCCATCTCTGATAATGACAAAAACAAAACACGGACAGTTGCGCATCGATAATTTCTTAATTGCATAATTTTAAATTTAATAGAAAAACAGAATTTAATTCAGCTAATAAGTTAAAACAACAGTTATTGATTCTGAGGCGGTACGAAGTTCGCCAGGTCAGCTAGCTTATAATAATTATTTCTTCACTTATTTAGTGGACGACAAAAACCATTTTCACTTACACTAAAAAAATTATGATCTTGACTTTAGTTAACCAATCTACACAATCTGGATAATGGCGAATAATATTCACGATTATCAGGGTATTTTGATTGTCTACGGGAAGGTAGGTAAATTGAAAGGGATGAGTTGTAGTAAAATAGGTGAATCAATAACATAATTAATAATTTTGAAGAATCAAATATGATCAAACGTTTTCCGACGGTCTTCTAAAGGAGAAAGGTTTAGAGTTAATTCAATTTCATCATATGATTAATTGCATCTTTCTAATCCTAACTTTCTAACAATTTGAAAAAAAAATATTAAAAATTATTTTTTATAAAATCTCATATCAAAAGTCTCTAAAATCAAGAAAAAATTAATTTTAACGGCCTATGTTTTATAATTTAAAAAAACAAATCAATAAAATAATATATCCGTATCCGTACTAGATAATTGTTCTTTTGAATAAAAAAAATATTTTTTGGTTTTATTTTAATTTTATTTTTTACGGACAAATAGTCCATGAATAATATAATTATAACAATAATTTTAAAAAATACAATGATAGGAGAGTATGTATAAATGAAGAGCGTTGTCAATTTACATGTAATATAAAAGTACATATAGAAGATAACTACAAGTAGCTTCAAGATGGATTTAGAAGGCTTCAAAATTACACATGGCGTATCGACTGCCGAAAGTCATTAAGGCTTACACCTTACACCAAAAAAATGTATGCTTTGATTTGCGTTGACAAGTCTCGAAATTCTGGATAAAGGAGAATGATATCCATAATAAGTAGAATGTTGATTGATTAACAGCAATTCTTTATTTCGCAGTCTACGGGAAGGGATGTTGAACTGGATGCGTTGTAACAAAGCAGGTGTCTCAGTAATAGTGTTGATAATTTTGAATATGCAAATTAGATCAGAGTCCTTTCTTCGTTTTTCTAAAGAAGAAATGTTTAAAGTTTGCGAAATTTCATCATACAAGTTCTCGCCTCTTTCAAATCCTAACCTCCAAGCAATTCCTCGTAGGAAGCGATGTTGTACAGATTCGATGTGACAAATGTGGACAGCATAGAAAGGAGACCAAATTACACTAGCATATTCAAGGTCAGGGCGAACCAGCAAACAGTAAAGAGTTTTAATTCCTCGTAGGAAGCGATGTTGTACGTTGTACATTGTGGTTGGGTATTTTATCCTCAAACCATTTTTTTTAATAAAAAGGGCTGCGCAGCCGTTTCCCTTAGGTACTGTTTTGATATTTATTGCTGATCAAGAAAATAGAATTAAAATAATACATCCTAATGTAAAATATCTGGCGTCGTTGGCGCGATAAGTTTTTAATGAGCACATCGGAATTTACCATTAAATCGTATCTAAATATTTTCCTCCTTATGTCACATTTCAATTCAGCGGAAAATAAATTTAAAGCTTTTCAGTTGCGCGGACAATGGTGAGCTTTTACATACGAATCGGTCGCAGTCCCAAACCTTGAACTCGGGACGGCTCTGACGGGATGTCATTTGAATATAAGACAATGAGCCGAGACGCGAACCACGTCTTATTCCAGTCGAGAAACATGCCAACTATTTAAAGGTAACAATGCAAGGTAAGATACGAACTAAGGAATAACGATCCTTTCTATATAAAATATTATTTACATATGTTTATGAGCTGGGAGGGCCGACAAACGTGTATGTTCCGATTTAGAAGAGAACACACAAAGTTGAATGACAGAAATGTCATTCTAAAATGAACCTGCAAATCAAGAATAATATCATATTACTAGCGAGTTTCCGGCATGCGTTGCTATGCCAATCAATAAATAAATTGTTTCTCTCTGCGTGTCCTTTCCCATTCGTCCCGTTCACTTCCGCCTCCCCTTCCTCTCCCTTCTCCCGCTTCCCCCATCCCGCGAACCCCCTCCTATGTTCCCCTCCCTCCTGCCGTATTCCATACATTCGGTTCCTATACATTCAGTTTTCAAACAGCTCGCGTGCCAACTATTGCAATTTTTTATACAAATTTCATAATGCCAGAACTTACTTTTATATATATAGGGCATGCACACATCAAATCCCCAAAGTTTCATCGCAATCGGATGAATGGTTTAGCAACGCATAACGGACATACAAACATTTTTAGATTTTTATATACTATATAGATAGATAGATAAAGATAATGTCACAAAAATACGCGCATTGTCAGATCTGATGTTTCTACATAACCTGAGATAGTTCCGAATTGATATTCGTCATTGGTTTAAATGTTCCAATGAGGCGTACCAGGCACACTTCGCTTTTTCATATAAAAGCCAACACTAATGCAGCAAAAAACTCACCAATCTCTCGCGCACAACTTATACACACTATGAAAAATTACTCACTTAGAAATTTTTCACGATTCTTTGCAAACATACAAAACTAATTCACTAAATTTCTTGGCGTGATACAATTTATTTTAGAACTTCTTACACTTACCTTTTCATTAAACTTTTATTACTATTAGAGAGCATGTAATTCTTGTTCTAAAAATGTATCTTTATCTTCATACACAATCTTTATTTGTATTATTCTACTCATTCATTCAATCTTTAAGTTTTATGATCCGTTCGAATCCCAGGCGAAATTACCTAATGATATTCTATGGACTGACGTAATAGGTACTATGACCGTGTAATTTTTTTTTAATTTCTTATAATTAGAATAATAACGTACTGTGAACGTCTTAATAAAAAAATGAAAAAGTACTTGGTTCATACGAAAATACAGATAAGTAATCGGTATCACATAAGTGTGAAATTTCGACGATTATCTACTAGTTTTATTAGCAGTTCAATCTCGAAGACACACAAATACACAATAGTTATAACTGTTTTCTGACGCAGAAATAGTTCCAGAAGCGGTAAGCTCTGCCGTCATGAAAATGAACACATTTATCAACTTCTCATTTATTTGGTAAAGTGTTCTATATTCAGCTCTCAAAGTCAGGTATTTATATAGTGAGCTTTGAAATATAAATTAACCGAACGCTGCAATTTTTAAAACAATGCGACGAATGAAAATTGTGATATTTTGTTAATAATAGACCTAGAATAGAGACATAGAATAAATACTCTCCACGCAACATTCCCGAAGATGATAAAGGCCTTGAGAGAAATTATTTTTCTCAATGCCTCCTGAGTGGGGTTAACATAAAAAATAGATATTTTAAATTTCAACCAATGAAAGTAAGAGTTGCATCGCATGAAAATAGCCTTTTTTTGTTTTCCAAGAAAAAAATAAATAAATTGGGATCCGCCGTTGCAGTCATAATTAATTTCTTGTAGAAAGCAACAGGTTATATTAAGTTTGTAAACACTTAATTGTTGGTAATATTTTTAACATTATTCATTAATAAAATTTTGTATATATTTATACAATTTTGTTAATTTAACCCATTTATCTAACTGTTTTTATTATCTTAATTATTATACATACCAATTTACCGTTTGAAAATGTACCACGTTATTACATAAATTTCTTTCAATATGAACCAGCTGACATAATACAAAAAGTTTAGCAGTTTCGAATGATAGATAATTCAGAAAAAAAGTATTCACGACACAGCGGATCCTCACATACTGAAATAATAATTAAAACTTTGTTATTGGTAATCAATGTTTTGTTTTTTTATCAGCCATATTCTGTTCAAAACGTCAAATTAGAAAATTTCTCCTGATTCTAAATAAGAGAATAATAAGCCCAAAAAATAATTTAAAGCGAAAATCTTGATAAGGTAAGATTGTACAGTTTTCCGTTTAAAATTCCCGTCAGGTTAGCGCGCTTTTAAATTGGTCTGAAGAATAATAATTACGCAACGCAAACAGTAAACAACGAACAAAGACGAAACGTCACTTTTTCGCGCGTAAAACTCTGTCAAAGTCGGTATTTTGACAGCGTCGGCCGAGAGACGTGTTACGAGCACGGCTTATCAACGCGAAATGCCGGAGGGAGGACCGGGACCGGGACTGTAGAGGGTGACTTGTGATACTTCTACCCCTTGTGGAACAGGTTGGAAACCTCCCTCTGTTTTCTTGTTTGATACTAGTATAATCATCACCCCTGATACTGGGTTTTCGACACATTATTGGTCTAAAATTTTAACCCATATTGTTTCGGCTGCTCTTAATTTCGGATTGAAAAAATCCAAAGCAGTTTTTTTGAAAAAATAATATAATTCAGACCTGTTATACATATATAATGTATGACACCATGTTTTGTTTGCTTTTAAGTTTTTTTTGGTTCTGAGACATTTCTGGCAACCTGTCGATAAGAACACAATATCAGGAGCACATAAATTTCATAGTGTAAATTGTGTTAATTAAATGAAGACAATATTAGCGAAACTGAATCAAAATCTGGAGACAGAAAAATTAGAAAAAGATATTGGTTCTACTGGGTCCAATAGTTCTGGGACTGCTAATTCTTAGTCGAAGTATGATGCAGTTAAAAGTGACCGAATTGGAAATAGGTTCCATAGCTCAATCAGTAGAGCATTTGCCATGTAAGCACAGGGACCTGGGTTCGAGTCCCAGTGGAACCAAAATCTTTTTCTGATTTTTGGTCTCCAGATTTTGATTGAGTTTCGCTAATATTGTCTTCATTTAATTTAATATTATAATTTGAGATTTTACTCATAAAAACTTAAAAATAAAAATAAATTGTGTTAATTTCGGCAATGCCTCTAATTTCACTGCCATACACGACATCCAAAAAAATAATAAAGCTCAAAACGTGATAACAAAATTATTGAAAACAAAATGTTTAGAAATTTTTACGCAGACCCTGGAAAAAAAACATAGTCAAAACGTGAACTTGCCGACATGAAAAAAATACCAGGAGCACAGAAATATGATTGGCTGTTTTATATACATTTAAGCACTTTAATCAAAGTAGTACCTATGTTATATTATCAGTATATTATTATTATATTATATTCTTGAGTAGGTACTGTTAATGGGTAAAGGTAGAATCATTAAGAAAATTTGATTAATTTTATTATTTAATCATTGACAAAGACAATATGAACATCTCTCAGTGAAAAGATGAAACAGACATGCATAAAATATGTATAAAACTGTAAGGGTAAAAAGATAATTTTAACATGAATATTTGATTATTACTGCTTTATACACTTTTAAAAAGCAAGTGATGATCGAAATGCACTGTGTAGATATTGATACATACACCAACACCCACATAAATAGCAAAATTTCCTGCGGTACAGGGCTAAAACAGAAAAGTGACAAAACAGTAAATACTCGTAACAGGTTGGGTTAAGTTTCTTTTTGCTTTCTTCACTTTTCTTCGTGGAATCACTTCCTACAAATGCACACACAAAAAAATACATACAAGTCAAATAATCATCAAAAATTCAGTCACTCAGCCTAATAGCAACACAGAGAAGCCGAACGTCAAAACGCTCGTCCTATAAATCTTAATTTCAGGCTCCTGTGCCGCTTGGCGCGCTCACGGCTCCCGGGCCGCTCGTAAAGGGCTGCCGAGTGCCGAGTACCAGGGGAGTAGAAACACCAGGAGAAAGAGCGGCAATGGTCGCTGTTTCAGGAAAGAATATTTTGGTGATCTTGGTTCGTATTTAATGATTACTAGAGCAAAATCACAAAAAATTAATAAAATAATAATGTGCCTATATGTTTATATATGAATATTTTCTTCGGTTTGTAAATTTAAAGCAATAAATGTTTTTTTTTAATAATAACCTAAGGAAATACACAATCATATTTCTGTGCTCCTGGTATTTTTTTCTTGTCTATATAATAATAATTCTATTTGTTGTCTATGTTTGTTATTTTTCTTTTGACACCATGATCTATGTCTATTTTTAAAAATTAGTATCTATTATAAAAACCCTGGTGAAGTAAGCTTGGCTTACGAAACATGTCGGTTTATAGTGGTAAAAACAAAGAAATTTATTAATTTGAATTAAAATGATGCCACAAAATAAGTTTGCTGTTTTAGAAGATATAATAATTCTTCCTCACACAACACCATCTCTGTTTTTTTTTTTTTTTTTTTTTTTTTTTTTTTTTTTTTATGATTTATTTATTTAATTTATTTAATTTATTTGAGACACAAACAGGATATTTACAAAACATTTTTGCATGTAATATAAAATAAATTCTAATAAAATATAAATATCCCTAGACTAATGTGTCTGCAGTAATAACATTTGCATATTCACAGAAGCAACATGAAAAACAATGTAAGTATTATTTATAGATAACTTAAAAACTAAAATACAAAATATGAAAACTAAAATACAAAATATTGAAAACTAAAATACAAAACTTGCAATAAAAATATGAAATATTTATGAAGAGATTATTGAGAAGTAATGAAACAAAATCCTTTTTTTTTTTTTTTTTTTTTTTAGGTGCACTATTAACAAGATTATTCACTGAAGCAATCACAAGAAAAACAATGTGAAATATTTATGAAATAATTATTGAAAAGTAATGGAACAAAAGCATTTATTTATTTATTTATTTTTTTTTTTTTTTTTTTTTTTATTTTTTTTTTTTTTTTTTTAGTTGCACAAATCATGGAGATATTTTTTAAAGCTAGTTATATTATTTACAAAAATATCTATGATGGTGTGTATTTTAACAAGATCGTTGTATGATCGAGACATTCTAGATATAGGATTAAAATATCCAGTATTATTGGAAGAAATTTCGGTCCAAAATATGTTAAGGTTTCTGGTAGATTTGGGCCTGGCGTATAACTTGATTTGATTGACTAAATTACTGTCTACACGATTATTCACAATTTTATAAAGCATTAAAAGGTCATTTATGTTTCCATGTTTTGTTTTTTACTGACAAAAACAAAACATGGAAAGTAGCGCATCGATAATTGCTTAATTGTGTAATTATTAACTTAATAAAAAACTGAATTTAATTCAGCTAATAAGTTAACACAACAGTTAATGATTCTGAGACGGTACGAAGTCTGCCGAGTCAGCTAGTATAATATATATAATATAATCGACCACCATAACACGGGCATGTGCCTAGCATGGTGGTCGAAAAATCCCCAATGTATGTATTGAAAAATCTAATGAATAAATAAAACTTTAAAAAAATATATGCATATATACATATATCATATGTCATGATATACATATATCATGACAACAACGATATTTCACTATACTTAAACATAGATCTCAAATGCACAAATATTCACCTTCAAAACCAAATAAACACCCATTTCAAGGACGGACATGTCCGTGTGTTTAATTTACAACTGACAGCAATAAAACAACATTTGCAAAATGCACGGAAATCACGTTGGATCGCTATATTAGCTTTGGGCCCGTTTTTCATCACCGACTTCGAATAAATAGCTTTTTTTTTAATGTGAAAACCGCGCAAGAGTCAGTGAGACTTTGACATCCCCAAATGGAATATTTTGTGAGGCTGAAGGTGGAGAGGAAGATGGGGAAGTACCTGGCTGTTCAGATCCGGTCACCAAACACAGCTTAACTTTTCTGAAAGTTGGTCTTGCGCTAGGGCGATACTGATATTATCTACCACTCTGATTCTGAATTTGCCGACTTCTGACAACAATGTCATTCGTATTGACATAATTGCGAATCTAGCTTGACATATTTAGATTTATTATTACTACCACATACTTCGCGGTTAAATATAGTTTAAGGGGATGACGCTGACGTCATCACGATTTCGTCATTGGCGTTATCTCGACACGCGACGGTTGATCCCCCGACAGTTGGCCCCCAGAAATTATAATTATTATAAAAATTTTTTTTTTTGCATATTTACCATTTTCAAAGCTATAATGAACTTCAAAAATACATTTAATAATAAGACTAATAAGAATGAAGAATCTTGCGAACATGTAACTTTAACTTTTTTCGCATTTCGTGAGGGGGGGGGCGTTGAAGAAAAATATACCTAGAAAGTGGCAGTGAGCCATTCCAAGTAGGGAACCTCTGGAATATTGCCTTTAGCATTAGCTGAATGGTTAAAAAATATTATAAAAACAACTGCAATATGTTTTGAAAGATTATGCTGAAGTAATATACACGTAATAAGATATATAACATACATAACTATACAACTCTGTGAATTTATCACCTGTTCGTCCTATATTGTGGCTTAAAACTGCGAGTCAACATACATCTCAATCCGAATATAATAAACTAGTGGTTTATCTTCATAATACAAGACTAAATGCGAATGATGGACTTGTAATTCCCAGATACCTAAATAAACACGGTCAAAGAACTCTAGGATACCTTGTTCCAATAATTTACAACATGATACCCAACTCTATAAAAATCTGTGAACTGAGTTTCAGAAGGAAATTATTAATTAATTATTATTTAAAAGTACTCTAAAAAAATGGTTACGTGAAAGAACTTTTTTGTACTAACTCTCCGGTTGTCCGCTTTTCGGTTTAATGTTTTCCCATTATTATTTTTTTTCTTTCTTTCATTTTCTCGTTCTTTATTTTTTATAAATTTTATTAACAATATTTTTTCCAAACCCACTTTTTTTATGTACGTGTATATTTTATGTACCTATCTCAATTAAAAAAAGGAAATGTTAAAATGACCAATTTACAAACTGATATCAACCAGTTTAATGGGACTTAATTGAAAAATGTTTAAAAAATGTAAATAAATAATTAAGGAATGTATTAATAAAAAAGAATAATAACCTAATAGATAAACAATTCTGGATAGCCGCTACAGCTTAATTGAAGTAAAAATGTAGAAAAAAATATGTAGAACGAAATGTTAAAGTATTCAGAATCTACTTTCCTGTTTCACTTTATTTGCACTCCCATATTGACTAAAATCATCAGCATTCACAAATAAAACTTCTAAGGAATGAATAATTCCAATCTTTAAACTGCATAATGTCGGCTATTTGCATAAAACTATGCTATTCCACATATTGGTGTAAATACATTGACACGTCGCGCGTCGGTCGAATATATTCACACTTGACGTATCATCTGCATAAGTACATCGTAACTGGTTACATAATAAATAAGCTTACCGGCTAATCCTATTGAATAACTTAACTTATTCAACGTTCAATGACTCCGAAAATTTATATTACCGTAAAATATGTATTATGTTTTGTGTACCGAAGACAAGTCACATCTTACTTTGATGTTATAATCACCGCTGTAAGGAAAAATTGATTTTTATTGTGCGATACAAAATTATGTGAATGTTTATCAAGCACTAGCGAGTTCCTGGAATGCGTCGCAATGCCAATAATAAAGAAATTGTTCCTCCCTGCGTGTCTTTTCCCGTTTCGCTTCTCCCTCTCCTTCCCCTCCCAAGTCCCGCGTTCCTCTTCCACCTTCCCCGCCTTCCCTCTTCCCTCTCCCGCGATCCCCTCCCATATCCTGCGTTCAATATATTCAGTCCCGGTACATTTAGATTTTCAAACAGCTCGCGTGCCACCTATTGCAATATATTATAAGAACAATCAATCAAATTTGGTACCCAACATAGGTACCTATTTAAAATAAATATAATTTTTGATTAGATTCAAAGTAATCGATTTTGGTAAGTACTATTGGTTAATTCATTAATTTAAAGATCTTATTCGAAAATTGAATTTTGATTGAACAATTGATGTTTGCAATACGTCATTCTCAAAGTTGTGACGTTTTTGACAGTTTCGTAAGAGTTTTTGTAATGGTTAATCCAGAAACCTTCGCGAGGGTGGAAAGGAGATATTTTGAAAATTTCAAACAGTTCCTATGCTTAGACAACTCACATACATAGAAGCAAGCATACTCGTATTTTGATTTGACAAATATACCTAGATCAAAAAAAAATCTCACATTTTTGGCATAAATTTTACAGTTACATGAATCTCGCGTTTATGTAGACGGAGTTATGCTGAATTTTTGATAAGGAAGCAAAACAGATGGTTTGAAATAATAAAATGGATTAACTGTGATGAAAAAAATTGGAAAAATTATATTAGAAAATTGTTTAAATTCGTTTAGAAAGTCACAATCATTGAAGTCATAGGAAAGTAGGTTTTAGAAGAAATCCAATAAGTTTAATTTCAGAAAAATAACCTGAAGATTGTTTTAAATCGTTGCATTAATTATCGAAAAAATAAACCTTTCAAATAATTGGGGCGTGAAGAATGAGAAGGGTGATAATCGAGGAGTTGTGACAGAGTAATCGAGAGAGATAATCAGTGGCGGGATGTTAGTGCATGGGGGAGGGGAGAAGAGAAATTTTTACACGAATAATATTAAAAGTTATGAAATTTTTTAAAAATTCAAAACTATTTGAAAATTCACGCGGTTATCAGTTAGCCATTTTATTTGAAGCTGCAGTTATTTACACCAATTTTAATATTATTTTAGTTGTATATTTTTTAAATGTACGTCCCTCTTTGATATCAGCTATAAACAGTTAGCCATGTACCAATGTACCTATCTAATAAATATTATTTTCATCACACAGAAACTCTATAACAGAACTCTTATGTGATAACAAGCAGTATAAACACGTCATTATATATCATTGAGTGTGGATTTCACAGAGCGTAACAGTCCATAACTCTCTACCCTAACTGTCAGTGTCTGTGCTCGTCATTTCTGATTAGTTATGATGTATTCATCTCACGTTGGTCAGGTGTGCGAGCGGATAACACTCACCAATCTACTGGGATCTGGGTTGACAGATTCTAACATAATATAGAAGACAAGAAGTTTCTTTTAATTTTTAATTATTCGGAACTTAGTTGTGAAAACATGTATCACATCTATCACAAAAATAAGTTTTCATTGTTTAAAAAATCATTACACACTGTGAAAACAAGTATAGTCATTAGTTCTTTTTCAGTGCAGGTCACGCGGATAACACAGATTGTCGGCACTTTGATAGTTCCACCCTTAGAGGAGTATAATTCACCGACAGAAGAGTTAATTTTGCATGTAAAATAAAGTTAAAACTATTATCAGCAGTTTTGATATATAAATGGTCAATAATTGATCCAGTTTGATGAACCAAAGTAATTAAATTAAGGTACATACCAATTAATATATAAGGTACAAATCAAAAAAAAAATTTTTTTCTTTTTCGTCACGTTCTGCTGCTTTCCATCTTTGGATAACATCATTGACACTTGAATAATTAAAATCACGATCTAATATCATCTCTATCAAGACATTGCAATAGTCGGGCGTCTCTGTGTGCCGGCGCTTATTGTTTACAGTTTTTGTGCAGGCCTACAGGTCTTGTACAAATTGGTCCTTCGAGACGCTGAATATTATCGCTCTCAGATAATATTTGATGGCTTTTAAGGTTCATCAAACCCCTTTTTTTAAATGAAGGTGTAGTTCCCTATTTATTTTAAGCTCCCGTCCGTTTATCTATCTTAACAAACGTTAATTAATCTCTACGTTAATAATCTTAACAAACCCCTATCTTAACAAACGGATTGAAATCTTTCGAGCACAGGTTTCAGGTGGGAATATTGTCCTTGTTTTACAGGAATTTCAATGTAAGATGCTACGAGGATATAGAGTCTTTTAACCATTTGGCACCGGTGATAGTCGGGAAATACGAGAACGTGCGCCCAATATTAAAACGGTCACATGCAAAACGGAACATGAACGGTTCGTTTCTACGACTCGTTCTTGTGTTCAACAACTCGGCTGTTGAACTGTTTATCGGCCTTCTAAAATGTACCTCAAAAACGCTCTCAACAACAAATGTAAAAAAACGTCAACATTATGAATTGTCAGGAAAGTTCTTTATTTATAAGTAGGTGTGACATATGTGATGAAAATTTAATAGCAATGCAGTCACAGATAAGTATATTGACTTCGAATTAATATGTGGACTGTAATCAATAATTTTAAACCCGTTCCAATTTTTTAATTTTTTTTTATTAATTTTTATTTTGGTAATTTGTGCATTAAGTTTACAAATTTCTATTTAATTATAATATTTCATATTGCAAACTTTACTTTTTCTAGTTTTATGTAGCTCCTACAATACATCTTGAACTTTCCAATTGGTGTGTACTTTAAAGTTTCTGGAAGCGTGTTATATAACTTAATTTCTTTGTAAAGTAAACTGTTCTGCGTATTCGCTTTGTCCCTTTTTTGTATCATTATTTCCTTGCACATCCTTGTGTTATGTCTGTGAATGTCCTTGCTGTATATAATTTTATTTGAGACGTATTTTGGTAACAGGTTGTTCACTATTTTGTGGATAAATATCATCGTGTTCAAGATCAGCATCTGTTTCAAGGTTAGCCAATTTAGTTATTTTAACATTTTAATTATTTATGAAAATCTATTTCGTGGAAGTATTATTCTCATTGCCCTATTTTGGAGAATTTTAACTTATTTTGTTCTCGTTCGTTATACAGGAAAATGATAGTTGAGTGGTAGTTAAAGTGTGGAGCAATAATTGAATTGTAAATGGTGATTGCGGTTTTTCTTGAAAGTTTTTAACCGAATTCTTCCCAAAAAACATATATTTTCCCCAATTTTCTTTTGAGGAATATCAGCATGTTTATTGAAGTTTAGTTTGGAATCTAATATAACTCCTAAGTATTTAATTTTTGTAACATTTTCAATAATTTGACCATCAATTTTAATTTTGTTTTCACTGGATGTCTTCTTATATCCAATCACCATACATTTTTTTGTATATAATATAATTTAAGCTTATTTATATTTAGCCATCTCGATACATTTATTTGACACAACTAAGAAATTTGGTAAAGATTGGGATATTATAAATGACTTAATTAACCTTTGTCTTCTGATAATCTTATTGATAAGAATCGTTCTGATGACTTACACATAAGAGATTAAAACTTATACTCATGAAGGGAGTACCAGATGGTCTTAAGGCTCCGTTACTGGCCCCAAAAAGAAGAAGATGGAGAGATATGAAATCACGAATGCCAGAAGAGCGCGCTAACATTTACAGCGATAAAATTGATGCAAAAATCATGAAAATCTTTAATAAAAATAGAGCAAAAATCTCGCGATAATTGTCTGTAGTTTTATAAGAAACGCTGTGAATTTTTTCATACATATAACTTGTAAAATAACTAAAACAAACGTGTTTATAATAATTTTTGGAGCATACTTTGCGATTTTTTTCTATCGAGGGAATTTTATATAATGCGCCACGAATAGATATTATCTTCAAGAATAACATATTTTCTTAATTGTAAGAGTTAAATTTGTTGTTCACTGTACAAGCTTCATTAATAGACTGATTGATTTATTGTTGCAAAATGTCACACAATGTAGGTATTGGTCACACACTGTCAGTTAGGAACGGCTAAATGGATGATTGGTTAGGTGGAAGAAGGAAGATGCGTATAATTGCATCAACAAGCAATGACAGTATTTTGTTTTTATTCAACAGGCTGCAAAAAATCAAACCTTGCGTTACAAATAAAATAAATAAACCATTTTCAAGAAGTCCAACTGTAACAACTGCGCCACATTTCTATGTGCTGTTCGTTGTTACCTATGTGAAAAATCATCGGGCAAGTGATATAGAACGTTGCTTATAATTTATAATAATATCATAAACAAGGAAATTCCTCCGTTTTACGAAACAACTTGTTTTTATTTTCATTAATAATTCAATAAACAACAATTTCTTCTTGAGGTTCAGACTCTCGCCGTGTGGGGCTTTATTAGAAGACCTCATTACTCGGCAAGGTTGGCGTCCGATAGAGTTTTTACGTTAAAAAATATTTACGACCTAACGAACAGATGTCGTTATATAGAAAAGTAGAGAGTCGCACATCCGTTTGCTCGTTAAAAATATGTTTTCCTTTCAGTGGGTTTTCAGAGGCTATAACATCTGTATTGTCATTACATAGAGCTACGTAAATACTAAAATTAGACCCTGGAAAATCAGGGAAAAAATGGCATTTTGATTTTAAAACGTTTTTTTTTCACTTTCATAGCATTTAACAAAATTATGTCTAGACATATAGGTGAAGTAGCGTCCTGGCGAGGTCTCAGGAAGTCTGCAGTCAGGTTGTAGGGCTGCGCTGCTTGTTTTGGCTTCTTTCGTTTCAACACCAAGTTTGGCGTAAAGTTTTGATAGATTGAGGTTATCCTTGTTTAAAACACTTGTGTTTTCACTGGATATAATTGTATCTTTATTTGGAATAACTTTACAATGAGAGAGTGACTGGCAATTAAAAGAGAACTTAATTGAGTCGATAAGGTTAGAAGTTAAGTCTGAGAAGAGAATGAATGAGAATTTGATAACACGCCGTTTTATAAACAAATACAAAGGTGACGTGACCACAGACAAAATACATTATAGGTGCTAAATTCATTACAATATTTCACTATGAAGTGGCATAGACATGAAAAGTTTAATGTAAAGGGCTGTACACATCGAGATTAATAATGAGAAATAAAAAGAGTTTAGAGTTGAATGATTTTAAATATAAAATAGGACAATCACAACACAGAATACCAAACAATAGGATCAGGTTTAAAAACAAAATTTGGCTTCTTCAAACACAGCAAACTTATTTTGTCACACCATTTTAATTCAAAATTAAAAGGTTACTTATTTTTAACCATTTATAAAAAAGGGACGTGTTTCGTGAGCAATGCCGGATTTTTATAAATAATAAACGTGGTTAAAATTAATTAATTCATCAATATTGACCAAAATTCGATAGAATTTTTATAATAATAATAATTAGCCCACACATGAGATATCTTTTTATGCTGAGAGGTGGGTCTTTTCAGGGAAAGAAAGGAGAATAAGTTCTGGGAAGGAAAAATGTATGAGGGGTAGATAGGAATGTGGTATGTTGTCGATCGGTACTGTTCCCGACTTTGTTTCTGTTGTACATCAACGACCTCTTGTCATGTGCACCGATTCATTGTTACGCGGATGACAGTGCAGTCCATGGTAGTTTTTTGTTTGACAAGCCTCCAAAGAGTACACAAACCCCAATAGCTCGGACGGCTTTGAAGCAAAGACTTGACGGTTACCTCGAGAGTGTTTTCTCTTGGGGTAAGAATAACCTCGTCGAATTTAATGTTTCAAAGACCTAATAATGTCTTATAACGTCTAAAAGGGATCGAAATAATAATCTATTCTCCTTCAACGGAAGCAATCTTCCGAACCGGACCTTGTAAAAAAAAAGGCGGTGGGTCTAAAGAATCCGACTGGAGGGGTATACGAGTAAGTTAGTTCTCCCTGAAACAGTCTCTGCTATCCAGGTGAGCAAACGCACTCGCCACCAAGACCTAGACAAACCTCACCCAACCCTCAACAAACAAAGCGAACCACTTGGAGTCACCTATGACAGGTGTGGTGGTTATCCAAAAAATGGTTTCTGGGTCGGCGGTACGTATATGATGTTTTCTAACATGTACGTAGTTTCTTGTCTCCCACTTAGCCGCTGTGTAAGTTGTGATATAATCTACTATATATCGTAGGCTATACCCAAAGGCTTTTAAAAATACACCATCATAAGGCATACATCATGGTAAGTTTCTACCATAGACATACAAATAACTAGACGAGAACTTACAGATGAGGGGTAAAAACCAACTATGGCGGGGCGAAGAGAGGAAAGAGACTTGTGATTCGCCAATAAATCAATCTAACAGTATATAGGCACCTCGCACTATAATATCACTATTTAGTTCTTGATAGTAAAATCTGCTTTTGAATGAATAGACCTTTTTATATGGAAGCGCAAATTGCATGCCACGGTATGAACAGATGTGTATAATCCAAATTCGCAAAGTAAGGTGCAGAGTATTTTCATAGTGGAATATTTTGTTGCCGTAGACACTTTTACAAATGTTTCATGATTCACTTAACCCAGTAAACAGCGGCTTTGTGTTTCGCGTCGCTATGTATCTCGATGTCTAAGTATGTGTTTCATAGACATACAGCGTTCGTGCGTAAAATGTACGATGAGAGCACGACACTGGTCCGGACACGCCCAGCCGGTTCCGAAAAATGAAAAATGGTTCCAATGGGAGGGGGAAACGACACGGATTTTAACACGTAAGGGCATGTCCATATATTTTGTACGTCCGTGGTTTCTACTAATAAACTGTGAGTTTTGAACTCAATTCATCCAATCAGTCAAGGCTTGCCCACTAGGCTGTATGTAGACCGTCACAATGTTGTTAAAAATAAAATTAATCAATATTATTTCATAATCTATTTTGTACGGTTATGGAATTTAAATCATGTTATTAAAATAATCTCTTTAGGCGTGGCATAGGTTTCTTCAGTCTAGCCTTGGTAAAATAACAGAATCAAAAGGTGATTGATTTCCATTCGGTTTCAGGTAGGTACCTAACAATATCGACTGATCTGAATTGAACTAAGCACAATTGCATAAGTTAGGTCATAATTTGTGTATTCGTATAATACATATAATTGCATTCATACATCGACTGAGCGAAGCCAAGTCCTGGTTTAATTCGGACTATTCGAGCGTTTTACAATTCGTTTTTCTGTATATTTGTTTGTAACGTTACGGTTCCGGTTAAAAATGGTGGCCGTTTTAACCATGGGATGTGCAGAATAATCAAAACATAATTTATTTTCGTGTAAGCTGCTATTATTGGGGAAAATACTTATGGAAGATTATAATATACTACAAAAATATATTGCAAAATACAAGTAAGTTATTACGAAAATAGAATCAGCTGTCACGCGACGGGTTAATGATTCAGATTTTTTTTCAAAGGAAATAGATCTTAGAATTATTATCGTGTTTATTGGGTAGGTGTTTTAACTACCTTCTTACGAATCTTACGATTTCAGAGGAATTTTTGGTTTTGATTTAAAATAAGAGACAATTAGAAACACACTTTTTTTCATACGAGGTCAACAGTTTACAAAACTAGTAGAAAAAGATATAAACGTATTATCTAATCTTATTAATTTATCTTTTTAAGAATATATGCATAACTTTGTAACTATAACAATATTTGTTTATATACTTATAACCATATAAACAAATATTTAAATGATTAGGTGTGATCGAACATGTTAACTCTAATGTTTAGAACTAAAACCAACTTGCCAATTGATAGGTAACTGATATGATAATATGCAGTGGCGCACCCAGGGGGAGGGGAGGGGGGTCAGGGGACCCAAGTCCCCTCAATATTACAAAAATGTTCACATACGTTTTTTCAAGAAAAAAAGTACTGTAGCATTGTACGCGTGTGTAACGCTTAATAATAATAATAACGCTAATATATGATCCCTTTGTGACAGTTTAAAAAATTTCAAAACACAATTTAAAAAAATATACTGAAAACCTTAACTAAAAAATAAATAAATAAAAATAATAAAAATTATATATATGCATATATTTATATAAACATACATTTATCTTATTATTTACATAAACTAAATTTCAAAGTACTAAATATAAATAAAAACAGCAATAAAAAAATAAAAATAAATCAAAATAACCAAACTAATAATACTTCCTCCCGTACACACAAGCATTTGCTTAGTATGGGAGAATAATTTAAAAAAAAATATATATAATTGTAATAATTATTGTATTAAGCTTTTATATACTTTCATTATATTTATGTATCTATTGTATGTATTGTACCAAGGGAAAATTTTTTCAATAAATAAAAATAAATAAAAATAGTCTGCAGTGGCTCGCTATGATAAAGGATTTTATTAAAAGCTATATTATACATTTTCGTATAACTTTTGAAACGATTCAAAAAATTGTTTTAAAATATCTCTTCAAATTGGCCATATTTTGGCATGCGAACGCTCGGGGGTATTTGCATATTGGCTATAATGTGGTCATAAACGCCCCAGTGAATAAGTTCATTTATACCTGTTGAGGTGTTGAATGATACAATAAACCATGTTGGAAGAAAGCAACTTACGCGAGTAAGATAAGGTGTTGATAGACAAATTCGATGCAGATTGCTTCGAGATGTGGCCAGCAGTTCTGTGTAATAAATACAGTCAGACATAGCAAGTGTTGGTACTAATAAGTTTACTATAGCGAGAAGTATCTTCTCAAGATATGGAGTAAATGGATAAATCCAAATGTACGTCTCTGTTCATCGGTGAGATAAATTAATAGTCAAAGCCGTTCATAAATAAATCAAAGTAAATGACACATCTGCATAGACTTATAGCTTCGGTCAATAGAATATTAAGTAAATCTCTGGTATAGAATGCAATAAGAAAGTGTTTTGGATTGCACAAGTATGAACGTTTTCACAGACACCATAATTTGTAGGCATAATATGTTGAAAATATCAATTTTTATTTATTCTAAAAAGCCTTGTTTAATTGTAAAAACCTAATTTTTATTATCTTTTAAGTTACCGCGTTAAGCACTAGCATTTCGCATTTCTACCGATTTATAACATATTTCTCTTGAATTTCCTTTTGAAGTTAACTAACTAACTAACTAACCATCACGCCGTTTCCCCGCAGGGGTAGGCAGAGAGGACGGACCGCCAAACAACTCGGTCTTGGCACACAGTCTTTGCTTCACTCACATTCATACATCGTCTCATACATACTCTTCTATTATTCCGACTTTTGACATGGCCCGACTCAAGTATCTGATTCACTTGATCGTGCCATGTCTTCCTCGGGCGTCCCCTACTTCTTCTTCCATTCACATTTGCGTCATATATTCTTCTCACATTATTTTCTTCTTTCATTCGCTCTACATGTCCAAACCATCTGAGGGTCCCTTTCTTAATCTTACTCATTATGCTTACATCAGCCTTGCATTCTTTGCGGATATCCACATTTCTCACACGATCATACATGGTTTTGCCACACATTCGCCTCAGGGATCTCATTTCGACAGCATTCAGTTTACTTTCATCCTTCCTCTGCCAACTCCATGCCTCACTGCCATACATCAAGGTAGGTACCAGGACTCCATTGTGGACTGCTAGCTTCGCGTCTTTTGACAGTGTTTTATTAGCGCCAACGGCATTCAGTCCTCCATTAATGGAGTTACCTTATTCCAATTTAAAATGAATAGAATACTTGTATTTAACCATGTTTATTGTTTAAAAAACCGATATGTTTCGTAAACCTACTTCATAAAGGTTTACTTAAAAGTAATTACAACAATAGACATAGTCTTAAGCTGTGTACACACACAGCTATAATATATTATTAGCCCACTCTCTTTTACATGCTTATTTACGTAACACCCTTTCTTCTTATTTTTAAACGCTTACTATCGGGCCTAAAGACTTTTCTAAATCATGGTTTTAAGTTAATTTTAGATTTTTAAAGCATTTTCGAGTTGATGGGTCATTAATAAAAATCTAGGTATAAAAATTAGGCATCACAATTTTGGGAAAACATTAAGCTTAAACCCTAAGGGCAGCAGTACTCTTGTAACAACATCAATGACGAGAATAGAAGAGGGGCTCGATTTCATGGAGTAAGGCTTGGCGTCGTGTGGCGGGCCGGATCGGCAGAGACTGGTTGAGGGGGAACATTGGACCTCTCCAGCACATTACTTATGTGGTATATGGTATGTAGACCAGATGGGTGTAGTATATATAGGTACAGTAAGAAATAAATAAATTCCTCCTGATACCTATCGTATAAAATAAAGCATTAACCCCTCAGGCCTCGACCGTATTTTGTGAGAAGGGCAAAATATTTCCGTCTTGCAATAAATTACAAATAAATGGAACATTTCTGAATGTATTCGAAAACTAAAAACTGTTTTAGAAAGGTGATATAATTCGAAATAAACACATATTTTTTCAATATAAAAATTTTGCATCCAAACATAAAAAAGTTTTAAAAATAGCTAATCTAACGTTTTTTCTAACTAAAATTATTGTTAATAAAAAAAATATATATAATATATTAGACAAGTGTATTATGAACGTTTTTGTGAACTCACTTTTTGGTCATTTAAATTGAGATCGGAAACTTTGGATTCATAAATGTGTACATTTTAATTCTTTTGCGGTAAACTTTTCGATTTTATTATAAATATATATATTTTCTCTTTCCAACACCAGATTTTTTAGATCATATTTCTAACCATGATATGATAGTGAGGGAGATACAACAATTGTCTATGAGATTTTTATGAGACTTATATGAGTAGTTCCGAAAACCGAACAAATAGACCTGAATGGTTAATATAGATGACCAGGAATGACGAAGACAGAAATACGACGAATGTTAAAAAAATTAGGAATGTCATGAAATTCTTTCTGGTTGTTTTATATGGATAATTCTCCGAAACACAAAGACTTTCAGCAATTCCATTTCTTCCCCATGCACTTAGGTGTGCGGCAAGAAGATGTGCGGAACGCGTACCCTGCATCCATGAACGTTTATGAATCAATCTATGTGTATCTCATAAAGAACATATCCTGCATGCCACAGAGCCTTCAAAGCAATGAGTAGAGACCCATAAGCATACCATTGCCCCATGGTATCACGGTATCTTTTAGAAGAACAGTATTATGTCTTAGAAGCACCAACTTCTAAATTTATACGATTCTTTAGATGAGATGGTTTTATTGTTGGAGAAAGAGCAATGTTACCATTACAGTAACCAAATACTGTGCAGTGTTTCAATTTTGAACGGAGAACTATTCCAGTATCCCATCTCCAAGAACTAGTAGGATTGTGGCAATTTTTATTTTTTAATTAAATTACATCCACACAGGAGGCCCTCGGAAAAATTATTTTCCTCAAGTCCTGGAGGAAAGAAGCTCCATGGGCCTGAGTCATCTTTCGGGATGATGCGTGGAGGGTATTTTGCGTGCCTAATTACTTATGTCCTGTGTTTGCCAACTGTACCTAAATTTCTCTAAATAAACCATAACCAGTGTTAATCTCAAGTGACTTCCCGGGAAAAAAATTGTCCTGTAGATATATTTTATGCCTATACATAGTATAAATAAAATAATATATGCACATTTTTACGCAGCATCTCGTTCATATAGTTCTGGTCAAATCATTGTACGCATTGTTTCATATCAGTGATCGATGACTCGGTGGACGTAAGTTGTTATAATGGTTTGTCTAGTTTGTAGTTGGAAGTAAGATTGTAGAAATACATTATAAGTCTGTACAGCGCCCTTGAGTTGATTTTTCGCTTCACAAATCATCCAAATATTATTATTAATATTAAATAAAGGAGAGGAGATTCTGGGAACGAAAAGGTTATTGGGTTATGTTATTGGAGTTGAGTGGGTCCAGGAGAGAGAGATGTAAGAATAATTCCTCCTTCCCACTACGGTGCAAGGCAATGGTTGTGAGTGTCCAGCTGGAGAGGTGAAAGGTTCTCCCTCAACCAGCCTCTCCCTATACTGCCCGCCACGCAGTCGGTTGGAAGATGCATCCGCCGCCAAGACCTGGAATTTGGACACCCATGCTAAATTTCCAAATGTGGCGTTAAGATGACATACGGCAAAGGTTATTGGTTGTATGATGAATGGTTCTCGGAACGGTGGTACTCATACCTGCCTCCCAGCATGAAGGCACTCCCTCAATATTGAATAATTTAGGGAGGGAAAGAGGGAGAACGGATATTCATTATATACCAGGTTCACAAACCTTTAAATGTACATCACCAAACCTCTGTGGCATATCGAAAATTAATCAAATATGTATGTAATATAATGGTTTGTTTGTTTCGGAAAGGCACCAGTAGCAGAGGCGGACTAAAGATCGACAGAACCCGTCCGTGGTCTGTACCGTCCCACATAATGCGGCCCGGCCCGGGTAATGAGCGCGAACTGGTCAACAAATCAATCCTCGATACCTATCCTACTTACAGGGATGACACAAGGGGTAAATCGATTAGCGGTACCGGTTAAATAAAACCGCTTTTACCGCAAAGCTCAAGAGAAAAAAAAGATAATGTTATGTTGGTGAAAATCGGCAACGATAAAAAGCAACGGTTTAATTGTTTTTGTTTACTATAAAGGTGTTTAAGGCAATCATAAAAGATATATATATATACCTAAACGTAAACTTTTAACGAGGGTTTTCACTTACTACCTAGTTTTTAACAAAATGTGGAACAAATAATAAGGCGAGAATCTTATTTTTTTTTTATTATAGAAATCAAGTTACTGGTAAAGTTAAAAATATTTGCGTTAACAAAAAAAATCAATCAGAAAAAGCAAAATCAATTTCAGACGGATTACCTTTGCAGAGTTTTTTGCTGATTCGAATGGACATATTTACTGCTTAATTATTTACGGAGAAGATCAAACAAAAGAGCTTATCTATGTGCTGTTATTATATGCATAGCAATGATCTTCGGAAACATCGGGCAGAAGTACCTAATGTCTAAGATCATAATTTTAATTTGTGAGGCGGGTATGGTATAGTATACCGCTGCCTCAGGAACCATTTATTGGATAATCTGAAATGGATGGATAATTGGATAATGGAGCTAATGTGAAAATAAAATACTTGAGTATGGAATGTATCAGGAGCACCTCCTATCCTTTTATCTATATTGCGCTCCATCTCTCCTTTACTTAAAATTAGTGTTAATGACAATAACACTCCTCTAAGCAGCTTTAGAATTAGAAACTTTTTAGTTAACCTTAATTAACTTCTTATGTATATTCTTTTTTTAATAATAATTATTTTTATTTTGGATAAATTTTATGTTCTCTTTTTTTCTATTTTTTTCTATTATTACCCGTCTCAGACAATGTTTAGTAAGGCAACTTACTGGCATTATTAGAATATTTCATCTCAACAAACGCCCGGTTTGCCGGTTATTCAAATAAAACATTAAACATTAAAAAATAATAAAAATTTTGGCTGATTTGTACAGCACATGGGGGTGAGGTTTGTCTAGGTCTTAGAGACGGATGACCAGGACACACTGAACTCTCCAGATTCCTACTTACCCCTTAAACCTTTTTCCTTCCCAGAACTCTCCTCTCCATCCTTTCCTTAAAAAAAACCCTCCACAAAGCATCCACAAATATGACATAGGCCCCGAGGGAAATTATTTTCCTCAAGACCTCCTGTGTGGCGCTCATATAAAAAAGGAAAAGCACCATTTAAGTGAAATATCGTTTCAAGGGCGCCGTACAAATAAATTCACAACTAAGATTCATAATTACAACTAATGACTTAGATATAAGAATTGCAGCTATTGGCTTACGGCTAAGTACTTTGTATTACACACGATGTTTGTTTTCTTACAAATAAATAAATAATAACCGGTAATATTAAAAGCACTTATATTTACCGATACCGACGCATTAACCGATTTCATTTTGGCAGCCCTACCGCGAATACATTACAGACGCATACCTCTGCGGCAGGGTCCACCGTCCAGCACACCGCCATCTGTTGAGCGGTCGCAGGAGGGGTAGTAGCAGAAGGTATAAGTACATAGATCCACAGTCCATAGCCCGAGAAGGTTTGTCAATCGAGCTGGTTTTCATTGATGAATAAAAAACACACCGCCGAGAATGTTTAGCCGCTTTCGCGAACAATGAATCGAATTAATTGTGTATAATCGGGTAGAAGTGATTATACGTAAGAGAAGATTGGATATAATATGCAAGCATCGAATTGTTTTTAGCTGGTTATATAGCCTGAATCTATATATATAAATAAATCATAATATGCTTGCTTATATGTATGTATGCGAGTTGTTTACGCATTGCTATATTAAGCATAGGAAATGTTTTATACTTTTAAAATACCTTCTTTTCACCCTTGCGAAGGTTTCTGGATTATTAAAACCACATGAAAATACATCTGAAATTGTGTTAAGCATTACTAAAAATCTTACGAAACTGTCAAAAATGTCACTATTTGAGAATGACATTTTGCAAACCAGTGATTGTTCAATCAAAATTCAATTTTCGAATAAACTCTTTAAATTAATGAATTTACTTGAAGTACCTACTACATAACTAAGTAAGAATTGTAAATATTTTAAACAGTTGTTGGGTATCAAATTTGATTGATTGTTCTTATAATATACAAAAAATAATGTTTGAAATATATTAAAAATGAAAATTTGAATAAAAAAATTGTAATGTGTGGCACGCGAGCTGTTTGAAAACTGAATGTACTGGTACTGATTATGTGAAATGCGATAGGGGATTGGCGGGACATGGGGAGCTGGAGATGGTAGAAGGGGGGGGGAAGGGGCGGCGGAAGGGGAACGGGACGAATGGGAAAGGACACGCAGGGAGAAAAAAATTCTTTATTACCTAAGTGGCTGTGCAACGCATTCCGGGAAATCGCAACGCATAAACCCAATTTGGCCGTTCGCAGGATCCATTAAAACTTTAAACACTATTTTGTTTATGCCCCGAAAACGAAATAATAAATAATTGTGTAATGTAATTATCTCTGGTAAGCTCTTTTGGTTACTGCAATTATTAGATCCTCTTTGTTAGTATGATCCTGGATAGCACGGAAGTTCCTTCAGTAATGAGGGGAAAACAAGAATTGACGCTAGCTCAATGTTTGGCAAAAAAATTTTTTATGTGCATACCTTACAAGAGTCCTAGCTGCTCCCGTCAGGAGCCAGTGAGACAATTACACCCCCAATTGGGGTATATTGTGAGGCTGAAGGCAGTGGAGAGGGGAAGAGATGGGGAAAAGAGGAAGGTGGGGAAGTACCTGGCTATTTCAATACAAGGGCTTCATTAATAGTCTGATTGTTCCACGATTTATTGCTACAAATGTCACACGTAGGTAAATTGGCCACACACTGTCAGATAAGGATAGGTATGGTGGATGCATATATGGAGGAATAGAGATGTATATAGTGGCATCAACAGTTCTTTAGTTGATTTTCTAAAATCAGACTCACTAATAGCCTATGGCCTATACCATAAAATTTGTAGGCAAAACTAAAATAGCAAAAACCCTCAAACAGCGAGCTCTGGCTCTTTTAACAGTTATTTTGTCATCAACCCTGACAACCATTTTTAGTGAATATTTTCAAATTATCTTTATCCATATTTTTCATTTGATCGTTTTTTCCCATATTTTTCTTCTTTCCAGGTAGTAAAGCTAGCGGAAAATGCATAATGATAATTAGAAATTCATTTACGAACAGCTTTGATTCCACATCGTTTGTTACTGAAGAATATTGCGAGAACTGTTAATGGAGAATATTGAAGAGTGTAATACGGAAAATGCATATTTATGATAATTAGAAATTAATTTACGAACTGCTTTGATTCCTCATCGTTTGTTACTTTATTGTAAAAAGAATGAAGAATATTAAACAGTGTAATACGGAAAATGCATACGTTAATTAGAAATTCATTTACGAACAGCTTTGATTCACATCGTTTGTCACTTTCGTTGTAAAAATTATGAAGAATATTGAGGAGTGTAATACGGAAAATGCATATGATAATTAGAAATTCATTTACGAACAGCTTTGATTCACAGCGTTTGTCACTTTCGGTGTAAAAAATATGAAGAATATTGAGGTGTAATACTGAAAATGTATATGATAATTAGAAATTCATTTACGAACAGCTTTGATTCATATCGTTTGTTACTTTCGATGTAATAAGAATGAAGAATATTGAAGAGTGCAATTTTTTTGTATAAATAAACTATAGATATTACTTCGCAATACAGAATCATAGACATGATTGATTTGAACATTAATAAATAGTCGGCCTGCAAAAGGAAAGCAACAGCAAATTTACAAAGAAGATAGGCCCTTAAATAACCTGGGAATAGCCATACGCCGCTAACCGCTTTATTCTTGTTCTAAACATTTCCTTTTATAATAAATAAATAGACCGATGTAATATAATGCAGCATGGACGATGTTAAAAATATATTTTTATGGTGAAAAAAGGAATATATTTTCCATCCATATTTCATTCGACATTCTCCCCGATGCAATTTCAAGGTACATTAACCAACCACTACAAATAATAGTCACCGTTGAAACAAATCGTCAACGCAAAAAGCTCGCATTTACCGAGCGTATTCAATAAATCTCACCGGCGACAAGCAGTAATAAGTTGTGGCTTATTAATATGTTGCTTGCTTCTGATAAATAAATCGTCCCATGGGCGAATGCTCGACTTTTTCCCGTCGACTCAATGCGAGGAATTTCCGTTTGAAAAGCGAATTTTGTTTAAAAAAAGTGCAATTAATATACCACTGTTGATGATTTGTTAAAGGTGAAGAATGCTGTAATGGTGGCTAAAATGCGAGTAGCCGATTTGTAAGTAGAGTCTTGATCAATCAGAGCTTATTGCGCAAATCGAGATGGTGGATAATTGACAGGTAGCACGCAGATAGTGACAAACTAGCGACTCTCTTGTCATACGAATGAGTGCTGGGGATATTGATTGCTCGACGAAGTGCCAAATGAGGGACTAATAATTTCTAAGCAGCCGAGCGTGACTGGCAAAATGGCTGGCGACATTAATAGTGCAGTACAAGAGCACCGGATTGTGATGGGTATCGTGAACATGCTAGGAAAATACCTGGTGAACGTAATTCCAAAGAAAAAACGGTTTGAAACAGAGAGCTCAAACACTAAATATTATTGGTATTTCTTAGGGAGACTGCAACAAAACCACTGGACGTCCTCTATGTTCAATTATTTATACATTAACGTCTTTAGTACTTACCTATATACAATATTAAACAGAGTCAGTTTTTGTTTGTTTGGTTTAAATTGTTGACGACTTCTGTGTCAGAATGGTAACCTTCTTGGTCCTAAACCCTAGACTCAAAGTTCATGTTTCACATACAGAAAAATGTTTATTTATCGTACGTATATTTGCATAGGTTCCAGAATTTAAAAAAAATCTATTTCGATCGTCCTGGTCAGACCGCCTTCAGTAACAAATCGCTATTAGAATATACTAATTATATTAGAGTTGTATTTAAAAATATACATTTAGTTTGACCGGTCAGTGGTTGAGTGGGCATAGCGCTTGGGTCCCACCCGGGCGTCGCATGTTCAATTCCTCGGCTGGCTAAGTCCTCCATCACAACACAAGCAACATTTTCGGCTTTCTGTGGTGGTAGTAGGAGATTTTCAAACATTGTTGGGTTATTCGTAACCCGGGAATGTTTGTCTTTCTTTTTAAAAATTTAAAAAAAAAAAAAAAAAAAAAGTTACCAGATCTGATATCTAGACCATCCTCTTTCTATTTTTTCCCCATTCCAACATCATTCAACCTTACGATATTCGCCAAATAGGGATGAAAAATATAAACAAATAAAAACGTCATTCAAACAATAAAACTGTTCGGTTCTTCAACCATTACTTGACAACCTACTCCCGGAGTCCGGAAAGTTTGCCGAAAACCGACTAAACGTATATAGCCTATTTTCATGTTTATACGGTGCAGAGAAAACGAAGAACTGAACCTTTCAAACCGATTCGATTACTGCATCATAAGTAATTCACGTAAGACTTATTGAAGCCATATAATCCATCAAATCTTCAGTAGTTATAAATTAATATCATAATCATAGATCTGAGAATAAAACGACCATAGATGCATCCATCGGGCAGACCTCCCGGTGGAACCCACGGAACGAGCGGCCAGGTCAGCTGGAGGTACTTACCAGATTCATTTGAAATTATAATGACGTCACGGTCGATGTCCAACGTCACACGGTGGACAGGTTCAGATATAAAGATAAGCTCAAACGTCAGTCACCGGCCGCATAGAAAAAGCTCGGTGAAATAAAGCTCTTTGCACCTAGCTTTTCAGAATTCAATCGCCAATAAATATATAAAGAACAATGGACGAAATGGTTAAGATACGGTGTATGGAAATTGAATGTATGTAGATATAAAGTGGTGACGTGGTTGAATGAACGGTAAGAAGATCCATGACCGAGGTGATGAGAAAGGTTGAGGAATTTAAAGCACGGGTAGCAAAATTATAACGGGAATTCAGTACAAAAAATATGCAAAACGCGAAAGTATATAAGGACTCAGGTCACATTTAGGTAAGCAATACACTTGTAGAAAGTGAAAAAGAAAAAAGAAAACGAAGATTGAAAGAGGATAATAAATTGATCACGTGAGCAGTCGTTTTAAAATTCATGTTATAATAAAATAATAACCTTCTACACTATTCGTACACGGATTACTTATAAGCGACTCGAATTTTGTACGCGTAGCTCGTGAGTATCAACCATACTAATTTTATTTGCTAGTGTTTTTACAAGACGCTGTATGTCGACTATGGGTTTGACGTCAGTTGCACGCACGACAGTGTGGGTAGCGCGCTGCGCGAGTTGCATTCACATCTAGTACTCTTTTGACAGTAATGACGTCCGAACATGACTTGAATGTTTAATTTGTTCCGGAGGTGGGAAAATATTTGTATTTTTATAACTGTAATTTAGAAAGAGGAATTATTTTAAGAAAGGATTTAGAATTTAGAAAGGAGATTGGAATAAAGTCAATTTGACATCATTCTCATGTGGTTCCTTGGCGTTGACGAATGCTCTACAATGTATAATACCTACTTATTTCGTATATACGAATGAATCCAAAATCTTATTTTAGATAGTTTTTTATACTTGTAATAAAGACAAAGAAGAACAAAATTGTCTGGGTCTAGAGTCCAGGGTAACTTGATATCGTATTAACTCCACAGCTTCACTTGAAAAAACGATCATCTTCGGTATATTTCGGATAGCGTCGTTACGGAAACCAGCGGAAATTATCGGTAGGCTCCTTGTGGTTGCGTTACAATCACGTAGATCGTGAATAGTGTCTCCGTGTAAGAGGGGCCTTAGTATTACTACCCGGTTTCGCCGGTGATTTGCTTTCTCGAGATATATTTTTTTAAATTTTCTTAAAATTTACCACTGTTTTCTCCAAAAATGCTTCAAACGTACTTATTTTTTCATTCGTTAGATTTTAACATCCATCTTTTCAAATTATTATTGAAGAATTCATAAACATTATTGAGTTCCATCCTATTATTTGACATTTACATTAAATGTGGAAGGCTCTGTGGCGGTCGAACAAGGACACCGATCTGCAGTCTCACGGCAATCCGATTGGTCCCCCATACACCAATAGAAATCAAGCCTTATCTGAAGTCTCTTTCAAGATCATCGAGATCATTCTACCTTAAACTCCCTGTCTTGTTAATCGTACTTGTTCGCTCTCCACCCTCATATACAATTGTTCATATTTAAATATTAACTTATGGTACGTTATGTTCGTTTGTAATTTGTTTAATAAACCTGTAAGCATTCAAACTGCGATCTACTTATTTGATTTATCAGGCATCCACATCCACACACATAAACAAACTCCCCATAGCTCCATGGCGCTGGATGGAACTAACATTGCTAGCTGAAACAAATGAATGCTGGAAAAAAAGATTACATGATACCAGACCTCAGCGTTTAAGAGTGTTTGCTTCTTTAGACAAACAGGTTATCTGCATTATATCAATTGCTAAGAACCCCCGATTCACAGTTTCACACTTGAGGTTTTTGGCCGCAGAAGGTGTGGAAATTATTGCCGTTTGATAGACCATTAAGCGCGGTTGAATGTTTTTGGCTAGGCTATCATTTTCATTAAATTCTTAAGACCTGCTTAGAAGGAATGCCCTTTTTTTACATACAGAATTTAACATTTAATTCCAGTTCAGTCAATTTTCTGCCTTGCAGTCTGATAAAAACCAAATAGTGGTATCGCGAACACACTTCAACCAGAGCCGCATCGTGGAAATAAGATTCTACGCTGTAAATATTTCAACAACATAATTGTGGTGATGAACTGCGAAGTAATACAAAATCAAATGTTTTTGGTTTGAAAATTTAACCGCTTGGAAACATTGAAGATGCTTTAATTAATAAGTGCGAGTAGGACACATCTTGGCTTTTGCTATAATCGAGTATTTTTATAAGCCTGGAAAAATTTACATAAAAGCCTAAAAAATGCTTTGAAGGGCGAAATCTCCTATTTACGAACCCCTTTCGGATACGGTTTTATTGTATAATGTGCAAAATTAAATTCTTTAGATATAAATAAACATTTTTATATGTATGCCCGAACTTCACAAAAAAAAAATAAAACAAGCATTTCGGCCATATTTTTTGCATTGTCTTTACTTTACCTAATATAATCAAGATCAATATAAAATGTGCCCTCTCCTCAGATAGAATATGAATTGACGTTTAAAAAATAGCGTTGTTCCCAGAACGTTAAAAGAATTTCCTGATTTGTAAGCAGTTGAAGCCATAATATTTTATTTTTTTCAAATTTTGGTGAATAAAGTAAGTACAGTACTGTTCGAATTAATGTGAACACAAGTGATCAATTGGAAAGAACAATAATATTCTTTATTGAGGAAAAAAAAATGAGAAACAATTACAATTATTTTTTTAATACCAAGTGGGTCCTCCCTTAACTTTTTTTACTTCTTGTACACGGTTTGGCATGGAATCAGCAAGTTTTTTTGACAATTTTCTGATATTTGCGTGTCTCTAAACCATATCTGAATTACTGTCTCAATCAGCTTGGTTTTTGTTGTGCTTGTCTTGCTTTAACCGATTTTCAATTGGATTAAGATCCGGAGTGTTACCTGGCTATTCAAGGTATGTATTTTTTTGTCTTTGAAATATTAACAATCTTAGTGCGTTTTTTAAGAGAAATATCCATCTTCAAAAATTATAATAAAAAAAGCTTTAGTTAAGTTTACCTATGCAAAAAACTGTAATTCTAAAAAATTACAAAATTTAACGCATCTGTAGTTTGGTGAGTCTCGTAACTCATTGAATGATTGAACAAGAATACAAAATGGCCGCTATTACAATATGCTGCATACAACTGCGAAAAACAAGATTATTGTCCTAATTATCACGTGTTCACACTAATTCGCGCAGTACTGTATCAAGAAAACAGTACTTAAATTATATAATACGTAGATGAATAATAACTTTCGGAGGTGGTCATACAAAATAGGCAGGGGACTGTATACCTCCATAATGGAGGAGTATTGGGAAGCCTAAGAGTATGTAATTGAACGCTGTGGAAGATAAAAGAATGTCCTTTGGTCTAATAAGTCTAAGGAATTAAATATAGGCAGAAAATTCTGGCAGAACTTTAGCCATTTCTTGGGGGTTATAGAAAATAATTCCCCTTAGGGCCTATGTCATCTTTGGGGATGGTGTGTGGAGGGTCTTTTTAGAAAAGGAAGGAGAGGAAGTTAAAGGATAAAGGGTATTAGGGGTAAAGAGTAAAGGTATGAAGGGTATGGGAAGGAAAATGGTATGAGGGCTGGGCAGAGGAATCTGGGAGTCAGTGCATGTCCAGTTGTGACGGACGTATAATTCATCCTTCACACAGCGATGCAAGGCGATGTTCCGCGATAGTACGGCTGGAGAAGTGAAAGGGACTCCCTCAACTATCTCTCCCGATCGGGCCTGCCATGCAGCTGGTTTGCAGACGCATCCAACGCCAAGACAAATCTCACCTCATGAACCTGGGCACCCTTCCTAAGTCACTAAACGTAGCGAACCACTTGGGGTGCCTATGGCAGAGGTGCTGGTTATCCCGTACCCGCCTCTCAAGCTGGAATAAACAACTTTCATTTGTAAATTTTCTTCTTGTTATGTTATATTTATCTTTATTTTTCATATCAACTTCAACTATACTATTAGAACTAAAAGTATAGTTGAGGCATTTCTTTCCTTGATGACATCCCTGCAGCATCCCTGGTGAAGGGTATTTCCTCTGCCTTGCAACAATGGGTCCCCAAAGTCGGTCCGATTGAAACATCCGGGCAAAACCTCCGCAGATATCTATTACAGATGCCGCCGGGGCGCGGGAGGACAGATACTTGTACATAGAGCAAAGGTTTAAATGGTTGCATATAAATAGGGCCCGTGCCGACCGCCTTTTTGCACTCCCTCAACCGGACCCTGCTTCCCAAGGGATCGAAGTAAAAGGATCTTGTTTTAATTACTACTAGAATTGCAAATTTTGAAGAAGAAAAGCAATATTATGTGCAAGGACCACGGAATATTTCAACAAATGACTTAATTTCGGTTACAGTTTGTGATGAATCGCAGTGGATACGAAAATATAGTAGCTTCCACCTTACGAATGAATAAATAATAATTCAGAATTATAACGAAATCAACACACTAGCGACATCTAGCTGATTAAGTTTGATTGGGCCATGGAGACTGCAGAGATCTATAATTATTAAATTAATGTCAAGTTTTGATAAATAGAACACAGAGGGATCCAATTATAAACACTTAAGATTGATCTACCAATCAGAGAAGGGGGAGGTTACCTTTTTTCAAGACAAAGAGATGGACTTTGGACTAGACCATTAGTCTGAGATTTATGGGGTAAAAATCATCATCAACCCGAGAGATCAATACGCTTTAAGATAAACACAATCCCACGTTCGGTGCATTTGGTACAATGACCCTAATTTTAAAGGTAAATATTGAGTGCAACAGAGGAATCGACAACCGCAGTTAACGAACAAATAAATCCATATTATGTTGAAAAAATGATGCAATAAAATAGCAAGGAAATATAATGAACGGAAGATTAAAGAAAAGACCTGGAAAACGTGGGAAAAGCTACTGTAGGGATACTCAATTACATAACGAGAACGTGAAGAACAAAAGGAGGCCAGATTCAGAGGAAAACGTACGTTTGATATTTAAAAGAAAGAAAAACGATGGAAATTAGGAATGTCACTTTTAAATGAAGCAATACGGTCAGGGAAAACGATTTGAAAAGAAAATCTAATAAAAAAAAACGGACATTTAAACGGAAGTATTTATTGAACAATATAAGATTTCGACTTAATTTTGCGTTTTCAGACGAGTTTAAATAGATATCGTTATATATTTGAAATAGGATGGTTATTCTAGTTATATTACGTTAGATTAATTCAAAGGAAGGGATCGTTTTACGTCATTTGCTATGAGAAAATACTATAGACGATAGAACAAATTGCTGAGGCAATTGATGTAAAAAAAGGTTGTCGAGCTCACACACGATTTTGTTGTTTAAACAATAATATTTCCGACATGGTTTTGGGTGATTATGATAGTCTTTATTGCTTTTGGGGCAATAAAAGTTAACATGGAACTTATGCAATATTTGGATAAGATAAAAGAGATTAAATTTAACGAGTTAATATTAATTTATTATTTACGATCCAGTACGTAGAAATCGAAAATATCAACATATGTCAACGATGATACTTTATGGGTTTTTGAGATGAAACGAGACACAATTTTATACGTTTTTATACGAAGCAATTAACCAGACACATATCCCAGAGTCAAATTGGAATTTTCTTCTATGAAAATTATGAAAAAATAGCAGATTGAATATTTATGACTAGAAGGTGAAGTTTTCTAAGAGAAGATAAGCATTGGAAATTATGCAAATGATGGTAAAGAATGAAGTAAAGACAGTTTAAAGACGATTCCGTAAGGAAAACTCATGAAAATTCAGAAGTATTGATGAAAACAGTAAATTTGGCTTGGGATATAACTAATCATATAGTTATGGACAATGACATAAGAATGAAGCAGAGAAATCATAAAAATAACGTCGTATATAAAATATAATTGAAGAAAATAAGAAAATTCAAGTCTACGACATAAGTAGAGACAATACAGCCTAAAATTGAATTGATTCATATAAGAAACATGAAAATGTGGGGAAATTTAGGAAAATGAATGTTGGGAAAAGCATAGTGAAGATTTCGACATGAGTTTGTTCGTGTTCTGGTAGCGATAAACCAAATTGAGAATTATATACAGTTTATTGAAGACGTACCTATTATATATTGAGAGAAAAAAGGACACAAAAATCATGATATTTTAGTTAAATTTGTAAGACCTGAAGACAAAGGAACGACGGGGCAAAATTTGACATAATGGTAGGTTCGACACTGGAACAATTTACGTAAGAGACAGAAGATTTCTAAAATCAAAGGGGCCGGACTTAACACGTTGATACGAAAATAACAGAATTGATATATGAAATCTCGAGTTGTTAGAGTTTGAATTAGAAAATCAATGAACGCGTAATTAAGATGTTCTAATCCTGGAGGTACATATAAAACTGAGGACTTAGAAGAATCAAGATCAGTTTTCGGTGTTAGTTGTCGGGAAGGAGTCGTCGGGGACCAATCGTCGGGTTAAAACGTGGAAGTTACGTGACGTAGCGTCTAAAACGGTTATTAGTTGAAAATTTCTTAAGTGTTGTAAAATTTTGAGACTTAGAAAAATTCGGAGTGGGAATTCTGGGACTTATAAAAATTACGGTCGTGATTAAATCTGTGGAGTGTTGAAAATTAAATAAAGTGTTTTATATAGTTTTACAATAAATTCAACTTGTCATTAAAATAAAAGGTTTATATAGTGTAGCGAATTTAAAAAGAAACAACAGTGTTTAAAGAATTTTATAACAGCAGTGAATAATAATATATTTATTTATAAATTCAACTTGTCATTAAAATAAAAAGTTTATATAGTGTAGCGAATTTAAAGAAAATCAACAGTGTTTAAAGAATTTTATAACAGCAGTGAATAATAATATATTTATTTATAAATTCAACTTGTCATTAAAATAAAAAGTTTATATAGTGTAGCGAATTTAAAGAAAATCAACAGTGTTTAAAGAATTTTTAACAGCATTGAATAATAATATATCTATTTATAAATTCAACTTATCATTAAAATAAAAAAGGGGTCCTTCGACAACTGGCAAGGTTGATTAAAACGTCGCGCATGTTGTGAGAATTACCCTGGTAATTAATTAATAGAATCTAGAATCAGTTTTTATACTTTAAAAATTCAGTGGTAAAATAGAGTCTACAATCAGTTTTATACTTTGATAAAACAGGGAGTGAAGTGCCCGGATAGGGTTAATCGTGCAATTTAACGGAGTGTATGATCTTATAATAAATCTAAAATCAGTGTTTGCAATAATTTCCGATTCAATAAAATCTAATAATTAATTAATTAATTACAAATTCAATGCGGGAGGAGTTTAATATAGTGTGTTTGAATTGCTTTAAAATTGTACTATGAAGGTTAAAATAGAGTTATTTAGTCCGAGGTTATATAAAGAAAATTACAGTCTAATAAGTTTCATTAAATAAAAAATTTACGTTTAGGTCGAAAGTTGGAAATTTTATTACGAGATATTAATTATCGTTAGGTGACAACGCAATAATAATAATTGATCCGAAATCTGGAAAATACTTAACACATAATTAGATAGGATCGTTCTTCTCCAATAATAACGGCAGATATTAAAGGAAAACGTGAGGATTTTTTTTACATCAGAGATCTATTCAAAGGAGAAAGGAAGGAGATGAGTTCCGGATCTTGTAGGATTAGATCGTTAAAAGTGGGAAGTCGAAATAAAAGTGCGATAAGTTACACAGGTAGTCTGGATGCTCTAATAAGTTTCTCGCCGATGATAGTAACCCGGTGGAGCTGAAATTAAGACATTAGAGCTTGGTGAGTCCTTACAATATTTAAGCTTTTACAGGTTCCTGCGGATATCCTGACACTGATGGACGTAACGCCAAGTAAGTGTAAATAAATAACTAACCAATTTATTAGCATTCGCATGTCACACCTCCCATACAGAATGAAATGTTGCTAAACAAATACTTAACACATAATTAGATAGAAACGCATCACTAAATCAATTTTGGTATCTTAGCGTATTTATAAGATAAATACCTATCGTTTCTTTTCACTAGCACGATTAGGGTATGGTTATATGACCTTCGATAGTGTACCAAAATTTCGATTTGAGTTCAAGGCCATCCATTGACCCAGTCACCTAAATTCATTAACGAATAAACAAAACAAAACTTAACGTCAGGGACAAGTTTATCAATTATAGCTTGAGATGAAATCTGCGGTCAATATGTGAAGGCGACATTGACGTTAAATTCACTCAATTCTAAACGACTTGATTTTACTAGAGCGATCGCCAATAGGTAGCATTGATTCAGCATGCAAAAATTTCGCAAAGTAAAGTACTGCGACTAGCTTCAAACTCTAAGAGAGCACATCACAATTATTCAGGAGGTCATTGATTCAATGTCGACTTGATTTATCTCATTTTTAAATCTTTCTTATAGGAAGTAGGTATCCAAGAACCCATAAATACCCATTATCCTAAACACCTAACACACGAGGAGCTAGTGACCTCATTTAAACAACACTGGTGTTCAAATACTCATACAGTCCTGAATCCTAACTTGTCTTCGAACGTAAACTTCAAGGCTTCTGTATGTAGGTATGAGCCATCTGGAAATGTAAGTGTCAACCTTTCTCGAACGGACGGCTTTGATCTTGTGGCGGTATTGTCGAGGTGGGCATGCGGGGAAGAGGAAGGACGTATGCGGACAGTACGCTGACGCGGCATTAAAGCCACAGGTTATTTGCATACCGTGAGTCTTGTCGAACCTGAAAGCAAACATAAGGTTCACGAGGTGAGTTTTATGTCAGCTAGTCAGAGGTGGAATGTAACGCTGGGTCGGTTACGTGGGAGGAAGGATCTGCCCGTCACAAGCTTACGCCACATTTAACGGATAGAGGCATGATAAGGGAAGACATGAAATACCCCTTCTAGACTCAGTAGAGTTAAATTCAATCCGGCGGAGATGGAAGTCGGAGTGAGGCAGAAAAACGGCATGAAGACTTGGTATTCCCCCATCTGGCGTGAAGAGCCCCTTTCGTAACAAGAGACGCTCGTCGAAGAGAGTAAAACTCGGACTTAAGGATAAGCTTAGCAAACGTACTTGGGAGAATCCGGTTTGAAATTGTTGTTCATCGGTTTTCACTTGGTTAGCGGAGGTGCCGACTTTTTAAGCAAACATATTATCCCCTCCCCATATCCCTCCATTCCTGCTCTTTCAACAATTTTGCGAATACTAACCAATAGCGCTAACTATGACTACAAACACATTATGTTAGGAGAAGTTGCAGACAAGGACTTCAATTGAGAAAACTGGACCTTCGAGTTCGATCATCCTAAGGTAAGGTTTGCTTCCTTGAAATTTTTAATTTATTAACTGTTGTTTATGTTATCGATGTATCAGCGGTGATAGGAAGAATTAAATAAACACACTAAATTCCTATGGAAATCAAATAGACACAAGGTTTAGGGCGGGGGTAGTTTATCAAACTCGGTTAAATATTCTAAAATAATAATAAATAAATTGATCGGAAAATTCTCACCCTTTCTCTAAAAGAATCTATGGGTTACCACACGTAATACATTATCTTCTCTACATATGTGTGCATATTAAGTATGCAAACAGATGTAAAATCTAAAACAAAAAAATTACACAACGCAGATTATAGAAATAATGTGAACAAAAATCTTAAATCTTGATTACTGTGAGAAAATCGCAGGGATTTAAGAAGATAGGGTAGGTTTAGCTAGATTATAAGGTATAGGGGTTTAGAAATCACGAGCCTGAGGTAGAAATAAACCGAAAGGAGGGTTGAGTCAGGCCATCATACCTAGTGGTGTGATCAGTAGGACATAAGGGTAGAATTATGAGCGTGGCTACGAGACAGGAGCTACGAGATTTAAACTACGAGGTAGAAGCTTAGAAAAGTAAATCAGCTAGGTAGGGTTCATCACAATTGGAGTCAGAAGCCAAGAGTGGCACCCTATTACAACTGGTGCCGTGACCAGGAGAGTAAAGGTTACAAGTTGAGAGAATTCTGAGATATTATAAAAATAAAATAGAATGAACAAATAAATGAAATTATAATTAAATGGGGAAAAAAAAAAAAGTGAATATTTTAAACGAAAAGTGAAAAACGTGCCATTAAATCAACTTCAGATTACATAAAACAAGTGGAATAAAAAATTCGCATCATTAAATTATACAGTAGAAATATAACAATAAATCAAAAAAATAATTTAAACGAAAAGTGAAAAACGTGCCATTAAAACATCTTCATTAAACGTGAAACAAGTGAAAAAAAAAAACGTACCATTAAATAAAACAGTCGGAAAAAAAAAATAATAACTCAAAAACCAAATATTTTAAAACGAAAAGTGAAAAACGTGCCTTATACCAGATAAAAATCATAAATCACATAACGCCTAGGAATGTTGACCCAGATTTAGAAGGGTGGTGCGTATTGAAAAAAAAAAAAGCCGTTATATAAATAAAAGCGCATTCCTTCGGTGATTAATAATATTATCATTCAAATTGGTTCATTGACTGAAGCCCGAATGTAAACAAGCGATTGAATAGACACCGTCGCGAGGGTATGTTTGTGTTGCCACAAACATAAGTGGTCTTACTGATAAATATGTTCGTAACAGAATAGATAAATCTTTGTTATGTTCGCATTGGAACATCCCGAGATATTACTTTAAATAATAAAGAGATACTTAGATAGTTAATAAAATGACGTTGTTTATGTTAATAGTGGTCGAGGGTATTATTGGTTCCTTCGAGTTGAAGGATTTTATAAATAAATACTTCTTTTGACACGGCGACATAAAAATAAATAAAATCAACATAACATACAAAGCAAAGGACGGATAAAAATAAAATAAAATATTACACATAAAACATAAAAGTGAGCTTTTCAAATCGTTGCATTCAAACATTTAACAGGGGTGGATTGGACCTTTAGATACACCATTACATAGATGTCAGCTGAATAAATTAGAAATTTAGCCTTACTGGGGGTTGGCATATTTCTCGGGTGACCGGTTTATTTCCGATTTGCAATAAAGAGCAAATAAGCGGAGTGGTTTAAAACGCATACGAATTTAGGAGGGGGGGGCTTGTTTAAAACGGGGTTTAGGTACATTATACAATTGTGTATACGTGCAAATAAATAAATAAACAAACAAAGCCGGTGTGGGAAAAAAAAAATGAGATAGTAAACGTTATGGAGTGCATTCGGATGAGTAAACATACAACATAGATCAAATAAACCTCAGATAAAAGATAAATAAGAACAGCATATGAAGAGATTACATAAAAGTTGATTCCCTCAAGAGGTTTCTAGTAAACATTTTGAAACGAATAAACATCTCGAATCAATATTTGATTCTAGTGTGTACAGTTGGGTTAGATGCATTTAGCATTATCCTTTCAGATGTTCAGATGTTTGTCGTATTGTCGTTTGTCTCAAACTAATATCGCTGCAGTTGAATGCAGATAAATGATATGTCAATTAACGTATTCAGAACTTGGAAGGCTGTCTTAAATGAAAAAAAAAAAAATTGCGAAATTATATTTAGTATTTCGAAGTGGAAATAGTTAGTTTGGGTACAAGTGTTTTAGGAGCGGGGATTAAATCACCTGCGGTTAAACAAGTTAAATGGGTTGTGAAAGCTTGTCATCTCTGCCAATTAGCAAAGCGCGAAATTCGGCCAACGGTAGGACCGGGTAGGTCAATCATAACGAAGAGGGTAGGAGAATTGGCCATGGCTGATTTATACGGGCCGTTGCCTAGGAGCATAGGGGGGGTGAGGTTTATTTTTGTGGTCCAAGACTCTTTCAGTAGATTCATTCAGTTGTATAAATTAAAGGTTGCCAACACTAGTACCGTATTGAAGTGCGTAGAGCTTTTCATAAAACAGGTAAAGGTTGAGGCTATGTTAACGGACAACGGGTCTCAATTTTCCTCAAAGAAATGGAACCAAGGTCTGGAAAGGATGGGGATAAGGGTCATGCATACGTCGGTGCGAAATCCTGGACCAAACATCACGGAAAGGGTGAACAAGGAGTTGGGACGGATTTTTAGAATATACTGCCATGAAAAGCACACTAAGTGGCCAATGTTTCTAAAGGACATTCAAAGAACATATAATAACACAGTACATTGTACGACTGGATTTTCACCTAATGAGGTAGTATTTGGAAAACAGCCACAGTATAGCTTAGATAAATATATGCGTCAAAGTAACATACCTAAATTAACAGAAGAAGAGATTAGGAACGCGGTTCAAAAGAATCTAGTAAGAAACGCCGAAAAAAGACAGCAATTCTACAATATAAAGAAAAGGCTAGAGACATATGAGGTAGGAACATTTGTGAAACTCAAAAAGTACACTCAGTCAAATTTACTCAGGAAGCATACAAAAAAATTCGCCCTTTTGTTTGACGGTCCGTTTGTTATAGCAGCTGTGCCCTATTCCAACAATTACACGTTGATGGATCCAAAAACAAGAGAGATACGAGGCGATTACAGTGCGATCCACCTGGCTAGATATTATTTTAATGAAACGGAAAAACAGCAGAAGGAAATACAGGTGATAGAAATTGACTAGAAAAAAAAAGGCGAGGTTAGGATAGGTTCGGTTAGGTTAGGTGTAGAATAAGAAGAAGTGGGGATAGTTATTTTGCGAGATTTCGAAATTTGGTGTGATCATTTTGGATAAGGAAAAAAAAAATGTAATTTAGAAAAATTCGAAAAATAAAAACGTTTTATTTAATCTATAATACCGTCTTTTAGGGATATTAGGAGGGATTTCACCATGTTATGTTATGTTAGAAAAAAAAGGGGAAAGATAGCGAGTTTAGAGAATAAAATAATATGTTATGCTTAGGAGGGGGGGAGAGACGGGAAAACAAAGGTTATTTTAAGAAATGTTAAAATACAGATTATGGCAAGGAGAGAAATACATATTAAGATGTTACAGCTAAATGGCAACTCAGTAACTAATTTTAGGCTTAGGAAACTATAAAATTAAGAATTCAACATTAGGTTTAGGAAAACGGAAACATAGAAAATGAAGAATCTAACCTTAGATTTAGTTTGTGTGACATTAGATTTTAGGAAATTACAAAAAAAAAAAAATGTAACTTGAGATTTAGGAGAATAAAAGATTAAGATTGCAACGAAATTTTAAATAGCTTTAGGGTTTTCAAAGGAAAAAAGGGGGAGGAAGCAGACGTTCGAGTGGAGAAGCATGCTTGGATGATAAAAGGGTAACCCACTGAACGAAGGGGATGAATTCGGACAGAGAGAGAGAGAGAAAAAAAAAAAATAATAACACAGATAGGATAAGAAAAAAAAAGGGAAAAAAAAAAAAAAAAATTTCTTGAAAAAAAAAAATATCTCTACATATAGTAACATGTAAACCAAATGAGGCACGGGCAAATTGCGAAGGAGTATAATAAATAAGGGTGCTCACATGGGTACAGTCAAAAAAAAAAAAAAAAACCAACATCTAAAGGGAAAATTTTTTAACAACTGAATAACTTTCTGCAATTCACCGTAACTCATATGGTCAATAGGACCGCGAGATTGATTCAATCTTTGATTTGACCATGTACAGGAGGCTCTGGTCCAACAGGTTGGGGGTCACTGGGACACGCGAGTCGAGGGGCGTGCCCATTCAAAAAAAAAAAAAAAAAAAAAGGGTGTGTATGTGTGCATATATGTGTAATACGTGTATGTTCATATGCGCATTGTTGCCATTAAAACGTTCCTGCGAGAAAAATTCGTGTGGAATTCTAGAATCGCGAAAAAAAAAAAAAAAATAAAATATATATATATGAATAAGGAAAATCAAAGGTTGGAAACCGTCTCGATGAAGAAGAGGGAGTAAGGGTCATAGGGGGGAAGGTATAGGGGTAAGAATCTTAGGGGGGTAGGACAAAGAGTAGGGACAGCAACTGACGTAAGTTAGCCGACTTAAATAGGCCATTGGGTAGACAAGAGTAAATTGAAAAATGGTTTCAGCTCAGAGGAACACCGAACAGGATTCTACGATATGAAATAGTGAAAGGTAGGGGCGCGCAACCAGTTAGAAATTCGAAAAAAAAAAAATGCAAATAAGAATAAAGAAGACTTAAAGAAAATTGTAGAAAATTAGATTGCCTATGTTTAGTTTTAATTCCATCAACTAACACTAGGAGGCGTGTTTACCGCTGGAATTATAACTATAGGGGGGCTGTGATGAATCGCAGTGGATACGAAAATATAGTAGCTTCCACCTTACGAATGAATAAATAATAATTCAGAATTATAACGAAATCAACACACTAGCGACATCTAGCTGATTAAGTTTGATTGGGCCATGGAGACTGCAGAGATCTATAATTATTAAATTAATGTCAAGTTTTGATAAATAGAACACAGAGGGATCCAATTATAAACACTTAAGATTGATCTACCAATCAGAGAAGGGGGAGGTTACCTTTTTTCAAGACAAAGAGATGGACTTTGGACTAGACCATTAGTCTGAGATTTATGGGGTAAAAATCATCATCAACCCGAGAGATCAATACGCTTTAAGATAAACACAATCCCACGTTCGGTGCATTTGGTACAATGACCCTAATTTTAAAGGTAAATATTGAGTGCAACAGAGGAATCGACAACCGCAGTTAACGAACAAATAAATCCATATTATGTTGAAAAAATGATGCAATAAAATAGCAAGGAAATATAATGAACGGAAGATTAAAGAAAAGACCTGGAAAACGTGGGAAAAGCTACTGTAGGGATACTCAATTACATAACGAGAACGTGAAGAACAAAAGGAGGCCAGATTCAGAGGAAAACGTACGTTTGATATTTAAAAGAAAGAAAAACGATGGAAATTAGGAATGTCACTTTTAAATGAAGCAATACGGTCAGGGAAAACGATTTGAAAAGAAAATCTAATAAAAAAAAACGGACATTTAACACTAGAAAGACCGGGTACTTCTCCATACCTATAAAGACCACGACCGTCATTTTGACGGCTGATCTCTTTTTGCCAATTGGTAGGCGAATATGGGTACCGCCGCCCCGGGATCCATTTATTGGATAACCAACACCTCTGCCATAGGACACTCCAATTGGTTCGCGATATTTTTGGTGACTTAGCAGTGGTGCCCGGGTTCATTGGGTAAGGTTTGTCTGAACCAGGTGGCGAATACGTTTGCCCACCTACTGCGTAGCCGACCGGGTCGGGAGAAAATTTTTGAGGGATACCTATTCTAGACCTCTCCAGCAGGACCTCTCTCGAACCGTCGCCTTGCACCGCTGTGGGAGAGATCGATTCATTCGTCTAATACTCCAAAATACATTTATCGATTTCTCCTATTCATCCATCACACCTTCTACATTCATCCGTTACTACTGGATTAATTTATAAATTTTTCCTATTCACCTCTTACACCTTCTACCTTCCCAGAACTTCCTTTCCTTCCTTTCCCTCAAAACACCCTCCACACAGCATCCCCAAAGATGGCATAGGGCCCGGTTTCTTTTCTTTTCTTTACATTAGCTCCATAAAAAAACCCTAAGGAAAATTATTCCCCCTCATCGCATTGTCATCTTTGGGGATGCTGTGTGGATGGTACCTAAAGGGAAAGTAAGAAGAATAAGTTATGGGAATTAAATGAGGTGTGAGGGTGGGTAGGAATCTGTGGATCAGTGTGGTGACAGACGTAAGAATCTATTCCTATCATTGCGATGCAAGGCAATGTTCCGAGAGTCCCGCGGGCGAGGTCAAACGATCTCTCTCAACCAGTCACTCCCGATCTGGCCTGCCATGCAGTCGTTTGGTAGACGCATCCGCCACCAAGATCCGAACACACCTTCCCCGAACAAATTCCCAATTTGGGAGGCGGATATGGGTACTGCCGCCCCGGGAACCATTTATTGGAAAATCAACACCTCTGCCATAGGTCACCAAAATAGGTTCGCTACGTTTGGTGACTTAGTGGGGGTGCCCGGGGTCATGGGATCAGGTTTTTCCGGGTCTTGGCGGCAGATAATAAAAATATTTGTCTAATTTATATAGCGTGATTTTTGTAAAAAATAAACCTCAAAGGCGCTGTACAAATAAATATGCGTCTGCCCATCAGCAGCATAGCAGGCCGTATCGGAAAAGATTGGTTGAGGGAGTCCCTTTGACTTCTCCAGCCGTGTTCTCTCGAAACGTCACGGAAGGATGGATTCATACGTCCGTCACACCTGGACACATTGACCTCCAGATTCCTACCCACCCCTAATATCCTTTTCCTTCCCGGAACTTCCTCTCCTTCCTTTCCTAAAAAGACTCCCTACACAGCATCCCCAAAGATGACATAGGTCCTGAGGAGAATTATTTTTCTCAGGGCCTCCTGTTAGCTAATGTTAAAAAATTCCTAACCCCATGAACCTGGGCACCCCTGCTAAGTCACCAACCTTAGCGAACCTCTTAGGGGGGCCTATGGCGGAGGTATTGGTTATCCAATAAATGATTCTTCCAGTTCTTCAGGAGCTAACCCAGCTGGACCAACCCTGGTATATGTATGCATACCTTGTCTTTAGTTCTCCGACGAGCCATATAATAAATTTGGGCCAGAGATATATTTTTTTTGGCATTTTTATAAATTATATGATACGCGATAGCGAAAGAAAGAGACAGACATATTAGTACTATGGTGGTACTTACATAAACGAGGAGGAATGGGCATATTGTAAACTTGGGTAAAGAAGGTTGTAAACAAACTCAGCATTATGACCCAAACCGTCACATTGACGGCGGCGGTCTTTGTAGGTATAAGTCAATTTATCTCAAAAACTAAATAAGACCCGTACCTGTTTTTTTCACCATAGTTGTAAAATCATAAATCATGAAAAGTGAAAAAAAATCACACCAATTCAAAAATTATTAAGCATTATATCGTCACATTACTTCGGCCAGCCGTCAAAATGAATGCTCCGGTCTTTCTAGTGTTAAACGGAAGTATTTATTGAACAATATAAGATTTCGACTTAATTTTGCGTTTTCAGACGAGTTTAAATAGATATCGTTATATATTTGAAATAGGATGGTTATTCTAGTTATATTACGTTAGATTAATTCAAAGGAAGGGATCGTTTTACGTCATTTGCTATGAGAAAATACTATAGACGATAGAACAAATTGCTGAGGCAATTGATGTAAAAAAAGGTTGTCGAGCTCACACACGATTTTGTTGTTTAAACAACAATATTTCCGACATGGTTTTGGGTGATTATGATAGTCTTTATTGCTTTTGGGGCAATAAAAGTTAACATGGAACTTATGCAATATTTGGATAAGATAAAAGAGATTAAATTTAACGAGTTAATATTAATTTATTATTTACGATCCAGTACGTAGAAATCGAAAATATCAACATATGTCAACGATGATACTTTATGGGTTTTTGAGATGAAACGAGACACAATTTTATACGTTTTTATACGAAGCAATTAACCAGACACATATCCCAGAGTCAAATTGGAATTTTCTTCTATGAAAATTATGAAAAAATAGCAGATTGAATATTTATGACTAGAAGGTGAAGTTTTCTAAGAGAAGATAAGCATTGGAAATTATGCAAATGATGGTAAAGAATGAAGTAAAGACAGTTTAAAGACGATTCCGTAAGGAAAACTCATGAAAATTCAGAAGTATTGATGAAAACAGTAAATTTGGCTTGGGATATAACTAATCATATAGTTATGGACAATGACATAAGAATGAAGCAGAGAAATCATAAAAATAACGTCGTATATAAAATATAATTGAAGAAAATAAGAAAATTCAAGTCTACGACATAAGTAGAGACAATACAGCCTAAAATTGAATTGATTCATATAAGAAACATGAAAATGTGGGGAAATTTAGGAAAATGAATGTTGGGAAAAGCATAGTGAAGATTTCGACATGAGTTTGTTCGTGTTCTGGTAGCGATAAACCAAATTGAGAATTATATACAGTTTATTGAAGACGTACCTATTATATATTGAGAGAAAAAAGGACACAAAAATCATGATATTTTAGTTAAATTTGTAAGACCTGAAGACAAAGGAACGACGGGGCAAAATTTGACATAATGGTAGGTTCGACACTGGAACAATTTACGTAAGAGACAGAAGATTTCTAAAATCAAAGGGGCCGGACTTAACACGTTGATACGAAAATAACAGAATTGATATATGAAATCTCGAGTTGTTAGAGTTTGAATTAGAAAATCAATGAACGCGTAATTAAGATGTTCTAATCCTGGAGGTACATATAAAACTGAGGACTTAGAAGAATCGAGATCAGTTTTCGGTGTTAGTTGTCGGGAAGGAGTCGTCGGGGACCAATCGTCGGGTTAAAACGTGGAAGTTACGTGACGTAGCGTCTAAAACGGTTATTAGTTGAAAATTTCTTAAGTGTTGTAAAATTTTGAGACTTAGAAAAATTCGGAGTGGGAATTCTGGGACTTATAAAAATTACGGTCGTGATTAAATCTGTGGAGTGTTGAAAATTAAATAAAGTGTTTTATATAGTTTTACAATAAATTCAACTTGTCATTAAAATAAAAGGTTTATATAGTGTAGCGAATTTAAAAAGAAACAACAGTGTTTAAAGAATTTTATAACAGCAGTGAATAATAATATATTTATTTATAAATTCAACTTGTCATTAAAATAAAAAGTTTATATAGTGTAGCGAATTTAAAGAAAATCAACAGTGTTTAAAGAATTTTATAACAGCAGTGAATAATAATATATTTATTTATAAATTCAACTTGTCATTAAAATAAAAAGTTTATATAGTGTAGCGAATTTAAAGAAAATCAACAGTGTTTAAAGAATTTTTAACAGCATTGAATAATAATATATCTATTTATAAATTCAACTTATCATTAAAATAAAAAAGGGGTCCTTCGACAACTGGCAAGGTTGATTAAAACGTCGCGCATGTTGTGAGAATTACCCTGGTAATTAATTAATAGAATCTAGAATCAGTTTTTATACTTTAAAAATTCAGTGGTAAAATAGAGTCTACAATCAGTTTTATACTTTGATAAAACAGGGAGTGAAGTGCCCGGATAGGGTTAATCGTGCAATTTAACGGAGTGTATGATCTTATAATAAATCTAAAATCAGTGTTTGCAATAATTTCCGATTCAATAAAATCTAATAATTAATTAATTAATTACAAATTCAATGCGGGAGGAGTTTAATATAGTGTGTTTGAATTGCTTTAAAATTGTACTATGAAGGTTAAAATAGAGTTATTTAGTCCGAGGTTATATAAAGAAAATTACAGTCTAATAAGTTTCATTAAATAAAAAATTTACGTTTAGGTCGAAAGTTGGAAATTTTATTACGAGATATTAATTATCGTTAGGTGACAACGCAATAATAATAATTGATCCGAAATCTGGAAAATACTTAACACATAATTAGATAGGATCGTTCTTCTCCAATAATAACGGCAGATATTAAAGGAAAACGTGAGGATTTTTTTTACATCAGAGATCTATTCAAAGGAGAAAGGAAGGAGATGAGTTCCGGATCTTGTAGGATTAGATCGTTAAAAGTGGGAAGTCGAAATAAAAGTGCGATAAGTTACACAGGTAGTCTGGATGCTCTAATAAGTTTCTCGCCGATGATAGTAACCCGGTGGAGCTGAAATTAAGACATTAGAGCTTGGTGAGTCCTTACAATATTTAAGCTTTTACAGGTTCCTGCGGATATCCTGACACTGATGGACGTAACGCCAAGTAAGTGTAAATAAATAACTAACCAATTTATTAGCATTCGCATGTCACACCTCCCATACAGAATGAAATGTTGCTAAACAAATACTTAACACATAATTAGATAGAAACGCATCACTAAATCAATTTTGGTATCTTAGCGTATTTATAAGATAAATACCTATCGTTTCTTTTCACTAGCACGATTAGGGTATGGTTATATGACCTTCGATAGTGTACCAAAATTTCGATTTGAGTTCAAGGCCATCCATTGACCCAGTCACCTAAATTCATTAACGAATAAACAAAACAAAACTTAACGTCAGGGACAAGTTTATCAATTATAGCTTGAGATGAAATCTGCGGTCAATATGTGAAGGCGACATTGACGTTAAATTCACTCAATTCTAAACGACTTGATTTTACTAGAGCGATCGCCAATAGGTAGCATTGATTCAGCATGCAAAAATTTCGCAAAGTAAAGTACTGCGACTAGCTTCAAACTCTAAGAGAGCACATCACAATTATTCAGGAGGTCATTGATTCAATGTCGACTTGATTTATCTCATTTTTAAATCTTTCTTATAGGAAGTAGGTATCCAAGAACCCATAAATACCCATTATCCTAAATACCTAACACACGAGGAGCTAGTGACCTCATTTAAACAACACTGGTGTTCAAATACTCATACAGTCCTGAATCCTAACTTGTCTTCGAACGTAAACTTCAAGGCTTCTGTATGTAGGTATGAGCCATCTGGAAATGTAAGTGTCAACCTTTCTCGAACGGACGGCTTTGATCTTGTGGCGGTATTGTCGAGGTGGGCATGCGGGGAAGAGGAAGGACGTATGCGGACAGTACGCTGACGCGGCATTAAAGCCACAGGTTATTTGCATACCGTGAGTCTTGTCGAACCTGAAAGCAAACATAAGGTTCACGAGGTGAGTTTTATGTCAGCTAGTCAGAGGTGGAATGTAACGCTGGGTCGGTTACGTGGGAGGAAGGATCTGCCCGTCACAAGCTTACGCCACATTTAACGGATAGAGGCATGATAAGGGAAGACATGAAATACCCCTTCTAGACTCAGTAGAGTTAAATTCAATCCGGCGGAGATGGAAGTCGGAGTGAGGCAGAAAAACGGCATGAAGACTTGGTATTCCCCCATCTGGCGTGAAGAGCCCCTTTCGTAACAAGAGACGCTCGTCGAAGAGAGTAAAACTCGGACTTAAGGATAAGCTTAGCAAACGTACTTGGGAGAATCCGGTTTGAAATTGTTGTTCATCGGTTTTCACTTGGTTAGCGGAGGTGCCGACTTTTTAAGCAAACATATTATCCCCTCCCCATATCCCTCCATTCCTGCTCTTTCAACAATTTTGCGAATACTAACCAATAGCGCTAACTATGACTACAAACACATTATGTTAGGAGAAGTTGCAGACAAGGACTTCAATTGAGAAAACTGGACCTTCGAGTTCGATCATCCTAAGGTAAGGTTTGCTTCCTTGAAATTTTTAATTTATTAACTGTTGTTTATGTTATCGATGTATCAGCGGTGATAGGAAGAATTAAATAAACACACTAAATTCCTATGGAAATCAAATAGACACAAGGTTTAGGGCGGGGGTAGTTTATCAAACTCGGTTAAATATTCTAAAATAATAATAAATAAATTGATCGGAAAATTCTCACCCTTTCTCTAAAAGAATCTATGGGTTACCACACGTAATACATTATCTTCTCTACATATGTGTGCATATTAAGTATGCAAACAGATGTAAAATCTAAAACAAAAAAATTACACAACGCAGATTATAGAAATAATGTGAACAAAAATCTTAAATCTTGATTACTGTGAGAAAATCGCAGGGATTTAAGAAGATAGGGTAGGTTTAGCTAGATTATAAGGTATAGGGGTTTAGAAATCACGAGCCTGAGGTAGAAATAAACCGAAAGGAGGGTTGAGTCAGGCCATCATACCTAGTGGTGTGATCAGTAGGACATAAGGGTAGAATTATGAGCGTGGCTACGAGACAGGAGCTACGAGATTTAAACTACGAGGTAGAAGCTTAGAAAAGTAAATCAGCTAGGTAGGGTTCATCACAATTGGAGTCAGAAGCCAAGAGTGGCACCCTATTACAAGTTTGGTATGTTTTTTTTAACATTATTTTTTACATTATTACATTTTGGTAGAAAGCACTTTGTCGTTTGACATATTAACTGAAATCAAAAAATATCTTTATTTGTAACCACGATTTATTTATTTAATTTTTTTAATACCGACCGGTTTCGCTTAACACAAGCATCTTCAGGGTATAAAATTAAACTGTTTAATTTTAATTTTATACCCTGAAGATGCTTGTGTTAAGCGAAACCGTATTAAATAAATAAATTATGGTGAAGTTATTGCTTTTTTTTTTAATAACTTTATTTTCCTTAGGGCTGCACACAGTAGGCCCTGAGGAAAATAATTCTCCTCAGGGTCTTTGTCATCTTCGGGGATGCTGTGTGGAGGGTCTTTTTAGGGAAAGGAGGGAGAGAAAGTTCTGGGAAGGAAAAAGGTATGAAGGGTGGTTATGAATCTGGGGGTCAGTGTGTCCAGGAGTGACGGACGTATAAACCTATCCCTCCCACTGCGGTGCAAGGCAATATTCCGAGAAAATCCTACTGAAGAGGTCAAAAGATCTCCCTCAACCAGTCTCTCCCGATCCGGCCTGCCACGCAGGAGGTGGACAAACGCATGTGCCAAGACCCGGACAAAGTTCACCCTATGAACCCAGGCACCCCTGCTAAGTCACCAAACGTGGCGAACCACTTGGGATGACCTATGGCAGAGGTGTTGATTATCCAATAAATGGTTCCCGGGGCGGGATACCCATAATAATCCAAGGTCAAAATCATACGAATTATCTATAACCTCGATAAGCGTCGTGTCGCGCTAGTGTTGCAATATGTTTTTTCGGGAAAGTGTGGGTTGCCAAGTATTTTATTTTATAAATATTAATAATTATTAATGAGAAACCCCCCCCCTCCCCCCCGACATGTTTAAAATACCCTAAGTTGAGATACTCTGCTCTTATATTCCATATTTAATTTCTAATAAAACCATTTTACCGACATATTTTTGTAGTTGCTTAGAACGTTTTAACAATTAATTTTTCCTAGATTTTTGCTTATATTTTAGCTGCGTGGATTTGTATTCCGGAAATACTAAAATCAATAACAGATATTTACTATAGAAATTAAAACAACATTGATATTCCATTAAATACTATTGAAGTGCATAAACATTGAGAACCTTCATTAATATTTCAAAGAGTATGTACCTACCAACTTATGTACTTTGGCATCTGAGTTATTTATTTTAAAAATTGTTTTCAAATAAAAAAACTGAGTTGACCTTCACAAACAACTTAAATATATAAATAAATGTAAAACAGCAAAGCAATCCATGATTAAAGGCGGATAAAACTGTCAGAAGACCGAAAATTCCAGGTATTGATGAAGTTCGTATTTACAGACTTCTTCTACCACGCACTGTCCCAACACATTGCCTAGGTAGGCTCTTGGTATCGGCTCTTCTCGTTATCAGGTTATAACTTCTTCGGTTCTGGGTATCGCTTTCATCCAGGCCATTTCTCTGTAATATTTTGGAGAATTGAGTCATCCAGGAGTTCTTTGGTCTTCCTATGGATGACTATCGATGAAGCTCTATAGACATTGCCTGCTTCACTGTGTGATCTGGTAGTCTCCATCTTATGTGCCCATACCATCTCAACTGTCGTTCCTCCAGCTTACTGTTTATGTCCGTGACACTCAGGCTACCACGAATGCTTGAACTTTTAATCCTATATTAGTGATACTCCTGCCGACCATCTAAGAATTCGCATTTCTGCTGTTTCGAGTTGCCTAGAGTAGGAGTTGTACATATTCCAGAATTGGGAGCCATACATTATTGCGGGTCTAATAATATTCTAGTACCTTCTTTAAGTTTTATAAGCATTTTCGGGTCACACAAGATTGCTCTCACAGATATAAATTTAATCCATCCAACATTTTGTTCAAGCCATCCCTCGGTTCGTATTTACAGTCAAGTGCATTAAATATCGATAAATTCACACGATAAAGTTTATAAAACCTTTTTGTACCTATTGATTTTCTTGTAAAAAAAACTCAATCATGGAATAAAGAGGTCAACCATCATTTTGACGAAACTAATCAGATTAACGTTCCGACGCCGAGCAAAAACTTGATCGTACCTTTCCATAACAAAAGATAAATTTTGTACGATACAGGGTGGGCAAGATCGGTTCTAAAGTTTATTTATTAGTGGCTATTATCATATAGGTACTCATGTGACTGATCAACTCACAGTACATAGTGGGAGAGTAGCGGTTAGTTACTCTCCCACTATGTACTGTTTGTTAACTGCTTTTATATTAATTTGTACACTTGCAAATAGGTGCCGATTTGAATATTATTTAAGTCGATATGTACATTACGCAACTAGTTGCATGCATGTTATAAATAATTGCAAAAGACCAAAAAGGTTGTGACAATTGCGCAATTTTAGTGTCGTGCCACCATCGATCAACATCATGCAATGCACAATGTTGTTGTGCACAACGCAGTTACAAGGAACACACACGTCCGCTCGCTTACTAATGGTTTCGCGACACTAGTTGCATCACGTTTTTACACCATGCAATTGGTTGCATACTGCTAGTGGCGCCGTAATTTCGCACTAACGCTGTTCGTATTTTGTGGCATACAACTAATGCAAGCATCATAAAACTACATGTTTACATGAAAAAAAAACAGTGCAAATAATGTCACGACACAACTCGTGCACAACTAGTTGCGTAATGTTAGTTGGCCTGAACAACATAATTTCGTATGTGCTAAACGTATGTCATGTTCTAAAATTAAAAAAAAAAAACATATCGTTCTTATCATTTTCAGTGTATACCATAAATTCATTCTGCCGTTCTTACTTAACTTTTGTTGTAAAGCTCAGCATATATAGTGTCTTGCAAGCAGTTGATCGGAGTTCGATTCTTAGCCGTTGCATTTATTTGCTTTAATTTTGAAAAAAAAATATATATATTCAAATGTCGGTGATTCTCAAGTTAGTAGTATATCTCTTAGCAAAAATTGGTGGCACCGAGATGAGAGATACATTTTAACATGTTGACAGAAAATGCTTAGCAATGGTTAATTTACAGATTTCAAGGAAGTTAGTAGTTTAAAAATGTTTTTTTTCCATTCCACCTGTATGAAACTTACTATCACCATCAACAGACCCGGCGTTGTCTGTACCGCATTGGGGCGATCAGTTTAATCGATTTTTCGATGGATCGTTTAATTTTAATTGTGGGTTTGGCGTATGAAACCAACACGTCATAATTAATCTTGAATATTATATATACCGTTTAGGGATTATTAAGACGAGATACAGATCTCCGTACTGGGAAAGGCGGCTTCTTGAAACAAGAGAGATTACTTTGTAACAAAAGTGAAATCGACAGCAATACAGAAAGAACACAAGAGAACATAGTTAATGCAATTACCATTATTCCTAGAAATCATTCAGGCTATTACCGATTTATAATTATTGGCAATTTTAATCAAGTCTCCAGTTCTTTTCAATACGAAAATGAATAACCATTTTAGTAAGCATCTATCATAACAATTAATCGATTTTGTTTTAATTTTCCGTTTTCAGGCGAACCTCCCATCATGAATCTATGGGAATCTATGGATTATGGACTGTCATTTCGATTAGCAATCCCCTGTCATGAATCTATATCAATCTATGGAATACCGACTGTCATTTCGATTCGCGATCCTCCTGTAATGAATCTATGGAAATCTATGGAATATGGACTGTCATTTCGATTCGCGATCCTCCTGTCATGTATCTATGGCAATCTATGAAATATGGACTGTCATTTCGATTAGCGATCCTCCTCTCATGAATCTATAGATATCCATGGAATATGAAATGTCATTTCGATTCGCGATCTTCCTGTCACGAATCTATGGCAATCTATGAAATGTGGACTGTAATTTCCATTCGCGATCCTCCTGTCATGAATCTATAGCAATCCACGGAATATGGACCGTCATTTCGATTCGTTTGTTTACCGCCTTGATGGTTTTTTTTCAATTGACTGATATTTTCTGCTTCAATAGTAAAATGAAGAAAAAAAATAATACAGTACTGTCTGAAATGAAATTCCAAAAAATCATCGATATAAGTGAAGGTTCCAGAACTTGGGAACAGCCTGAAAGCAGGTTATTTTTCCATGCTCTTACATACACCACGAAAAAATGCTTATCGAAAATAATTGACAATGTACGACTTTTTGATCTAAATGCACTTTTGTGACGGTGTGCAGTTCCTGTAATAACCCTTGTGCAATGTGCAAGGTGCATTACCCACACAGTATTATAACTGATCATTTTGGCGTATAATCCAAAGTAGCCTGTTCCGATCATCAAATTAGCCCCAGGACTTGCATTAAAATCACACAACCACACTCCTTTCAAACCTTTCCTAAATTGGTACAAAATAAGGTGTCTTGAATTCTCGATTTGAGCAAAGACGCTGGTACAGTTTCATTATGTAATTTGAAGCTTAAGATCCTAACATTTCGTCAGAATTACAAAACCGCCTTTCCTTCATACCTCTCCTAAAATGATGCAAAGGGGTATTGAATTCTCAATTTTTAAAAAATAACCAGAATCTTCAGGAATTATCACATAGTTCTTGCGCTGGAGGTGATATGGTTGAAATTGCTATACCATGTCGACCAACAGTATCAAATTAACAACAAAAAACAGAATGAAATAGTTAGTACCTACCCATGAATAATTTTCAAAGATTATGATTTCTATTTTATTTTATGCATTTATGTTTTTATTTTTATTTTGTGAATACCGCACAAGAGTCCCAAATGTTCCCAACCACCATGAAAATGGCATAGCATGGTATGACATCACTGTTACATGCCCAAGTGCGGGGTTTGTGATTTATAATAATCTTATTAAATAAATACATGCATTCATACTTACACACACACACACACACACACCTACCGATTACGCACATCACCCGATAATTACTTAATATAGGTACATACCATAAATAAGACACAACAAAGAAACATATATCATAGGTGATCATGAAAAATACTTAATAATTGTAAATTGTTTTCACCACTGTAACTAATGTTTTTTTTTTTTAAATATGAATACCGCACAAGAGTCTTAACTGCTCCCGTCTGAAGCCAGTGAGACTATGGCATCCCCAATTGGGGTATGTTGTGAGGCTGAGGGTTATGAGGAGGGGAAGGAGATAGGGAAGAGGAAGGTGGGGAAGTACCTGGCTATTCAGATCTGGTCACTAAAGACGGCTAATGCCATTTCAAGCAACGTTTCAATTCTGAATGGTGGTCTTATACCAGGGCGATACTGAGAGTATCTTCCACTCTGGAACGTGCCGCAAATATACTATATATTATTTAAGTGTATGTTTCTGTTTATAAATTAATAAAAATAAATAACATTATAACAAACTGATAAATTTAAAGATTATTGCGTATCTGCTTATATAATTGTTTTTTAAAGGAAGCAAAGTTATAAAAAATTAAATATTTCGATAGAGTAAGATGCATTCAACACTCGAATAATGCAATAATGTAAACAAGAATTCTACATAAAATTAGTGCGAGAAACAACTACAATAAAAGGAGCGTAGCGTAAAGTTCGTTTTACCAACGGTACTAATCAAATCATTCACAGTCATTTTCATCAATCTCATACTTAAATCGATGGGCGCAGTTTCGTTTCGTAATTTGACCCTTTAGTTCCTGACGTTATATAATTTGCTCCCTCAGGTAGGCAAGTACGGCCGACCTTATCGATTCCTCTTTTTACAGAGGCCGGGGTTTAAGGGGTTTTCACGCGTGCACTGAATAGTGATGTGAAGCCGAGGTACGGAGGCGCCCAGCAAATAGTATCGACTTATCTCGAATTAGAAGCCGCCTTTTGGATTCGGCAGAATCACTAGAATGGAGTATAAACTAATGTAACAAAGTCTTTATAATGGGCCAGCGAATAAATCTCCAAATTATTTAAAGTTAACTTACTAAACATCCACGCCGTTTCTCCGCAGGGGTAGGCAGATGGGGTGGACCATCAAACAATTCGGTCTTGGCATACACTCTTGGCCTCTTTCACTTTCATACATCGTCTCATACATACTCTTCTATTATTCTGACCCTTGATATGGCCAGATTTCCCCACCAGGAACCTTACCACTCTCCTCTTCCCAATCTCCTTCCCCTCCCCACTACCTTCAGTCTCACAGCATACCTCAATTGGGGATGCCATAGTCTCACTAGCTCCAAAAGGGAGCAGCTGGGACTCTTGTGTGGTATTCATATGAAAAAAAGTTAAAAAATCACGCGGCTATATATTACAAATGACGTCATTTCTCTGTCTCGGTTACTTTGTCCCAGTGACTAGCTATACTGGATGACAGTGGATCCGAGAACCAGTTCCTATCAAATTTATGAAATGGTCACCAACACTCAAACTGGGCTAAGCCGAACCAAAGTTGCTCGCAGGGCCTAGCAGCAAAAGGCTACGGAGCGAGTTTTTAACTTCTACTTATTATTATTATTATTACAATCGGATCAAAGTTAAAAGTGACGCCTTCTTTATCCCCCTGAGATTATGTGAGAAACTCTTTTATACCATCCATGTTCCTCCAAATCGTGATATCTCTAACAGCATCTGTGAAAATTTAATGATGCCAGAACTTAACGTTATATGTATATAGTTTGAAGATATGTTAACCGTTGCACCTTAAGATGACAATATACCCTAAAATATATTCAGAATCTTAACGTCGTAAGTAAAGAAGCAGTGTATACAAATAGAGTCTCGCGACCCGTGTATTGCACGGACCTACTGTCGAATTTGCCATATCAAAGAAAAGAAGAAGAAGACAAATAATGTGGGAATCTTAACGACGTAAGTGAAGAAAGCGTGTAAACAAATATGCGCCCGCCGCACGGCGTACTGGATGAACGTACGGCGGAATTCACCCTAGCAGGCATGGAGATTAGACCTTTTCACCGCGAAGATTAGACCTTTCTGAAGAACGTGTTACAAATATTGAAAATGTGGATTGATCTCGCACTGCCGAAGTTATTAATTTATCGTCTAGAAAAATAAAATCTGGTGCTTACCGCTAACTTTAGTTGTACAACGAATTACAATTTTTTAAAGGCGTTGTACGTAAAATATATTAATGGTAAGGTATTGTTTTTATTAATCCTAAATACAAAGAATTTACATCCCCAGGACAACATCTGAATAAAAAAGTGAATATTGTTACGAATTCGCCGGAAATGATTAAAAAGTGAGTTTTGAGCAAACAACAATTATTAGGATTGTGTACCGCCTTGGCGCGGAGTACCCTCTCAAAAAGAAGAAGATGGAGAGATATGTATATATAATGAAACACTCTGGATTTTTTCGAACATGTAACTTTTAAAATATCTGAAAAAAACGTGTTTATAATAATTTTCGGAACATACTTTGCGATTTTTTTCTAGCGAGGGATTACATAATATAATTGCCGTTTTGTCGTGGGGAATGCATAGATATTATCTTCATATAATTTTTTTAAGAGCTACGCGGTATTAACTAAATCGGTAGAAATGCGGGAAGCCGGGTTTTCAATATTTACATTTATGATTGATATTATTGGAATAACATTAAGCTTTCATTGAAATTTCAAACAGAAAAGATGTGCAAATTTCACGATACCAACGTTTACCGTCCGACTTATCTACCGGTATGTACACACACATAAGTCCATGTTATTACAAAACGTCTTGGGGCTGTAGAAAATCCTCGCATCATTACCTGCACTGTGGGATTTGTTAGAACTGCAGGTATGTAATTATTATTTACTATAATTATACATAATATTACCGGCGAAATGATTAATTGTTGGTCTCGTGTAAATCACCTTAGCGTCGTCATCTGTCTGAAGGAAGATGCAATATTGAGACTAATAATAAATTACGATGAATTTAAATATCCGTGTAACATACCGTATTTTGAGAAGGTTATTTTAAAGCATTAACGTATATATACATTTTAAGATTGCCTACTAACCATTTTTTCGTCACGAATTCATAAATATATGTAGATATCTACAATATTTTTTGATTACCTATAGGTACGTTATTGATTTAGAGTTTTAGAGCATTAAAAAAAGAATAATAAAAACTCGTAACTAATTCGGTTTCTACCTACTTCTATAAGTAACCAAGGTCCGGTACATCAGTCAGTCCTTATGGCTAAGTACGACGTTCTTCGCTAAAAATTAAGCGATCCCTGTCCTATTAAAAAAATGCGAATGAGAAAGTCCTAATAAATAAATATTCCGTATTTCCACGTTTTTTTAAAGCTTAAAAAATTAAGCAAAAAATTACAATGATTATGGCATTTTTATTTTATTTTTATTTATTTGTAAGAAACAAACAGCTTTTACATAATACATATACAGTGATAAATATATAATTGAACTGGAGTCAAGCCACAGAGGTTTCTTATGCTAAAGTACATCGGAAATGAAGTTTTATTATATTATAATTAATGTTGGGTTATAGGAAGAGGGGAGGAAGAGGAATATAGGGAAAGGATAGGAGATGCTCACGATATATTCTCATATTAATAATCGATCGTACGCGTTACTTCATATCGATATTTCTTAAGGTTTTTACTAAAAATGTCAATGCTGTGAAATTTTGTATTATATTGTTCACATACACGAGGAATTGGGGAGTTTTTTCTAACGTTTGTTCTACAAGAGGGTAAATAAAATAAATCGGATTGCCGGGTTGATCTTGACGGAATACGAAAATTTATTAAATTGGTAAGTTCTGGTGAGTCCAGGCCATTGTTTAGAATTTTAAACAATAGTATTTGATCAAAAATTAGACGTCGTGTTTGGAGGGATTTGAAATTGTGAAATTTAATGGATTCGGTATAATTTGAGAAGTGTAATTTGAATTTATAATTTAAGTGTTTAAAATTTTTTTTTGAATTCTTTCTATTCTTTCAATATGGGCTTGGTATAAAGGAGTCCAGATCGGTGTACAGTGTTCCAAGTGCGAGCGAATATATGAGGTGTAAAGGGAATAAAGAGTGTTTATGTTGTGGAAGGGTTTTGCTATACGAATTATAAATCCCAGCATTTTATTGGCTTTGTTAATTATTTCATCAGTGTGTTGGATAAAGTTTAATTTGACATCCATTGTTACCCCAAGGTCCCTGATATATTTTACTTCATTGATATGTGTGCCGTTCAGTGTGTATACAAATGAAATAATATTTTTATTACGTGTAAAGGTTAATTTTTTGCACTTTGAGATGTTAATAACAAGTTTGTTTAATTCGCAATAAACAAAAAGATGATCGAGGTCTTCTTGGAGTTTAATGCAGTCATTAATTGATTTTAAACTAAGTATATTTTTTTATCATCTGCATATGCTAGGTAATTAGCATTTAAAAAACATTTGTAAATATCATATATATACACATTAAATAATAGTGGGCCTAAATGAGAACCTTGAGGTACACCGGAGGGCACAGAAAAGAAGCTGGACTTTGTTCCCCCAATTGAGACACTTTGAAGTCTACTCCAAAGGTATGAAGTGAGCCACCGGAGTAAGTCACCATGGATGCCTAACTGTTTTAATTTTAGAATAAGGATGAAATGGTATACCTTATCGAAGGCCTTAGAGTAATCAGTGTAGATTACATCTACTTGGTTTCTTTTGTCCATATTTACCAAGTTTGTTAGTACTGATCTCTTTTGAAGAAATCCGTGTTGTTGATTTTGTATATTGCGAATAATTATTGTGTAAATTTGATCGTAGACAACACGTTCAAAAAGTTTACTAAATACCGTGAGTATCGAGATTGGGCGGTAGTTTTCAATGTTAATTTTTGAGCCTTGTTTATGAATAGGGATTATAATTGCTTATTTGAACTTTGTGGGAAATTTATCTTCTTTTAGTGACATTATAAATATGTTAGTTAAAGGGAAAGAAAGAGTTTTCGCACATTTTTTGACAAAATATGGCGAGATACCGTCACCACCAGCACCCTTACTAACATCTAAATTATTCAGGTATTTATTGATCATTAGATTGTCAATATTTATGTTACCAATCGAGGAATGATTATTTACAAACGTAGAGCTATCAAGTATAGCGTATTTTTATGTTGATTAATAAATTTTCTACAGCGACTCAAAGTTTCCCATTTATGAATTACCACTAAAACGATATTTTGGGGCGGGGCTATCGTGTGACGTCCGTAGCGTGGACGCTCACTGACAGCGTTTATTTATGCTCGTCAAGCTGAGCGACGCTGGTGACGTCACAATCCGATTTGCCAACAATGGGCCGTTTTGATTTTGTCAGTTTTAGATCATTTTTAAAACCAATAATATTGAATGAAAACATAGAAAACAAACGTTTTTAGTAGGATGATTAAAATCAGAAAAATGATCTTTAAATATTCCGTACATTTTCAACAGAATCCATCGTTTCTGGAAATACCCCATTGGGCATAAATCACAATCCGCAAAGAAATAAAAACAACTTTAAATCTTCAAAATTTCTTGGTTTCTCGATCTACCGTTCACAGGAGTACAGAAGTAGTACGGAGCACAGATGCTATCATCAGAATGTTAATCAGATTTCAGAGTTTATGCTTTACCCCGTAATTTGGTCCCCGATTTAAGAGTGCCGCTAATAAATCATAATTCGGGTACATATCCCTAAGACCCTAATGTAAAACACACGCCGTTGTCTTATTCACCAAGATATAAAACGAGGTTTATCCTTGGTTCATTCCACGCGGGATTAATGCCATTATTATTTTGTGGCAGACCGAAGGTTTGAGTTTGAGGTTTGGGGTTTGACCGCCAGTTTAAACCCCAATCTAATCTAGGTTAAAATGGGGTGGACCACTGACCAGATGGGGTTTGACACTACCCTATTTTAACAAATTCTATAAAAATGATTAATTTTAATTTTTTTTAAGTTTTAACAATCTCCGGATTCAAATAGACTTTTTTGGTTTATGTTCGTTAATTTTGGCTAAAAAAAGTTAAAAATAAATTTTTTTATCATACGTACATATTATTATATATATTACCTACAAGCCTACAAAACTTTATATTTTATTACACAAATTGAAATAAAATGACTCAAACCATGAAACAATCTTGAAACAGAAAAATCGCAAGTCGCATCTAGGAATTGAACCCGGGAATATGAGTTGGTATTAAATTCGACAATCAAATTTGAATAAATACTTTTGTAGCAACAAAGATTGCGTTATTTTAAAGATTTGTGGGTTCAAGTCACGGACGTACAAAATACATTGACTTGCCATAAGCGATAAAAGGCGTATTATTTTCCCCTCCCATTGGAACCATTTTTCGGAACCGGCTGGGCTTGCGAGAGTCACGCGTCAATCTAAAAAATGTGACGTCATCATTCGTGTCCGGACCAGTGTCGAGCTCTCATCGTAAATAACACGGTAAAAATGGTGGCTTGTGCTATAAATACGTGTAAACATAGAAGAGAAAAAGAGAATAAATCCAATTGTGGTATTACATTCCATAAGCAAGCATTATTTTACACTATTTTAAGCTAATTCAGATCACATAATATGATCGTTTTTGAACATACACCATAAATATACCAAAACACCCATACATACACTATCACTCCGAGATACATGGCGTGTGCCCGTCACTGTTTACTGGGGTAAGTAAATTATGAAACATTTGTAAAAGTGTATTAACTAACTACAGGAGCAAAATATTGGACTCGACCTTATAGGCGACCTTACTTTGACGTATTTGAACTTCAAATTTGTTCATTGCGTGGCGAGCAATTTGCTCTCCCATGTAAAAAGGTCTATTCATTCAAAAGCAGAGTTTACTTTTAAGAACTAAATGATGATTTTATAGTGCGAGATGCCTAATACTGTCAGATTGAGTTTTAGCGAATCAAGTATCACCAAAGCCATCTTCCTGCCCTTCGTCCCGCTGTAGTTGGCTTCTACCCCTCACCTTTATGTTCTGGTCTATCAATATTCATATGTCTATGGTTCAAGTACTTTTTAATGATACGGATTAATGATGTGATATACCTACTATGAATTAACAGAAATGTTTACTCCTTAAGGCTTAAGGCTTAATCATAACTCCTTAAGGCTTCGCATCCGAGCTCCAAAAGAAGAAGATGGAGAGATTTGAAATAACGAATGTTAGAGGAGCGCGCTAATATTATGAATGATAAAATCGATGCGAAAATTGCGAAAATGTTTAATAAAATACGACTCGTTTAGAATATAGCAAAATCTCGTTGGAACGTATCTTAAGTATTATTTAAAGAAACATTATGGATTTTTTCACATATATAACTTGTAAAATAACTGAAACAAACGTGTTTATAATAATTTTCAGAGCATACTTTGCGATTTTTTCTATCTAGGGAATTTTATATAATTTGCGATTCGGCTTGAAACACGTCTAGATATTATCTTAAAAAATAATATATATTTTTTAAGGGCTCAAAAACTTCAAATTTTTATGGAAGAAGTGTAAGAAATCGGTAGAAATTCTGGTAGCGGAGGCTTAATAATTAATTTTCTTTTATTTTTATTTTTAACTTAATGAGTAAAACCTCTAATTGCGATATTTAATTAAATTAAGATAATATTATATACAATATTCAGGTATAATACAGTTAAACATGCCCGAATCGGATAGAGTCACATTAGCTTAGTTGGTACAGTCGCGCCCCGGCAAGATTCAAGGTCCTTGATTCGAGTCCCAGATGTGCCGGTATCTTTTTCTGTTTTCAAAAATTCGATTGAGTTTCGTTAATATTATCTTCATTTAATTAAATATTAGTTTTCTGTTCATTACGAAAAGATACCGAATGAAAACCAATTTAATTTAATTACGATTACAACGTTTTCTTTCTAATTCCACATGGATGCTACGAATGTACCCACGAAACATGGCATTACCTATATTATTAATTTTTATGCTAAGTACCTACTTATTATTTAAGACTGTCTAGGTACCTACTCAAAAAGGTTTAAAAATAACCGTTTTACACTGACAGTATTCAAAAAGTCTGAGCTGCTCCAGTACCGAATCCTTTATTATATTCCGATTCGTCCACTTTGCCAGGGCAGCAAGGCATGGGAAGAGATTCCCTAATTATAGCCCTTTGACAGAATGACTGATCGAAATCCCGCCATCGTCTTTCTGAACCCTTTTCCTAATAATTTCAAAGAAAAAGAAGCTCGCGCAAATTTCGGTCGCCATTATCTCAAATTGAAGAGTCTGCCCTACTGGATTGTTCTTTTTGCAAAATGATTATTGCAATCTTTCAAAGCATTCTTTTAATTTTATAATGCCCTTTAAATGGGTCTATTTTGTACTTACCGATCTGACCAGCAAAGGGCGTCTTCTCTGTACCTGAAACAATAAAAAAGGAATTTTTAAATTATTTTTAACATAGATAGCATATAATTGAATGGCAAAACAAGTTTCTATGAACATATAAAGAAGAGATATAAATAACATATAATGAAGAGAGATATAATAGAACATACAAAGAAGAGTGTCTGTTACGGGCGGCGCATTGTCCCATAAAACCAATAGGATCGTGAATTTTCACGATATTATTGTGTAGTATAATGCGTCTCTTATCCAGAATGCGTCTCATTCACATTTCAATTAGATATAAAATGAGGGGGGAGGGGTATTAGGGGGTTCAAACACCCCCCATCGGTCTCAGTATTGGGTAGGAAAAGAACTCGTAAATTAGATTCCTGGGAAAAACAACAATATTACTTGCGCCATCTCTTTTATCAAAGTAATGTAAATAATTAGTCGTGCTAAATAGAGGCCCCTAAAATCTTTCTAATAATTTTAAAATTATTATTCCGCCGTCTAAATATCACAGTAAAATTCTGTAAAAGGTCACCATAGCAAAGGAGAGCAAGGACATTACAAAAATTATTGGCCAATCCCAGTGAGACTAGAGGACTTGGGTTGATGTCCTAGTTGCCACCGTTATCGTTTGTTAATTTTGGGTCTTTATCTTTGTTTTTCTTCTTTTTTCTTTTTTTTTTTTTATTCAGTGAATGTTTATTATATTTGTTACGAGTTTAGATTTCGGATCTTTTTCATGTTTTTTCATTGAGTGTTGTTGGCATTAAAGATTACAAAAAGTTTGTTTGTTTGTTTTTTTTTTTTTTTTTAAATTTTTTATTTATGTCTTGGCTCGCCAACAGAATACATCACATATAATTATTACATTAGTTAACAATTTTAATATGGTTATAGTGATAATTCCAATGGAAGGTGAGCACACCATTCATCACAACATTCTTAATTAGTTGTAATTTGTAATACATAATAATAAATTGAAGTACATACATAAAACAAGAAGGATCAAAAATTAAAAAAATTACAAAATATATACTCACATACAAATATATATCCATACATTTATACACATTTTATAGCTCTGGGTGAGATCCATCAGTGATATGTAAGTATAAGTAGCAATTGAGTTTGAAAATACATCTAACTCTTTATGTTCGCAATATTTATTGTATAGCCGAGTAATTCTTGAGGTTGGTTTGAAGAAACTTGTATTAATACGGTAAGTATCGATCCAAAAGGTTTGAAGGTTTCTCGTGAATTTCGGCATTATGTTAAGATTAATTTGATAGAATGAATCATTCATGTTGTTTATGATTTTAAACAGGGAGATCATATCTGAAATGTGTCTTCTTTTGGCGAGTGAGACTTCTCTAAAGTGAGTAAGTCTTTCAGCATAGTTATATAGATTCCGATGTACTCCAGATTTGTAAGCTAGTATTCTTCTTCTTGTTAAAGATATCAATAATATACGTCACTTTAAAAAAGCTTTTATTTGTAGAAATGCAAATTAATTTCAATAATAATTTGGCCTATCATTCACTAAATAAACTCTACATCAAAAAAGGCGATCCTGTCCAATTCGCTGACCGTTTAAATTCCATGACGCGGCCGCGACCAAAGGCCGTCAACTTTACTACCGACCGGAGGGTCCGGGCCCGTTCTCCGGAGATTACCTCTGGTGGCTGGACCACTGGGGGCTGCACCCTATAATCATATCGGCGCATCTCCTAGTGCTCCTTTATACCTTCGTCTTTTATAATGTGTAGCAGTCGATATTATATTATGTTATTCAGGTTGTCCAGATCTTGCAGCATATCAATGAGGTCTCCTTTGTTATTAGTTTTTTGATATCTCCAAAAATGATGAAGTTATGAGCTTTCATATTGAATTTGCTTCAAACAAATGCAATGATATCTCTTGACAGTAAACATGACACTTTTGGGTACAATTATTATGCTTCGAATGGCGGTGCTTCCGTGATGTCAAACTGCAAACATCAACATTTTTACAACTTATAAAACATCTTCGGTACCATTCGGCATTTTCTAAAAGTTCTGAGAAACATGACATTTTGTTGTACGAGCCTTTGCAGAATTGATTTTTTTGGTTTAGCCATGTTTGCAACTATTTTTTACGTATATTGCATTATCTTTGTTTTGCATCATGTAATATAATACAATCTTTAACCATAGGTAAAAATAATTCATTGAAGAAGAAGATAACAATAATAATCTAAACGAAAATATGAAAGAGAACAAGACACGGAAAAACAGAAAAAACAATGGTCACAACTAGGACTCGAACCCAGACCTCTCAGTCTAACCGGGACGTGCGCGTTAACCAATTTCGCTATTGCCACCTTCTGTCAAACCGTCATCTTCGTCTATCTCATATTTCAAATTTTAGAATTAACAATATTATCTTCAACTAATTATTTTTCCATATCCCGGTTAGACGATAGGTCTGGGTTCGAGTTCCAGTTATGACCAATGTCTTTTACTGTGTCTTGTTCTCTTTCATGTTTTCGTTTAGATTATTATTGTTATATTCTTCTTAAGACATATTACATTGATGGGAATAACCTTCGAAACTTAATAAAAGAGAGTTTTTCTCATAAAAAATAAAAAATATTTAATTTAATTAAATATTACAATTTGAGGTTTTACTTGCAAAGTTAAAAATATTTCCGCTTTGCTACAAAATTCAAATAAATGGAATATTTGTGAATTAAAACTTTTTTCGAAAGGTGACGAAATACGATCTCAAATTTTATTATCAGAAATAACCATGTAATTTTTTAAATATTATAACTTTGATTGCAAGCTTTAAAAAGTTTCAAAAAACTCATCTTACGTTTTTTCCAACTAAAATTACTGTAACGAAAAAAAAATAAAAACAAACACACATAATTAGACAAATAATTTATGAACGTTATTGTCACATCATTTTAATGTCGTTTCATGTAAAAAAAAATCTTAAAATATTCACGAAGTTTCATTATTTTTTTTTTTCAAATCGGGGTCGGAAATTTTGGTTTCATAACGATTTATTTTGTGGTTTGAATTATTTTGTGGTTAACTTTTAGATTTTTAATATAAAACGCATTATTTTCTCTTTCTAACACCATCAAAACCTAGGGAGACACAACGATTTCTACGAGACCTGTGTGAGCTGAGACAAATTTTAATATGGTCTCCTGTCATTAAACGGGTTAATCATTTAAACTTGAAACTAATACAAATCATTCTCATGTCAAACTAACCTCAAATTACCTACGAGAATATTTCCTAATTCACTTTTGATTTCAGTGATTAAAAAGAAATCCGGTTTTTCTTCACTTGTACGAGTCAAAATTAAAACACACGATAATTTTGTTTAAAAAAATCGAGTGTTTGTACACATTTTATTTTATTACCGCTTATTATTTTCGCGTGTTTAAGAGATATTCATAAATAGCGATCATAAACTATATGGTAATGCACCCTGTGTTGCCTGTCTCAAAAAATTACTAAGTATTGCCAGAAGGCGGAACGAAAATGCCCTGTACGTAAGAAGGCACCAACTTTAAACAAATTTAATAATATTATGCAGTTTTCGGGCAAATTTTGCTGTTAAAAGATGCAAGATTATATGCACAGATATTATAATGTTGCAGTTATATTTTGTGGTCTCCTATGGAAACCTCGTATTACGAACATAATAATATATTATGGAGAAATTTGGATTATTTTCATGGGTTCGTTGACTTTTGGTCCATATCAAGATCTGACGTTTGTGTGAACAACTTCTAATAATAATAATAATAAGTCTTTATTCCAGGATGTGGGGAGGAGAGTGCAATCCCACACATCCCATACAGAGTATAAGTACAGCATATAATAAAATCATAGGTATTTATAAATAAATAAGGGTTAAGATGAAACAGAGTCAAGGCTAAAAAATAATAAAATAGATTAAAAATAAAAATCGAAAGCAAAGAAAAATAGGAAAATGACAACAATTTGGTAAGATTGAATTTAGAAAGATAAAAATAAAATAAAAGAAGTAATATCATTAGATAATAATAAGGATTCAAAGATATATGATAAAATCTTTTACTGAGCTCTTATTGTGGGAGCCAGTGTCTTTCTCCAGTGTTCTTCGATGCTCGAACCTGAAGACAGACGAGATTCTATGATGAGAATGTTTCTGGAGTAGTTTATCCTTTCCCTCAGTCCTGGAATCCTGGTCTAGAGCTTTAAATCCTAGAACTCGCCCTTCTGTAGCACTTGTGGAGGCACTGCAGTGCCTGGGGAGTCCGAACATCAGACGGTAAGCATTATTATATTGTACACGAAGCCTTTCTATGGTTCTTTTTTTTAAGTTTGCCCAAAGCTCTTATGTGTACAGGGTGGTGCAGAAGGCTAAGAAGTGCGTCCTTTTCACCCGTGGACTGCAGAGTCGAAATCTTCTACTGAGCATGTTGCATTTTATGCTCAGTACACGCCTCTGCCTGTCAATATCTTCGTCATCTGTTAATTTATTGTTGATGATATGTCCTAGATACTTGGTGGATTCTACTGTTTTTAGAAGCTCGCCGTTCAAAAAGGCGGGGGGAATATTTTTTGGGCCTTCCCCGTGTTTTATGACCAGCAGTGCTGTTTTTTTCGCATTATAGATCATGTTGGTTTCGTGTGCGAATTCTTCACAGATCTTTAGGAGGATTCGCAATCCCCTTATTGAAGGTGCCATCAGGATCATATCATCTGCGTAGCTCATATTGTTGATACATTGACCTCCGATGTGGCAGCCCACTCCAGCATTGTTTAAGCTGTGGGTTAGTTCATCCATGTATATGTTAAACAGTACTGGGGACATACATCCTCCCTGTCTGACCCCGCTTTTCAGGAAATAGGGTTCAGAAAATCCATCTTTCCACTTTACAAGGTTTTCCTGTTGACGGTGCCATATTTCGAGAATTTTTACCACTTTCCAAGGTATACCTCTTTCCTTTAGTTTTTTTCCATAATAAGTGATGGGAAACTCGGTCAAAAGCCTTAATTAGGTCCAGAAAGCATGCAAAAGTTGATGTTTTCTTCTTCCTGTAGTATTCCAAGGTCCGTTTAACGCAAAAAATAGCCGAGTCCGTAGAGCACTCTCTCTTGAAGCCCATCTGATTATCGTTCGTTTTCATGTAAGATCCGACTTGATCCAAGAGAACTCGTTCAAATATTCGAGCGATAGCCGTGGCGATGGATATCGGTCTGTAGTTTTCCTGTAAAGTTATGTCTGTCAGTTTGGATTTTATTATAGGTATTATAATTGTTTTTGTCATGTCTTTAGGTAGATAGCAACTCTTTAAGATATCGGTGAATAGTGTTGCCATTAGTTCCATAATCGCTGCCCCTGCATATTTGAAGTGTTCGGTGCTTAAACCGTCGTGCCCTGCAGACGTTCCAGATTTAATGTTATAATGGCCGATTTTATCATGTTAGTTGCAACAATGGGATCGATATCATCATAAGCAGTCAAATGCGTTTCATTTGCGTCGATAGTCGACGTGGTGGCTGCGAAGTGTTCTTTAAAAATGTTTGCAATTATTTCCAGATTCGATTCACCGTTTATGTTGCACGAGATTTTGCAACGCAAGTTTAGGAGTTTATTAGACTTGTTCCAAAATTTTTTGAAGTCCCGATTTTCTAAGTCCTCTGCTATTTTATCCATCTGAAGTTGAATCAAGTTCTTTTGACATAGTTTGAGTGCTGTTTTAAAGGAAGCACGCTTTGCCCTTCTATCTTCTGCGACAGGTCCATCGCGCGGTCTCCCATTCATTATCCATGTATGCATCGCTTGTCTGGATTCATTGTATTTATTTGCTACATGTTCGTTCCACCCACATACTTGCTTGCGTTTTTGAATAGTACACTTAGTAAATACAGAGATGGCACTACTTCGTAGAGCTTCTACTATACTCTCGTAGAGGTATTTTATTTTGGCGTGTGCAGGGTTGCCACCGTCCGGACGGTGGAGACGGTCCTCAGGAAATGTGTATGTTGGCTTGATTTTGACGAGAAAAGTTTCCGAGCACGAGTTGTATTTTCCTATATCACTTATATTATTCGGATTCCATAATGCTGGATCCCTTAATGCAGAAGTAAAGACTTCCGTTTTCGCCAATCCCACCGTTTGTAAGGTCAGCTCGAGAGGCCGGTGATCTGTCCAATCTATATCATAGTGTATTTTCATATCGACAATTTGCTTCAGAATATTTTTCGTAACTAGACAATGGTCTAACCACCTGGTGGTGCTGTGTGCGTCACTGATATATGTATAAGAATCCAAAGGTAAAATTTCAATGTCAGCACATATGTATTCAAATTCTTGACAAAAAAGATGTTAGCTCCATTCCAAAGAGTGAATCGGGATTGGCGTTAAAGTCTCCGATTATAATTGTATTAATGTAATCTTTATCGTCAATTATTGCTTGTAAGGAAGCAAGGCAGTTAGAATATTCCTCGAAGTTGTCAGTTGAACAAGTCGGCATGTAAATTATAAAAATGCTTAAGGTTTCAGTAATCAAACTAACCTCGATTCCGGCCATTCGACAATTATTCATCGGGATTGCGGTAACCCTAAGATTTTGTCTATAAATTATCCCCACTCCACCGTGAGGTCTTCCAAGTAGTGGCCCGTCGGCGATATTCACGGCAGAGGTACCCAAGCTGTTGAAATCCGGGTGAATATGAGATAGAAAGTCGATATCTGTAGGGAGTAACCAAGTTTCTTGGACTACTATAATATCATGTTATGTATCTATCCTCAATATATGGTATACATAGATTTAATAGAGAGTATACAGAATAAATTTTCGAAACATTTACTCAAGAAATACAACAAAACTTCAAGTAATTTGTTATCTTTACAAAAAAGACGCACATTGTCAGATCTGATGTTTCTACATAACCTGCTTAATAATAAAATAGATAGTCCCGAATTGCTATCTGTCATTGGTTTAAATGTTCCAATGAGGCGTACCAGGCACATTTCACTTTTTCACAAAGGATCCAATAATACTAATGCAGCAAAAAACTCACCAATCTCTCGCGCAATCACATCTTATACACTACACTATGAAAAATTATTACACTTAGACATTTTCCACAACTCCTTGCAAACATACAAAACTAATTTACTAAATTTGTTGGCGTGATATAATTTATTTTAAAACTTCTTATTTACACTTATATTTTAATTAAACTAATTACTATTTGTGAGCATTTAATTCTTGTTCTAAAAATATATCTCTTTTATCTTCATGTACAATCTTCCTTTATATTATTCTTCTCATTCATTTTAGTTAAATTTTAAGAACTGTTCAAATCCCAGGCGAATAATTATCCCAGATATTCTACGGACTTACGTAATAGGTACTATATCATGTAATAACTTCATTTAATATTCCTTATAACTTGTAAACTTATGTACTGTGTATATCCTAATAAACAAATAAACAAATAAACAAATGTATCATGTAATTCGCAGAGATCATGAATAAATTTTTCAGAGCTGCGAACCGATCTGCAGTTCACGGATATAATTCTTAAGTTATTGCTTGTCATTTTGATGTTTGGTAGGTATGCGCGGTTCTATAAATTTTCGGAATGCAATTCCCTCCGGCCAAAGTTCTTCTGCCAGGAATTTCTTTATCTCGCTCGCTGTAACAGTGAGTTTAAATGTGTTAAATGGCGTAGGTAGAAAAGGCTTGATTTTTTCAATCTTGGTTCATTCTAGACCCTTTCTACTAGGTAAGCATTGATGTTTTCCTCTGTAGTTTCCACCGTAAACCTCGAAATGTATACCGTTGTGAGTATGTCAGCTGATTTTAATGTTGTTGACGTTGCCTTCCCTCTCAAATTTCGGTTGAATTTCCGCGTTACTAATGTGAATCCGTTTTCGTCAGTCGCGGATGGCCGGGGTTGGGACCGCGGGCCGTGATCGCGCGTTCCCTGTTTATTTGCTGTGTTTTCTGGCCTAGGTTCAAAGTCCGAAATCGGTTGTTCACGGCGATCACTGCTCCTTCGCTCTGTGCATTCTTGTGTAGTTTTCGTGTGTGTGGTAGTTCCATAACTGTATTCGTTCTTAGATGCAGTCGATAAATAGGACGCTTCTGTCGGTATTACTTTTAACTTGTAAATTACCTACGTTTTTGCCGCTATTTTGTTGCGTGTTCTCAGCTAAGTCACTTTGTATGTTTGGGGAATGCATTTTTGTTATTTGTTCTCTTAGTGAAGCCAATTCTTGTTTTAAATCATCATTTATAGTGACCGACGAATCTTTGAGTTCAGTTTTGATAAGAATTATTTCTATTTTCATGAAATTTAGCTCCTTAAGAAGTTTAGATACGTCCACACTGTCAAAATTGACTGGAGGCAATTTGTGTAGCTGTCTGGGCGACGAATATAGGCAATTTGTCGGGGTCTGTCTCCTTCAGCGCCCTCAGGATGTCCTGAAGATCTCTGCTAATCCTGCCGTCTCCTTTCCGCAGAGTGCGTTTCTCCGGAAGCTTATCAAATAGGATGGTTTTTGCCTCCTTGTCGTCTTCCTCCGAGAAGGTAGAAATACATAATTGCGTGATGGCGATCTCATCGAGAGTATCGGCCTTGTTCTGTATAAACGTGAGACACTCGTTTATTATGACATTACATGAATTACACGACATAATTAAACAATGCGTCCTTCCGTCACGGCGATTGCGGAAGTCAACATAAAAACATTATCTTTCATAAGAGAAAGGTCGTATAGGTATACAATAAAGTACTAGGATCTATAGTATGGATACTAACAACAGACCCTCAATAACTATGAGAGGCACAATTTGGTTCTTTGGACAAAGTTTGGAGCCAATGTGGAAACGAGCAAGCAATACAACAAATAATAACATAATTACCCGCCTCGGAACAGACTTTGTCTAGTGAGGTGGGTAAAAGATATCTATGTACATAAATGAAAATAAAATAAACGCCCAGGTTGCCGGCACTGAAACTGAAAAACTGAAATATAGAAAGAGTTCACGGTATTAAACACTTAGGTGTTTTTTTTTTTTAATTTTTTTTATTATATGAATACCTCACAAGAGTCCCAACTGCTCCCGTCTGAAGCCAGTGAGACTATAGCATCCCCAATTGGGGTATGTTGTGAGGCTGAGGGTAGTGGGGAGGGGAAGGAGATAGGTAAGAGGAAGGTGGGGAAGTACCTGGCTATTCAGATCTGGTCACCAAACACGGCTAATGCCGTTTCAAGCAACGTTTCAATTCTGAATGGTGGTCTTACACCAGGGCGATACAGAAAGTATCTTCCACTCTGGAACGTGCCGCAAATATACTATTTATTATTTTGAATGAATAAATTGTGAAATAACACAAATTAATCAAATAAAATTTATTTGCCACGCCGGGATTCGATCCCGCGACCTTCGGTGCGCGAGTCAAGCGTCTTACCGCTGCGCTACGCCGCCGGGTGCAATAGTAGATGATAAATTAAAATTTGACAAATATTCTTTAGATTCTTAAAAAAGGATCAGAAATAACTTGGATCTCAAGACAGCGAATTTTAATATAACGAAGCCCAAAATAACAAACTAAGATGAAGATGATTCTGAAATGCAATTTTTTAACTAGAGTTAAAATTATGTTACAAAATTTAAATATGAAGACAACTAAAGAACATATATTATCATGCGTTAAAAATTATGTAAAACTTAAAAATAACATGCTCCCCGATTAACAGCAGACAAATATCACGAATCATGAAAATGTTATTCCACGAGAAGTTTCCGAGATTTTATGCTTCCCAAAACTAAACTAACGTGCACAAAAAGTAGCGTGCTTTATAAAGGACAAAAACTTTATAATAACCTTTCAAAAGCCGTAGAGGAAGCCTTCAGTCTTCGCATTTTTCGTAGGATAATTGGCATAATTTAGCATTGACTAAAGAATATGACTATCTTACCTACAATAAACCAGATATTATGTTGCTGCAGAAAATTTCTGGAATAGTGAGCTTTTGGCATGATTAGATTGGAACAACTTTTTTGTCCGAATTTTTTTAGTCAACGCATTTGTATTTGTATTTGCACCTGTATTTGACGTCGCAATGTAATTATAATTATAAGCTACTGAATTCCTAAGAAAATATTATAAAATGGTTAACCGCTTTCATTTTATTTTATTTTTATATTTGTTACTTAGATTACTATTTACAACCATCACTTAGTTTTGCCCATCTGTGAACATTGATAATTGGTCATCCTCTTCTGTATATCAGTGGCGTGCACAGAGTTTTTGATCAGGGTAGGTAGTAGGACAACCGCCAAATTGATTCAAATAAATAAAAAATAAGCTTGCCACAGATGGCTCCCTTCGTACAAGTTTTCGCTGAGTGTACTTGCTGCTGGCTGTAGATGATGCAGGTTTGTATTATCTAACAAATGGCTCCCTTCGTACAAGTTTTCGCTGAGTGTACTTGCTGCTGGCTGTAGATGATGCAGGTTTGTATTATCTAAGCCACTTTAAATATACAAATAATAATAATAATAAATAATCGCTTCATGTATGCGTATTATCACAAGCCAATCAATTGATATCCGAGGTGGCCTTGATAAAAGCAATTGGCGTTGTCTCACTTTCATACTTCAGATAACAACAGATGTCACTGTCGCCACTGATTGCCATTTGCTAATTTGCTAATTCCTGCTTAGCCAGCATTTTAGTGAGGTAGTCGGAGGGCGCGTGTAGTTTTTAGTTACAGTTTGTGTCACATTTGTAGTATGCCGTTTGATGTGGCGGTCGCGTAGTTTTGGTTGCTCAGCTTTGTCGATCTTATTTTTGAAAGTGTGTATTTATTTTTAGCAATAATTTTATAAATTATAATATTATTTACATGCTTACGTTTTACAAATACGCTAGGGTAGGCAGTGCTTATGTGGCTATATGGAGTGCACGCCCCTGCTGTATATAGGTACTAGCTTTAAAACTGTTATTCTTCATGTTGGATAATTTAATAAAATACATTTAAAATTACCGAAAGAAAAAAATCCTGTGTAAAGCAGTGACTGACACCAATTGACAATAAATATCTAATAATACCAGGAGTAGACTTCAAAACCAAATCCATTTAAGACAATAGACAATATTTATTATACCCGATGCCTATCCATCAATAATAATAATTGACAGCCTTACCACTCCACAACACAATTTATATGAATTCAATTTCATGAAATCGGACGGAATTCTACACGCCCTCTTACGTCAGTACTTACCAACTGTCGTAAAAAATAAAAGAATTGACCATTGAGAGGAGGGCAATGAAAATATACTGACCCTCTTCTGAATGGGATCTAAAAGCATTGCCTTGTTGCGCCAATGGATCGTAACGGCTTACAATAAATGCGGATTACCTACCACAATAACACCTTCATTCAAAATATTACTTCTAATTTCCCCGTTCTTGAGGACGGAAAGAAGGTATTTTGAAAGTTTGAAACATTTCCTATGTAGCGATATATATCTTCTCACATATCTACATATATTATACTCAGGGGCGTGCACAGAAATTTTAGTGAGCTAGAGGGCTAAGACTGGAAAATACAACATTATTGATGTTGTTGTAGCTGAAAATGATTTTTATTTTTTTTCGAAATTTAAATTTCTAGCGTAGGCATACCTATAGGTATACCTATAGGTATGCCTACCCTGAATAAAAAATCTTCATACAAAATATTGAAATTTCGAAAAAAAATAAAAATCATTTTCAGCTACAACAACATCATTTACGTCGAATTTTTCAATCTTAGCACTCTAGCTCACTAAAAACTCTGTGCACGCCACTGATTATACTCACAGACATCTCATATACTCATATACCTACTCATATAAATACATGTATCTACCCTAGCAAGCATATTTTGATTTTTTTATATATAGGTATATAGATGTACTTTACACTTATCAGACCAGTACTCACATACGCAGCTGAGACTTGGGTACTAACTAAGAGGAAAGAGCAAGGACTGAATGTTTTTGAAAAAAAAATATTGAGGCGTATCTTCGGACCGGTTTCAGAAAATGGATTTTGGCGCAGATGTTACAACAATGAGCTATATACTCCAGTTTCAGTGCCGGCACTACTATGTTTAAGGATCTAAACGTCACAAAATTTATAAAACTGGGAAGACTTCGGTGGCTGGGTCATGTAGAGAGAATGACCGAGCATCAATCATCAAAGTCCCTGCTGAACTCAAGACCGACAGGGCGAAGGAGCCTGGGAAGACCAAGATTAAGATGGAGCGACAACGTCCTCAATCTACCATGGAGATTCTAAAATGGAGAGAGCTGGCACAAAACCGTGATGAGTGGAGGAAGACTCTTGAGGAGGCCAAGACCCACCAGGGGTTGTAGAGCCAAGAGTGGTGATGATGATATAGATGTACTTGACGTCAGTCGAAAAGCCAATTAAGAAACCAAGGATAAGATGATCTTTAAAGGGAAGGAGATAGGTAAAAAATAAGGCTGGGCAAGAACCTGCCTATGCACTCCCAGTTACTAAACATAGCTATATCCTTCCTAATAAACTGTGGCTCTAGATACCAACGCAGGCATCCTCTCGGTGGCCGAATATAGGTGTGTTTTTTGTTCGTCAGTTGCAAAACACTGTATATTTTTTTTCATTTATCCTTTTTTAACACAGATGGCATTCTGCTATCGACATCTTTGCATTAAAGAAATGGCACACTAAACTTTTACGACGGGTAATCAATCGATCGAGGTGAATAAAAGGTTTCACAATTCGCTCTGCTTGCAACAATAATGGTCAACACCTCGACACATTTAATGATTTCCCGCTTCTTCTAGCCAAGATGGCCGACGCTCGTGATCGCCGGCCCGGTGATTATTCCGACCATGAATATTCCACACACACTATTCCGCACACCATGCTTTAGAGCTTTAATCCGCACGAAAATTACTCCACTCAAAGTTTATTCCCGACACAAAATATGGGGCACTTGCAAATTTCCGAAAAAGTACATCATTTTGCAATGATTAATTAAATAATTTTCGTTGGTAGCATTAACCCTTACTGGAACTTTTGACTTTTTGCAATAAAAACTTCTTTAGCACCGATTTGAAACTCGATGAAATGGAAACGATTGACACTAACAAGAGACAAACACATACATCTATAGGATTTAGCCTGCGAGAGAATGAAATAGCAATAAAATATTTACTTCTTCAAACTTTGCAAAAATATATTTTTTAATGCCATTTTTAATTAAATGAAAACGAATAACTTTGTAAAAACACAATATAATCATTTAACAAAAGATTTATTTTATTCACGGGTACTCCGCAAGTCTCCTTTGGTTTAGTGGTATAAATCGTCTGACGAACCTTCGCAGACATTTAGCGGACCAAGGATCGAATCCTACGAAATCAAAAAAAAGGAATTAATAATTTTTATAAAATCAATATCCCATCTTCAAACCACTCCAAAATGACAGGCGAAAGAAAACACAAAAGAAAGCGACTCCAAAGAAGAAAACACAAACACAAACACGGAATTCGACGACAAAATATGGAACATATTGATAAAAAGTTGCTTCGTAGTCTCCCCACTCTTGTCTACTTTAGTTTTTTTTAAGGTTTCACTTCTACCGCGTGTGAATAAACTCTGGTTTTGGTTTAAAAGCAAACTTTTGAACTGAATGACGAAAATGTCGATAAATATGATGTTATGATTTGGAGCTACTTTCGGCCTCCGTTATCGAGGGGTACGGCTTTCAACCAGCAATCCGGGGTCGCGGGTTAAAACCCCGGAGTGAGCAAGTAAATTTTATGAGATTAATTTGTGGTTTTTCACAATTTATGCTTATATTGGCACGTTCCAGAGTGGAAAACACTCTCAGTATTGCCCTGGTGTAAGACCACCATTCAGAGTTGAAACGCTTGATATGGCTTTAGCTGCGATCGGTGGCCAAATTTGAATAACCTAGCCAGGTAGGTACTCCCCCCATTTTCCCCTCCCCACTACCTTTAACCTCGCAAACATACCCAAATTGAGGATGCCAAAGTCTCACTGGTTCCAGACGGTTGGAAGCAGTTGAGACTCTTGTGCAGTATTCACATTATATTTAAAAAAAACCTTTGATTTGCTTGGAGATCGAAAATTGAAAGAAACCTTTTCAGGCTTAATGCCTTTTAAAAAATAGTTTTATTTTACCAAAAATTTCACTTATCTCCAAGAATATAAGATTATAAGTGAATAGTTAATTATTAGAATATTGTATATTTTAGGATTGGCAAACTCAAAATATGCATGCATCTTTGACACGAGTCATTTAAGTACATTTTATTAGTTTCTAATATTTGTAATACTCATTAGAAAAGTTTATCAATCCAAATTTTGGGTAGGTACCCACCCATATAATTGCTTTTTAAACATTCTGGCGAAACAATCTATGTTCGCAGTATTACGTGTGCGGAATTACCTTCGATCGGAGTTTTTCATGTGCGGAATAATCCGTGCACAATATTCGTGATTGGAATTGTCGCGATCGGTATAATCCGGGCACCTTATATGCTTTATATTACGCGAGTTTGAGCCAATTTACCGGTCACGTGACAGACCCTTCCATCTGAGACGGACTAATAAATCCACCCGGCACCTGTGAGATGGTTATCTTGCGAGATATTACTCGGAGGCCGTATATTTTCTGGCGGGCTGAATTTCCCGCGCGTTTCTGACAACTTGTCAAACCATATTGGAGCGGTTTGGTTGCGGGAACGGTCGCCAGGGGCAGTCTACGTAAAAAATATTGCATGCGGTCAAAGGAGGAACTAACGAAGGACTGAACCATTTTTTATTCAATGGGTTTTTTGTTTGCACGATATCATCAAAAGCAATGATGCCTCTGATTGTGCCATTAAGTTTCCTAGATCAATTCAGCAGTGTTTAAGCTCGGATTAGCCAACTGAAACAAAACCTGCGCTGGAAATTAAACTAACCTTTATCGTTTTGCTGAATAAAATTTCCTTATCTGCTCAAAACCACTTATTACTATTATGAAGAGCTCCATAAAATATTCTGCAGTTTGGGTATTCCTAGGATATTATTACCCCAATGAATTCCCAAAAGTAATTCAAGAAAAAAATGTAAAAATACAATTTAATGCTAAATTTAAAATATTTAAAAATACAAGTATGTGGCAGTTTCTCTAGTGTCCGTTTGCAAGCGGTTTTTAGGCCTATTGTCTATATTCGTGGCAGTTCTATGCCAACTCAGAATCAAGCCATCTCAACACCTCTTTGAAGTCATTGAAAGATATGAAAAAAATAATTTTAAAATAGCCCATAAACCCAACCTAACGTAACCTATTTCACCATTTTTTTTATCTTTTTTTTTCATCACTTAATGACTTTTTAAATGAGGTTCTCAGTTGTCGGTAACCATTCGTGGCGATATAAGGTATACCAAGAATGGCTTGTGGCTTCCTCATGTATAAACCAACCACATTGTAAACTGTTGATTTCCTTAAAATAAAAACATAAAAATTCCGTCATAAGATACCAGTATTCACAATCCATTGTATTCATTTGTTTTGTATGGTTTTTGTTATATTAACGATCAGATCCGAATAGTTGGTAATCTTCACCTTAGCATCTTTATTCCCCCTTATTTTGTCTGGTGTTGCATAAAAAAATATTAATTTAATTCATTTTTTCACGCGTTATTTTCCAGTAAAACGATACGTTCTTTCTCATATAAATTTTTTTTTCAAATACGAGCTAACAGGATCATAACCGCTGATATGCCGACATAACCTTTAATTTAAAAATTCCCATAACCAACACGCGGCGTGCCATCAGCTGGCGATACCTTGTGTGAGATGTTAATATTCCGCGGGAGATACAAGACAGATATTGTCGGTGTTAGATCTGATATTGTCGGTGTTAGGTCTGATATTGTCGGTGTTAGATGTTATAGTGTTGGGTATTCGTGTTCGGTGCCGTATTATTATATGTGTTAGGTGGGCCGCCTTTATTGGGATTCCCGCGGCAATATCCGCAGTAGCAGTTGTTATATTAAAATCAAGACGGAGGTGGATAGACATTCACGTGATCGTCGTATTCAGGGAAGGATGAGATGAAAAAAATCAAATAGAATTCATAAGTACACAGTTAAAAATACATCTGTGAAATTTGAAGCCAAATTCATTATTTTAACCCTAGAAAGATAATCTACGTCTTTGCGACGTAAGCGAGATACAAGTATTGCTGTCTTTTTTTATTTCGCAACGTAGCGAACTCTTTATCGCAGTTGCTGAGCAGAGTTTGCGCGGGGCAGCTCTGTCACCCCGGTATGTTCCTACAATAATTTTAGAGAAAGACATACTGCATACGTTCAAAAGACGTATGATCGTATTTTGTGTAACTTTCGTACTTATTCTTATAAATGTGATGTAGCAAACCAAAAAAATATTTTTATTATTATTTTGTATAATGACTGATTAGAATTTTAAATTTCATAGCATATTAAAAAAATACGTTTAAACATAAAATAAAATATTATTGTTAATTTAAAAAAAAAACTTAATTATTAATAGTTGATTTGTAAGAGGTTTGCAACATTCCATTATTTTTTTAATTAATATATTTTTTTTATAATTATAGTTTGATTTCAATTAAAGTACAAAACCCTAATATACCCTACTATGTCAAATATACACTTTTAAACGTCAGTACGTCTTTAAGACGTACTTTATCTTTAACGTTGGTGGAAATAAGATTATCATTCTAGGGTTAATGAAATGGATTTGTATCATATTCATGCATTGAATTGAGGCTTTACAGACTGATTTTTTTTAGTGGCTATGAAACAAAACGCTTATATCCCTTATTTGCCAAAAGAAATTCTGTTCCAGTACGATCGGAAAATTAAAAAACACCGTGTTACGACGACTTGAAAGCATGCTGTAAGTTTGGGAAGAAGTTTATTGTAAGTTCTCTTATTATTCTCTCTGAATACTGGGACCTGGGACCTGTGATCTCCAATACTATTGATACTTATATAAAGACTTAGGTTCTTCATTACGACTGTTTATTGACGTATTGTAAATATTGTATGACCTCCGATGACAAACATCCCTCCAGGCTAAAGGCTAGTTCTGATCTTGAGACATAATCTGGAGACTTCTTCAAATCTAATGACCTCGTAAACCTACCTATGGCACAACTCGGCAACTAAACCATGTGACCCGAGGAGCCCATACCACTATGTAACTAGATCATAAGACTATTAAGATACAATTAAGTTATGTTTTAATGAAGCGGTATACAAAGTAACGTAAATAAAAGCTAATGAAGTTATTTAGGATATAAAGACGATCAAGAGATTTGTTAAGAATATAATTTGTATATATTTTCAGTTTTTATTTTTCCATTATCCCTGTTTTTCAATTGTTGTTTTTAAGCTTTCTTCTCCCAATGTCTTCCATTTCCTTTCAAATTTAGATACCCTACGTAATACTTCGAATTCGGCAACTAGCATTGTAATTTATTCGTCTTTAATCGACGCCTAAAAATATATATTTCGTATGACAGGAAGGACAGACGGATTCTTAGAAGAAGAAGAATTAGGCCACCTCGTACAACGAATTTTCTTATATACCGTATTCAGGACCCATCTTTTTATTGTATGTGAACTGTGTGTGACTTCACGGGACAATACATTTTGCATTACATTAAATTTACGTACATTTTATAAACGTTTTCTTTGGAAGCTCGTAACTTCGTTATTTTTAGAGATATAGAAAAACTGATTTTATTTTTGTTGGTAACTTTTAAATATAATAAACTTCATTAACATTAAAATAAGTTAGGAGACGACCTCAATCATCAATCATGTAACTTTTATAGTAATAAATATATTTTCTTAGTGATATTTTCTCATGTGAATTCAACCCTGTGATGCACCCACCCCCCGCCCCTAACGCGAGTGTTTACAACTTTTATTGGTCGTCATACCGCAGTGATTTATATTTTACAGCATCCCAAACGGGGTAAGAAAGTGCCTTCAAAAGTATCAGATGAGAAATATGCAAAATAAAATTCAAGACGGAAATGAAAATAAACATCAATCGTTGAAAAAACCATTTTCTATATAGGCTTCCATTTTTTATGGGTATAATTTGTTACGACCGATTGATTTTTCTATCTTGGTGCACTTTGCATTAAATATTTACTGTTGGTGTCTGTTTGTTAGGCAGAGGAAAATCTGTTGGTAAGTTCCACTGCAAACCTCAAGGTGTGAGGTATAGGTCTTCGTGGCGTATGCATCTACCCATACACTGTTTGATGGGCTGGATTTGAAGGGAACGGCTGAGGGAGATCTTTTTTCCTCTCCACTACATTATTCTGACGGCATTGGGAGGGATGGTCTCAAACGTCTCTCACTCCTGGATACTTTGACTCCCAGATTCCTACCCACCCCTCACACCTTTTTCCTTCCCAGAACTTCCTCTCTGTCCTTTCCCTAAAAAGACCCTTCACACAGCATCCCCAAAGATGATATAGGCCCTGAAGGGTTTTTTTGCTCAGAGCCTCCTGTATGGAGCTATTGTTAAAAAAATCACTAGCGAAGAACGAAAGATAAACTAAAAATATAATATAAATTAATAACGCTGCACTGTTTGGAATATGCATGGTTTATCCATTAAATATATATTTTAAGCCCTTTATTAGGCTTTTATATTAATAATAAACATTGACTACATAATATATAAAATTTTCAAAATTTTAAGCAACCCCCGACAAAAAAAAAGAGCTGATGACCTTGAAACGCCTGAACAAAATTTCATGAATTGTAGCTAAGAACCATCTCGATCATGTCAGCTTTCAAACAAACAAAAAAACTCATAATAATCGGTCCATTCGTTTAGGAGCTACGATGCCACATACAGACAGAGAGACACACTAGGTCAAACTTATAACACTCCTCTTTTTGCGTCGGGGGTTAATTAAAAAATAAATCGCCTTTGAATTGATTTTTCCTAACAACGGCGCTCCACAAATTATTCAATTATTATTACTATTATAATTGAATAATTTGTGGAGCGCCGTTGTTAGGAAAAATCAATTCAAAGGCGATTTATTTTTTAATTAACCCCCGACAACAACGGCGCTCCACAAATTATTCAATTATTATTACTATTATTATATTGGTACATTTGGACAGATCTTTTATTTTACTTCTATTTCTAGTAAAAATAGTATTTTAGCGGACTGTACCAGTACATCCTTTATTTTCCTTGATGAAACAAGACAAAACACCTTTCCCTGTCAAACATCCAAATAATCTGGTTATTTCGTATTACAGCCGCCGTAAAAACTTTCCTCGCCGCAATATAAAACTTTTATTAAAATGTACATTGTATGATTATTTCGACAGCAAATCTCATCATGATTTCCATAAAAATATTACAACTTTGGAGGAAGATTTTGATTACATCATCGTCCCCTTACAGATGGAAAATTTTATTTTTAAAGTACAACTTTAAATAACATAAGAATTTATTAAAATCTGGTTGTTGTCTACTCGAGCGAGAACCCGTCATCTTATAAGAAAGCAGAAAATCTGTTGGCATAGTTTGTTAGACATTGAGGTGATTTTCATGAGCTAAGAAATATCGACTTAACTTTGTAAGAAAATAGTTTATAATTTACGTGAAATGAGCTATATTTGCAACGTTTCATAAATAAAGAATGTTTTCGCATTTTTAACCTTGGAACCAGGTGGAGTAGTACTATAATATAATATTTGTTTTTTTAATATTTCGAGTGCAGGGTACCAAAGGACCAACATGAAAGAATTTTTAACCAGCGATTTCTGAATAACATTGGAGTTAAAAATTTAGGTGTAATTTTAATTCTCCCATTTTTTTTTTTTGTTAATTAAAAACAACAAAAATATTTTTCCATCGTCGCGACTACATAGGTAGTTCGGTACAGCCTAGCGGGTCGCGTGACAAGCACTTCGTCCTCTTCCAGCAGTATCGTACAGACGAGACAGAACGCATAATACGTGATCCGTTGTGACTTACAACCTGACGATCGATGGCAACATGTAATTAATTTTTTGTTTTAATTGAAAAACATTTACCATTGGACAGCAAAATAACATCTACATTTTTTACTAATGATATGCTCAGGATTGGCTGATTTCGGGTAAGTACTGATACAACCTGTGTGTATATTATACTAGCGACTTCCCGGTATGCGTTGCAATGCCACTTAATAAAGTAATCGTTTCTCCCTGCATGTCCTTACCCATTCTCCCGTTCCTATTCGTCCCGTTTGCCTCCCAGGTCCCCTTCACCTCCCATATCCCCTTTCCCTCACGCGTCCCCCTTCCACCTTCCCTGCTTTCCCTCTCCCCTCTCCCGCTCCTCCGTCCCGCGAACTTCTCTCCCGCGTTCCCATCCCCTCTTCCGCGTTTCATATATTCAGTCCCCGTACATTCAGATTTTCAAACAGCTCGCGTACCACCTATTGCATTTTTGTTTTTCAAATTTTCATTTTCCGTATGTTTCAAACATATATTTTTGTACCTAGATTATAAGAATAACCAAAAAAATTGGTACCTAACATAGGTACCTACCTATTTAAAAAACTTGTTTAGATTGAAAGTATTTCATTTCGGTTGGTACCATAGGTGAGTGTATGAGTATTTCGATTAAATTCATTAATTTAAAGAGTTTATTCGAAAATTGAATTTTGATTGAACAACCGATGGTTAAAAACGTCATTCTCAAATTGCGAAATTTTTTACAGTTTCGTAAGAATTTTTGTAATGATTAAAAAACTTTTCAGATGTGTTGTAATGTGGTTGTAATAATCCTGAAACCTTCGTGAGAGTGTAAAGAAGGTATTTTTAATGTTTCAAACATTTCCTTCGCCAAATATAGCAATACATTACCAACATACACACATATGTACATGGAAGGAAGCAAACAAACATAAATTTTTCTTTGCACACATCGGTTTTTTAAGCTCCTAGGTCGAGCGCCATAAGGCGTACTGCTCTCCCATAAAATAATTTACTAAATCATAACCCATTATTCTGTTAACGTCGTTATCTTTCCGACAAAATTTTGATTATGAAAAATGTCATTTCAGTGAGTGAAATATAAAAATAAAATTCGCTTAAACCTATAAACATCATACAACAAGTCCCTATTTTTTACCAAATTCAAAAGCCTTAATTACACAATGAAACCCCTATTTGAACATTTTATTTTAACCCTTAACTAACCGCCAACAAGGTCGTACGTCCCAGGGTATATTTAGTGTTGTAATAGCGTGTGTTATTTGTATGGATACCGCCGCGATATAGTCACACGTGCGTGGAATTACCCCAAAGCTCGATTGTTCCGTGTTATTACGGCTTTATTGCTTATGTCGTATTTAAATCACTTTTTGAATAAATTAATTTCTCATTGAAGGAGAAGATAACAATTATAATCTAAACGGAAATATGAAAGAGAAAAAGACATAGAAAAATTGTCCTGTCTTGAAGAGACCCATGTTGTAGGAAGGAGGAAACACAGAGGCCGGCAAATCGTTCCACAGCCAAGCTGTTGAACACAAGAACGAATCGAAGAAGTGACCCGTTCTCATGTGACAAATTAAAAAAAAAAACACACTATGCACCGGTGCCGAAGGGATCAATGACGTTAATTCCTCGGAGCATCTTCCATTATAATACCGGTATAGCAAGGATAGCATTCCCACCCGACGCCTGTGCTCTACAGATTGCAATCCGTCTATCAAGATGGGAGAATCTACCAAACGGACCGCCCGTTTTTGCACAGAGTCGAGGGTATTTTTCAGGTATTTTGGAGCTTCAGACCAGAGGTGGCTGCAAAATTCAACCGTGGGGCGCAATTGCGATTTGTACAGGGTTAGCAGTTGTGTACTATTAAAGTATCTGCGGGCCCTGTACAGTACGCCCAGTTTTTGGGAGGCTAACTTTACTCTGGCTTCCACTAAATTTGAGCCCCAAAAGAACATACGTTATCACATAGCACTCTTCTTAGGGTGAATTGCCTTAAAAATATAGGTATATTCTTGAACTTATGGTTTCATTTTACTTTTAACTCCTTTTTCTTGTCTTACGTGAAAACAAAGTCTGAAACTTGTTTAAAAGCTTAACATTAATTTTAAACAACATTTGTACATTTTGTGAGCCTAGCCAGAAGTCTAATATCTAGTCAAAATCGTCATTTCTCACATTTGCCACATGTGGGGAACGTTGAAAAGTGAAGTTTAGTTTGAGAAGTTTTCATTTCTGTAAGCAGGGGCGAATGTTGGCGGATGGCGTAGGGTGTGGCAGTTAAATCTACATGTTTATCCCATAAACATTCATCATGGCACAACACGTGGTCGCAAGTGCCGGCATTTTACATTTTAGCCGGGGTTACAAGTTAGAAGGTGCGATATGAGAGGTTCACTCAGATGTCACTTTTCACGCACACCTATTTTAAATATGGAAATTATTTTAGAAAAATTAAACGTTTTTTTCTGATTCTTTCATTAGATCATACTGTCCATATGAGTGTTCATTATATTCTGATTCTGTATAATGGTAGTTTCTTGCAACCAGGTCAATTTAGAAACAAAATTATTGTTTTTAAAAGTGCAATGCCGTTGATGTTTATGTTCAATTAAAATGTTTATATGGATGTCAATGTTCAACGTATATTGCACACGACTTAGTTTAAAGCATCTCTACTTAGTAGCTATGTTTTCACCATATATCTGAAGCTATTTGGTGAATCGATTTTTTTTAAAATAATACTTGATAACACGTTAAATATTTTGGGCATCTTATATTCCAGGGTTCGCTGTCCGTATTTATTGTTATATTTTTGAACAAGCATTCCTCTATTCAAGAAATTTCAAGTATTATCTCGTCACATCAAAGAGAGTATATCCCTAGAGTAAAAACGAATTCCATGAATTCAGCTTTACAATATATCCCAACTTCGGATGCCATAGTCTCACTGACTACAGACGGTTGGGTGCAGTTATCTTCGGATTATCACGAATATATTGTCAGGAGTACCTCCTATTACAAAACAAACATAAACAGTACGTGATTTGGCTCCAGGCTATGAGTTTTACGGATTCAAATCCTACTGAGTGATTTTACATATGAAAAATATAAATTAATTAAAAAATTGTTGACAATTCGTTTAATTTTTTAAAAATTAAATTTATTTATTTCATCCAAAAAATATATGAATACATAATATAATATCATATTACAGTCGGTATTGGTTATGTTTTAAGAACATTTTACCTTTTTATTTTCTCCCTTTTCTTTACACAGTAGTAATAATAACATAATTTCAATGACAATAACATGTTACTTACAAAGTTAAAAACATAAGGTAATAAATGACGCGTTAGTAAGTTAATATCCATAAGTTAATAACATTGTTATAAGAATAATGTTATAATAATAATTGATGCCATTAAAGCAGTATCAAAATAGGAAAAAATATATGGAGGTAAAAACTGTTATATAGAAGTAACATAATATATATTTTAAGTTGTTCATAGTCTGCCTCACTAGGCGAACCTGTATTGAGGTAGAATTTTTAGTATAAAAAAATTCTCGTAATTTTGTCTATGGTTTACTTATGAATGTATCTATAATTTATTTATTTCTATCTATATATTACAGTTTTTACCTTATATATTTAATATTTTAACATAATATATTTTGGAAAACATTTTTACATATTAATTAAAATAACATTTTATTATGTTGGGTATAAGGTAGGTTTGAGAAGGTGAAACTGTTGGTTTATAATGTTGTATGTTTCGTGAACACCTCACTAGGAGAACCTGTGCTGAGGTGTTTACGTGTTTATGATTCAGTGTGACAAGTACAGGTATTTATGTGTTGGTTTTTTTTTTTTTTTTTTTACATTTTAATGGTAATGGATAATTTAGAAGAAAAAAAAATATCTATAAAGTATATATAAATATATATATGTATATATGAATAGTTGTTAAATTCTTGCAAATATGTTTATTTATTTTACTTTTTTTATAGTTTTGTTATAATATATGTTCTTATACAGCAATACTTTGTTTCTGTTTACATTATTGCTTGCTGATACATATTGGGATACCATTGGCTTCAGGCAGATTAAAGATAAAGTAAACGTAAAAAGTTCCATCCAATTCTAAAGTTATTTTAGCCATTTCACCGATTTTATTACCGAAGGTGATCCCCACCGGGTAAGAAATCATATCATTTGACAAATTTAAGGAGTGCTAAGGGAAAATAATATTTTACACTCTTTTCTCCGGAATTTATTTCCTTACCGCATGGCACTACTCGAAAGCGTTGATATATGTTTACGATTATGCTAAACGATTGTTTATTGGCCGCTTCTGGTGGTATTACATATTAAATATTTCATAAGTTATTGATACTGAATTGAAAACGAAGATGATCAAATTTATGTTGTCAATGAAATATTGATGATCTGCGTCGTTAGTTGAAATGGAATAAATAATATTTATATTATTATAAATATAATTAGTCTTTTGTCGTTATGTCGTTGCGGCGTCAAACAAGACAATGCGCAACGTGCATCTTTTTTTAAGTATTACGTATTTAATATTCTAAAAGACACATTGAACCACTGGAGTGATTATGGTCGAAAAATCGACCACTTTTATTTTTCTTCGATTGAGAGCGGTCCAAAATTGGACTACATTTTCCTATCATTCGTAAAACATTTATTGTAATTATTTTAAGCATTTCCCCGGTCAGCCATTTATTTTAAAACGAAGCTATTGAAATGATTTATCTATAATGACCATAGACAATTTTTGATCAGCTGTTTACCAATACAATTAAGTCCTTTTTCCATAGATATGCACTATTCACTAGTAGTTATTATGTTGACTATAATAAGTACCCCCTCACGGCAGTTTCAAACTAAACATGCAGGATTCGCGCGGTTTTAAATTTAACGATTTTTTTATATTGTTTTTATAAATCTCACAAATATGAGATAAACGGTACAACACAGGTTAATTCATTGGCTATATAAGCACTATAATAAGTGTATATGTTTCCATGTTGAAATTCGGAGGTATGATTTTTTTAATGTTGGCGAAAATTTATAAAAATGATCTTCTGTGAAATCGCAAGCAATCGAGGCAAATTTATTTATTTCGCTTGGTCGCTCCAATGGTTTAAAAGGGCAAGTCCTGCTAGGGTGGTAGAGGTCTAAGGAGTGGATTTAAACCAGTGACCTATGGATCGCTAGTTGAGAGCTAAATTTAAGAATTGAAAAAAAATAATAATCTAAGGATCATTGAGCCGAGTCACAACCGAAATTGGTATTTTAATTAAGTACGTCGCATCGTATTAAAACATGTCCACATGATGTAAGAAAGCATCTATACTTACGAGTATTTATTTATGAACGGAAGATTGAATGGACTTATTACGTTTGTATAGATTAGTCCTGAAGTATCCTCGGATTGCGTGTCTGGATGTTGTTCCTCAACTGAATCTTCGGATGGTGATGCTGTAAATATGCCAGGGTATTCAGATAAGGAATGAAATCATTAAACTTATCATCTTCTGCAGTCCCCAAATGATTATTTTCACGCCTTTCACTTATCCAAAACACTACATTAATGAAGAGGACAATTAAAAAAATAACATCATTCCACTCAATCAAAAGATATCAAATTTAAGAGCGTATAACCAGAGAAAACCAGAAAGAAGTCATTTTTAAATCAGTGTTTAGATGTATTGACTCTTTTTCACAAAAAAATATAATTTTATTTCGAAAGATTGTTCGTTTATCTAGTAAACATATGTTTTAAATTTTGAGAAAAAAAATTTATTTTAAGTATAATAAGGTTATACCATAGGTCGTTGGCAGATTCGTTAAATTTTCAAATCAATACATTATCTGGTAAACGTATGTTACAGAATTTTAATTTTAGTTTAAATAATATCATTAAAAAATATAAATACGTACGTGAACGAAAATTGGCCCGTTTGTGTATTTATTTGCGCACTTACAGACTAATATATTTCAGATTTTTTTACATTTTTATTTTGCTCAGACATTATTAAAAAATAATAAATACTTAAGATCAAAAAATAATTACAAAAAGTACATAATTTTAATAGTTTTATTAACACGCCTTTCAGCATTTTTGGATGTTGGTATAAATTAAAGCAAATTTGGAATGAAATAAAATCGATATTGAGTTATAATTTTAAAAAAGCTGGTACGGAGAGTAATTAATCCTTCTCATTGGAACCGCCCTGTACGATCTTAAGAACATCTTTCGACGAAATGTGGATTTTCGGCCGCTGGCTGGTTAAACGGTAAAAACGATGACTCAAAATCCATCATTATGTTTTCAGTTTAAGGAATTTTACTATTCAATGGAGTTCTATTACATAACAAACTTTTTTTGTAATAGAAATCCATTGAATTTCAACTCATATCTACAATAATATTATTTTAAGAGAGCTGTTTACATTGGTGAAAATCAGGAAAATTTAATATCTAGGGCACATACTTCGAGAGGAGAAGTATCACTTGCTCCAATTGGTATTAAAAGGCAAGATAAAGGGTCGCCGAGGGCCTGGTAGGAGATATATATCTTATTTGCGAAATGTACGAGAGTGGACCAGCATTAGAAGTGTGGTGGAGTTATTCCGGGCAGCGCAAGACAGAGAGACATTTTCTAGAGTGATCGCCAACGTCGGGGGGACCTGATAGGGCATAGCAAGAAGAAGAAGAAGGTGTCCAAAAAAACTCGAATTGAAAAAATTGAAGTTTAAAAAATATATAAATTTTTATTCCTTTATTTCAAACTAATTGTAATAAATATTTTTTTTAAATGCAAGAGTTAATCTATCTATAACTAAAAGAACAACATATTTGCTTGAATTTTGAACGAACTAACATATACCTATTGCATTCACAGCTTAAAAAAACTCAAAAATACAGGAGTTCAAACCAATCCTCAGAAAGCGAATTGTTAACAACAAAAACAACTCAACCTGCTTCATGGAAATCAGGTTAAGTCAGGGGCAGTTAATTTTCAAGTTATGTGAAACATAAAACAGAATTGCATAAAACTTTTCCAAAACTTGAAAATTAACGTTGAAATTTGATGTGAAAATTGTGGGACATAAACAAAAATTTTAACAAAACAAAAAACGACTTAAAAAAATGCACTAATAAGTAAAAAAATAATTTAATTAAGAGTCGGTGTCACACAAGGTAACTACATACATAGGTAGTTATAGGTGAGACGTGGAGATCTTGGCTGACACCGACTCCAAAAATAACAATCGTACGAAATTATTTTTTTTACTTTTTAGTGCATTTTTTGAAGTCGTTTTTTGTTTTGTTAAAATTTTTGTTTATTTTTTTATTTTTAGTGACGAAGTGCGTAAAGAAGTTTTACTTCAAAAAAAGAATCATCGAAATCTGTTGGCGTAATATTGAGTTATTCGTCCATTTGTCGCGCACATACTTATTGCAAATTTAAGACATATATGGTTTTCTCATGGATCCCACTGTCAGAACTGGACCAAATTAAAATGGGACCAAACGGGAAGTACCAGCTTTCTAATTTAAAAAAAATCATCATCTATATCGGTTCATCCAATCGAAAGTTCTGAGGTAACAAACAGAAAAAAAAAATACCGTCGAATTGATAACCTCCTCCTTTTCGAAGTCGTTTAAAAACCGTTAAAGTGTAGATAAATTATTGGGTTGATTGCCTTCGGATTTCGATGAGTTAATAACTGTCATGATTTTTTTCAAAATACAAATAAAAAACGAAAACGTACAGTAACGACAATTTTCACTGTGATGACAAATGAACTCTATCATCGCTAAGGAAAACTTAATTTAACCCGTCATTTGCAAAAATCAAGTTAAAATTATGCAATTTCCGTCATCGCCAGCAGTGTCTTAAAAATATTTAACTTTTCATAATTCATAATCCTTGACCCGTCGAGTGGGGTCTTTAAAAGCCCGGGTTTTACAGGAATGTTAATTGTGTACATTTTAAATGTTCCCACTGGTTCCTTACTTTAGGTAGATTCCTAAAAGGGACTATACTTGACGCTAGTGCCGCCAACATTCGGTCTGCGATGTGCGATGTTAGATACAGATTTGTGTTTCGTCGTGAGGCTCAAAAAAATTAACAAAATACAATGAAAAACCAAGTTTATATGTTTTTTCATTGTATTTTGTTAATTTTTTTTTATTAATAGTAAGTGTGTATTAATCTCAAATAGTTTGATAAAAATTGGATAGATTTTTTTTTAAAGTTTTCTTTTAATAAAGTATTATTCAAAATTATAAAAAAAATGTTTATGGTCTATTTTTAAGCTTTTACATCGAAAATAAATATATAATTGTTAATATTTCTTTTTATTTCAATGCAGTCACTATCACCTGACTATAATCAGTTAAAATAACATGTAAAATGTAAGCTGTAACAACAATTTGATCATATATATTTTTGGGGTCCTCAGCGACCCCGCGCGACACCTTGCGTTAAAAAAAGACGTGATGGGCGGAGGGTTAAGTAAAGGCAAATCATTTTAACCTTTTCCACTCCGTAGGCCAGACATACTGGCCCAAACAATTTTGGTAGGCAGCTCCGTCGGCCAGAGGTCCTGGCCCGACGCAGGTATAAGTTTAATCACCAATTTCTATCTTTCTAAGTACATTCTACGAACTATTATTTCCGATAATTACAAAAAATCGTCGCAAAATATTGGATAAACCAACATTTCTTCATTTAAATTTGCCGTTAATTAGATATATTCATTTAAAAACAGATGCATCATTTTAACACATGAAATATTTGTTTTCTTCCAATATTTTCGGAACAGTCAGTCGTTATCCTGCGTTTATGACGGTTCTCCGCAGCTACTCCCACTTTTAGTAACCATATTTTTTCATTTTGTGGAACTATTAATATTGATATTAGTAATTGAAAGTAAAAGAATTACTAATTTACGTATTCCATAAATAGGTATAGTTAATTAACCGTCATAGAAAATAATGATAGTTTTACTTCGAAGTGATGGTGAAGAAGTCGGTAACGATCCAAGTGATATAGATAGTGGAAGTGACATTATCCCACCCAAAAGAAGGAGATGCGCTTATTTCAGTAAAGGTAGTGATGTAGAAAATATTGTAATTCCGCAACAACCTTCAACATCCATCAATCCAACACCGTCAAGCTTTTCTGATTGAGAAAAAATATTGGAATTGAATGTATACTAATACACCGAATACACCACAACAACAAATATTTTTTCTATTGGAAATACCAATGAGTCATCTTCAATTTGTGGATAGGCTAATTATTCGGCAGGTTGGAAATTATAGAGAAGGTGTAAAAACTAGAAAAGGAAGCCATTCGGTAAATCCAGAACAGCGGTTAAACCATGTCAATTTACATGTAATAATGCCTAATATGCATAAAAAGTATTAGGGATTGCATCGTTTTCAATTTGGGAGGCAGGAATGGGTACCGCCGCCTCGGGAACCATTTATTGGATAACCAACACCTCTGCCGCAGGTCACCCCAAGTGGTTCGCTACGTTTGGTGACTTAGCAGGGGTGCCCGGGTTCATGGGGATGCGTCTGCCCATTTACTGCGTGGTGGGCCGAATCGGGAAAGACTGATTGAGGGAGATCTTTGATCTCTCCAGCCGGACTCTATGGAACCATTGCCTTACAACGCAGTGAGAGGGATGAATTCACGCATCACCTCTCTTGGATACACTAACCCCCAGATTCCTACCCACTCCTCATACCATTTTCCTTCCCATCCTTTTTTTCCTTTCCTTCAAAAGATCCTCCACACAGCAACCCCAAAGAAGACAAAGGCCCTTTAGAATTTATTTCTCTCAGAGCCTCCTGTGTGGAGCTAATGTAAAAAAATCGTTAGTGGTTCTGATTATGATAGAAAAGGAGGGCAAATTAAATGAACAATATATCACTGTAAAAGTTGTGAAAACAAACTTGCACTTCATGTGGGATAACATTGGACCGAATCGTGAGTTTTTTGTAATATTAAATGTGAGATAAATGTACTCAAAATGTGACAGTATTATATTATGTATATATAATATGTACGATACTCTAACTTGTAAACACCGTGTAGAATGTTTGCCAAACTTATTATCTATTTTATGTGTTGTGGGCTGGTCTATCTTTTGTTTCCTGAAAGAGGGTCGAAACCTAAAATAACGTAACCAATGCAAAATAAGAAACCATAAACTACCCATAAAACCTAAGCCAATCAGGTTCAGGTAGTCGCTGGTCAGCCGCTGTGCGGTACAGGACAACTAGAAAGGAATTTCTCCAAGAATTTACATTGGATTGTCTGCATATTTTACCCGCATTATACAAATTATTGCTGTTCAATAAAAGATATAATACAATTAAAACACGTTGAAATCAAATGTATTATCTTTTAGTTACAAAATGTGAGATTTAACAAGTATTTTATACAAAATATACCAAACAACTAATGGTCACACGAATTATCCGATAGGGTGCCGCAAAAGTAACTAACCAAAAATTTCATTTCAAATATAAAATATGACACACATTTTTGGTCGGAGTAGCTAAACAGTTTTGAGAAAAAATGGTCGGAGTGGAAAAGGTTAAAGACGTCATATTTGAATCTGTTTTTTTTTCATAACAACCACAAACGCATGTCACGTCAAAGCATTGTATTATGAGCGTGTTAACCTTTTATTTTTAACCTTCTACAATCCTACCGAAGTTGATTCGTTGATTGTGAAAGACTAGGAAGGGTTAATTCCACAGTCCACACTTCCAGCATTAGTACAGGATGCCACGAGTGAGTCACACCTAACCAACAGCCGCTCTGCGCGTGTCGCGAATTTGTTTATTTTCATTTAAATTCTCAGTCGCCGGTATTATTTATTCAGTTTGCTGGCCGTATATAAATATATAACGTATAACGCTAATAGGGGGGCCTGTCGGAGAGCCTTCTTTAATTGAAATCCCGTGTCTTTTCTGTATATTAATACTTAATCCTCGCTCTGCCGTGTCCGCTTGTTTGCCGACTGCCACTTGTGAAATCCGAGATGAAAAATAAACCGCCTCGGCCACCTTTACTTTGTACTTTGTACCACTCACTATACTTTGTTGTGGTCATTAAAAGTGCTTGTTAATTATGCTGGTTCCGTGTTTGTCAATCTTGAACTTAGTTTGGGTTATATCAAGTAAGTATCTGAAGAAATTTGAAAGAAAAATTTGTACTAAGCAATTGTGATGTTTGTCAAATTGGCTAATGTCGCTATTTTTTATTATTCTTTTGTGACATAGCATTACTGACAGGAGTCAGCCAAACTAGGGAAATTGGAATGTTATATATTGCTGGCACCAAACAACTCCTGCCAGTGGCGGCACCACGATCTACTCTACATACCACATGTTGACATGGGGTATGGTGCTGATAAATAACATATCTCTTGATAGAAGCATGCGAATAATTATCTTAATTCACGTCGTTCCTGTTAACTTTTATATTGAAATTACACAGTCTTCTCTGGCCTTGACAATATTTTGTCAAAGGGTCAAAATATTTCCGTTTTGCAATAAAATCCAAATAAATGGTATATTTCTAAATTTCTAACTATTTCACCTACCGAGATACTGCAGCGCTGTGGAAATGTTCCTAAAACGACGAGTGCACACTTTTAGAGCACTTCTTCGCCACTGCATGGGAAGCGCCAATCAAAGAATACAATCATTACTGCCTGGATGGAGTATCCCCTGATGACCCTTTGGAGATGGGAGACGGTCAAATACCCTCCATAAAAGGATGCAAGCATTCATTTTTGTGTTTAATATTTTTCATGTTTTTTTTTTACTTTTATTTATGTACTAGCTGGTACCCGGCATGCGTTGTATCCCCATTTTAAGAAATACATTTATTCTCTCTGCATGTCCTTTCCCGTGCGTCCCGTCCCCTTCCACCTTCTCCGCCCGCGATTATAAATTATACGTTTTTTTAAATATTTTTTTGCATACTATATAGCACTATAATAAGTTTGTATTCTCTTCCTTTTCCGCGAACCCCGCCTTCTTCCTGCCTTTCCTCCCTGCCGCTAAAGTACATGAAATACACACATTTTCATTTAAGCATATTTAATAACTACCGAGCTTACCAATATATATAGCCTATGTTACTCGCAGATAATGAAGATTTCTATTTGTGAAAGAATTTTTAAAATCGGTTTAGTGGTTTAGGCGTGAAAGCGTAACAAAAAAACACACACACTTTCGCATTTATAATATTAGTATAGATTGTTATTTACTGTTTCTTATTAAGTGTCTAATTTAGTTTTGTTATTTTTAAATATGGAATGTATTACATTGAACTATCCTTGCATACTTTCTGGAAAACACTATTATTATTTTGCATTTAAATTATAAAACTAAAAGGCATAAAACTTCATCTTTGAAGTGACAGAATATACGGGCATATATATATAAATTAAGAATTATTCAGGGCATTTCAATTACATAGATTACAAACAATTAACTGCCCCACGCTAGAATTAAGCTTACCTTTAGTTATACACAAGGGCGATAGGGGCGGATATCACACCGGAAGCACCGATCACGTGGTATGCAAACAGGAACTCGGTGTCGGCAATATCCGGAATGGCAGCAGGGAGGCATCGGAAGAGATTTCTCCGTATTGACAGCCCTTAAATCCCTACATATTGCCATTTCCCAATGAATGAATTTTTCCATTTGCTTTGGAATCTTCGAAAAGTCATTAAAAATGATGAATTTTTTTTTTTTTAATGTTTAATTAGGTAACGTTAGGTTATGGGCTATTTAAAAAAAAATTAGATTTAGATTTATCATAGATTTAATTGACTTTTCAAACAGGTGTTGAGGTGAGATGATTCTGAATTGGCATGGAACCGTTACGGCTACTTACAAAACGTTAAGTTTTTTTCTTAAAAAAAATCATTAAAAGAATTTTAAGGAAATTAATCTCAATTCTGAAATTTAAAACGATCATTTCATTGAAGGAACACATGAAGGAATACACAGGGAGGAGAAGGGGAGACGGAAGAGGAACGGGACCAATGCGAAAGGACACGCAGGGATGCACAATTACGTTATTGAGTGGCATTGCAACGCACGCCGGGAACTCGGTTGTTTAAAATAAAAATTACCCTTCAACCCTTAGCCGCAACATGATAACAATATCAATTTAAGAGATGTCCAATTGAGCAACATGAAATTTAATATTATTACAGGTTTTTATTTTCTGGGAGCATGTTGAATATTTTTGTGGCAAAGTATCTAAAACTACGTTGACCAAAGGTGGTAGAGAGTGCTGGAACTTGCAATATGTCTTTGTTGGAATTGCGTGTATATCTTAAGTTTTTTTTTTTCGTAAAGCACGTGTTTGTTTTTAAAGAGATGTATGAGAATAGTTTCTACATTTTTTTTTTCGTAAAGCACGTGTTTGTTTTTAAAGAGATGTATGAGAATAGTTTCTACATAGATCTAACATCAAATACTCTCATTATGTTGAATATTAAGTCACTGTCTGCAGTTAGAGGAAGTTTGAGAGGATCTAGAGCTGATGAAGTACCCCCTACCCATGCAATGATACCATACTCAATGATAGAATGGGTGATTGTAAAATAAATCGTTTTTAGAAGTTCTAAGTCAAGAAAGTTCCTTGTGGATCTGAAGAAGTTTATTGTTTTTCCGGTGTACTTTATCTGTGAAGTATGAATGGTGAAAATCAAAAACAGTTAAAGAAAAACACAAAAAACACCCTTTGTTTTTGCAATCACACTTAATCAAAGCGTTACAAATGCCTCAAAAATTCAATGTTTCTTTCAAACCCATTTGCAAATAATATTGTACCTGCAGTAGCAAATACAAATACTTATCAACTGTTTCGCCATCAACTGTAACCCCCTGAGAAATTTATAGCCGAAACCTGATGCTATTTTTTTTCGTTAATTTCGTTTCACAACAAAAATTACATCAAGGGGAGAAGCGGTAGAAAGAAATGATACTCATGACGACTTTCGACTTCTTTTTTTCAGGGGGTGAGAAATTTACATTGCTAATTTTCACAGTGGCAAAGACACCCTTATTTTCTTTCTTCCCTTATTTATGGTTTCTAGCACCTCCTGACCTGAGGGTGATTATTTCGTTTTAATTTTATTTTTTACAGTTTCCCAAATTGCGTTTAGGATTGCTGTCTTGTTCAATTTATTTCAATGCCGTCAAGGTTTTCTTTTAAATGCCCGGGCGCCATTTGTGTTGGAGAATTCTTTAATTAATTTACACCAAATTAAGAAACATAATTGCTACGTACGGGGGTATTTTTAAAGAAAGCCTGCTATATAAATTCAACTTTTCCCAATGAGATTCACTCTCGTTATTTAATCTGTCTGTAGCTATAATACCTATACCTATAGGTAGCTGTGTACCTATGTATAGTATATGTGGTGAATGGTGATCCATTTAACCCCCCGACAGTTGATCTCTCCGAAAGTTGATCTCCTAAAAAATGAGGAACGTTTGAGGAAATTTTGTACACTTGACCATCACATCAAAAACCATCCCCTTTTCCCACCCCGCAAAGAAGGATTTTGATACTTCTGGACAAAAATTTGCATAATTTGACATCACTCCATTTACAGTCCGGGCAACACCGGGACTTTAGCTAATTTAACTAATTAATCTAAATATATATAAATCTAAAAATGTTTGTATGTATGTATGTACGTATATATGTCCGCTATGCATTGGTAAACCATTCATTCGATTGCGATGAAACTTTGGGGATTTGATGTGTGCATGCCCGCGATGGTTTCTGTATACAATAAGCTCTGGCATCATGAAATTACGCATTGCTGAACCGTCCATCCGATCGCGATAAAACTTTGGGTTAATAAAATTTGATGTATGCATGCCCGCGATGGTTTCTTTATACAATAGTGAGCTCTGGCATCATGAAATTATGCATTGCTAAACCGTTCATCCAATTGCGATGAAACTTTGGTGAGTTGTTGTGAGCACGTCAACGAAGGTTTCTATATATATATATACTGGTGATCTCTGACATTATGTAATTTGTATAAAATGTTTTCAATAGGTGGCACGTGAGCTGTTTGAAAACTAAATGAATATGGACTGAATGTGTGGAATGCGAGTAGCGGAAGGGGAAATCGGGAGGGGGTTCGTGGGACGGAGGAAGCGGGAGAGGGGAGTTAGGAGAGGAAAAGCGGAGAAGGCAGAGTGGGAACGCATGAGGGGAAGGAGATGCGGAAGAAGAATGGGACGAAGGGAAAGGACACGCAGGGAAAAACCAGATCTTTATTAAGTGGCGTAGCAACGCATGCCGGGATCTACAAACCCAGAAGCTCGCATATTTTGATTTTTATATTCATAGATTTCCTCCTAAAGTCGTGCGAGCGATGCCGCGGGTAAAAGCTTGTATAATACAAATCATAATAAATATTTAAAAAAATTCTGAGAATGAAGAGAAAATACTATACCTATTTATCGTATTTTTATGATTTATATTTACGGGTAAGTTAATTCAGCATCTCTAGGGAGTACCAGGTCATCCTAAGCGCAAAGAGGAAAAGTTCCCATCTCGAGCACGTAGTGTTCACGCGCCAACATTAAACGATAACACTTGTTGGTCGTTAGCGTTCGCTAATCTGCGATTCATGACCTCCTAATACCTCGCATCCGGCGCGAGGTTTTTTTCTACCAGGCGACCATAACCAGAGAGGAGAATCGTATATTTTGTTAGCGGAATCTAGATAGAATAAAATCGTAGCTCCTTAATAGCATTGTATGCGATAATCTTTTTTGTGTCACAACATTAATGCCGATGAGGAATGTCAGTCTAAATTTTATAGTATTCAATCATCATATTTTTATTGAGCGTGTTCGAATTAGTTTTTAAAGCTTTATTTTTTTAAACCCACCAAAATTACCCGATTTAAACCAATGAGTGTTAGTGGATGTTTACTTCATTGAGCCAAAAATCAGTTGAGTATCACGGTACGTATCTGAGCGTGTCCGGAGCGTATTGGATGTACATAATTTTTCGAGAAGTTATTGATTCCACAAATAATATTTATATGTATCACTAAAAATGTTTGACTTTGCATAGCCATGTCCTGATTTAATTCGGACTACTCGCGCGTTTTGCATTTTGGCTTTCTGTAAATTTGTTACGTTCCGGTTCTGGTTCAAGATGGGGCACAAAAAAAAGTTGTCTGCATAAAGGTAGCTATTATGGGGAAAATACTTGTAGTAGACCACAAGCTACTGTTTTTATAAGTAAATTGTGTAAGACGGTACAATTTATGAAATCATAATTTTGCAAGAAATAAGAAAGATGAATATTACGAAAATAGTATCAGCGGACACACGGCGATTATTTAGCGTCAGCACACGACGGGTTAATGATGATGTTAAATGGTCGTGTTTATTAAAATAAGGTAGGTAGGTATTTAAGTACCCCCGAATTAAGATTTCAGTGTAAATTTTACTACTAGGTATTAATTATTTTATTCAGAATCAGTATATCTTTACACAAGACGTTGATTTATCGTTCGTGCAACCGTAATATGGCGTAAGCCACAAAATACGGAAGAGAAAAATAGCATAACTTCACAAATAATATTGTGGCTTCCAATGGTGACCGGCCAACTCAGAAAGAAACCAACTCAGAACCACCTCAGAAAGTTCATTAAGAGTGATGATAAAAAAATATTTTAAAAAATAGTTACATAGGTTAAGTTAGGTTAGGGCTATTTTTAAAATATTTTTTCATAGCTTTTAATGACCTTTCTGAGGTGGTTCTGAGTTGGTTTCATTCTGAGTTGGCATGGAACCCTTCCAACATATTATAACCTTGTAAAATCTAAAGAATGCATTGATGAAATATATCATATCGTACATAATGTCGCTTTCGACGAATTGCATATAAGTTATTTTAACCCAAGTAGAATAAGGCATGTATGTTAATCGTAAAAACAGAGATCAAACGATTTTTCTAGGTAATGATATTTTCTAGCATTTTTGCATATGTGGTTGCTTACGACATATTACGGTTGCACGAACGTTATACTTTAATTATTCGTACATCATCATCATCATCACTCTTGGCTGCACAACCCCTGGTGGGTCTTGGCCTCCTCAAGAGTCTTCCTCCACTCATCTCGGTTTTGTGCCAGATCTCTCCAGTTTAGAACCCCCAAGGTAGATGTATCTTTGTGGACGTTGTCGCTACATCTTAATCTCGGTCTTCCCAGGCTCCTTCGACCCATCAGCTTTGAGTTCAGCAGGAACTTTGGTGCTTGATGTTCGGTCATTCTATCCACATGACCCAGCCACCGAAGTCTTCCCAGTTTTATAAATTTTGTGACGTTTAGCTCCTTAAACAGAGTATATAGCTCATTGTTTGCTCAGCAGTCGGGATTTTATTTGGTTTTGTAGGCGGAAATTATATATTCGTACATTTCTTGAATTAAATATTTGTATATTATCGTCGTTTATAATTTACCTATTTACGATTTTACTAAAAAGGCCTCACTCCCATCACAATTGACATTTCGCTTTTTGCTGCGAGAGTTCAGATAACGGAGGAATAATTATTCTCTAATAGTGGTTTAGCGAATGTAGTAGAGGAAAATTAATGATCAACAACAAAATAATTGCGTTGAGTAACGTCAGTGGTAGTAGTTTGTTTTTTTTATTTTTTAATATTGATGATTAGTTATACAAAGATACAGAAAACTTTATAAATCAACGAATTTTGTGATAAAATAAGTTAATAGCCCTAATCGTCATTTGCTAACATTTCAAACAAAGTGTGCGATGTATCATTTTTTAAAATTAAAATGAAGTTGAACGTAAAATTGTGTTTTATGTTTATAAGATACTGTACATGCTTAAACTATAATTGGAATGAGTTTAAAAAGGTGATTCAAGGCTCTTTACATGTAAAGTTTCAAATACACTTAAGGTAATGCACTACTTTCGTGTGATTTTGGTTTGAAAATTTGTTCGCTTAGAAATATTTATAATGCTTTAATTAGAGTAGGACATATATTTGCTTTTGACATAATCGAGTATTTTTTTATTAGTCTTTTTATAAGCCCAGAAAAAAATAGGATATCCTGTCTATAATAACTGCTTTAAAGTTTAAATTCTCCTACTTACAAACCCCTTTTCGATTATGGTTTCATTGAATAATGTGGAAAATTAAATTCTTTAGAAAATGGTCACAAAACATTTAAATATTCTTGCCTGAGCTTCGCAAAATAAAATAAGGCACGCTTTTTGGCGATGTTTTTTCCGTGAATAAATCAAAACAGGCGGCAAGTGTTAAACCTTATCCCGAATATACACGATGTGGTCCATCTCTTTAAGTAACAACCACAAGCTCGTAGGTAATAATTAATGTAACTAAACGTCATCAGCATATGACAAGATTTACTTATAATCAAATTATAAAATATCTATTCGATGTTGACGACTAAAAACTTAGCATACTAAATGCTAGCAAATATCGGTACCTTAGACGATTATCGCTATTCTATTGGTATTAGAAAAAAACATAACTTGCGCCTTCCAGGAAATACAGGTAAACTAAAAAAGTGAATGTATTAATTTATTATAAGTATTAAAATCTTTTGAGATTGCCGTTTTTTTTTTAGCTCCACACAGGAGGTCCTGAGGACATTTTTAAGAAAGGAAGGAGATGAAGGTCTGTGAAGGAAAGGGGCATGAGGGGATGGGTAGGATTCTGGAGATCGATGTGTCCAGGATTGACGGACGTATGAATTCACTCCACCTACTGCAAAAAAAGCGATGTAAGTAAAAAGGTCTCCTTGAACCAGTCTCTCCAAATCCGGACCGCCACACAGTAGGTAGCTAGCTACTATGTCACCAAACGTAGCGCACCACTTGGGGTGACCTATGGCAGAGGTGTAGGTCTCGCCTCTCAAAAAGTCCTAAGGACATCACTAAATGAGCACACCGAAAAAGAACTTTTCACAGAGGCTTGAAAAATAACCTGACTTATGCATATCGTTTACAAAGTAATAAATTAATAAACACAAATATTCACTTACACGTAGATAAATTTCCAAAACGTTTTATTGATAAATTATCCGAATTAACATATTTTTTATCGAAACAAGAGCCTTCAGGCCTCTGCAGGGGCCAGTGTAAACATTTTAATATTGGCTAGACAAATGATAGTCCGCCCTCATGAATAAGCCAACACGTTGGGCTTTTTGTGGTCCGGGGCCCGGGGCTCTGGCTCTAACTAATGCGAGGAATAAATAATTCCCACACGCTAATGGACAGCTTTGCCTGCCACTTAACGACTGTATCGGTAGCCCATATTTGTCTTGGATAAATCAAGAAAAAGGCATATATTTTTGTGGCTATTTAGCATTGTTTATAGATAATTTAGGGGTTTTAATGATAGGATTAATTTAATCACTGCAATACACATAAAATATACGAATTAAATCATTTATTTTGAGAAGCTTTTCATTGTACGATCCCAAAAGAATTTAATTACTAATATTGTGATACCGAATACGATTTTCCACTACCCAAAGCAACTGGAACAATGATAACCCTGTTTAGGAAACGTTCTGAGGGGAAATGGAATGTGCAAAAATCATGTTAATCGTTGAGTTCCAATATTCGCTCTAATGAATTTTGGCCAAAAATTAGGTGTGAATGCCATCTGATGTGGTTTCTCACAAGGAATGCGATGCCGTTGTTTTCTTTCAAAAAGTCTTCTAGTTTCTTTAAACATCGTGCAAGGGCCTATAATAACTAAAATACTTTTTTTTGAATATTATATATTAATCTTTTTTAAAACAAAAATGATTTATTAAATCCAAAAAAAATATCATGAATATATAATATAATATCATATTACAATCGTGTATTAGTCACAATTTAAGTATATTTTCCCTGTTTATTTTCTTCCTTTTCTTTTACACAGTGGTAATAATAACATATTTTAATGACAATACCATTCAGTTACTTATAATGTAATAATGCGTTAGTAAGTTAATATCTACAAGTTAATAACATTGTTATAAGAATAATGTTATAATAATAATTGATGTCATTAAAGCATGCTCAAATAGGAGGAAAAATAAATGTGTAGGAAAGAACTTTTCTATAGAAGTAACATAATATAATATTCAAATTAATAAAATACGTTGTTTTTACCACTTTTATTGTTTATATAAACAACGTACATTATTAATTTGAATTTAAAATGCTGCCACAAAACAATTTTGCTGTGTTAGAAGAGATAATATAATATATTTTAAGTTGTGCATAGTCTGCCTCACTAGGCGAACCTATATTGAGGCAGAATTTTTAGTAAATGGTTTCTCGTTGTCTATAGTTTACTTATAAATGAATAATATGTGTTCTTATACAGCAATACTTTATTTTAAATAGAAAATAACAATTGTATCAAGTTATTAAAAGATCTTTCTAACGTATATACACTGGAATATGCCTCACCAATTTGGAACCCGCAGTACAAACTGTATATTAATAGCATAGAAAACATTCAACACAAATTTATAAAATATCTTGCCTTCAAATTCAACAATAACTTTGGACACACATTTCAAACTTTGCAACAAAGGAGAACAAAAGCTGATATAATATTTATACATAGAATTTTAAATAATAACATCGACTGTACCGAACTTCTTTCACTAATTAATTTTAACGTACCCTTAAGACGTACACGCCATACAGAATTATTACACACGCTTAATTATAAAACAAATGCAGCAACTAATACGCCAATTAACCGTGCTCTTCATATGTTAAATAATGTTAGTCTAAATTCTAATATCGACATTTTCTCCGATTCACTTCCCATATTTACTTAACTTGAAATATACCTATTAACTGTAAACTTTTTTCACCACTGTAAATAATGTACTGTTTGTTACCGTTAATAAATAAAATAAAAATAAAATAAAATAAAAAATAAAATAGCTGGAATCATGAAAACTCATCAGCCTACTATACTTTTAAGCATTGTTTATAAATAATTTAGGGGTTTTAATGATAGGGTTAATTTAATCACTGCAAAACACATAAAATATACGAATTATATCATACTACACGTTTTTCTTGATTTACTCGAAAGTAAGAAAATCGGGTTTTGGAACTCAACGATTCATGTAGTTTAATATAGCTAAAGTTATTTAAACCAATTTGGAAGGCCGGAATTAACACCTTTGCCATAGGTCACGCCAAACGGTTCACTAAGTTTGGTGACTTAACAGGGGTCTCCGGGTGGGGTTTGCCTAGCCTGTAGTTTTTGTAGACATTGTTTTGTAGAGGCTTTGACTTAGACGACACATGGTCAAATTTGTACAGGAGGGCATGTGGACACCTCATAACTTGCACGTTATTATGAATGTCATATATAGAAATGCTTTGCTGAATAATAACAAATATGTACTAACCTAAGGTAAATTTATCTTCTAAAATAATCATTGGACTTGCAAAGCAATGTGAAGTTAACGTCAAATAACATTCACGTTTTAACATGAAGATTGTTAATTTGATTTGAAAATTAGACAAGCAGTCCATTAACAGAAATCAATAAAACAAAAGCATTAACTTCATCACGAATCATAGATTCCAATCTAGTTTGATTTGTTCCGCATTTTTTATTCATATTCCCACAGAGAAAAAATATTAGATCTCTCATATCATTCTGAGCATGGAGAATCCTTATGGCCTGATGAATATTCATTAGATTTTAAATTAATGTTTGTATTAGGTACAATTATATTTCGGTTGAGAAATGTTAACATTGCATTTCGTTGCCCCAAACAAAATACCAGATCAAACGACTTATTTAGAATACCACTCAGTAAATCAAAATACGCGCAAAACTCTGTAATAATACGTATCTGTGAAACTTACAATGCCTTACTAGATGTAGACATTTTCAACCATGATTTGAAATCATATAAAATGCAGCTTAATATATTAATAACTTAAAATACTTTTTTTTTTCTTTTTTGTGAAAATTTATAATATTATTATTATCCTTAGCAAATAGTATAACTATGTTTGTTAATAACATTACTTTTTTCTTTATTATGTTTTACGTTTTCCTTTTTTGTGTTTTTCCTTATTATGTTTATTTTTTTGTCGCATAAGTTGAATAGGTAAAAATACTATATCAAAATTTTAACTTAATGGAACTTAATTGGTCTACAACACATGAATGTTCTTTCTTATATTATTATTTTGTATGACTGTTTGTTTCCTAAATAAAAAAAATAAAATAAAAATAAAAATTATTAATTTGATTGGTTTATCTGTATATGGAGATATCATACAATAAATGTTCGTAATTGGGGAGGTACCTGCTAATTACATTTAAATTTCTATTTGCGATCTGCTTTCTGTCATTGGTTTAAATGTTCCAATGAGGCGTACCAGGCACATTTACTTTCTCATATAGAATCCAATAACACTAATGCAGCAAAAAACTCACAAATCTCTAGCGCAATCACACTATGTAAAATTACTACACCTAGACAGTTTTCACGAGTCCTTGCAAACATACAAAACTAATTTGCCAAATTTCTTGACGTGATGTAATTTATAATTTATTTTAAAACTTCTTATTTACACTTATCTTTTCATTAAACTTTAATTACTATTCGTGAGCATGTAATTCTTGTTCTAAAAATATGATTCTTTATCTTCATACACAATATTCCTTTATAACCTTTACTCATTCATTCATTATTTAAGTTTTAAGAACTGTTCAAATCCTAGGCGAAATTATCTAATGACGGACTTACGTAATAGGTACTGTACCATGTAATAATTTCATTTCATATTCCTTATAACTTGTAAACTGATGTACCTACTGTGTATGTCTTAATAAACAAATAAATAAATGCATAATGAGAGCTGGTGCAAAATGTTATAAGTTTGATAGCAGTCACCCTTCTGATTGTTTCTTAGAAAAAAGTACCATTATTAATTCACTGGATCACTTTGGGAGGCGGATATGGGTACGGCCGCCCAAGGAACCATTTTTTGAATAATCAACTCCTCTGCTACTTCTAGTGGTTCGCTACGTTTGGTTTGTCTGAGTTTTGAATCTTCCCTTCTTGTGATGGGAAACAACCTGGCTACTAACCTTACCAAATTTTGATATTTAAAACCGACATTTATTTCGTATAAGTGCTTTAATGTTTTCGAATTCAGGAAAAATGCTTGTATTTCCGTGCGTGATTGCAATGATAGAATTCATTCTCATCGATAACGAGTACATCCGCCAAGTTTCAGCATGATCGGATATCTGAAAGTGGTTTAATTTCCATTACAAAAATTCCACGTCCAAAACAAACAAAGGTGAATTTCAAATAGATGCATTTAAAAAAATAGAAGACATTCTTTCAATTTGTCCTGTAAGTCAATGAAGATTTCGTTAAAAAATATTTTACATAAATATTTTTAACGGTTTAAATTAGTTATTTTTGGGTTTGGTTGGTTTGTGTTATAAATAAAAACTAAAAACTAACTAAAAAAAATAATGTGTTAGAGACAATTGAAAATTCAAATTATAAATGTACCGCCCTCAACGGGTACCTACATACATTATAGTACTTTTATTTTTAATGTTTTTTTAGGGCTTCATTTACTGAATCCCAAATTAATTGCCTACTACCAATTTAAACAAACGAGCACTTTATGGACCTGATTAAGACGTTAAAATATGTTTAAACACATTTAGAAAAAAAAACTGATGCAGATTTACGAACAGTTTTCAGGCTCCAACTTTGGATAAGGACTCAATCAAAACACTTAATTTACATAATCAAGTCCCTTATATTTCTTTACTCCGTATTAATTTGAGATAGAGATGTCTTTTTCGTATTAATTTATTCTGAATGGATTAAATTTACAATTTCGTATACGAATCATCTACTCTACATTTATAAAAGGTGGGCTTGTTAAAGGGTTCAAGGCATTTTAAATATGTGCATCGTGTGAGAAATATAAGTTATATAAGGATCTACAACCTACAACACACACATCACGATCAATTTAAAATAAGATGTTGGAAAAAAAGAACTCTGACCTCGAAGCAAGAGTTGAAGCTTTGGAAACTCAAATAGAACATTTCGACAGACAAAATAAATCAAAAAATGTGGAAATAAGGGGGATCCCGGAAATCAATGGGGAAAACTTAAAAAATATTATATTTAATATAAAAAAACCACCAACACAAACGAGGATAACAATATCGATGCAGCGTACCGCATCACTCAAAAATTGACCAAAAATCAACCCAGACCTATCATTATCAAATTCAAAACCCACACGGACCGCGATGATTTCCTGAGTGATATTAAAAAGTTCAATAAACAAGCGACAACTCGAGAAGACACTCTAAACACCACCCTCATCGGAATGTCAGGACCCAGCTCTCCGATATACATATCAGAACACCTGACTTTTCACGCTAAACACTTGTGGTTTCTTGCACGAAAGGCTACGCGCGAGAACTTTTACAAATTTGCTTGGACCAGGGGAGGCCAAGTGTACGTACGTAAAGACGTTGGAACACCTGTCATTATTATTAATGACAAAAATAAACATCTTCTGTCTCCCTCACCCAGTAATCTGTAAAAAAAAATCGCTTAGCTACAAAACCTACTTTTTATATTATTATATTACTTTTATACGTTTTTATATTTTCTTAATGTCTTCAGTACAAACAATAGTAGAATATTATTTAAAATTTCTACCTCAAATGCATTATCTTCAAACCCAAATTTTTCCATTATCACTGCATTAAATGTTAACTTCAACCTCTTATATGAATATGTTGAACCCGTCTACTACTTCAACCTTTACTTTTATGTATTATTATATTATTTGAAATTCTTTATTGAGATGTCAAATCCATTGTTATATTTAATGCGACTTATGACTGTGTTTTGTTACAAATATTACAAATGGTAGAAATAGCTGATCACTTGGATAATTTGTGTCAAATTCCATGTATAGAAACCAATAGTGCTCTTGCAGTTCAACAAATATTAACGAAATCGGCCCTAAAAATTTTCTCTATGAATATCAGAAGTATAAACCGAAATTTTAATGACTTATTGATAGTTCTCACTGACCTAAACTCTGACTTTGACATACTCATTTTCAGTGAATGCTGGATCAATGACAATTACGTCCCCAAAAATATAATAAACTATACCCACTACAACACACAGAGTAACACAACTCAAAACGATGGAGTTATAATATACATAAAAAATCACATATCTCACACAGTAAATGAAATAATAATCAATCACTCTAACTGTCTCAAAATAGTCATAGATAAGCGCATAACCATTTTTTCTATATATCGATCACCAGGCACATCTAACATTACCCCTTTTCTAAATTCACTAAGCCTATCTTTATCTTCTGTGAGTGATTGCGACAATATCCTTATTATTGGTGACCTCAATGTAAATATAATTAATTCCATGCATCCACAAGCCAGTGACTATTTAAACCTATTAACTCTTCAAGGTTTCGTCCCAGCCATCACAGCACCCACCAGAGTATCTGGCTCGTCTGTAAGTTGTATTGATCATGTATTTTCAAAATGTATACTAAAAACTTCGTCTCTCGTATACCAATGCACTGTCACAGACCACTACGCTACCATAACTTCTCTTTCTCATAAAATACACAAACCACCACCGCATGTAATCCCACAAAAGAAAATATGCTACACCACACTTTTTGAGCTGGTCTCTCAGGAAGATTGGTCAAATCTTTTTAAACTGAATGATCCCAATTTGGCCTGCGAATCTCTTGTCGAAACACTACACAACCATCAAACCAACGCTACATCCAACACAACTCACAAAACAAAACACTATGATACTAAACTCAAACCTTGGATTACTGTTGGTATCCTTCATTCTATCCGTAAGCGCGATAAACTACATGCGCTCTGTAAAAAAAATCCCAACGACCATGAATCTAACTTATTTTACAAAAAATACAGAAATGTTTGTAAAAAAATTACTTCAAAGGCCAGAGAAGATTACTATAAAAAACAAATCAAAAACGCCAAAAATGACACGAAAAAAATATGGAATATAATTAAGGACATATCCTACACCAAACAAACGACTTCACCCATCAATAATATTAACATTGAAGGCCGATCACTAGTAAACACAAATAAAAACTCTGAAAAAATTGCAGATCATTTCAACGAATTTTTCACCACAATCGGATCTAACCTTTCCAATAATATTTTAACCAGAAATAATGTTTCAGAACATGACCTCGCGAATGAAATATCCATGGGCCACCTGAGTTATACTCCATTCACTTTCACTCCCACCACAGAATTGGAAATTACAGAAATCATCTCTACATTAAAAAATAGCCACTCAACAGGAATAGACAAAATCTCTACTAAACTTATGAAGCATTTAAAAAACCTTATTGCCACCCCTCTCCAACATATTATTAATTTAAGCTTCCAATCAGGTATATTTCCAAATTCTCTTAAACATGCCTCAATCATCCCCATTTTCAAATCAGGTGACAGATCATCCCTAAATAATTACAGGCCTATATCGCTATTAAGCACAATTTCCAAAATCTTTGAAAAGGTAGTAAAACTAAGACTCCTTAAGTTCCTCGAGATCAATAAAATCCTCTCAAAAAACCAATACGGTTTTCGCAAAAATCTTAGTACTTCTGATGCAATCGCAACCTTTACCAAACTGATATCTGATAACCTCGATAAAGGCAATAAACCACTTGCTGTCTTTCTAGATCTGTCTAAAGCCTTCGATACTATTTCACACCATATTCTTCTTAAAAAAATGCAACAGATTGGGATAGAAGGTACTTCCCTGAAATGGTTTGAAAACTACCTAACACAAAGAACACAAACAACTGTCATTCAGTCAAATCAAGAATATAGGAGTAAATGTTTACCAATCTCCTACGGCGTGCCCCAAGGAAGTGTTTTAGGTCCGCTCTTATTTCTCATATATATGAACTCCTTATTAAACTTGAATATTGACGGTAATATAATATCTTTCGCCGATGATACTGTTATCATATTTACAAGTAAAACGTGGAAAACATCAATTGAGAAAGCAAATTGTGGACTTAACATAATTAAAAAATGGTTAGACTCTAACCTCCTTACCTTAAATGTTCAAAAAACACAATACATACTTTTTTCTATCCGAAAATTATCTCTCCCAGAAAACCTTCCTAAACTAATCATCCACACTTGCCCACAAAATCTAGACACTTCCCCACTACTTCTTATAAACAGCTGTTCGTGCCCAATACTTAAACCGTCTAATGAAATAAAGTACCTAGGTGTCATTATAGATTACCAATTACGGTGGGAGGCCCAAATTAGCTCCATAACACAAAGACTCCGTAAGTTATGTCATATTTTTTACTCTCTACGATCAATTCTTGATGCAAAAACTCTGAGAAGTGTGTATTTTGCTCTATTCCAATCTATATTAACATACGGCATTATAGGATGGGGAGGTTGTGCAGCATCCATTCTCTACCCTCTAGTAACCGTTCAAAAACTTTTGCTAAGGATCATCTTCAAATGTCCCCCCTCTCATCCATCAGAGCCACTTTTCAAGAAGCTCGCAGTACTAGACATTCGTCAACTGTATATGAAAATAGCTCTCATATATATATGGAAAAATGGTCTCATAAACTCCACACAAAAAGATATACACACACGCTACTCAACACATGGAAAATGCAAAATACCTAAAACAAAAACCACATTTTCACAGAGACAATACTCATACATCGCACCTAAAATATTCAACGCATTAAATAACAACATCAAAAGATCTGATACAATTACTCATTTTGCATGCGGTGTCCAACAATGGATATCCGGAAAGGGGCGAAGTTTCTTTAAAGATTTTCTTCAAAGAATATAGATTAAAACATTTAAATAGCCGTAAAATAAAACTTTAATTTTTTTCTATTGAATTCTTTTAACAATTTTCTTTTTCACTCATGACTTTAAATTGTTTGGCACAACTGATATGTTCAATGTACTCTACTCACTCTACTGCCTTACTTGTATTCTGCTGAGATAAAAATTGTTAAAATAAGAATTCACTGCAGTATAAATAGGATGAATACAGGAATTTATTTGTACAAAAATTACTAAAAATTAAAACTCCTTTAGTTATTATTTATTTTAGGGAAATCAACACTTTACAATTGGATTAATTTATACATGTATGATTTACCAAAACGAGAAACCAATTATAGATTTTCGCATCATACCATTATATTGTGTCTAGAAATTAAATACTAATCTTGCAATTACATTATTATAACAAGAGGGAAGTAGTACAAAATATATGTCAATATATTTATGCAGTTTTGTACTCATTTAATACATTTCTAATGCACTTTTGACGGAGTTTTTATATTTATATTTATTTTTTTATAATTATGTTACATTATATTACACGAACGTCTGATTGTTATTGCACTTAATTATGTTAAATCGACCACCATAACACGGGCACCAGCCTAGCATGGTGGTCGAAAAATCCACTAATGTTACCCCAATTTTTGTATTTAATGAATAAAGAAAATTAAAAAAAAAAAATTAATAGAGCCAAAATATGTATTTCGGCAACGATAAAAATTATGATTATTTTCTTTTTTATATGAATATCGCGTAAGAATCTCAGCTCCTAGCGACTGTCCGGAGCCAATGCAACTATGACACTCCCAATCCGTGTGTGTTATGAGGTTGAAGGCAGTGGAAAATGGTAGGATATAGGGAAGAGGAAGGTTGGTAAGTACCTCTCTGTTCTGGTCATGTCACCAAGCACCTGTAAAAGTCGTTTCTAGCAACTTTTCGATTGTAGGTCTCTCACCAAATCGATACCTAGTGAGGACGGGCCGCACAGAATTTGAAAAATGCATCAAATTTCGGAATTAAAATTATAGTTTTTTGAATATTTTGATCAAGTTCTGTTGTAATTTCATCATGGGCCAGTAGTTTTACAGTAATTCACCGACTTTCATAGTTAAATATTGGAAAAAAAACTTTCAAATTTTTTAATAATGAAAATATTAACATTGAAAATACTTAAAATTCTTCTTACAACGGGTTGTTTCACAGAATTAGAACAATTCATCAAGATCTTTGTTCTATAAAAGTTCTATTATAGCCCAAGTACTGCGAAGTAAGTGGCCAATGATGAAATAATGTTAGAACTTTCACAGATCTTGAAATTTGATGAATTGTTCAAATTTCGTTTAGGAAGGCTTGTTTCACAGAATTTGAACAATTCATCAAATTTCAATTGTTCGAATTCTGTGAAACAAACCCTCCTTAACGAAATTTGAACAATTCATCAATGATGAAATAATTAAATAGTATAAAAGAAATTAAATAGAACTTTCAAACAACTTGAACTCCATCTAGTACCTACGTGTTGTTTCACAGAATTACTATAAAAGTTCTATTCAAGTTATGTTATTATTTCATCATTGGCCGCTTACTTCATAGAACTTTAAGAAACAGTTGAAATTTAATGAATTGTTCAACAATCGCGACGCTTGCCCGACTCCCGAAAAGCCACCAGCATGTGCCACATGCAAATTCTTCAGAAAACCGGCCACTCACAACACTGGCTCCCCTGACTGTCCTGCCCGCCAAGCCGCTGAGAGACGCGAATTATCTCGTGTCAATTTTTTAGGCTGAATCAGAATCGACACCTTATTAATACTAACTTTTCGTCGTATTATCAAAATATTCGTGGTCTCAATACCAAGCTCAACTCCTTTAGATGCTCCGTTAATATATGCCCTTATGATTTTTTATGTCTTTCCGAAACATGGCTATCAGATAATATTGCTTCAACCGAACTTGGACTACACGACTACAATATTTTTCGCTGTGACCGCTCTTCCTCATCTAACAAGCGTAGAGGAGGCGGGGTAATGATATGTATTAAAAAAAAATACCCTTGCCACTTTCTAGAATCGTCTAATAATGTATCTGAACAAATATTTATTTGTGTTCTACTTGGTTCCAAGAAACTTGTCATTGGTTGTGTCTACATTCCTCCCTCATCTTCAACAGAAATCTATAAGTCACATACTGAAGCTGTTGAGCGTGTTTCTATTAATGCGGATTTCTTATTTATTTGTGGTGATTACAATCTACCTAAAATAGTGTGGCTTAATGATAGTCAGGGTGTGAAAACTCCTAATAATGTTTCCCTTCAAGCTTCTATAATAGTAAATTTCTATGCCTACTTGAATATGTTCCAACTAAACTCGATCAATAACTGTGTAGGATACTGTCTTGATCTGATATTTACCAACATGCCTAGCGTTTGTGTATGTGAAGCTACTGACTCAATATTACCAATAGATAAATATCACCCACCACTCGACATTAACTTCTCTAATCCTTTCAAAAGTGATACTCTGAAGTCAACAGCTACATACCACTACAAATTTAACAAAGGTGACTATACTGGCATGAACAGGTATCTTGCCCAATATGACTGGACTTCTATGTTATCAAACACCAATATTAACGATGCTGTATTTAAATTCAATGAATGTTTAACTCATGCTATAGACTTGTTCGTTCCAAGGGGAACTTATTTTCAGCCTAAATTTCCTATTTGGTTCAGTGTGAAATTAAAGCAGTTGATTATTGAAAAAAAGAAAATACACAAGTTATTCAAATTAACGAACAACTTAGTGCTTTATCAAAAATTTTCTCATTTAAGAGAATTATCCAAAATTGAATCTGCCACATGTTACAAATCGTACATTGAACTCACTGAGACAAAATTAAATCTTAACCCTAAACAATTCTGGAAATTTGTTAAACAAAAACGTGTTGTTAACGATCTCCCTTCAAGTTTATTCTTTAATGAAACTCACGCTACCAACGATTTCGATATTGCCAATCTTTTTGCTAAACATTTCTCCTCCGTCTATTCCGATAACAAATGTACCATCCCTCCACTTAAATATGCTAATACTATTGACCTTAATAATTGCGAAATCACACTTATTGATGTCTTCAACTACTTAAAAAATCTTCCCAGCAAATCAAGCACTGGTCCTGATGGTATACCTGAAATATTATTGAAAGAATGTAAATCTACTGTATCTGAGCCAATTTGTTTATTATACAACTTATCACTATCATCTGCCATTTTTCCGGATTCCTGGAAGGTTTCCTATATAAGACCTATTTTTAAATCAGGTAATAAGTCGAACGTAGAAAACTATAGACCTATATCGATTTTATCTCATATTCCTAAAATCTTTGAGTCTATAATCACTAAGAAAATAACACCTATTTTCAAAAATGTGCTGATTGAGGAGCAGCATGGCTTTAGATCTGCTAAATCTACCACTACAAACTTACTCTCCTTCACCAATACCGCATAGTCAACGGCCTAGAAGATAAATCACAAGTAGATGTTCTATACACCGACTTTTCTAAAGCTTTTGACAGAGTAAAACATGCAATCCTCATGGCCAAGCTATATGCTATAGGTATTCGAGACCCATTTCTATCCTTTATTAGTTCTTATTTAAGTAACAGAAAACAAAGAGTTAAAATAAATAACATTATGTCTATTATTATTGAAGTTACATCCGGTGTACCGCAAGGAGCACATTTAGCCCCGCTTCTTTTCAACTTGTTTATAAACGACATTATTAGTATTTTCTCACATACGCGCTTTTGGCTCTTTGCTGATGACAACAAGATCCTAAAAATAATAAATAATTACCATGACTGCCTTCTTTTCCAATCAGATATTGACTCATTCAATGACTGGTGTAAAATTAATTGCTTGGAACTAAATGTCGATAAGTGCAAAATTATGTCCTTCTACAGATCTAAAAATCCGATCGTTTTCGAATACAAACTAAATAATAATTGCCTAACAACTGTTCAATATATTAAAGACCTTGGTGTCACTCTTGATAGCAAGCTTTCTTTTCGGGAACATTTAAATGTGATTATTAATAAATCTCTCAAACTACTTGGTTTCATCACTAGAATCACTTCCGACTTCAAAAACATAAATACCTTAAGAACTCTTTACTGCTCCTTGGTTCGCCCCCATCTTGAATATGCTTGTGTTATATGGTCTCCTTTTTATGCTGTCCATATTCGTCATATTGAATCCGTTCAACATAGGTTCCTAAAAGGGATTGCTAGGAGGCTAGGATTAGAGCGAAGCAATTATTCGTATGCTAAAATTGAAAAAACTCTAAACCTTTCTCCTTTAGAAGACCGTCGGAAAAAATCCGATCTCATCTGTTTCTTCAAAATTATTAACTACATAATCGATTCACCTACATTACTACAACTCATCCCATTCAATATACCTTCTCGTAGACTCAGAAATAAAGACCTACTCTTCCTCAATCAGCACTCCACTAATTATGGTTACAACTCACCACTGTCCAGAATGTGTAGAATGGTCAACTCACGACAAGACCTTGATTTTTTTGGTATAAGCTTGAATGAATTCTGTCGCTCTTTAAATAAATGATGATATTTTATATTTACTGTAATTTTTGCAAAGTCTTGACTTGACTTGACACTTCTATTTTCTGTTTGTCTTTGCTCTCATGTACCATTTTCACCCTTACAATGTACATTCCCAAATTTTCGTTATACCATGTTGTAAATTGGACGTAAGTCCGTAAATAAATAAATAAATAAATAAATAAATAAATAAATAAATTCTTTGAAACAAACGTGGCCTAAGGATGGAATTTGAAGAAGTGAGAATCTGGGTTTGTTTTGTGATTTATATAAAAGTGTTTTAAATTAATTTCAAATTTCATCTGAACAAACTGTATTACTCTTGCACATTTTTTAAAACTTCACAACTTTTATTAAGTTATTAAAAGTAACAGATAAAAAATATATTATATTTTGATACACAAGAAGGTTTCCATCCTGTTTTTTATTAGAAATATCTGATTTGGTAGCCACGATGGTAAGATAACATAATGTGATGGAAGTCTTCTGAAATATTTTAATGGTAACATGGTTTGCTTCAATACTGACGGTGGAAAAATTACTCAGATTTAGCTTTGACCGCCTCTTGAAATTTAAAACCAGATTGAAGTCGTGATAAATTAAGAATTAACTACCATCAATAAATAGCCGCTTCATAGTGTCGGTAATTCACTATTTAAACTCATCATGGCTTGTCTATTAGGTATTAAAGTGCCTAATATAATTCCGAAAATAAATACATTTGGAATAAATCGCAATATTTTAGAATGTTTTTTACCCTAGAAATATTTTTTTTCCACGTTAATCTTTAACAACAATAATAATGCATGACGCATACGCCGCTTCCAGTAGCTTCGAATTTAGTGACGCCAGAGCCATAAGTTTTAAATTTTTAAAGTTAAATTTTTGTAAGTAAATTCATTTCAATTTTTTGCGGGCCTCTCTGACCCATCGTCATTACTTACGTGACTTTTTTAAAGTTGATTTTTACGATAAAAAATTTACATGAACATCTTTACTAAAGTTATATATATATAGTTTATTCGAGACATTGTTGAAATAATAAAATAAGACTGATTTATGATCTCAGGTGATTTTTACCAAAAATTATTATGTAATATCCAGATTTTCAAATATAAGTTACTTAACAATAAAGAAAGTATTTTATTTTATTTAAATATATTTAAATAATCCAATAAATAATAATTTGGACCTTAATATTTTCATGGATCTCTATTATATAAACATTTAAAGTAACGCGCCGCCCAGGCCTGCGTAGCATAGCGGTAAGGAGCTTGACTCGCACACCGAAGGTCGCGGGATCGAATCCCGGCGTGGCAAATAAATTTTATTTGATTAATTTGTGTTATTTCACAATTTATTCATTTAAAATAATATGTAGTATATTTGCGGCACGTTCCAGAGTGGAAGATACTCTCTGTATCGCCCTGGTGTAAGACCACCATTCAGAATTGAAACGTTGGTTGAAATGGCATTAGCCGTGTTTGGTGACCAGATCTGAATAGCCAGGTACTTCCCCACCTTCCTCTTCCCTATCTCCTTCCCCTTCCCACTACCCTCAGCCTCACAACATACCCCTATTGGGGATGCCATAGTCTCATTGGCATCAGACGGGAGCAGTTGGGACTCTTGTGCGGTATTCATATAAAAAAAAGGCCTCCAAGTCAAGATACACGTAATAAAAATCAAGTCAGCAGTTACAGGTAAAAGATAATGATACGTCTTAAAGACGTACTGAAGTTTAAAAGTGTATAATTGAAATATTATCGTACTTAAACAGCTTAAAAACAATTGAATAATTTGTTTAGGGTTTTGTACTTTAAATAAAACCAAAGTACTTAATAATAAAAAAAATATATTTAAATAAAAAATAAAAAATGCTGTAAACCTCTCACAAGTCAACTATAAAATTATAAAGTATTTTTTTTAAATGAAAAATAATATTTTATTTTACGTCTAAATCGTATAGTATACTATGAAAGTTTAAATGCTAGTCGTTACACTTAAAAATAATAAAAAACTAAACGTGTTCACTAATTCACATTTATAAGAACAAATCCGAAAGTTGTGTTGGAAATGTAAATAGTATTTTTTTATAATCTCTAATTAAGTTGAAACGAAGGGTTACATATTTATATATATTTTTGTACAATTACGAAAACATTTCCAAATTTTGTATTTTTTTGTTGTTGTAAAAATGTCAGATTTAAAAAAAACTTCATTTACAGAAAAGATTTCAAAATCGCAGCCCTAGTTGCAAGCATAAGTCTTAAAACTATTTCGAGGTTTGCTTAAAAAAAACCTTCGTGATGAAAATAAAACCATTAACTATAGAATAATAACTAATAACATTGACTCATTTAAAAGGCGGCAACTTCAGGAGTTTAGATAACATCCTCAGAGATTCAGTCAAAAGTTGAGGGAGATTTCTTCATAATATTAAAAACTACAATAATGCCTACTATCAAAAAAAAATCTCACAATTACTCCGAACGTTCTATATTCAGTACAAATTTTAAAAGAAACCACATTTCCCGGACACATCTGGCGCCCATGTCTGCCCAGAGTGCTAAATACAGGCCCGCACCTTCGGGCGAATGGCAGCCGCCACCTTTCCCCGGGCACTTATTAGACATAATCACAGGTTAGGAATCGACGAAATTATTTTTCGATCCGACACCGATCCGTTGTGATTATTACGGCTTTTAAATATACTACGGGATTATAAATATGGTAAGAATATATAAATGATATGGTGGCGTGTTGTATGGGAGTTTTGATGGGCGAATGAAATTATCGGTATGATGTTCTACGGAGCATTACCGGAATTTTATGGTTTTTGAATGGCAGCAGTACCTATACCTAATAGAGCCGTTGAAGCGATGGAATCTCCGCGAATTCGTGCGTACATCTTCAATCTACAAACACCTTCAAAAGGTCAATGCGGGAACATAAAAGTTCAAAGCGTCAAAGGTATGCCGTGTCGGTTCCATTCTAACTCAGAATGAAACCAACTCTGAACCACCTCAGAAAGATCATTAAAAGCTATGTAAAAATAATTTTAAAATAACCGGTAACCCTAACCTAACTTAACCTATTTAACATTTTCTCATCATTACTCTTAATGACCTTTCTGAGGTGGTTCTGAGTTGGTTTCATTCTGAGTTGGCCGGTCTCCGCCGTGTCTTTAACGGGATCATTCGGAACCTAAACGCTACAATGTGGAACTTTGCGAAACACGCGAATTCATCCAAAACTTTTGTGAAGTTAATCTTTTTTAGCACCGTTGTGATTTGAAACTCGATGAAACGAAAACAAGTGATAATAAAAAGAGAAAAACACATACATCTATATGATTTATTAGCCTGCGAGAGAATGAGATAGAATTAAACCTTACCTACTACAGTACCTACGAAGCGTCGCGCTATGTCAAGCTGCGCGCATTGGCCGCTTTGATTATGAGGCTATTTTCAAGGCTCCTATTGATTGAGATTGTGTGGGTGAAGGTTTCACTTGTACAACGTGTGAAGTGCAATCGATTTTTTTTAAACAATATTTTATGTAAATGTCATTTATTAGCTGCCACTCAGTTTCTGAACAGGTACAATTTTTTTGAAGTGAAAACTTCTTTAGCACCGTTTTGATTTGAAACTCGATGAAACGAAAAATTGTGACACCAAAAAGAGATAAACACATACATCTTATAACTTCTTTAGCACCGTTTTGATTTGAAACTCGATGAAACGAAAAATTGTGACACCAAAAAGAGATAAACACATACATCTTATAACACCCCCGTACACACAAGCCCTGCTTTTTTATGGGGATAAATCAAATATGTACACATATTATGTAATTAATTATTATATTGAATTTATTGTAATTTATGTATCTTTCTCTGAATAAAAAAAAATTAAATTAAAAATCTATAGGAGACAGTAATAAAATATTTATTTAATTCACGGATACTCGGTTCCAATATAATCCGATAAATCCACGGTCCCACGCAAGTCTCCTCTGGTGCAGTGGCCGAAACTCCACCAGAGGAGACTTGCAAAACTTTCTGGTCGAAACTCAGCGGCCAGACGTTTAGCAGACTAAGGATCAAATCCTACAAAATCCAAAAAAAAAACGTTTTGTAAAATCGATATCCAATCTTCAAACCACTCCAAAATGAACAGGGAAAAGAAAACACAAAAGAAAGCAACATCTAGCTACTCCGAAGAAGAAAACACAAAAACTAATAAGATGACCAAATGTATAGGAAAATGTGCACTCTAGAATTCGACGACAAAAATATGGAAAAACTCATCCTTCACGTTGATAAAAAAAAGTGCTCTTGCCTACTTTAGTTTTTTAGTTAACTTGCACACTCTGATTTATTATATTTCTTTTATGAAACTCCACACAGGAGGCCCTGAAGAAAATAATGTCCCTAAGGGTCTATGACATCTTTGGGAATGCCGTGTGGAAGGTCTTTTTAAGGAATGTAGAAAAAGTTGTGGGAAAGAAGAGGTATGAGGAGTGGGTAAGAATATGGGGGTTGGTATATTCAGGACTGACGGACGTATAAATCCGTCCCTCCCACTGCGGTGCAAGGCGATGGGTCAAAAGAGTGCAGCTGAGAGGTCAAAGAGTCTTCATCAATCGGCGTCTTCTGATCCAGCCTGCCACTTAGTTGTTGGGCGGACCCACACTCCGCCAAGATCAGGACAAACTTCACCCCATGAACCCTGCTAAATCACAAAACATAGCGATCAACTTGGGGAGACCTACGGTAGAGGTATTGGTTGTCTAATAAGTGGTTGGTTGTCCAAGATGGTATCCACAACCGCCTCCCAAATTAAATATATTGAATTTATCTTCCGTTTGATCGATGGGCGGTTTAGGCCCTACAAGATTTAAAGAAGTAAATTTGTATGGTTGTAAACATAGTTCGTTGAAGATAGTAATTTTTCATAATAAGATTTCAACAATTTATTATAATACAATTTTGACAGCCTCCGTGGTCGAAGGTTAAGATTCTCAACTATGAATCCGGAGGCCGCGAGTTCAAATATCGGGGTGCAGATATAAATTTGATTTAAATAATTTGTGTTGTTTCTCATTAAAATTGAAAATAATAATAAATTTGAAAATAATTTATTTGTGGCACCTTCCACAGTGGAAGATACTCTTAGTATTCCCTAGGCAAAAGACCATCATTCAGAATTGAAACGTTGCTTAAAATGGCTTTGGCTGTATTTGGTGACCATACCTGTACAGCCCCTCCTTCCGCCATCACTTCTTTCCCACCCGAATACCTTCAGCGTCACAACATACCCAAGCGATGATGCCATAGTCTCACTGGCTCCAGAATCTCTATTATAAAACAATATTTGAAGAATTATGTAACTATAAGATCGTATAAGCATATTTTTAAATATAAGAAGGTGTTGCTAGCGTACAAGTTGTGTAAGTACCTAAATATATATTTAATATATTATTATAATATAAAGGTGACTGAGCAATAAATTCAAATTTTGAGCATTGATTTTTTTTATTCCCATTATTATTAGTTCAGAGTTCAGCCGCCAGAGCACGAGCGGAGCGCCCCAATCGCGGGCCGAATTGAGCGGTTATTATTTTAAATAAGCGCGCACTTCGAACAAATTACGCAAATCCGAATTGCTAGTATTATCATTATATTGCCGCACTGAGATGGCTCGGATAATGCAATGTATGGATGCAGCGAAACGATAAGATGATCCATGATTATTATAACTACAAATTACAAATACATCTACTATTCTTCACAAAAAAACATTTCAAAGACTGGATCAAACAAGTTATTCACTTATTTTACTCAAAAAATTATAGCACCTAACCAAACATAACCCAATCCAAACATTTAAAAATAATAAAAACTTTGTTTCGGAACAGAAAATATTACCACAGCATTATTTATACCAGTGGCGTGTGGTTCATAGAAAAATATACCTACCTGTGTAGATATATTTTTTATCTGTGTAGGACAATTATTTATCTTACACATAAACTAGATGCTAAGAATAACTATATATACATCGTAACTGCTACTAATCTTTAATTTATGTATACGATACTGCCGCCATGGGTCGACCCACAGTGCCCTAATTGACAATATCAAGGAGGATACGGTGTTTCTGCTTATGTCGACAGAATAGCACTTAATTCTAAATATAGCAACACCTAAGCACAGGTTCTCCTAGTGAGGTGTTCACAAAACACTACTACTAACCTATTTACATACAGTTACTGATCATTATTTTTTTTTATTACTTAAACATATTATTATCTATGAAACCAATGTAATAATCTGTAAAGTGTGTGTTTGAGAATATAAATAAATAAATCATGATTATTATATTAAATGCAGACCCGTCTACACGTTGCTGTAGCTAACGAAATAAAACGCCATCTACTGACAACCCCATTATCCAACGCCATCTGTTAATTTGCATAAACACCAAATCCACACAGCCTGCATGCCAGCACGCTCCCTTTATATATTATATATTTCAACCAATTTACACAAAACCTTGACAAATAACATAACTAAACCTACCTCATGAATCACTCTATCTATTGGTGAAAATCGCATAAAAATCCAATGCGTGGTTTAAAAGATCTAGTCGTACAGACAGTGGGAGCGACTATGCTTTGTACTGTCTAATAGATTAACAGTGTTACTCATAATCACAAAATAAGATACAACCACGAGAGCAAGGCCGGGGTAGGTGATATTGTTACTCAACATGGCGCGCATCCGTGTTTTCTTACCCGCGTCGCTGTACGGGGAGTTGTAGTAGCTGTCAGAATTTAAACCGACCGGTCACCAGGGTTAACTCAGTACCACGGCGTTGTAACTTTCGAAATGGCGAACTTTTACGAGAATCTTGACGTTTTGAATGGAGCATTGGCAAATATTGACCGTATTCGCGGCATTCGTGTACCACGGCTACCGAAAAGGTACAAAAAAGGTACGATCCATTTGTGGCACTTAGGAAGGAGATTTTAGGTCTAAATATAGATTTACAAAAGTTAATATGAGACGTTTGATTGATTTGGTGCGGCCGTATTTGGATGTGAACAATAAACGGGGTGGCAAAATATCTACCGATCTCCAAGTTCTTTGTGCCATACGATACTGGGGTAGAAACGAGGTGAGACAGTGTTTATAATTACCTACGTTCTTGTGAAACAAATCAACGAAATCGTTAACCAAACAGGCTTTATTGTTATTATTTTTTTATAACATTTTTTTTTTGCAGATACAGAATGATTATGCCGACATACACGGATTTAGCCAACAAACAATGTCCCGTATAGCTAAAAGGGTTGCAACTGCATTTGCCCGCCTTGGTCCACAGTACATTAAAATGCCACAAAGTATTGAAGAACAACAAGCAACAGTTGCAAATTTCCAAGCAATAAAACGTTTTCCCGGAATAATAGGTGCCATCGACTGCACACATATTAAAATAAGGAATTCGAATATGTTGACGCTTGACGCTGTTCTGTTCTGTTGACGTATGAATAAACGTGAAGTTGGCAACACGCCGCGAAATGCCAAATTTACCGCGTTTTTCAGCTTTGGAACAGAGTGTTGCTACCGCAAAAAATCATAACAGCTGTCGAGTAACATTATGAAGATGAGTAAAGATTTTTACTCTGAGAGGTGTAGTGTACCCCCCTGTGTAGTTACCGCGACTCGGTAGAGTCGTGGTAGGGTTTCATTATGAGTAAGGCTGGTTATATTTAGTTATCATCAACTATTTGAAAAACTGTGCGGATTCAGTTCATGTGTCTCATCTTTTGTGTCACCATTATTTAATGAATAAGATTGACCTGCAGAATTATTGTGACAAGGAACGAATTTTTATTTCCTTTTTGTACCGTTGCCGTTCCGTAAACGTGGTAATATTAAAATCAGCTACTGACTGTTTTTTAAATTCCCACGGCAGCGGCACGGCGATGGCAATGGTATGAGACATCTCATTTCTTGAGAGAGATGCAGGATAGTGATTGCATTTCTCTTTTGGGGGAGCAGACATATGTGCATCGTTTATCTCACTATTATTTAGTGTAAGAAATAACTGCAGCAAACTTGCGACGAAGAAAATACGTTTTTTGCCTCTTTTGTGCCGTTGCAGTGTCTTCGCCGTGGGATTTGTAAAAGCGCTTTTTGGCATCAATAGTTTTGGAAACCTTGTGGAATAAGATGTGCATAAAATTTCATACGTGTTTGGACAGAAAATTTGGCATCACACCGAAAAGTTTTTTTAAGCTTTATTTTGACTGATCTACTCATCTCTGAGTTCTTTCATCTTTTTGGATAGCTTTAATATACATACATATACACCTAGGTAAGGTCGCTATCGATGAAACTCGGAGGAAAATTGACCTAAATGTATTCCAGCTTTTACGAGGTGAATTCGCCGACAGTGGAAGAAGCTCCTATGCCGTGATGGGTGCATTTTGTCCAAATGCGACGCAGGTGGTATACTCAGTGCAAACTGCGGCCATTATAGTCTGCAGGAGGCGTTTCTATTAGACGGGTTTAATAATGTCCAATAATTTGGTAGGAACCTGTGCCAACTCAGAAACAACTTTCTTGAATACTTAATGCTTAGAGAAACAAAATGCTGCAATTGGCAGGTATCACTTTCATTTTTATGGAAGTCAGAGTTTTTTTTTTTTTTATAATATTTTTTTTTAGAGTTGACCTCTCCTATATATTAGTATTATATTTGTATTACACTAATATTATTTTTATACTTATGTAATTTAAAAAAAAACGCTTAATTTTTTCTTTCATTTACCGTTTTCCTACTTCCTTTTTCTTTATTTCCTTTTCTTTACCTATTTTGATTGATTCTCTAGTTCATAAATTCATCGAAATCAAAACTAAAATTCATGTAATGGTTGAAAAACATACATGTTTATAATTTTTTTGTTTCTTTATGAATTTTCTTTTTATTTCTATTAATAAAAAAATATATATATATTTACATTCACAAGCAACTTCTTGTATATACCAACAATTTGTTACAATTTTGGAGGCGGGAATGGGTACCGCCGCCCCGGGAACCTTTATTGGATAATCAACATCTCTGCCATAGGTCGCACCAAGTGATTCGCTACGTTTGGTGATTTAGCAGGGGTGCCCGGGTTCAAGGGGATGAGGTTTGTCTAGGTCTTGGGGGCGGATAACCAGGACACACCGAACCCCCGATTCCTACCCACCCCTTAAACCCTTTTCCTTCCCAGAACTCTCCTCTCATTCCTTTCCTTATAAAAACCCTCCACACAGCATCCCCAAAGATGACATAGGTCCTGAGGGAAACTATTTTCCTTAGGGCCTCCTGTGCTGAGCTCATGTAAAAAAAAAACATAACTTTAATATTTTAACCATCTAAGTAAAAGTCAACATAATAGACAAAACAATATTTCATGCAATAAATCTGCTCATTCCGACTGTCCTAAAACGGTTAAAATTCCTAGTTGAACAGCCAAAGATCATTGTAATACGTAATGTTTTAAAAAATTAATAAAATTTAAAAAAAAAATGCAAAGCGTGCTGAAATTCGTAATCTAGTATCACTTTATTCATAGATCTTCAAAAAGCTTTTGACACAATAGACCGTAAAATATTACTAACTAAGCTAAAAAAAATAGGAATGGCCGAAACAACAATGAACTTAGAGTCATATATAACAGGGCGAGAACAACAAGTACAAATCGGTAAACAAAAGAGTAAACTACTATCTTTAAACTATGGCGTCCCTCAAGGAAATGTACTGGGACCGATTCTATTCAGTATCTATATCAACGATTTACATAACCTTATCATTAAAGGAAACATAATCAGTTTTGCTGATGATACTGTTTTATTATTTCAAGAAGAAAATTGGACGGATACATTTAATGAGGCTGAACAAGGGCTTAGTGCACTTTAAAATTGGCTTAAAATCAACTCGCTTACCCTTAATATAAGCAAAACTAAATATATAACATTTTCAATAAATGCACGGAGCCAACCAATTAAATCACTAGAACTAAAACTACACGAATGCAATGGAAATAATATACAATGTTACTACCCCGTCATCGAAAAAACGCAAAACATAAAATATCTCGGAGTAATAATTGACGAAAATCTTAGATGGGACCTGCATATTAAAGGTATTACGGAAAAACTCACAAGCCTTATATATTTCTTTAAAAATCTAAGAAACTTAGTAAATAAAAAGGATCTGAAAAAGGTCTACTACGCGTTATGTCATTCTCGAATTGAATATGGAATCATAGGATGGGGATCTGCAACACATACGTACCTCCACAACCTGAATACGATTCAAAAAGGAATCATAAAGACCATATCAAAAGTACCAATTAGAACGCCTTCAATTGAAATTTTCAATAGCTTCGACGTACCAAATGTACAGCAAATATATGCCAAAAATATATTATTGAAGCGTTTCAAAAATAATGAATCCTCTACTAGACCATGTATTCATAACACTAGATCAAATAAAACGATATAAAAAATATTCCAAGTTATAAAACCACTTTCGGACAAAGAAACTATACATACTTTGCAACAAAACTCCATAACATCCTTCCCCAAGACATAAAACTAATAAAAAATCCTAATGAATACAAATCAAGAATTAAATTATGGCTAAAAGAGGTCAACGAAAAAACCCTAATGATGACACTAAAAACGACATAGAAGACAAATAAACCATATTTAAATAACTTTAGTCCGCCTCGGCACAGGACCCCCTAGTGAGGAGGACTAAGAAATACAATAATTTATACTTAATTTCACCATTATATCTTGTACTTAACAATTATTTTATATAGTCGCTAAAATAAATAAAATAAAATAAAACTTATTCGTTCGTAATCAAAGTTCACCAGCCCTACATCGACATTCCCCACAACCAAAATAAAATACTTTTCTACGAAACTTTCCATTTTCGAAATAGAAAAGAAACCCTTTACTAAACGTCCCACAATTAAAATATAAAACATAACACTAACCAACACCTCAAAAAACATCCTAAAATAAAATTTGAAACAAAGGACTAAACAGTGCAATAAACGAACCACATTCGAACACGGAAAGAGAAATTAAACAACACAAAAAGTTTTAATATTGAAATCGACGTCGAACGCCAAATAGACCAATAAATAATCAGTTGGAAAAAGAAAGAAAAAAATACTCAAATGTTCCAAAGCTAAAACAAAAACCAAACACCTTAACAAACATTCTAATATCGAAAAAACAACAAGTACAAGTTCAAAGTTTCAAAATTAGAAATAGAAAATTAACGCCCCACCAACAAACGTTCCAAAATCGAAATCGAAAACAAAACGACATCAAATAATAGACCTAGACAGAGAAAGAGAAACGTATGGGAAAAAAACAAAAATTCGAAATAAGCACATAAAATCATCGGCATGATTGTATGTCATTAGGAATGATCTCGTACCGACAGGTGGTGCGGCAATCAGCCCGTGTGAGACGGCCATTTTAATTTTTCCATAAAGCACTGCTGAAGGTAACCCTTAATACAAAAGTTACACCGACTGGCTATAATCATAATAAATACGGTTTTACAATTGAAGCCAGAACGTATCTCTAAGAAAAAGTTCCAAAGAAAAAATGTTACATTACATTTTTAAACTAGTGTGTTCTCTTACCTTTACTTGGTTTACACTGAAAATTATTGTGTCATATTCTGTGGTCAATATTATAACTGTAAGAGAAATTTTAAGAATATGACATAAAATTCTAAATTATCATTTTTCAGTTTATTATAGTAAAGAGCACTTGAAGTGAAATAGTACAAAATTGCGCTATATAAATTTTATGTTATTATTATTATTAGTTGAAACAACGCAACTTTAAAAATATATATTTATAGTCAATATACGAGCAGCTCAAAAAATGTCAATACTTGCAAAAGATTGGGTAGTTTTTAATTTTTAGCATATCGCTTGGGTTGTCACAGTGAAGTTAAAACCAAGTTTTCGACCTCGGCAAACCCCGCGCTTTAGAGAATTAAGACACATTTCACGACGCCAAACTGCACCGTTCGAACAAACTTACTGCGTTAATTAGAATTAAGAAATGAATTTTTCAATAATATCAATGAGTCCAACCAAAGTAAAGAAAGAAGAAACATACTTAATCCTGCATAAGTCATATATGTAGAAGGGCGGCCAAAAAAGCCAGAGGTACATACTATTATTAACTTCAAGTTACACATACCTATTCAACACATTAACTACACATCCTTACTAAATACACTTAAATTGCATTCCCTAGAAAACAGAAGAAAAATAAATGACCTAACTTTTTTGTTTAAAATTATTCATTCTGAATTAGATTGTTGCGAACTCCTGCATCTCATCGATTTCAGGGTACCCAATCGAGCAACAAGGCAAAATGTATTATTCTGCAACAATAATTCTGGGACGAACTACCACATTCATGCACCTATTTCTCGACTTCACACATTAGGAAACAAATTCACCTCTAATATCGATGTATTTAACACAAGTTTATCATTATTTAAGAAATACCTGAACGATACTTTTATGTAGAATACTTTGATATTTAAGGAGCATCACATAGGGGCTTATGCATTTATTCGTATATTTCTATATTAATCCACAATGTAAAAACTTGTTACCATTTTATTTTTATGTATCTTGCATTTTGTCATGTATTTACAACTTACAACTTTCTCTTTTATTGTTAAGTATAATCTTTCCTTAATTTATCTGTATACTCTTTATGACGTGAACTAGTTATTTTTTATAGTTTATCTTTTGTTTTTAAAAACCTGTCTCTGTATTATAAACATGTAATGTAAAAGCCCACCAGGGCGTTGAAAATTAATAAATAAATAAAGAAGAAGAAATACTTCATCAAACTGAACGAAAAGGAATTATTTTTTTTTTTCAAGAATTTGAATATTTTAAATGAATTCGAAAAAAGATGTTTGAAATACCGGACCGGAGTCGAACTCGTCCCATCCATAGCCGTGTCATCGCACCAGCCCCGACCCGTCCCGCAATCAGATTGATGGGCCGATTTGTCCGATTCAAATTGATCGTAATTTGAAGCCAATGACAGGGAACACGTTGTGAGGTACAGACGAAAAAATCTGTTTACCGAACTATTATCTCTACTTCATAACACCTGAGAATTAAAAGTGAAATCTCACGAAGAAGGCAGATTTTCGTTTGTGAAAGTAGTTAGATATTTTAATGATTTCAACTATTAAATATTTTTAATAACTCTAAGAGCCGACCGTAGGAGTAGAGACTTCTCACATATTGAATGGTGGATATAATTCCAGCACTGGAAGAAGTGGGAAAGGGTAGGTACTTAGAATGAGACAATCCGATGAACTCATAATTAACTAGACCCTAAACCAACCAGGCAACTACTCAATATGAACAGAATCTTATTGAGGGAACTGGTAGGCCTACTCATAGGAGGAGACATACGCAGCTGTTGGGAGTGGAAAACACCAATAGATGCAAGACATTCGAATAGGATGAAAATTCTCCAATTCACGGATAACGCCAATGTCCCACTCTGATAGGAACAAGGCTTAAATACCTGGGAAGTCATAATATTGTGGAACTAAAAAACATAGCAAAATATCCAATGATGAACTTTATCAAAGGATTTCTGTTAAAGGAATGATGTGAGATGGGAGATAGCACTATGGCCGCAATGGACGAGTGCTCACGGAAACAGAAATAAATAAAGAAAATAAATAACTCTAACATCTAAAATCCTAATCTCATCGTTTGGGTGATTTTGTGTCGAAAGCATTCGAACGTTCAGAACTCATATTTATTTATTTACTCTAGATTTTGAATTTGTTTGCAATAGAATCTTGTCACACGTGTCGATATTAAACGTCCACGTGATATATTATATGTGACGTAGTGGGTTATTACGTTGGAGGTCAATGTTGCTTTCTTAATAATTGTGACCTCTCATCGCTCGGAATCTTATTAGAGTGACCTCTGCGCACTTTAAAAACTTAATCGAAAATGTAAAGTACGTTCAACCATGCCTTGAAGGCAATAGAGATAAAGACACGTTGATCATCATCATGCATATTATGCAACTTCCTTCGATCGAGGAATGGACGGTAACACCTTATAATCGAACTAATTTTGAAAAAATATTATAGGTAGATTTATAGATTATTTTTCAAATATGAAACCGTCGTGATTATTTAGACTTAATTATTCTCATTTTTGAAGTGTAACTACATTAGCACCGTTGAAATTTGAAATTCGATGAAACGGAAACAACACTAAAAGGAGACAAACATAAAGGAGACACATCTATAGGATTTAGCCTGCGAGATAATGAGATAGAATGAAACCTTACCGCATTGGACGCTTTGATTATAAGCTCACTTTTTTAAGGCTCCTATTGGTTGAGATTGTGTGGAGAAAGTTTCAATTCTACCGCGTGTGAACTGCCCTTGAATTTTTTTAATATTATGGTTCATACCTGTCTAAAGAAAGTTTGAAAACAGAATTTTCATTGAGATGGTGACGTTTCTTTAGACAATTAGTATAATTTTTGTTGGATTTTTTTTTAAATATTGCATTAACAATTACAAGATTTATAATGAAGGTAGGTAGGTTTATAAGGTAGGAATATATTTAAGCATCAACTTACAAATCGTATGATTTCAGAGGATACTTTATTAAATAAAATAAATTAGAAACAAAGATACTTTTTTGGACGCTAGATCTACTACTGTTCATTATAACCAGTTAATCAATTTTAATAATATCTATGGATTGTCTAACATGATCTGTCATGTGCTCCGAAACGAAATGATGACAATAAACAAAAATAGTATAAAATTAAAAATTTTGGCCTGGCTAATTACAAATTTTATTGTTTTTTACGTGTTTTTAACTGGCGACTTCTGGATCCAAAATACTTACTCTGATTATCATGAAGCTTATCTAAGGCTATTTAGGGAAATTAGAAAGACTTATTAACGAAATGGGCGATGCTCAACTGTCAAAAAACGAAAAAAAAACGTAAATACCGAATGCCTTTCTGGGGGTGACCCGACAATTGATCTGACGACAATCAGCCCGCCAACAGTTGGCCCGCCGACAATTGACCCCCGGACAAATGATCCCTCTACCTATTGATCCCTTGTACAGTTTCTTTTTTTCTTATGGATATCAAACGAATTAATATTTACATTATAGATTTTTTTATTAGTCACATAAAGATACATAAATAAATTTAATACAGCAATTAATTACCTAATATATGTATTTGATGTACCCCCCATAAATAAGCAGAGTTTATGTGTATGGGGGGTGTTATTATATTCGTTTTGTTTATTATTGACATGATTCAGTTCAAGTTTTCAGTATAATTTTTAAGGTGAGTTTTAAATTATTTTATATCAGTATTCTTGTTTCTAATAATTATTTTTCTGCTAATGAATAAAAAACTTCAACTCCGAGATATTTATGATTTAACTGTCATATTGTTTTTTTCATTTTGGAGTAGGAAGTATTGACGTCTGTCTAAGATTATTATTTTAAAAGAGTGCAACTATGTTTTGAATATTATCTTTATACATTTGTAATATTTCAGGGTAGAAGTATGATGCAATTAATTTTCTGACCTTAAATTGTTTGAATAAAAATTCTGACGAATATGAATAGGGGTTATTTTTATTGTTTATTATTGGTTTTTGTGATATGTAAAATGTTTGTGTTTGATTTGTATATGTACCGCCCCAACCTATAATGCCGTATTATATAATTGATTGACAGAAAGCGAAGTACGTGGTTCTAAGCGATTTTTCGTTAAAAGCATCTCTCAAACATCTAAATATATAATGTTAATTTCCTTTCTCATTTATATGTGGGAACCATTTTAAACCGATTAACAGGATAACAAAATACGACATATTTAAATGTGCAGTCTGTTCAGGAAATAGATATATTTACTTACACATAATATAACTAAGTGTCTCCGAATGGGTATGCAGAGAAAATATTGGGATCAACTGTACAACGGATCAATTGGCAGAGGGATCAAATGTCCGGGGGGGGTCATCTATCCGGCGGATCAACTGTCAGGGCCAATTGTCATCGGATCAATTGTCACTGAACTCTTTTTGGGTAGGTATGTAATTCAATAGTACTTATACTTATTTTTATTTTATTTATTTTATTTATTAATTTTCAACGCCCTGGTGGGCTTTTACATTACATGTTTATAATACAGAGACAGGTTTTTAAAAACAAAAGATAAACTATAAAAAATAACTAGTACACGTCATAAAGAGTATACACATAAATTAAGGAAAGATAATACATTACAATAAAGGAGAAAGTTTGTAAGTTGTAAGTTGTAAATACATGACAAAATGCAAGATACATAAAAATAAAATGGCAACAAGTTTTTACATTGTGTATTAATATAGAATTATACGAATAAATGCATTAGCCCCTATGTGATGCCCCTTAAATATCAAAATATTCTACATAAAAGTGTCGTTCAGGTATTTCTTAAATAATGGTAAACTTGTGTTAAATACATCGATATTAGAGGTGAATTTGTTTCCTAATGTGTGAAGTCGAGAAATAGGTGCATGTATATGGTAGTTCGTCCCAGAATTATTGTTGTAGAATAAAACATTTTGCCTTGTTGCTCGATTGGGTACCCTGAAATCGATGAGATGCAGGAGTTCGCAACAATCTAATTCAGAATGAATAATTTTAAACAAAAAAGTTAGGTCATTTATTTTTCTTCTGTTTTCTAGGGAATGCAATTTAAGTGTATTTAGTAAGGATGTGTAGTTAATGTGTTGAATAGGTATGTGTAGCTTGAAGTTAATAAATCTTAAAAATTTGTGCTGCACTCTTTCGATATTTTTTATATGAATTTGATAATATGGGGACCAAACTATGGAATTGTATTCCAACAAGCTGCGTACGAGTGACAAATATACCATTTTAATAACTTCTAACGAGTTAAAGTCTTTGATTGTTCTAATTATAAATCCTAGTGTTTTCATGCCTTTGTTGGTTATTTGTTGTATGTGATTTATAAAATTTAATTGCGTGTCAAACACAACTCCAAGATCTCTAATTTCATTGACTTTTTCTAAGATTTTGTTATCTATTGTGTATTTGAAAGATAGTGGGGTCTTTGTTCGACAAAACGTTAGTGTCTTACATTTATCGATATTGAGGAACAAGTTATTTGTGACACACCAATTTTGCAGTTTGTCGATGTTTGACTGTAGGATTAGGCAGTCACCTATATTGGATATTTCTTTGTATAATTTGATGTCATCGGCAAAAAGCAGAACTTCTACATCGTTGAAACAGCTTATGATATCATTTATGAATATTAAGAAAAGGATGGGGCCGAGATGACTCCCTTGCGGTAGACCACTAGTTGCATATAATAACTTAGATAAAGAATGTTTAATTTTAACAAATAAGATTCTGTTAGACAAATAATTTGAGAACCAATCCAACAACTTGCCTCTCAGTCCTAAGGCATACAATTTACTAAGTAATATTTTATGTGATACTTTGTCGAAAGCTTTTGAAAAATCTGTGTAGATACTGTCAACTTGTTTTTTTTTTGTAAAAGATTCTGTAATATAGTTATGGTAAAGTAACAGGTTGGTAGCAGTTGACCTACCGGAAACAAATCCGTGTTGGTTTTTATCAATTACTTTTAATATTGATGGATAAATTAAATCAAGAACAAGGGATTCAAAGATTTTCGGGAGCGCTGATTGTATACATATAGGACGGTAGTTTTTAATGTCAGTGTCGTCACCTTTTTTGAGAATCGGGGTAATATAACTAGATTTCCAACGGGTTGGAAAATGTCCAGAAGAAAGTAAGCGGTTAAATAATGTGGTGAGTGGACCGGATATTGCAGATGCGCATTGTTTGAAAAATATTGGTGGGATGTTATCTGGGCCTGCAGATTTGTTAGGGTCAAGTGAAATGATTTTATTTAAGCATGATTCCTGTGTAATGGTGTAGTTCTGTAGATGTATTGTGTTTTGATATGTGTATGATGGTACGTTGTTATCTGATATTTCACCTTCGTATACACTTTGGAAATGATCCGCAAACAAATTAACAATATCAAAGGTGCTATTGGCTATTTTTCCATCATAATGCATTGTGGGGGGGTAGTCTGTACTTTCATTGTTTAATTTTTTAACAAAATTCCAAAGATTTTTTGTTCCTAGCGCAGTTTTCTCAACGGAGGTGATGTGTGCTTTATAGCATAGTTTAGATAGTGTTTTACATTTCTTTCTTGTTTCTGAGAAGTTTGAGTAGTCGGTGATTTGTTGAGTGAGTTTAAAAATTTTGTGTAGCTGTTTTTTTTGTTTCAGTAAGAGTATAAGGTCTGTGGAGAACCAAATTGGATATGTTCTGAGTTTTGGTGTATATGAGGGGACATGTGATTTTATATTTTCAGAAAATGTTTCATAGAGTTTTTCTAGTATTTGTTCGCTATCACTGTTATTAGTCAAGAAAGACCAATCTGTATTAGCGAGTTGGTAGTTAATGGAATCGTAATCGGCATTTTTGAAGTTGAGTGTTGTTTGTTTCAGTGGTGGTTTGTTTGTGTACATATTTAATATAATGTGTAAGGGGGGGTGATAATTATCCACCGGTACGAGCTGATCGTCTGACATTTCAACACACAGTTTAGAGCTGTTTGATAGGGCAAGATCTAGAAGGCGATCACATATATTAGGTATAAAATTGTGTTGATGCAAATTTAAATAGTTTATCATATCTATCACTTCACGTGCTGGGTCGTTAGAACTTTCGTTAGTAATATAACCATTGTCACTAGAGTTCCATTTCAAATTGGGAAGATTATAATCGCCGACGATAATTATTTTCGATGTAGGATTTTTTGACATAAGAAATTCGATGTCTTCGCAATGCTTCTTGTAGGTTTGGATGTCGGAGTTTGGTGGTATGTATACAGTTCCAATGATGATTTTTTCCATGGGAGTAACAATTTGTACAAATAGTTGCTCCAGTGAGGTATTTTTCGTGCTTAGTTTTTTCACGGATATATTTTCCTTGATTGCAATCAAAACTCCGCCTCCTCTGGATTTAGTACTGGATTTTGGGTTTCTGTCACGGCGAAATATCTTGTGGTTTGTAAAACCAAGTTCAGGAGATTTTATTTCTGGAACGAGCCATGTTTCAGTAAGGATAAATACATCATGTCCGTGTAAAGGTACCGTTACTTTAAGGTCATGCAGTTTTGTACGAAGTCCTCGTGTATTTTGATAATAGATTTTGATTTTATCAGGGCATTTGGTCCGGCATTTTCGGTCAGTTAGGCCATATCCAATAGTGGATTTTAGTTTTTTGAGACATTTACTATTGCTGGCTTATTATTTATGAATTTTATAGTAAGTCCGACTTCGCCTTCCAGGGTACGGTTTGCCAGGGTTTGTCTAAGATCATTTAGGTATTGCCTCTGTAGAGGGGTTTGGTCGGAATAGATTTTGCAATCGGTGTGAGTTAGAGCTATATTTTTTCTACGCAATACGTTTAATACAATCAACGGATCATTAAGGATTATTTTCATTGGTCTTATTTTATTTGGTTTTACTACGCCAATGCGGAAGACGTTGACAGAGTTTTCAACGAGTGTGGTATCGATTTTGTTGAGAATTTTTAAAACTTCCACTTTATCCTGTTTAATCCGGTCCATTTGATTCACCATGACACTTTCGGGCACATTTGTAATAATTAAATTTTTGGCTCTCACCTTTCTTTCTTCTAACTCGTCGGCTGCTTCGCACATTTGGGCTACTTGTGTCCCAGTTGGCAGGGACTGAGGCGGAGGCTGGAGCGGCTGGTTTTCGGAGATGCGTTGGTATGTTTTCAGTTCACCTTCCAAAAAGCCCGTTCTCGCTGCAACAAGGCTTATATTGCCCAGTAGTTCCGAAAGTTTTGGAGATAATTTCCCCATCTGTTCTTTGGTGAACTTATTTGTTGGATCCATTATGGTGGTATGTAAAGAGTTAATAATGTTGTTTGCAGCAGTGATAAAGGAGTATGTATCACAGGTGTCCATTTTTTTTTACTGCTTCGAGATGTGTGGTTTGAAAAAGGTTTAGCGGCCCTGCGCTGTGTAGGCGGAGTTTATAGGCTCAGCTGTCAAACTGTCAAGTATACACAGACAACACACACAGAGTTCGGACTAAATGATCGGTGATAGTCAAATTATTGTTATGACAGCAACTCAGTCTTATAAAAATCAGATTTAGGTAAACACTGACGTTCTAAAACAACTTGAAACTTCTCAACTTCACTGCTAGTGCAATTCTGTGTGTATGAGCACTGTTTTTTGTCAAAAACGTTTAGATTGTTTAACTTATTTAATTTTTAAAAGGGAGCGAATTTAAGAGCGTGTCTCTGTACAGCGATAGTATTATTGTTGTTATTATGGATCACCTGCAAAAGTACCGCCATCTTTGGTCCAAAAACGCTATTCGTTGATACGATAACGCGGCGTACGATTATTTCGAGAATTCTTTCATATAAAACCATTACGACCTTTTGTTCTGGGTACGTGCGCATATTCAGAAATGCACCAATGATACGGTGGATTCAATTACTACGGCCAATTTGTGATTTCATTACTGGCAGAGATCTTGCGGTTTCCACCGTTAACTTTGCGGCCGGGAGGGGTTTTTTGTTGTTATTTTGCGTTTCGTTTGTATTGTTATAAACGTTTATCTGAAGAGTAACTCTGACTGGAGATGCTTTCGGATTTTCAAGCATTACGTGAACCTTTTGATGTTATTTCTTCCATGTTAGCTAGGTTATAAGGCATTCTAATCAATTGGTTTTACTAGATTTATTTTTTAAGTCGCTCGTATTAATCTCTGTTAATCTTTTAAGATAAATACCATCTTAATATATAAAACAAAAAGTCGGGATAGTTACACCATTTATAACTCAACAATTCAACTCAAAAATAACAAATTTTTTTTCCTGATTCATTTTGTATGGAACGAATTCTCATATTTTAAAAGATCTGCAGCGAATGTGTGGCAAAACCATGTATGATCGTGTGAGAAATGTGGATATCCGCAAAGAATGCAAGGCTGATGTAAGCATAATGAGTAAGATTAAGAAAGGGACCCTCAGATGGTTTGGACATGTAGAGCGAATGAAAGAAGAAAATAATGTGAGAAGAATATATGACGCAAATGTGAATGGAAGAAGAAGTAGGGGACGCCCGAGGAAGACATGGCACGATCAAGTGAATCAGATACTTGAGTCGGGCCATGTCAAAAGTCGGAATAATAGAAGAGTATGTATGAGACGATGTATGAATGTGAGTGAAGCAAAGACTGTGTGCCAAGACCGAGTTGTTTGGCGGTCCGTCCTCTCTGCCTACCCCTGCGGGGAAACGGCGTGATGGTTAGTTAGTTAGTTAGTTAGTTATAATATTGAGTAGTGAGTGAGTTCCAAAAATTCAAAAACGTCAAATGTCAATGCGCTGATTGTTTTGCTTTTGTTCTTAAACATAATATAATGCTGCCCCTCTTTCTAACACACTAAATGTCAACAGTCGAAAATGGGACAAACGGTAAACGTACGTCTGCACCCCTCCGCGGGAAAAATACAATAATTATAATAAATCTCCCACAAATACATAAGGAAAATGAAACGTGATTGCTGTAATAAGTGGAAAAGTAAGAAAATCACATAAATTTATATCCGTACACAACGCCATCTCTGATACTGACAAAAAAAAACGCGGATAAACGCTTTGTGTAATTTTTAACTTGATAAAAAAACTGAATTTAATTCAGCTAATAAGTTACCACAACAGTTATTAATTCTGAGGCGGTACGAAGTTCGCCGGGTCAGCTAGTTTAGTATAAAATAGAACCGAAAAAATTAAATAGCTAGGTTAGGCTTCAGGCCTCTTATTTGATACGTATATATTTCTTTCTTTTTTTTAAAGAAAAGAGCATAGTAATGTCGTGAGGCTGAAGGGAGTGGGGGAAAGGAAGGAGATTGATCAGAGGAAAATTAAACAGTACCTGGCTATGCAGATCGAGTCTATCTTTAGTGGCCTTCGTGGTCGAGAGGCAAGGCTCTTCTCTAGTGACCTGGAGGTCAAATCGGGTTCAAATCCAGGCGTGTGCAGTAAATTTTATTTGATTGATTTGCGTTATTTAATCATTTAAAAATAATATAAGGTATATTTGCGGCACGTTCCAGAGCGGAAGATACTCTCAGTATCGGTGTAAGACCACCATTCAGAATTGAAACGTTGCTTGAAATGGCGTCAGCCGTGTTTGGTGACCAGATCTGAATAGCCAGGTAATATAGTCCATAGTCTCAATGGCTCTAGACAGGAGCAGCTGAGACTCTTGTGAGGTATTAGGTACTATAAAAAAATAAACGCATATAAACGGTTTTTGCAAATACTTTAAAAATTTTCCCTTTTCGTATTTGACAATCAAAGATTAAGACACCCACTTGCTGACATCTGATCTTCAAGGTTACCAGCCGTCACCACATCATTCTTTCTTGTTATTATTGTGTGTGGCCAAATAATCATCTCTGTGCGTTTCTCTTCTCCTGGTACCGCCCCCGCGGAGGTCATCTAATCATCGTCAGGTACCTACTGACTACTGACTAGTGAGTACTAAGCAGCATCTCTGGTGACTGCGCGGATTATCATTCGCTGACCACAATGCTAATTGGCCGTGGGCTGAAGACACGGGTCAGGCTCATTGTTCCCACGACTTCCTAGAGACTTCCTCACCTACTTGCCGGTATGGACTCCTGGTGGATTTAGAAGCTAAACTGACAAGTTTTTACAAAATTTCTACAAAATCTGACAGTATTAATAGCCTAGCGACTGCACGGTTGCGTAATCTGGTAAATGATTGGCATCTGGTCTTGGGGAGAGCTGAATGCGAAAATACACTAAATAAGAGTAATTTATTTATTTTTTTAGTTGACCTTTCCTATATTGGTATTATATTTGAATTATATTAATATTATTTTTATACCGATGTAAGTTCAAAAGCCTCTCTACTTTCTTTTTTCGTCTATTTTTTGATTCTCTAGTTCATTAATTCATCAAAAACCGAACTACAATTTCATGTACTTGTTGAAAAGCATACATGTTTACAATTTTTACATGTTCATAATTTTTCTATTATTTCTCTTCTCTACGTTTATATTATTTTAAAATATATTATTTACATTCACGAGCAACTTCTTGTATCTACCATCAAAACTTTAATATACATATTATCTACCAAGTGTAATATTTAAGTAAAAGTCAATATAATAGACAAAACAAGAATTACATGTAATAATGCTTATTTTGACTGTCCTAAAACAGGTAAATTGGACAGCCAAAAATCATTGTAATATGAAATGTTTAAAAAAAAAATTCAAATGCATCTCTGACGCCACGCCTTACGAAAAACAGTTTGTAAACAAATCTACTTTTGTAATATAACCGAATTATAGCAATGCCAAAAGATGGTGCCACTTACGTTAACAGCTGGCATGAAGAATATCCCCTGGCAGGCGTAAGTACCTACTACTCGATTTGTAATTTCGTGAATCTCTCCGGATACATTATTGTAACTGGAAGTTCTGAATAATAATACCACGCCTCTATTTATTATACATGACGTCATTGCTTCTAGCTGTTACTTTGCCCAGGTGACTAGCTGTCACTGGATCCCAGTGGATCCGAGGAACCGGCTATTTTTCTAACCATATGCTATAAAATGGATGAGTTGTTTGTTTCCAACCATGCATACGTAACATAAATATGAATAAATAATCTTAATCGTATAAAAACCCAATTCTTTTAATATTGTTTTAGTGATTCAATCAAATATTGCATTGAGAGTGTAGTTTTTATATTTGCAAGACCATTTATTTATAATAATAATAATAACATAGAATTTACATTGCGCAGTTTTGTGATATTTCACTTCAAGTGCGCTTAATTATAATATAATTAAATATGGTGTTCTTACGAGTCCTAACAAAATTTGATTAAATAATGTAAAACAAAGAATTTACAGTATATACAAAGCAATTCAAAAAGAACAATATTAAAAAAAATAGTGAGTGCTGTTTTGTCACAGGACATTAGATAATGATAATCATTACGGCGCCATTTAACAAGAATCATTAAAACTAAAATATAATATAGTATAGAACAGGAGATAGTTTAATTTATATTCACATTGCAAATGTTCGGGCGCAAACCAATAACTCATCTTAATATATTTAAAATATCCAAACTGCTCTAGTTACTAGAACCAAAGGGCATAAATTATCTCTTTCGCTAAAACAACTTTCGGGAAAATAAATTTTAGATGCATTGCAACAAAGACAAACAATGCACTTCCACAGGCCTTTAGACAAAACGCAACTTATTTTAAATATAAATCAGACATCAATTCTTGGCCAGCTGACCTAACATCAAAGGTTTTATCAAAACCAATTTATACAATGGTTCGATGTTGAAAATTTTGTTGCATTGTTGCATTTCCAATGGTTCGATGTTGAAAATTTTTTTGTATTTCTCGGGCATTACCTACGTGAAATTTTCTAGACATTTTGTTTGGAAAAGTTTTATTTTTAGGGGTATTATTATGGTATTATGGAAGGTGCGCGTAAGAAATAGCGTCCTCGATGCTGCCGAGTGCCGGTAGACACGAAAAACGTGTTCCCAACATTCGGACACTACCCGCTTGATAACGGAAGGTTTTTATGACAACATGTTCTTTTACAAAAGCTACTTAAGGTTTTTACGACATGTTCTCTTATACATAAACGATTCACACGTTTATTCTTTCTTCCTCTTACAGAGTAAGCCCAAATGCAGTTTCACTATTTTCTTTCTTTCTCCGCCATCATCCCAAAAGATGATATCTGTAGGCGTGGAGTTTTCCTATATACCTCTTGGGCGAATTCAATTTTCAAACAAATCTGTTTTTTTAGGTACCTCACTCCATCTCATTTTTGAGCAACCTTTGTTATCAGGGGATATTAACTAGGAAAACGATTCTATGCTATTGGAATTCAGACGATCATCTGTTAGTCGAACTATGTCTGGTGTAGTTCTACTTGACAAGTGATTCGTCTGCATAACAATGGCTATGTGTTTTTCCTTTAATCCTTAAAAGCAAAACAACCTTTGATGAAATGAACACCAAGATGGAAATCAATTTGCACTGAGCTCTGACGCACCGTGACTCCAACAAAAGATCCGTGGACAAATCCAATAGTCTTGAATTATCAAGCGATTGCACAACCCAATCAACTCTGACATATTCTATTCGCTACAGGACCATCAGCCAGGGCCTATTCTGTTACTTGTAGAAATTTAAACCGACTTAGCAGTCTTCGAATGAAAAGTTTTTTGGGCTCTAAAATGGAATCTACAAAATTAGCAAATACCATAAACTCAATAAACGATTTGAGCTTCAATTTATCGAAAGATTCTGCTGGTCCCAAAGATTGCAATGGGATGGTCATAAAAAATGAATGCCAGTTGACAGGACATTGACTAAGTGACTTTCATAGTAAAGATACCTAAAGGTAGACTAAATTAGAGATAATCTGACTGCCTTAAAGAAGATGGGAGCAGGGTGGTAATACCCAAGGACTGGAGATGAATGAAATTGAGTGAAAAATCACTTTGCAAGAGCTAGATATGTTTTCGTTAAAATATATATTTTTTAAGAAATTGAGGCACGAAATAAATTATCGATTTTCGGAAAAAAATTAAAAAATTAAAGCATAAAATTCAGGAATGTAGTACATATCTAATATTTAAATATCTGTGGAATAGTGCCATTTAGATTTTAACCTTCTCTTCTATAGAAAAGTTCATAACTCATTTTGACCAAAAGTGGAGACACAATCGGGTCTACAAGAAACACGCTCTAAGCTTTTTATGGGAAATATACAGTGTTCGTGCTTTTTGAAATGTGTTATCTTTTTATGAAAGTCTGAAATCTGATAAATATCTTAAAATAAAAATCTGCTAGTGTATTTATGTCGACGCAACGACTGTTGGTTTTCCTTTAAAATTCCGAGTTAGAGCGTAAGTAGAAAAAACACTTTGGGGTCTCAGGATCATAAATGTTCAGAAAAGTCTCCTTCTATGATATAATATTTAAATATCTTTAGTAACAAAATGCTAAGGTAAATATTATAAAAATACTCGCTGGTTCCCGGCATGCGTTGCCAAGCCATTTAATAAAGAAATTGTTTCTCCCTACGTGTCCTTTCCCATTCGTCCCGTTCCCCTTCGTCCCCTTCCTCTCTCGCGTTCCCACTCCATCTTCTCCACCTTTCCTCTCCCCATTGCACTCCTTCCCTCTCCCAACTGCACTCCCTCCCTTCCACATATGCCACCTATTTTAATTTTTTTAAACAAATTTCATAATACCAGAGCTCGCCAAAAACTTTGTCCTGATAGTAACGAACACAAAAAAAAATCCAATTTAGTGTAGTCGTTCGGAAGTTATGCGCGTACATACATTTCGGCGATTAATTTTTATTTACATAAAAAAAGGAAAATACAGTACCTAGCAGAATAGGCCTTTTAGATCAATTCATACTACACTACAGACGTAGGAAATAGTAGGTAGTACAAACATTTACGGCACAGTGTACACTTGTACAATGTACTGAATGTACGGTGCAGCTCGCCGTGAAGTGCTGAAAGCCGAATTAACATTCCTCCCGCGGTACAACTGCCGTTTAACGAGGTACAATTGGATCGCTGCCGGAATTACAGCTCTACCTAGGCACACTGGCATGCTGTCACACCGTCACACCGTCACGCAGCAAGGAGAACGTCTCAGGATCAGCTGTCTCTAAATATATTCAATTTAAAGACAGCAAGATGTCCTCGCCGGCGAATTGGACTAGATGGAACGAGACCATGCGGATTACATTCCCAACAAAATATTGGCATGTTTTATTGGCGTTCGCTATGGGTCTGATGATGTCGATCGTCCACACAGTTTGGTAAACTATAGAAAAATGGATCTACACTTATAAGAAGCATGTTGTTCATCAATTCGATGTTTCAGTACAATCTGTAGTCATGACGGATTTTTGAATTCCAAAACCAGTTTTTTAACCTACGAGTATTATCAGCCGATACTCTCCAGAGGATGAAATGCCACACAACACGATGCTGAAAAACGTTTTTCTTCGTAGCGTTCTATCTTATAATATCTCACAATCTCACCCACGTGGACCCAAGAATGGACAAAGTGGAACGAAGCATTTGGCTTGATCCGGTTGATTTAAAAAACTACTAACACCGGATGATCGGTTCTTTTTTCAAAAAATAAGAAGTAAAATAGTGCACCCATTACAATGTATTATAGTTTTTATGCTCCAGCATATAGAGACTGTCAACAATTTTGAAAGAAATGCGTTCACTTGAGAGAGAATAAAATCAAACAAAAACATTTGAAAAATTTCAACAATTTGCGTTAACTCTAAACCTAAACCTACGTTTAAGAGGCCTTTGTTGATCTTTTACAGTTCGCTTATAAACCGTTGAGATTGAGTTTTTATCCATTTCAATGATTTTTATTAGATGGTTGTCTGGCTTTACTTGCCAAGTATGGTCCAAAGAAATTGGAACCAAAGAAATAGACATACATTTAAAAATGTGGAATAAAATCATTTCCTGCCTAAAAATGTATTTTTAAGTTGGTACTTTATCGCTTGTCTGAATTCTTGACATGCCTATTAGTTCCAATTTCTAAATTGCATAATTTTCTGATTACATTATATAGAGGTAACTAAAATTCTAAGCAAATCCAAGTTACAATCACATACAGACCCACAACGATAATGATGATGATGAAGTGCTGAAATTAGTAAATATTTCTGTAAACCTATTTTCAAGACATATTCTCACAATCGCCATCGGTCAACGAACATCTATGGACTTCTGGACGAAGATCTTCCCAAGTTTTTTTCACTCTTTTGATACCTTGCATTTCGTCGTCACGTCTTGTTTCCGCCAAACTTGTTTATCTGGTCCTTTTAGTTCTTTCTAAGCGCTTCTGAATGGCTCTTGAGACTTGTCTAACGTATGCTCATCCTAATGAGTTATATTATGTCCTGATCGGTGCCATTTGCATTTTTGTCGAATTCTGTCTTAATCTAAGGTTTTTTTTATCGGGTTAAGTTCGATGTGTCATAATTTATCAAACGATTATTGGAATACTTCCCCACCTTCCTTTGCCCCATCTTTGTTCATATAGAAGCTGACAACACTAATGCAGCAAGTAACTCACCAATTACTCGCGCAATCACAACTTATACCCACTACGGAAAATTATTACACTTAGACACTTTTCATGATTCGTTGCAAACATACAAAACTAATTTAGTAAATTTTTCGGCGTGATATAAATTGTTTTAAAACTACTTACACTTAACTTTTCATTAAACTTTAATCAGTCAATTACAATTAGTGAGCATATAATTCTTGATTTTAAAATGTTTCTTTATCCCTCCCCCCCTCTCCCTTTCTATCTTTTTATTATTATTACTCATTCATTCGCTAATTAAGCTTTAAGACCCGTTCATATCTCAGGCGAAACTACCAAATGACATTCTATGGACAAACGTAATAGGTACATACAAGACGTAATAATTTAATTTAGCATACCTTATAACTTGTATTATAATGTACTGTGTTGTCTTAATAAACAAATCTCCTTCCTCTTCCCCATCTTCTTCCTCTCCCCACTATCTTAGCCTCACAACGTACCCCAAATGGGGATGCCTTATTCCAACTGGCTGCAGACGGGAGCAGTTCAGAAAACTAGTGCAGTATTCATATTAAAAAAAAGCTTAACTCTGGTTTGAAAATCGATATTTCCACGATATTTCCCATGTTGTCATAAGATTATAGGCTTACAACAATTTCAAAATCATTTTTGTGTTCATATATAGTACGTTAAATTTAAATTTATCATTAGAACACACGACTAGTAGAGCTCAATTGTTGTACAAAACGAAATGAAATCAATATATTTTGGCACAGTGATGGAAAAATTATTAATTCTTATCAGTAGTAATAAATATTTTTATTTTTCAATTAAACAACAATTTTGCACGATGAAATTAAACAAATAAGAAATTGTCATTGAAAGAAATTTGTTTCTAAAATCGAGTGAATATCAATATTAAAACTCTTCTCAAAGTTGTAATGATCTTTTCTTATACGGGACGCCCTGGGGAAAATAATTTCCCTCGGAGCCTATGTCAGAGAGCCAGATCTAGATGGATAAGATTAGCTCATTTAACATTTTACATCAAAATGAAGAGCTACATAAAAAGCTACAAAACGAACGGTTAGAACATACATTCATACTGCTTCCCATCACAAGTTCTGAAGGGTAAAATCTTTCCTCATATTCCCTAATAAAACCCCCTTTCATCTATCGTTTATGCTCTTGAATGTTCTGTTATCTCCCGAAGTCATCTACAGGTACAAGGGAGATGCTGCGACAGTTGCAGTAAAAAATGATTCTGAGATGAAGCAGTTGGTGAACGTTTTTCTCATGTCTTAAATGTAGGAATTTAAGTCGATATTGATCGCCTCGATGTTAGGCAGACGGTGATGGGACTTTACGATGATTTTCTGCTTATTCCGACTGGATGAGATAACAAGCTTTTTCGTGCGGGCAAAAAGTGGATTTTGTGAAGTTGTGCAGTATCGGTCGGGTTATTGATTGGAATGCAAAGAATTTGTACAGTTTTCCAATGGTCTTGTCGGTGAGTGAGGTGGATTGATCAACAAAATCTCTCAAAATTTCATTTTGGGAGGAGGGTATGGGTACCGAGTAATTGTTCATGGTATTAACAACACCGGTTGGGAGCGGTCGGTTTAAAGAGATCCTTTGTGTCGGACTCTCTCGACCCAACGCCTTGCACCGCGGTGAGAGGAATGGATTCATAATGCATGTGTCACTCCTGGGCACACCGCCCCCCGTTTTCTAACTACCGCTCATATATTTTTTCTTTCCAGAACTTCTTTTCCTTTCCTACCTAGGATTTATTACGAGATTATGTTTAGATCAAACCTAGTCTCCTTCAACGGAAGCAATCTTCCGAACAGGCCCTCCATTGGTATGCTTGGTGTAACTCTAAGCGACCAGCTCAGATATGGGGGGTCCATCGAAGCCAGAGTTAAGTTAGCCTAGGGCTAAAACTGTGCGAACTGTACAGGGCCCGCAGATACTTTAATAGTACACAACTGCTAACCCTGTACAAATCACAAAAGCGCCCCACGGTTGAATTTGGCGGCCACCTCTGGTCTGGAGCCCCAAAATACCTGAAAAAAACTTACGACTCTGTGGAAAAAGGGGCGATCCGTCTGACAGATTCTCCTAATTTAACAAACGGATTGCAATCTCTAGGACAGAGCACAAACAGGAATGCTATCCTTGTTTTTATCAGTATTTCAATGGAAGATGCTCCGAGGAACTAGCGTCATTGATCCCTTCGGCACCGGTACATAATCGGGGAACGCGCCACCGCTTACCCAACACATATATATATATTTTTTTTTTTTTTTACATGAATACTGCACAGGAGTAAGTACCAACTGCTCCTGTCTGGATCCAATGAGGCATCCCCAAATGAGGTATGTTGTGAGGCTGAAGGTAGTGGGGGAGGGGAAGGGACGTGGAAGAGGAGGATGCGGAAGTACCTGGCTATTCAGATCTGGTCACCAAACACAGCTAAAACCATTTCAAACAAAATTTCAATTCTGAATCGTAGTCTTACGCCAGGGAGAAATAACACAAATTAAATTTTATTTGCGCAAGCCGAGATTTGAACCCGCTACCATCAGATTGCTTACCTACCCCTCGAACACGGAGGCCGTCAAAAGAGTCTATTGTGTGCTCACCAATAACTGGACTCACCACCATAACTAAATATTATCAATATTATAAATATTATTTCGCTTCGTTTCTCACGCCGGGATTCGAACCTTAGACAATGATGGAATTCAACATTGAATTAGCAATTTAAAGAACTGTCAGTACGTAAATTATAATAATTCTACAATAATTCTCTTTTCCCTTCCTACTAAAGTTTCCCTATAAGGAAATGTAATTTGCTGACACGCTATGTGGGAATCTCGTATAATCACATAAAGCGACTACCAACTGCATTGATGGAAGTAAAATAGTCATCAAAGATCCTGAGCTTTTAAAATGTCCTAACTTCCTAAGGTCTGCACTAAGCGAAATTCTTTTTCTCGAAAAATTTATACTGCCGCCCTTTGGTCAAAGCATACCTGGAGGTAACCATAAGCCATTCTCAGGTGAATAGGCGGTACTGCCATTCTGGTCGCTCAGGACCGACTTTACGACCTTGTGGAACTCCTAAAGCTATCAATGGCGGGGGACAATACTAATAATTATTACAACGCGGTGTTGACTTTCGGACATCACTCCAGATGGCGTTTGGTCGTGTTAAATTCCACAATCATTCCGGGATTTCAGGAAATAATCGAAGAAAGAATCGGAAGAAATCGGTTGACCTTACTTAAAACTGTTTGATTTTGCGTGGTTTGATCTTGTATATATTTATATAAATCAAAATAAGTTCGCTTATATACGAGTGTGAGTTGCCTATGTTATTTTGGTTCCATGACAGTTCATCCTGCGACAATTCATTCTGCGACAGTTCATCCGGCGACAGTTCATCCTGCCGACAGTTCATCCTGCCGACAGTTCATCCTGCCGACAGTTCATCCTGCCGACAATTCATCCGGCGACAATTCATCCTTCCTGATCATTTAGAAGATTTTTTCTTCAAGTAAGTATGCAAAGAGGATATACGGCCGTACAACCAAAATCGATATACTTATATCTTAAGGCATCTTGAGTGGAAATCCGCTGTATAAATATTTTTACTAACAATAATTTCGACTCTCCGAAGAATCATGCGTTAATAACAAAATAAGACATACTTATACATGCAGTCGGCTTAGCAAAAAACCGTAAAAATTCCTACTTGCATATAATATAACTTTTTTTATATGAAATTAACACCTTCTTTTTAGGGTGAATTGACTAATTTAAAAAAAAAACACAAGAGTCCCAACCGTCTCGAGCCAGTGAGTGCCAATGGCATCCCCAATTTTGGTATGGTGTGATGCTGAAGGTAGTGGGGAGAAGAAGGAGATGTGGAAATCTTCCTGGCTATTCAGATCTAGTCACCAAACACGGCTTAAGCCATTTCAAGTAATTAGACTAAACCAATATACACTGTGCAACAGCGAAAAAATTTAAACAAATCATATGAGTGGGGAGGGGAAGGAGATGTGAAAAATTCTGCTGATTTAAAAAATGCTATTCAGATAAAGTCACCAAACACGCCTAAAGCCATTTTAAGTAACGTTTCAATTCTGAATGAATAGGTACTGACGAATAGCAAAATACTCATATACTTATATGTGCATCTACTTAAGATTTAGGAGGCGGACATGTTTACCGTCGCCCCGGGAACCATTTATTGGATAACCAACACCCCTGCCATAGGTCATCCCAAGTGGTTCGCTACGTTTGGTGAATTATAAGGGTTCGTTTTAATTTTTTTCTTTATTCATTAGATACTTACAAAATATGGTTACATAATTAGTGGATTTTTCGACCACCATGCTAGGCTAATGCCCGTGTTATGGTGGTCGATTATATGCCCGTGTTATGGTTGCCCGGGTTCTTGGAGTGATGTTTGTCAAGGTCTTGTTGGCGAATACTTTTCCTCACCTACTGCGTGGCGGTCTGGATCGGGAGAGATTACTTGAGGCAGACGTAATCAGGACATCTCTAGCCGTACTCTCTCGACCTTGCACCGCAATTTGTCTGACTAGTCAGATCTAGTCACCATACACGGCTAAAGCCATTTCAAGTAATCAGACTAAGCCTACATACACTGTACAATAGCGATTTTTTTAAAAGTCATATGATATAACTTTTTTTACATATTTTTTTTCCTTTTTACTATAACACAAGAGCCCCAACTGCTCTCAACCATCTAGAGCCAGTGAGACTATGGCATTCCTCATTTGGATATGTTGTTAGGCTGAAGATAGTGGGGAGGGGAAGGAGATGTGAAAAATTCTGCTGATGTGAATTTTTTTTTATTCAGATATAGTCACCAAACACGCCTAAAGCCATTTCAAGTAACTTTTCAATTCTGGATGAATACTGACGAATGGTAAAATACGACATACTTATATGTGCATCTACTTAAGATTTAGGAGGTGGACATGTTTACCGTCGCCCCGGGAACCATTTATTGGATAACCAACACCCCTGCCATAGGTCATCCCAAGTGGTTCGCTACGTTTGGTGAATTATAAGGGTTGCCCGGATTCTTGGAGTGATGTTTTCCTGTACGATCGTAAGAACATATTTCAACGAAATGTGGATTTTCAGCCGCTGGCTGAAATCGGAAATATACTTTTTAGGAGAGGAAGCATCTGATGGATGCACGGTGAATATTAATTAATTTTTAAGTGGATGACTTATAATAAGTGATACTTATTTAAAAAATTCAAAACTGTCCACGACAGTGCCCAGTTCGTATGGAAGATAACGACTCCACCACGCCACCCTTTCCTTATTCTTTATTTGTGAAACCAAAGATAATAATCCGTTCCGGGCAGGTACAATTTTATTACCTGAGACTCTGATAAGGGTCTTAGAAGTGAAGTACTCTTAGCTTTTCAAGAAGTACCTATATAGTCCAGTCAAATAAGGATTTCACTCCTAAATGAAACGGAATAAGCTGAAACTTTGTATAAACCTTTATTATGGTATTCTACATCTTGCCTCAAAAGTCTCATAAGGTCAAGTGTGCGCGTCTTTGGATATTCAAGGTCAAAGGTCACGAAAATCAGTTTTTTGGAAATATCTCGCTTCCTTTGCCTCGAATCGTATTTGCATTCAAACAAAAGTTGTAGAGTATAAAATTCTCTACAAATTTTGTCTTCATAATTTTTTTATACGGTTAACCGTTTTTAAGATTGAGCGCGAAGAGAGCGGAGCGCACAGCCGTACATGCCATGGCGCAAGGTCAATGGTGAATTTAAGTTCATGGTGCGGTTTTTTTAAACTATATTCGTTAAATATTATGAATTAACTATTTAATATTTTATTTATAAATGTTACTTATAAATCAAATAGTCATTTAATATTACTTACCTATTTCAAATAATAATTATGTGAATTATTGGAAACATATAGTAATTATAATCTCATTAAGAATGATTGTATTTTAAGATAGAAAAATGGTATTTTAGGAAAGAAATAAGGTATTTTGGTTTTAAATGTGTAAATAGACCCGAGTCTACGTACACATTAAGAGTATATCTGGAAATACAGAGTATTCCTGGAAAAAAATACTCCTAGTTAACGACCTTTTTTATAATTGCAAGATGCATCATCAAATTTTCCATCATTTGTATAAATAAGACCGTTTTCTTTCTGATGGAACCACTTTCTACCAAATTTATTCGTTAGTTTTAAAGTGCATCTTGGCAACGACGGACGTAAGATTATAAGAGTTATCATGGCTGATTTGTGTTTTATATGTAATAAGTCACTTTCTGATGGTAATGTTGTAAATGTTGTGCGCGGTATACAGACCATAAAAGCAGCAAGTGTTGAAAGAAATGATGGACACATAAACTATTTAAACACTTTAACTTCTGTGAATGTTCATACCGAGTGTCGAAAAGTGTACATTAGTAAAAATTCAATCAGAGCATCGAAAAAACGCCTCGAAGAGAGTGAACCTTCAACGTCGTCAAGTGTACCTCGCAAGAAAAGAATTGAAGTGTTTGATTTCAAAGAATTGTGCTTATTTTGTGGCGAAGCAGCTGATGAAGGAGCAGAGGTGAAAAAACACAGGAAGTACAAACGCACTATTAGTAAAGTAAGCACTCTCGAATTCAAAGACAATGTTATTAAAAGAGCAGCAGAACGAAGCGATTGTTTAGGAGAGTTAGTAAAATATCGTGTATCTTATGAGCATGACTTGATAGCTGCTGAAGCAAAATACCACGCCGTTTGCTACAGTAATTTCTTAAAGCCAGTACCATATCTAATAAGAAAGCCTCGCCAAGATGGTCAAGTCACACAATCAATGAAAATGATTTTTAACTATATAGAAAATCATGAAGATTCCCAGTTTACATTGTCAGAGCTTAAAGATGTCCCTACGGAGTATATACCAAGTTATCAGACAAACATTTTAAAACTACAACTGAAGTATTTAACTGATATAATGGGGTTGCAATGTTCGTTAGCTTGTGGCCAATGTAATGGACATGCATGTCTCAACGCTTCATCGTATCAAAATGATCTCGATGAAGAAATCGCATATGACCCTGAAGTTTTTTAAGGTTTGGAGATGAATGTCATTGATAACGAGGAGGATGATGATAATGACTTTGAGCGACCGGAAGAAGAAGAAAACGAACTCCCATACCGGCTAACTAATAATTAAAGTAAGAAAAAAATCTTCCCATTAAAAACTTCAACTTGGATTGTACAAATTTATTGATAGATGATTGCTAAATAAAAATATTATTAAAAAATGTATTCCTAATTTCTTTCCTACTTGTTCTAATGAGATTATAATTAAAATATAATATTAAAAATAAATAAATTACCGAGCCGAACCCTCTGATATGAAAATATCTGGAGTCAGTGAATTATTTTCCCATTTGGTCTCTGGTTGATTGACATGTTGTTCTTGTATTGTTTTGTATTTATTATACTTATATAATGCACTTACATAGCGTGGTTTGACTAGATGATCCTTTGTGGAAAAGTGTATGGAAGGGTTTAGTTTTTCCTGTGGGGTAAGATTTAACCCAGACATAAAATCGGAAGCATTAAAAAAAAAACTTTATTGTTTATTTGAAAAAGGCAAGTACTATTAAATGACTTATAAGAAATATTTATAAATATAAAAAAATTAATAAATTAAAGATTTATAAGAAATATTACATAAATAAAATATATTAAATAGTTAATAAACAAATATTTAACGAATAATTAAGTTAAAAAACCGTTCGATTAACTGGGATTCGCTATTGACCTCGCGCTACGGCATATACGGCTGAGCGCTCCACACTCTTCGGGCTTTATCTTAAAAACGGTTAACCGTATAAAAAAATAATTCAAACAAAATTTGTAGAGAATATTATACTCTATAACTTTTATCTTGAACGCAAATACGATTCGAGGCATAGGAAGCGATACATTTCCAAAAAACTGATTTTCGTGACCTTTGACCTTGAATATCCAAAGACGCGCACACTTGACCTTATGAGACTTTTGAGGAAACATGTAGAATACCAAAATAAAGGTTTTTACAAATTTTCAGCTTATTCCGTTTCACTTGGGGATTATCCCCCTTTTTTAGCTTAATTGACTGGACTAATAACCGTGCTTTTTTGTTACAAATTAAAAAAAAAATTACATTTTTGCATTACTTTTCAATTTTAGAATATAGTGTACCTAAGTTTAGATATACAGATATCTATAAGTATGTCGTTTGCTATTCGTCAGTATTTATTCAGAATTGAAACGTTACTTGAAATGGTGTAAGGTGTGTTTGGTGACCATATCTGAATAGCCAGATGAATTGCGGTGCAAGGCGATGGGTCGTGAGAGTACGGAAAACATCACTCCAAGAACCCGGGCAACCCTTATAATTCACCAAACACTTGGAATGACCTATGGCAGGGGTGTTGGTTATCCAATAAATGGTTCCCGGGGCGAAGGTAAACATGTCCACCTCCTAAATCTTAAGTAGATGCATATATAAGTATGTCGTATTTTACCATTCATCAGTATTCATTCAGAAATGAAACGTTACTTGAAATGGCTTTAGGCGTGTTTGGTGACTATATCTGAATAGCATTTTTTTCACATCAGCAGAATTTTTCACATCTCCTTCCCCTCCCCACTCATATGATTTGTTTAATTTTTTTAATTTAATCAATACGTCTGCCTCAATTAACCTCTCCCGATCCGGACCGCCACGCAGTAGGTGAGGAAAAGTATTCGCCAACAAGACCTTGACAAACATCACTCCAAGAACCCGGGCAACCATAACACGGGCATATAATCGACCACCATAACCACGGGCATCAGCCTAGCATGGTGATCGAAAAATCCACTAATTATGTAACCATATTTTGTAAGTATCTAATGAATAAAGAAAAAAATTAAAACGAACCCTTATAATTCACCAAACGTAGCGAACCACTTGGGATGACCTATGGCAGGGGTGTTGGTTATCCAATAAATGGTTCCCGGGGCGACGGTAAACATGTCCGCCTCCTAAATCTTAAGTAGATGCACATATAAGTATATGAGTATTTTGCTATTCGTCAGTACCTATTCATTCAGAATTGAAACGTTATTTGAAATGGCTTTAGGCGTGTTTGGTGACTATATCTGAATAGCATTTTTTCAAATCAGCAAAATTTTTCACATCTCCTTCCCCTCCCCACTCATATGATTTGTTTAAATTTTTTCGCTGTTGTACAGTGTATATTGGTTTAGTCTAATTACTTGAAATGGCTTAAGCCGTGTTTGGTGACTAGATCTGAATAGCCAGGAAGATTTCCACATCTCCTTCCTCTCCCCACTACCTTCAGCATCACACCATACCAAAATTGGGGATGCCATTGGCACTCACTGGCTCGAGACGGTTGGGACTCTTGTGTGTTTTTTTAAATTAGTCAATTCACCCTAAAAAGATGGTGTTAATTTCAGATAAAAAAGTTATATTATATGCAAGTAGGAATCTTTACAGTTTTTTGCTAAGCCGACTGCACGTATGAGCATGTCGTATTTTGTTATTCACGCATGCTTCTTCGGAGAATCGAAATTATTGTTAGTAAAAAAAAATTTACAGCGGATTTCCACTCAAGATGCCTTCAGATATAAGTATATCGATTTTGGTTGTACGGCCGTATATCATCTTTGCATACTTACTTGAAGAAAAAAATCTTCTAAATGATCAGGAAGGATGAATTGTCGCCGGATGAATTGTCGGCAGGATGAACTGTCGGCAGGATGAACTGTCGGCAGGATGAACTGTCGGCAGGATGAACTGTCGCCGGATGAACTGTCGCAGGATGAATTGTCGCAGGATGAATTGTCGGGTCACCGTTATTTTAAGCATAGGAAATGTTTTAAACTTTAAAATAGATTCTTTCCACCCTCGCGAATGTTTCTGGATTATTACAACCACCAATGACAATACATCTGAAAAGTGTTTTAATCATTACAAAAACTCTTACGAAACTGTCAAAAATATCACAATATGAGAATGATATTCTGCAAACCATTTATTGTTCAATCAAAATTCAATTTTCGAATAAAATCTTTGAATCAATGAATTCACTTAAAGTACTAAGAAAGAAAGAATCAATTATTTATTTCAAATAGGTATCTGTGTTAGGTACCAAATTTGATTGATGGTTCATATAAAAAAATGAATGTTTTTTATATACGGAAAATGAAAATTTTAATAAAAAATTGTAGTAAGTAAGTTTGAAAACTGAATGTACTGGGACTGAATATATGGAACGCGTGAGGGATATTGGAGGGACGGGGGAGCGGGAGAGGGGAGAGGGAAGGCATGGAAGGTGGAGGGGAACGCGTGAGGGGAAGGGGAGGTAGGAGGGGAAAGGGTGGCGGAAGGGGAACGGGACGAATGGGAAAAGACACTCAGGGCGAAACAATTTCTTCCTTGAATATTGCAACGCATGCTGGGAAATCGCTAGTTATAAAATAAAATTGATCTTTGTTTTAAAAAATTAAGCAAAAAAATGGCAATGTTTATGAAGGTTTATTTATAAAATTTATTAAAATAATTTTTTGTTTACCTGTCTTAGAAAAACCATAGTTTGCATAATTTTAAAAGTTTAAATTTTTTAACTAATTTAATATTTAATGTTTTCTATGTCTGCAAACTTCAGCCTCCGTGAAAGAGCGATACTTTCCTTCACTCTGGACCCAGAGGATGCGGGTTCAAAGCCCAGCAAAGGAAAAATAAACCACATTTAATCTCGTTCCATACTGAAAGATGTCCTTTACACAAAGGTGTAAATTATTATTATTATTGACCTCTTACCAAGACTACACAGTCTTGATAAGAGGTCAATAATCAAAATTCTAATGTTGCTCGAGATGGTTTTTGCTACTCGTATGTTCTGATTGTTCAGTGATCAGATCAGAATAAACGGATACTTTAAATCTTTCTTTTATTCCACCCCACAACATTTCCAGAAAGATATTATTAATTAGATGGGGGTAAGCGTAAGAAGTGAAGTTATCGTAATGTTTCGGTCCAACAAAAAATTTTGATTTAACAATCTAAAAGTGGTAAAATTTGTTCCGCATTTAAAATTCTATGAAATCCCTGTAAAACGGTGTTGGGAGTTCTTACTTTCTCCCTAGATGGCCTAAATCAAGGCTTACTCCTCGAAGGAATTAAGGGAAATAAATGGGGTAAGACGAGTTCAATTGAAATTTATTCCTTAACAGGATCACAGGATTGCCGCCTCGACATTTGTAAAGATTCAGGATCTAAATCTAGGCTATTCGGTCCTGGAACTTTATTGTTTTTGGTGAATATTTTATCTGGCCCGATTGAACTGTTTCAAGGGTGAACGTTAAGCCTATGTGAGTAAAATAAAATTGGTAGAATTTACTTCTTATTACATTTTTTCAACTAAAACAACGAACTTTATTTTTGTGAGAGAGGTATTGTTAAATACTAAATCTCTCGCTAGGTGGCGTCGAGACAAATTATGTCTACATTTTTTGGTGAAATACTTTAACTTTACTTACTTAATTATTATTTTTAATTGATAAACTAACGTTTAAGACAAGATTTTTATGCTTAGCACAAAAATTGTGCTATTGTGCTATGGTAGAATTTAAGTTATTACGGAGTGAAAAGACCATCGTACTTAGTTAAGATAGACTGAGACAACGCGTGAGGTTTCACTGAACTAGGTCCAGTAGACATACTTTAAAGGTCCGTTTATATAGCTACTTCCTTCGTACACACATATTCTTTGAATGGCTTTTTCTTTAAAAATACTTTTCATAAGCTGTTCTACATTTTTTATTCTATCGCTGTAAATATATCGTGTCTTGTATTTTTAATAATGTCATTGGAACTAACGGCCGTTGTTCCCAATCTTACTGATCAACTGTTGAGCCGAAATTTTGGCTCAACACTCCTCAAATGCACAAATACGCTCTTCCCAACACAACTCTCCGACCAACAGGCGAATCGAGCGTTATTAAATAAATCACTTAGGTGATCGAAGATTCAGATTTATCGATCAAAAGTTGGGAACAATGGCCGTTATTGAAGTTTTATTTGATTTTCCATAATACCAAAAACATTACATTTTGGTTTATTAATTTAAATACCGGCGTTTTAAATAGTGATGGCTAAATACTTCGGATTATTTCGTAGTCAACGGAAATCCGTAGCGTAAGCAAGGGATACAATTCTTTAAAAAATTAAAGTGGAAGAAAAATGGCTATTCATTTGTTCTCTGTTTTGGTTTATTCATAAAACTTTGATTATTTACAGAGCTGCCAATTTATATCAGAGTATCAAAATGTTTCATCATACGAGTACTATCTATGCATGTGATTCTCTGTTTGAAGTGAAACTTCTTTAGCCCCGTTGTGTTTTGAAATTCAGATGAATATTAGATGGGTCCTCAGTTCTAATATAATGCGGGGTAAAGCGCCTGACAAATCTCAGCGACCAGAGACATCCAGCGAACGGAGGTTCGAATCCTACGAAATCTAAAATAAACAAACATTTTTATTTTTTATGAAATCAATATCCATTCTTCACACCACTTTAAAATAAACAGACAATAAAAAAGAAAAGGACATCTAGCGACTTTCTAGTTTCACTTCTATCGCGTGTGAATTGCACACTCTGATTTTTTTTAATTCGGCGGACTTACATGCCGTATTTATAATACCGAGAATATAAAATCAAAAGAAAAAAAAAGTTTTTGAATCACCCCATGAACCCGGGTGCCTCTGCTAAGTCACCAAAGGTAGCGAACCACTTGTGGTGACCTATGGCAGAGGTATTGGTTATCCAATAAATGGTTCCCGGGGCGGCGGTACCTAAACCCGCCTCCCAAATACCTAATTCCACCGGTGTCAATGAAAGATGCTCCGAGGAACTGGCGCCATTGATCCCTTCGGCACCGGTGCGTAGTCGGGAAAACAACATTTGTACACGTTGACACTAACTTGTTACACGAGAACATGTCGTTTCTACACTATTGTGGAAAGATTTTCCGGCTTCTGTGTTTCCTCCCTCCTACAAGGGTCTATCTAAGGTCCATATTCGCTCCATCCTCTCCTCAAAAAGACCCTCTACACTGCATTTCTAAAACAAATACTCCGAGAGAGATTTTTTGGAATAAAACGTAAAAAAGATACTTTTTTTTTAACGGGCCGAATCCACGGTTGTACAATCTTTACATGGTAAAAAACAAAGTCGCTCCCGCTGTCTGTACGCTTAGATATTTTAAAATACGGAACGGATTATCATGCGGTTTTCACCAATAGATAGAGTGATTCAAGAGGAAGGTTTATATGTAATAACTTAACTTAATTAATAAATAAATGAGTATGATATATATCTAACAACTCCTCAAATTTTTCATTTTCTAAGAATTCTCTAACTTCCTCATCTTCTTCTTGTAACCCAACCTAACTTTATATCATTTTCTTATAGAAGATCTGTGTGCATAGTATTAAGAGCAGGCATAACATGATAAATTTTTTACATATTTTTATTTACTATCTAAGCAGCTTTGTATGTATGTATAAGACTGATTACTGTGACTTAATAATAACTTCTCTTTTCCAATAACTCTTAAACTTCTTTAACTTATTCTAATAATCCAAAATACCAACATAAACTCTCTTATTGTAGAAGAATCTGTGTGCATAGTATTAATTAGTGAACATTTTCAAACAATACTAATGAATGTAATCCGAAAACTGTAAACTTCACCCGCCATAACACAGGGTCATCCCTAGCATGGAGGGTGAAATATCATAAAAAAACTATATGTACTTTCGATTTTTCATGTATTAAATAAATAAAAATAAATAAATATGTAAAACATGCTTATTATAGTAGAGAAAAGCCGAGAAATTCAAAGAATATATATTTGTGTGCGATTTAAAACGGCATAGTAGTCGCTCAAAATGTATGTGCACTTAGATCTTTTAAACTAGGCAACGGATTTCCATGCGGTTTTCACCAATAGATAGGGTATTTCAAGAGGAAGGTTTATACGTGTAATACATTCTTATTATAGTAGAGACAAGCCGATAAATTCAATTCAGGCAGGGGGCAGTGGGCAGCGGGCAGCTGGCAAGCGGGTGGTGTGGATTTTATAAAGGTTGGGTAATGGCGTTTAGTTTCGTTAGCCACAGCAACGTGTGGCCGGGTCGGCTAGTATCCTATAACTCCATGTTAAAATAATTTAATAAATGTACTTAGTATTTCCAGCAATGTACTATTAGTCCAATAATTACAAAAATCTCGTTAAGATTTTTTACACGCTTGCATGTTCAACAAATCTGCGAAACTATGTAAGATTATTACCAATCTCAGAACATGGAAAATTTACACTAAAAACTTGTGGATTTCTCGACCATTCAAAACTAAGTATTGTTACATTTCCAAGAACGTCATAAAGAATCGACCGATTATTATGAACGAAGAATCATCAATAAGTATCTCTTTACGAAATAATATGCATTCCTGTTGGTAAAAAGGCAGTATGCGATCGAAGAGGCGAGTCCTTAAAAGGCTTTAAGGCTCGCCTTTAAAAGGGACAGTAATAATTACTATTATTAAAGTGGCGCTATTATTTTCTTTAGTTATCAGCGGGATAAACTTAGGCCTGATGAGCGGAAAATGGCCGGGCGATACTAGAATATTGTCCGCGGTGGATTTCTTTGATTTCGGATGCAGAGTTACGATGAAAGGATCAACAAAATTTGTGTGAAAACAGTTCTTGGTGTTGTTAATTTTACCAGCCGGAACAATCGGCATTCGGTGGGGCATATATAAATAATTTTAAAAACTCCCATAAAAACAGCTTTTGAAAATTATTATAAAATGTTGAAAATCTAATTTTTTTAATATAAAACATAATGTTTTTATTTTTCGAAATCATCTAGCTTAAGGTATTACCCGGTTGCGCCTTAGATTCAGATTAAGAATAAGATGGAGTCTTGTAAATTTTTTTTTAGAAAATTTCGAAGCTACATAGCTCAAGATGAAAAAACATTGGTAAATGGCGGCGTTCTGGCTCCGGTCACATTTTTTATGCAGTTGCATCACCGTATACATTTTTCAGTGTTTCATGAATGCGAATAGGCGCTTCACCGTCTGCATTCAAGAATTCAATCACAGAATGCTGACTAATACGAACATTGATATTCGCCATTTTGCAAGCCACTGCAGTGATGCCACCTGTTGATGCAGAAAGTTTCTATTGCAACAGATTGTAGATGAAGGTTTAAGGAATAGCGCCAAATTCATTTTTTTTATTTAACTTACTTTATTCAATTAATTAATAAATTAATTAAAAAACAGGAGGCATTAGTTTTTGACTGACCCTAGTACGAGTATGTTATGTTTGAAGAGCCGAAACGGTAGTTATGTGAAATTCCCTCGATATAAAAAAGTCGCATAGTATGCTCCAAAAAAGACTAAAAACACAGTTTGTTATGTTATTTAACATGTTATAGGTTTGAAAAAATCACAGTGTACCTTTAAATATAACTTGGAAATTGTCGCGAGTTCTCGCTCTATGTTAAATGAGTCGTGTTCTATTAAATATTTTCACAATTTTCGCTCAATTATTATCGTTTTTTTATATTAACGTGCTCCCTCTAACATTCGTATTTACATATCTGCCTTTCAAACCATCTTTTTCTTCTTTTTGAGCGCTTACTACAGAGCCTTAACTGGCATTCTCAGCAAAACACCCAAAAAACCAGTCTTCAGTTCCCCAGTGACCAATAACAACACATCCTCCTTGGTTTGACGCCCTGCAGACAGAAATATCGGCGAATCTTTCTCATCTACTAATTGGAGTAACACTCCGTGCCTAGCCTGCTAACTGCCCTCTGCTAACAGCGCTAACTCGGCTTTATTTCAGGGCCCTAGACACTAGATAGTACACATTGGGGATGTAGCGATTGAACGCACTCGAAAATTAATCGCGCTTTTCCGAAACTCGCGATTTTCGTATTTTATTTTGGTGGCGAGGATGACATTAAGCACTCTGAAATAAAAATAGCGACAAAAAACGAATTAAAAGCTTCCTAAACAGATAAAAACTTTTACAACGAACCTGAAAATTCCCTTGAGCGTGTCCAACATAAATTCTTACACCACATTCATTTTAAATTGGGAATATTCACTGAAAACATTAATTACTTCTCTCCGTTACGGAGATATAGGAGAAGTCAAGAGGAAAGATTTGTTTGTTTGTTTGTTTGCATTGAATAGGTTTCGAAACTACTGAACCGATTTGAAAAATTCTCTTGGTAACATAGGCTATATTATATTTTCAAAAAAAATAGGCATCCTTACTAAAACTTCAATAATGTAACCCAAGTGTAAAAAAATTACTTAAAATATTCTTTACATCGCGTGCGCTGCGAAAACTATTGATGATAGAATAAAACAATGAAGTACGACTTTGTAGAACACATCATTATTTACAAAAAAGGTCGCAACAACATATGTCTAACTATTACGGTTACGCCACAATAAGTATTCTTTTATTTTAAAAATTTAATTAAAATGTCGCCGCTTGAAAAGGCTCTTTATTTGTATCTTGGTTTTAATCCTTATCAAAATAAATTACTTCATATTCAAGACAGCTTCAATACCTTTATTTAACTTTTTGAATTTTTCAATTCGGATATTTAATTAGAAAGATATCACGAGTTTAAAAATGTTAGTATTAGAAAAAAGTTTCGTCTACGGGCCGGGCGGGAGAGGAGTCAAGAAATGAAGTGCCAGGGTGGTTGGCAGGACGGGGGAGCGGGAGAGCGGTGGCGGGGAAGGTGGAAGTGGAACACTGGAGGGGAACGCACGGGAAAGGACATGCAAGGAGAAACATTTTATTTCTTTGAATATGGCATTGCAACGCATGCCGGGAAACAGCTAGTTTTAGTTTTTTTTTCAGGCTCATTAAATGTATCCGTCCAATTATTTTCTTGAAATAATAAAACAGTATCATCAGCAAAACTGATTATGTTTCCTTTAATGGTCAGGTTAGTCAAATCGTTGATATAGATATAGAATTATAGATAATGAATAGAATCGGTCCCAGTACACTTCCTTGAGGGACGCCATAGTTTAAATATAGTAGTAGTTTACTCTTTTGTTTGCCAATTTGTACTTGTTGTTCTCACCCTGTTATATATGACTCCAATAAGTTCATTTTTCTTTCGGCCATTTCTATTTTTGTTGCTTAGTTGGTAATATTTTATGGTCTATTGTATCAAAAGCTTTTTGAAGATCTATGAATAAAGCCAAACATTATGTTTTTTATGGCTATGCTTGTTAGATTTTCTATGGCATCATTGGTGCTTAGATTTTCCCTAAAGCCATACTGGGATTGTGATAATATTTTTTTTGTTCAAGAAATTGTACAATTTGCTTCTTCATTACAGTTTCCAAGATTAAATTAAAAATTACCTATATATACTAGCTTGTATCATACTTGCATCTTATGGTTTTATATCAACCTAGTATTATGTAAATATTATTTTACTATTTTATTAATGTTAATATTATAATAATGTAAAGGAATAGGTACCTACCTAGAAATGCATAGGATTCCTTTATGTTCGAATTTTAAATAGGTGTTGTCATGGAGACAGAAAATGATAAATGATGATTGTTTTGGTTGTCTAGCTGGGTAGCACAGATTGAAGTAATAAGAAGATTGAAAAATAAGTTTATAATTACAATGTGATATAATATTTTGAAGACGGACAAATAACTTTAATTGTAGTTTCTTTGTCAGCAAAGCAACTCATGATATTTGTATGTCACATTATTAATAAAAAATTACAACAAATATACAAATTGTCTTATAATAATGTGTACCACTGTATCATGTATTGAGTTGAGTTCAGTAGCGTTAAAAAAAAACGCAGCTAAATAATTAAAAATCTAACTGAATCGAGATATTTCATTTCATTGCCGACATTGTTGTGTATTTTGAAGTGAAAACTTCTTTGGCACGGTTATGATTTGAAACGAAATGATGAAACGAAAAATAGTGACACTAAAAATAGACAAACACATACATACATCTGTAGACTATTCTACTGCAGCATTCATAAGCGGAACTACATTGCCCACTCTCCGATACAAAGATTTCACACTATGGGAAATCAGTACTTATGTGATGTTGACATATTCAGCATCAACTTGGCGAATTTTGTGGATCTTGTAAAAAACTCATTCCAAAACTATTCCTAAACATATATGTATTTTTGTAAACTTATCAAATCGCTGTATTTTTGTCTTTTTGTGACTTGTGTGCATTTTTATCTAATTTTATTCTTATCATTTCTCTATCTGTTTAAAAATCATCAGTCATAAACATATTGTACTACTGTAAAAGCCCTCCGGGCGTTGAATAAATAAATAAAAATAAAACATAAAAATATAGGATTTATTTATTTATTAATTTTCGGGAAATGGACAGTTTACATAAAAAATTATATAAACCGAAAAATTACAAAACAAAAACATTATCAATAAATTGGTAGCCGTGGAGAGAGGTTGTACATCATACAAATCAAATCATATTGAAAAGAAATATTAACATTAGAAACATAATATTATTCACGAAACAGAGAAATACTCTTTTATGAACCTCTTATATTTGGTAAGTTCGCAACAAAAAAATTAGCTTGCGAGATAATAAGATGGTATAGTCGGTCTCCTCTTTGTGCGGTGCTTCGTAGCCTTCGGTTTTTCTACAATTAATCTGACCCCCAACTACAGACTAGACAAACTATTATAACTACTTATGGCATTGCATCCACTGGTTCATTGATCACAAATACAAAATGAACATGATGCTGAAGTAAAATGTAGGACCATACTATATATTATCATGTTGGCCACAAAATTTAATACTCGTATGTTTTTCTCAAGCTATATCACCAAATCAGAATTTCGAGGGAAATCGAATAAATGGAGGGCGGAAATTGTAATGACAATGGCAGAATTGGTGCCTTTTTCCCTTATTCGTGCTACAGAAGACAGTGGAACTTTAAAATGATTACAGGTGAGATGGCACCGTACCAAGAAGAACAATTTAAAAAGGTAGCGAGTTATTTATTTAATTTATTAATATTATTTAATTTATCGTGATTTATTTTTGGGGTAGATTTTGCCTCATTCTTTAGCTAACGATTCGATCAGCGTTATATTTACTAACTATATCTTTAATCAAACTGATTGATCAGTTTCGTAAGATTTGTAAGATAAAATATTGTAAAATTAAAACAGACTAAATATTTAAAAAAAAAATAAGTAACTTGCTAAATTAACTAACTTATTAAATTAACTAACTTATTAAATTAACTAACTTATTAAATTAAACTTATAAAATTAACTAACTTATTAAATACTAACTTTTTAATTTAACTAATACATTAAATTAACTTACTTATTAAATTAACTAACTTATTAAATTAACTAACTTATTAAATTTACTAACTTATTAAATACGAACTTTTTAATTTAACTAATATATTTAATTAACTAACTTATTAAATTAACTAACTTATTTATTTAGATAACTTATGTTGACTAACTTTGGAACTATTAAAGCAGGGTTGAAACCACAACAAATAAATCGTAGACGCAAAGAGAGATTCATCAGTAAATTTCCCTTTATACCTTGTGCCTCAAATAGGCTCCCTCTAAACTGAAATCCATATATCACCTCAATACAGGTATGCCCTGCGTTCCTTCGGCCTTTTCTTTCTTCCATCAAAACTGGGTAAAGTCGACAGCATTTTTAATGGCAATACAGTCAATCTGAGCATTGTTTATTTAAGTAATTAATACTGGCGGACATGTTTGAAGTTATAATGAGTCGGCTTCTGGTTTAATTACTGCTACCGGTACCATGAGAAAAATCCCAGAAGCATTATGGCTGTTTGTTGAGTATTTTAAAGTATTGATGTTCGCTGAGTGCTTTAAGGTATTGATGGCTCTCATTAAAGCACATTTCGAAAACTTACACGCTCGTAGTTGAAACAATTTATAGAAATAATATTCGCTCGACGACTGGAGTGTCGGTTGAAGGATAAATAATGTCATAGATGATAATAAAATATCTATAAATGTTCATTATGGATATAAACGCACTTTTTTATAATAAAAAAAGATAAAAATTTCACTGAAGTAAACGGTGGAACTAGCGGAAAGTCAGTGAATGTCTCATACGAATCCACAACTTTGTGTTTATTTATGAGTGTGCTAAGAAATTTGTGCTAAAAAATGTTAAAAAGTGTCTAATGTTTATTTATAAGTTTTGTAAGAAATGTTATTAAAAAAAAAACACACCGTTTTTTTACTAAGACCAGCATAAAACAAAGTTTTTTTACTAAGATGCATCTATTTTCAAATGTCTTTTAAAACTTATAAATGATATATGTAATTGGTTTGACCAAGGTTTGAACCTAATTTGAGAGTAGGGATATTTAATTACATAAACTGCCGTAATTTTTTAAATGTAATGTTATCCAATTTCAGATAAATGCATGTGTATATGCGTGAGAGCCACAAAAAGTTGATAGGGTGCGTTGACATCGAGAACGAGTCTATCTGCGTTTCACTTCGATCGGATGTCAGGAAGTGCGTTAATTTCCACTTCCAAGTTTCCACTTCATTCATTCATTCAATCAAGAAAATAAAATTTAATTTCAAATAGATGGATTTAAAAAAGGTTTCTTTGGAGATGTGGTACGTGTAAAGTGGTATTATTTTACTATTTTCGTTAAATTTAAAAATGTCAACACATTTTTTAGTACCTAGGAAACTATCAAAATAAAATGTTGTCTTTCGTATACACCAATATTATTTTGGAACGTGCAAAAAGAACTCTGCCTCCGCTGGAGAGAACTTCATTCTACTGAAAAAATGTGTTGGGGGATTTTAAAAGCGTTTTTTTCTAGAAGTCCTAGAATCACATGAAACGATTAATTATCATAATTCTTATTAGAGTCAATATAACACGAAAGTAAGTATAATGAACAAGACAAGTTCTATGCCGTTCCATTCTATCTATCTAACAACACCTGTTGTGAAAATACGTAAGTTTACTTTGTACTTTGAAGTAAAAACTATGGAAGCAAAACTATTAACATTAAGAAAACTATCTGAATAAATGTCTTCATGTATAAATTAAATAATAAACAGAATTCATTAATACATCCTAAGTGCACACAAACTTTACACGACATCAAAACACCATTAACTATGGTAAGCAATCCATTGGTTACGAGGGGGGGCAATTTATATGAATAATGGCCTTCCAGAAGACAAATTAAAAAATCTGGGTAGATTTAAAAATAAAATTATTCATTTGATATCCGTCAATGATTTTATCCTGTAATAGAGAGAACGGACAGCTTTTTATCCATACAAACGTAATCCCCAATTTCCTCTCCAGATTTTGACACTAGTGCATGTATTTTTTTATAAAATAGTTATCGACAACTTGCTTGTCGGTACGTTTTGCTTTTTTGATAAGCTACTTCTTATAGGATTTAGGACCCACCAAAAATCGTTAAAATTGCTTAGTCTGAACGCCATCAGTCTGATGTCCAGTACACAAACTAGAAAATGTATTTTATAAAAAATCACAAACATTGAGTATTTTCTCTTTATACATTTAGTAAAAAAAATCTTAAAAATCCGTCCAGTCTTGGAGAAGAAAAGTGGGGACTGCGAAGCCTCGTTTTTGATGATTTTATTTAGGTATTATCAGTCCGAGGTGCAGTTGTCCCTTTCGCTCAGTATCCAGGAGAATAAAAGCAATAGTGACAGCAACAGTTTGGTAAAATACCTATTGATGAAATTTCTCAGTGACCTGATTTCCTCTTAACCAACAAAATAATGAAAGTGAATAATATTGTTTTGTAAAGTAATGTAACGTAAAATATATTTCGTTCTATTGTTTCTAGTCAATAATTTATAATATAAAAATTATACATTATGAAATATTCGTTTGTAAACATCCTTCAGTAGGTATAGGGCGTCCCCTTGTCCCCTTGTCCTACCTCCCAACATTAACAGACCTCATCGATGCTTTCAACAACCTGCCGACAAGATTAACCATTTTCTATCTGCGTTAAAAAACTCACTATTAATAATATTGCAAAAAATATAAATAAATAAAAAGAAGATATTCTTCCTTTTAAGGGGCGGAATTTTTGTAGCAGTAATAACCGTATCCAACGTCCATATTAGTGACAACATTTATGCCAATCACAATAAACATTTTTTGCAATAATTGAACTTTTTATTACTCGTTCCCAGGGGAGAAAGACACTGCACCGAGGTATGGTCACTCAATGCTATGGATGATAAAAACAGATGCTTTCGATAAGGTTATATTGCGCATTAGTACTTGATATGATTTTTATGTGTTGTGAGAGTTATACGAGAGAATCTATAAGAGAGAGTTATGACGTCCCTACGGAGAAAAAGGGGAGAGTTGGAATGTATCCGGATATTTAGATATAGTCACTAAACATATTACGCAATTCTATGTTCTATATATTTAGGAAAGTCAAGGACGGATATTCTCGCTACGTTTGGTGACTCAGAAGGGGTCTCCGAGATCATAGATGGCGTATACTTGGCCAACTACTTTTTGAGACCTTTTGACGTCTCCAGCGGGACTCTCTCGATCTATTGCTTTGCACCGCAATGGGAGGGATAGAATGATTTTTCTCCTCAACCCACTGACCCCTAGATGCCTAACCACCCCTAATAACTTTTCCTTTTGAGAATTTCCTATCCTTCCTTTAAAATGACCCTCCACACAGCATCCCCAAAGATGGCATAGGCCTTGGGGGAATTATTTTCTTCAGGGCCTCTTGTGTTAAGCTATTGTAAAAAAAAGGACCCCGAAAAACCTAATTTTACTTGTTTCATGATTAAATTTTCCGTAAAAAAAAATTTGTTTGTCATTATGATTTTTCACATCATTTTTCCTGTCCGCTGAGTAAAAAAAACAATTATTAAGAACAAATTTACATAGTACAAAAATATAAATACGTAAATATTAATTAATAGGCACCTTATGACAAACCATGTGTTTGGCTTAGGCTAGTACCTTACTAAGTATTTGAATCTTTCTAAATTTAAAAAGGCAAACAAAAGCATTAAAAAATACTTCAAATCTAAAAATTCGTACATTTAATTTAAAATTAATAACCGTGCAACATTTACTGCTATCATTGTTAGGTACCAAATAATTTGTTACAAAACTTTGTATAAAAGGAGCGGTGATTGGTCAAACCATTGCACATGCGTAGTTTTAAAAGAATTTAGAGAAAAAAAAATCGTATTTTTTGAGATACGCGATGTTATAATGTGAGCGACGAAATGTAAGTCACATTAGAAAAACCAAGGTTCCAATCCCTGGCAACGTCGGACAAGTTACACCAGTGTAATATATTTCCCAACAAAACATATAATTTGTAATACGAGCTTGTAATAAATGCATTACCTCCTAATGCCATTATGGCACTCTTTGCGCTTTCTGCAATTGCGCGTCTTTTGTGGCTCTTCCTTTTAGGAATAAGTTCGCCTCCTAATTGAACTATGGGGAAGATAGCTGGAGAAGAAAATGATTGCGAACAAAGCGGCATCTGTTTGAGCTCCGGCGAATGAATAATAAAATCGCATTTATTATTACAATCGCGATATTCCGATCGATTCAAATGAAAATGGATGTCCGAACGGGCTCCATTATTGGACATCCTTAATACGGGAAGAAAAACTCAGATAAATATGGATATATTCGATTGAATTTGCGGATAAGATGCTTTCGGAACAAAATGATCGTTTATAATTATTTGTGTTGTCGTGTTATTACTAAGTCTTTATATATGTTACGGACGTGGAAACTGGACTAGCTGCATTGAATGGAAATCGATTAGCCAACATTAACATGAATCAATGTGACAAAGAGAGAAATACCTAAAATCCCAGTAGGTACGAAATTAAGTTTCATGAGTGTAAGTATTAAGTGTAAGTATCGTTTTTTTTTTATCGTTCAACAGTTTACAATGAGAATAGATCTTGTATACCTACAGAAGAAGAACTATTACTTATTACTTTTTTTGTCGATATTTGTTTTACAGGGAAATCCCCCAACTGTTATTCCATACCTTATAACAGATTCAGCTAGAGATAAATAAATTATTCTAAGTGTGATTACTACTTCATAACTTTTAATTTGGGAGGCTGATAAGGGTGCCGCCGCCCCGGAAACCATTTATTTACTGGATAACCAACAACCGTGTCATGGGTTATCCCAAGTGGTTCGCCACATTTGGTAACTTAGCAAGGGTACCCGGATTTACGGGTTGAGGTTTTTCTAGGTCTTGCCGTCGAATGCGTTTACCCACCTACTGCAAGGCGGGCCAGATCAGGAGAAACTGATTGAGGGAGACCTAATTTAGAGCTCTCTAGCAGGAACATCGCCTTGCACCGCAGTAGGAGAGATGTATTCATACATCCGTCATTGCTGGAGTCGCGGACCCCCAGATACCTAACCAACCCTCATACCCTTTTCCTCTAACGAACTTCATCTCCTTCATCTCCTCCTTCAAAAGTCTCTCCACACAGCATGATCAAAGATGATATAGGTCCTGGGGGAAATTATTTTCCTCTAGGCCTTCTAAGTGGAGCTAATGTAAAAAAAATACAACGAAAAGCCATACAATGTGTTAATTATTTTATTAATATAATCACAACAAAAGGTGTTCGTTATAACCATTTTTTTAGATCAGTTCTACTACTAAACCGATGCTGCAGTGTTTTTATTACCAGGGTGTCGTCAAGTATGGAAAAATAATTTGCACAATAAATGCCTAATTTGATTTATTTTCTCAGATTGTTACTTATTTTAACACTGATATAAATATTTAATGGAAATTTTAAAAACCTTTTTTCACTCGGCCAAATATTGTTCGATCATTGAAGTGCTGGAATTTTTGGAGAGATGTCGTTGAAAACCTGATGTCAGTTATTATCATAACCAATGAGCCAAAACAAGTCGATAATGATTCGAATTGCGTAAAAAATATAAAACTCATCCCTGGGCGCACAAACAATCGTCTGTTAACAATATGAAATTACAGGATTGCGGTTTAATTCCTCAGTTTATGACGGCAACTTCAAACAATGGATCGAGTCCTTAATCAATTTGTTTCCCTTATATGTAAAAAAGTCTCCTTTTCCAGTTTGAGCTGCAACATACAGCATCTCGATCTATCCGATACCATTATCATTTTGATCAATGGCCGCAGTACTCTGTGTTCGTCTCGCGATATTTAATTGCGAAATGGAACAATGCTCAGTGAGTACGGCGGGTTACTAATGGACCTCGGTTCTTATCTCGTCGGTGACCAAACGAGTAGTCGTCATTTTATAACAGGATTAAAGCTCGCTAGCAAATTGACGACAAGACGAAAGGCACGGAAAAAGCGGTCCATCGACGATGCGAGAATGTTATAATAGATCATATTTATGAGAAGAAATCACTGAGGCAAGTATATTATGATAAATCAATCCGCCTTATCATAAAATGTTATGTTTTCCTATTCGAATCCAATTAGCGGTACATGATCATGAATATAACTACAAAAACATCAACCTACGAATGGAGATTTGTACGATTACTTGCTTGAACTTGGAACAAGTAAATTAGTATCTCATACCAAGGCAAATAAATAAGGATGTTAAGTACATGTTTCGATCGGCGCTCATGCAGCATTTAATTTGAGTTGCTTAAAGGGTATACAACTCCAGCGTTGTTTATTTTCTTTATGACACATTTAAAAGTCTGATATCGTAATGCTTATGTGCGGACGGGTATGAATGTTTATTTATCAGAACGATGACACTTTCAATAAGCAAACTAATTCACGTTGAACCGATGAACATTCTTGGAAGGCATTGCCAGCTTAAAAAAGCAGATCACAAAGAGTTTTACTCAAAATAAACTCTACTATATCTCTGTTCATGCACGAGAAGAGAATTCGAAAATATGTAGAAGAAATTTCGGAAAGTAACAAACACATGTACAAATGTTTCATTACGTGCCTCTTAAAACAACAATTTACCAGTATTTTTCAATAAAGACGCCATTTAATTTCAAGCACTTGGCCGTAAGCAATTGTCGACCCCCAAACCACTTCCTCATGTGAGTAAAAAGATGGAGATGAAATGGAGAAGATGGAAATGAAAAGTCTGGCTTGAGGTCCAGCAATTCCATGACGAAGAAGATCTTCGAAATGCTGTGACACGTTGACTACAACATTATGATGCAGAAGGAGTTTTAAATTTGTAAAAAGCTATAACAAGTGGTTCAATTTAAAATGCAACCACGTTCAAAACTGTGGAAAGCTGTTGTTTTAAAATATTTGTATTTGTGGGGGTTTTGTATCTATTACTTTCCGAACAAACCTTGTAGTTTGTATGTTGAAAGATGCTGCATCTAGGTGTTACCGCGAGCCTAACGTATTACATTATGTCACACTACTAGTTTTAACCACATTCATACATACTTAATTCTCATTCTTCTGTAATTCTAATTCTGACTAAAGTATGTGATCGATTTATCGTGCCATCAAGTAGAGACTTGTGTGTATTCTCCTGACACTTTTCTCCATCCATCTGCACCATAAATGTACAAACCGTCTAAGCGACAATTTCCTAACCTTGTTCTTTACATTTACATCGGCCTTGCATTCTTTTCGGATCAACTCGTTCGTAAAACGGCCATAGATAGGTACTTGATTTCACCATACGTCCTCTGGGATCTCATTTCTACTGTGTTCAGAGTTGGTACCTTTGTCCTTCCTCTGCCAGTTCCATGCCTCATGGCCATACATCGGGGTTGGTATCAGAAGTCTAATTCAAACATACGCATTCTTATTTAAACATTAAGGTTTCTTAAATAATTCCCGCAAGCGACATCCTTAGGTGAAAGAAGAAATTATCATTCGGTATTTAAAATCGAGCTTCATAACTATTGTACCCTTTACATCACATCTGGCCGTCAATTTGTTTGTATGTTCCGGTGAATCCTGTCAAGATGGTAGCCGTATTTGATAGTACCTTTTTATTCTACCAGAGCACATGATCGTTGCAAGCTGTCATGTCGGAGTGATCAACATTAAAGTTTACTGTTCACAGAATTTCTAGTTCCCTTTGCAATATAATGCAAGGATTGTTCCATCAAAATCTTAATTATAAACAAGGATGATTGCAAGAATCGTCTTTAGGAGTAAAAATAATGTATGCAGTAAGTTTAACATCCGGTATAAATTATGCATGCATGTATGAAATATTTAGGTAATGTTAAATGATTATTTAATCGCTTTTACAAATATGGTGACGTGTGGTACGTTAAACCGTTCGGTATAAATAATATGTTTGCATAATATTGTAATGATCTTCAATGTTCTCTCCAGAAGCTTTCGATATTTGTAAGAACTGGTAACAGTATTCTCCAGTACAACAGGATGCTTATTGAAAGACTTGGGTTCTTTAAATCACAGTGAATGTTTATTGATGTAGCGTAATTTATAATTATACTTCGGAGGACTAACGTCTTTCCTGGCTGAAAGCTAGGTTTTGTCTGCAGACCTCTCAAATTATAATGACTCTGCACATCTACCTTCGGCACTACGCGGAAATGAGACCATGTGACCCGAAGAGCCCATAGACAACTAAAGTAATGCGGGAACTAATAATGGTCTAATGTGATACTAGCACTTTTGGTTCTAGGCCCTGCGGGCGGCTTTTGGTTCGGCTTCGCACAGTTAGTGTTGGTGACCATTTTATAAATTCAATAGGAACTGGTTTTAAAAATAGCCCGTTCCTCGGATAAACTGTCATCCAGTGATAGCTAGTCATCGGGACAAAGTAACCGGGATAGGCAGTGTCGTCATATGTAATATATGTATAGTCGCTTATACTATTGTTCACAACTGCGTACTGCGTATAACCGTCGAGCTTTCCATATCCGAAGAGACAATACAAATTCACAAATTTGTAGCACTTATACCTGCTTGGGGCACGTCCCCATGCGTCCTGCTAACGGAAGTGGCGACATCTTTTGACGAATTCATGAATTCAAAACCAAATGACAACGATAGCTTGGTTTGAAATTTCACTTACACAAATGTGTTGGTGGCGAGGCGCGTATGGCGTGGCTTCAGACATGTACTCGAAGGCGGGTTCTAAAATTCTACTACGCAGACGCTCACGTATTAATATCTACTATTCGAGATTACAAATGTATAGAAAATTGATTCTGTATTTACCCTGTTGTAGACATTCGTGAATACATCTATTTATTAAGATTTTATATGAAAAAATTGCCTTGTAAAAGCAAGAAGTGGTTTGGAAGATAATACCGTGTGGTACATAAAATGTGTGGTATAATTACATGCGTTATTTGTGAGAAAGAAGAAAATTGTCGTGCGGTAAGTTTATCTTACAGAATCTTATAGTCATTCGCGAATTCATAGAACGTGATCGTTTATGAAAATGTCGCTTGCATTTTATATGTTCGAATGATAATTTTATTCCGAAATAATATGATGGCTGACGTAAATCATCTTTGATTTATGAAATGGTCCAGCGTTCAGATTTGCTGCCTCTCCCGCGCTGTGCGAAGGCTTTTTTGGCAGATGATTTCCTGGCCGAGATCGGGGCAGGCTTGGACCGGGTTTTCAAAAACACTGTCCTTATATACTAAATAAATACTCATTTCATAATTACACGTGAAACTAATCATCTAAAGTAATATGGTTTCTTACAAACTCAGAATCAAATTAACTCAGCACCTCTTTGAAAAGTCATTAAAAGCTTTTTAAAAAAATAATTTTAAAATAGCCTTAAATTTTTTTTCATCACTTTTAATGACTTTTTAAAGAAGGGTCTGAATTGATTTCATTGAACCGAGGACAAGCCAAATGATAAATTTGTGACGGATTTCCGTTTCATCCGAATTTTAAATCACTAACGGCGCTAAATAAGTTTCTCTTAAAAAAATAATAGAAAACTTAAAAATATATTTAAAAAAAATTCTAAAGTAAAATGAACGTTTCAATGATCCTTAGTACCTGTTGGAAGTGACAATTAAAGTAGAAAATAATTGACTTGAGCTTAATTTTCATAACAATACAGCTGAACGTCATATACTTTAAAAAACCATCAATATTATTAATACGCTAACGTCTGTAGTACACATTCGCTTCACGCAATAGATACAAATGGAGGTGCTGCCATCTGTAATATTCAAATGGAACCAATGAACTTTTCATAATATAGTTTTCCCGCGGAAGCGGGTTTTTACATGCTAGTTATTATTGTTGTGTTGTACTTAATTGAATATTTATTCTGTATATCTACCATTATTTTTTAGATGAGTAAATGCTTGATTGGGTTAAAACCTCGTATTAAGTTGATCCATTTTGAATTTGTCGACTTTGTCGAATTTTCTTGTATTTATTGTTGATCCTGCCCTGTTCTGAGATCGATACAAAATAAAAGGGTGAAGGTATGTCGGGCCAACTTCGCAATAATACCGCGGACCAACTGTCAAAAAACTGTCGCCAGGTCTGTCACAAGCGCCGCTTCGTTTGCTGGAAGGGACAAGTAGTTGCAAAAATCGACCGGTAAATTTAGCCAAAAAGTCAAAAGGTGTCTATCATTAAAAAATAATATTGTTATGTTGTTGAATGAATTCACGTTCGAAAAAATTGGAAAATATGTCAAAAGAGCCGATTCATATTTGCTGATAAAATCGAGGATGTATGAATGCGGCCAAATTTAGAGTTTAAAAAAATGCAAGTAAACTGTGAAAACACCGCCGCATGCCGCTACACTTTAAATTTTTTTTTTTTTTTTTAATTATTTATTGACCAAGATATTGCAATACATATATACAAAATACAATGTACATTTTTTTTTTTGGTATAAACCACCTCACTAGGCTGAGCCTAGGCTAAGTAATTTAGTAAGCCTAAATAGGCATACATTTTGAAAAGTAAACTACTTCAAACTTATTTACCACAAGAACCATCGGTTTCAGTCGTGATGGACAGAAAAATTTGCATTAAAAATACGATTTTTATTCAAAGTTAAATATTGCCCATATACAACATCTCATTAGCCGCCATGTTATTTTGTATGGATTTGACATTTGCTAAGTTTCGTTTCAAACTAAATACGCATGAATTGCTTAATTTACCTAAACTAAGAACCTAATAACCTATTTTGTGTACGTAAATAGTTGTTTCTTGTAGTAATTGTTGAAATGAAGTGTGATTTCCATAATCTGTGCTTAAAAGTGCGGCGGTGTTTTCAAAAATTAATAAAATGCATTATATGTATTGTAATTATTTCAAATAGAAGATGAAAACGAAAAAGTATTAGTATTGTTTTATCATAAATAATGTCTACTAATTTCAAGTGTGTCTGTTGAAAAAAATTGTAGAACTCGGATTTGCTTTGATTTGTGTCATTTTCAAAATTGGAAAAGATTTTTATAAGGATGTAAATCGATAAAGTACCTATCTACGTATAAATTTATTAATTACTTTTTAGTACCTACTCAGAGCACCTACCTTTTTTTAAGATTAAGCTAACCCAGGGATTGTCATGAGGAATATAATTTCCCTCAGGGCCTATGTCTTATTTGGGGATGCTGTGTGGAGAGTTTTTTTAAGGAAAGAGAGGAGAATAAATTCTGGGAAGGAAAAAGCTGTGTGTCCAGGAGTAACACATGTTGGAATCTATACCTCTTGCTGCGGTGCAAGCCGATGGGTCGAGAGAGACCAACTGAAGAGGTCAGAGGGTCTCCCTAAACTTCTCACGACAGTCCGCCACACAGCTGGTGCAGTGTGTTAGTGCTAGTTAGTCGTGTTTGGTGACCAGATCTGAATAGCCAGGTACTTCCACACCCTCGTCTTACCCATCTCCTTCGCCTCCGCACTACCTTCAGCCTTACATACTTAGAATAACAGTATATTGTTATGTAGGTTTTACACCATCTTCTTTTTCAAGTGGAATCAGTCTGAAAAAAGAGATTGCGTAAAACCTTCTTTACTCTAAACTTACAACATACCCCAATTTTGGATACTATGGTCTCGCCGACTTCAGGTGATTGGGAGCAGTTGGGGCTTTGGAACGGTATTCATATAAAAAATTCAATTTTTATTATTTTTAATTAAGTTACATAATGCTGAGTTTAATTTAACACTTATATTGTCAAAGAAAGAAAACTGCGATACTTTTATTTATGACTACAAAAACAACAACAAAAAATTAAGAAAAACCTCTTTAATAAAATAAAACCATAAATATTTTTTACATCAACCTATTTACTAACAAAAATAATATCTACTGCACTTACTAACTTGAGATGAAATAATGATAAAAGATACAGAACACTCGTTGAAAAAAATATAAAGTGGTGAAGCTAAATGATAAGGAGGCTTCGATGATTGAACTCGATGGTAATGTTGTGCCCAGTTAACAGGAAAGAAAGGAGGGAAAAAGATAACAATCAGATCAGGTGGACTGCCAGGAGGCTTTAGTTGACGTGGCAAAGGCGCGAAAATTATTCGAACTTACTCATTGAAAAAAGATTAAAACTGCAGGGTGGCACTGGCTTGTGAAAAAAATATTATAGGAGAATTTGTATAACGCCATGTTTGAGGGAAAATCGCCCATAATTTGTTACTTATAGCTGGTATCCAGAATGTTGTTATGCCATTTAATAAAGAAATTGTTTCTCCCTGCGTGTCCTTTCCCATTCATCCCCTTCCTCTCCCGCATCACCTTCCCACTCCGCCTCCTCCACCTTACCTCTCCCTACTCCACTCCCCCCTTTTCACCGTCCCGCGAACCCCACCTCCCGAGTTCCCCTCCCCCCTCATTGGTTCTCTTCCCTCCCCCTCCCGCGAACCTCCTACCAAATTTCCGCTCCCCTCTCCCCCCTCCCGCATTCCTTACATTCAGTCCCGGTAGGTACATTCAGTTTTCAAACAGCTCGAATTTTATACAAATTTCATAATCCCAGAGCTCACCAGTAGTTTTTTACAAACGTTGTCCTGACAATAACAAACACAAAAAGATTTATCCAATTTGGTGCCGTAGTTATGCGCGTACATACATTTCGACGATTCATTTTTATTTATATAGAAGATAGAAGAAGAAGACAGATAGATTTACATCTAACATTCATAGCTAGTGACTTATAACTATTGACTAACTAAAACTAATGCACATTTAAAACCAAGTAATTCTTAACACATAAAACTACTTCATGACTTACCTTAACTATGGCTTAAAACTAGAGATTTACAACCAACATATTTTCATTACATACATGTTGATTATTTCCCGGGTTGTCAGTGAAAGAGCATACAAAGTTGAAGTGTAAGAAATTATTGTAGCAAGATTTTTGCTCTAAAGTAAACCCGTGAAAGATCATAATTACATATTAAAAAGACATTTACAAAATAATTTTCTCTAAAAAACTACTTAATAGGTAGGTTCTTTATCATAATAAAATAATTTTCTCTAAAAAACTACTTAATAGGTAGGTTCTTTATCACTTGTCAGAATTTGTTCAGTCAGTTCCAATTTTGAAAATTACACAATTCGAAGCAAATCCGAGGTTAATGAATCTGAACCCTACAGAAAATTAGCAATTTAAATAAAGCAGGTAATCGAGGAGAAAACTAATCGATATGTAAGTAAATACGAGTACTTCGGACTGAGTAATCAAAACACAACCAAAGCAATATGGTCATGATGAACGAACCCTCCCTCGCAAAAAAGAAAATTTATATCTCTGGAAACGATTTTGTAGGTGGGTGCACAACCTTATTTAAAAAAAAAGTTTTATGAATTTTTGAAAAAAATTAAACCCGCATAAATCGAAACCATTCATGTAACAAGCTGATAATATAAAAATAAATTCTCGCTTCAAAATCATCACCCGAAAATTTGAAATTTTTTTCCATAACCTTCCAAATTATCTACCTAATTTCCGTTGAACAATCATCTTAAGAGCCATTAACCAGCGGCCGAGAATTTATATTTCGTCGATCAATGATCTTGCGATCGTACCTTTGCAACTGTACAGGGCGGTTCCGAATAGAAAGATTAATTATTCTCCATATCAGCATTTTAACATAATAACTCAATATCGATTTTATTTCATTCAAAATTTGCTTTGATAAATGCCTACATTCAAAAATGCAGAAACTCGTCAGGATAAAACTATTAAAATGATGTGCTTTTTGTAATTATTTTTTTACCATTAGTATTTATAATTTTTCAATAATGTCTATAAAAATAAGTATGTAATTTTTTTTTAAGTATCTATATTAGTTTGTAAGACCGTAAATAAATAGACAAACTGAAGTATTTTCGTCACAACACGGGCGCGGATATATTTTTAATCATTTTATTTTAACTAAAATTAAAATTCTGAAAAGTATCTTTCCCAAATAACTTGTTTTACTGCATGATTTTATATCTAATATGAAATGTATGTTGTATTATACAATTTTTTTTTTTTAAATTTAACAAATCTGCCAACGACCTACGGTAAAACCTAATTATTCTAAAAATTAACAATTTTTCAAAATTTAAAACATAGCTTAAAAGATAAAAGAACAGTCTTTCGAAATCAATTTATAATTTTTCGTGGAAAAGAGTCAATACGTCTAAAATTTGATTTAAAAATGACAAATTTCCGGTATTGTTCGGTTATTCCCTCTTAGATACCAATTTATTCTAAACGTATAAACTTCTGTATGAGTAAAAAAAATATCGTTTTGAGATGTAAACATAACCATTAGTACACTACCACAAACCCATGAAAAATCTGGGGATGGTTTGAAATCTTGAAAAATCAGTTACAATTTTGAAAATGGCAGAAACAAATTCTGATAAATTATTACATTATTATTGATCGATGAGAGATTTATCGTTTGTTTGAATTCTTCACACAAACAGTTAGGTATAATTTTGAAAACGACATTTATTTATTAATTTATTTATGCTTTCAATCCAGCGTGACTGGGAAGATGTGCAATCCCAGTATAAAAAAAATAAATTTTAATGTCAAAGCAAATTTGAATTGATTGTACCAGAGTTACGCAGGACACACCGAAATTAATATTTTTATGATGATGAAAACCTGAAACTGAGCGAACCACTTTCACTCTTATGTATGTAGGTATTTATGTTTGTACCTTGTACTCATTACTCATTACATGTAAAATATTACATTAAATTTAGTCTACATCTGCCCTGAAAAAGGCACGGCTGTGCCGAAACTGGTTGACATGTTCGTTGTTCGTATAAAAAAATAAAAATAAGGTGATCAGTACAATGATAAAATGTTACAATTAAATAAAGTTCGATAACACGTTTTATGTTTAAATTTAACAAAAGAACCAATTTTGGTATTTTATGAGAATTTTTGTAAAAAATGTGCCTACTTTTAAGATTCATTATCAAAATTGGGTATATCCAATGGATCGCTCCGCTACATAATCGATGTCAACCTTGAGCGCTCGGAAATTTTAAATCCTTCGGTTAGGAAATTTTCTGCCCTTTTAAAAAAAATCATACCTACTGATTTTAATAAGGTGACATATAAACGGCTTATATTGTTAGAGAGCCATTGAGTGCACCAATATTTAACTGCTTATCCCATATTTTTAGGATTCATAAAAAAAGATGTTTTGAAATAAAACTTCTTTACGCACGCTCGACACTTGGGGTAAACTGGTGAATGTGTTACGAAAAGTGTGATTGTTACGAAAAGTGTGATTGTTACGAAAAGTGTGGTTGTTATGACAAGTGTGATTATTACGAAAGGTGTGATTGTTACGAAAAGTGTGATTGTTACTAAAAGTGTGGTTGATAACAAATATTATAATCAATAATTATCAGCCTGAACACTCATGTACATTGAAAAAATCTTTCGAGAAAAGATACTGGCCGCCAACGGGAATTGAACCCGTGTCCCTCTGATTTCCGGTCAGCTGTTCTGACCACTGAGCTATGGCGGCTTATCTAATACCCGCCAAATAATTCAATATATACTAGTGTTTCATTCCACAATTACTTATTATTACATTTTTCCTACTGAAAACAACCAACTTTATTTTTGTGAGAGAGGTATTGTTAAGTACTAAATCTCCCGCTAGGTTGCGACGAGACTAATTATGTCTGCATTTTTGGTTGAAATACTTTAACTTGTCAAATATTAATTATTATTTTTAATTGATAAACTAAGTTCAATTCCCGTTGGCGGCCAGTATCTTTTCTCGGAAGATTGTTTCAATGTAGATGAGTGTTTCAGGCTGATAATTATTGATTATAATACTTGTTATCTACCCCTTGTGCTATGCATAAAAATCTTGTTTAAACGTTAGTATATCAATTAAAAATAATAATTAAAAGTGTGATTGTTATGAAAAATGTGATTGTTACGAAAAGTGTGGTTGTTATAAAAAGTGTGATTGTTACGAAAAGTGTGGTTGTTATGAAAAGTGTGATTATTACTAAAAGTGTGATTGTTACGAAAAGCGTGATTATTACGAAAGGTGTGATGCGAACGGTAATCGATGCGAACGGTGATCAGTGTCATTAAAAAGGGAAACGGAGCATGTGCTATTTTTGCTCATGCTTCGTTTCCTTTTTTAATGTGTTTCAATGTCATATACAGTGAAGTTTAACTTCAGTCGTGTGGTCAAAAGCACACACGTTTTTTTTTTTTAATTTGTAAATGCACGTGTTCTGCGTATTATCTACTGTAAAGTTGGCATACGTAATACGTAGTATCTATTTGGAAAATATTAAATATTATGAATTCTATGTTTTTTTTATAGCCTTGTTTGTTTATAATCGCAAAAAATCATATTTTTAATATGTTAACACCTGATTAATGATTGTAAGAAAAAATCTTTAAATTTTTTCGGTTTACGAAATGTCAATAACAAATAATTCAGAAGAGATGCGGGACATCTCTTATTAAAAGGTGATAATGCTAGTTATCTTTGTGATTAATCGGAGTACCTACACAACGCGCGGGAACTTTTGAAATAAATTAAATAAATGTTTTCAAATTTCTCTTCCAATTGGCCACATTTCGGCAAATGAACGCTTGAGGGTATTAGCAAACTAGCCAAAATGTGGCCACATAAAAGCTGCAGTGGATAAAAATAATTGAAATTGCTAGGAAAGTTGTTTTAAAAATTGCTTGTGATTAATTATCATCATTACCCATTTAAAAACATATATTACAGTTTAATTTTAAGGCAGGAGCTCCCTTACATTGATAACAAGAAGTTATTTATGTTATAAGTTTCCTACAAGTCTTAAGAAAGTTCCACCAATTACGGTTAGCTAAACCCGACTCACAATGGTTCCCATAGCTCTAATGAGATCCTCGAGCTCGAAGCTCGAAGGCTTACGTATAATATTATATAGAGAGGTCGGCTAAATAAGCCACGGCTCGATTCAGAGGCTCCATGTGAAACTTTTTACACCGATCTGTCAATAATCGAGAGGACGCTCTTTAGACGAACAGAATAATTAGGCGAACAGGAGCGGATTCTCGATCAAAATTATCTTCAACAAAATGACGGCCTCTGTTGGCGAGTGGTAAAGCTTTCGTCTACGATTCCGGAAGTTTTGTGTTGTTTCACAATTAATTTATTTAAGTAACTAACGATCACGCCGTTTCACATCCGTGCAGACGGAGAAGGCGGTACGCAAAACAACCCTCTATTAACACACTATGTTCATTCACATTCACAACTAACCTTCTCTTATTTATTAAGGCCCGGCTTCCCGTATTTCTACCGGTTTATTACAATCACTAAAACACTAAATTTTAGAGCCCTTAAAAAAAGTTATTCTTGAAGATAATATCTGTACATTCCCCATGCCGAAACGGCAATTACATGAAATTTCCTCGATAGAAAAAAATCGCATAGTATGTTCCGAAAATTATAATAAACACGTTTTTTCAGTTATTTTACAAGTTGAAAGTATGAAAAAAATCACAGCGTCTCTTTAAATGCTATTTTAGACATCTCTTTCGAGATTTTTGCTCTATTTTAAACGAGTAGTATTCTATTGAACATCTTTCATTCACAATTTTCGCTTATATTATCGTTTTAAATTACGTACTCCTAACATTCGTATTTACATATCTCCCCATCTTCTTCTTTTTAAGCGGATACTACCGAGCCTTAATTCATTAAAATTAATATTTACCACACAAGGGATTATTTATTTTATTTATTTATTTATTGACACCCTATTGGGTTTTTACATAATATATACAAGTTTCATTTAAAACAACAGTATAGCACAAATAAAAGAGATAAAAAATAAAAATATACAGATAAAGCATAAACTCAAAATAATAACTTATATCATTGATGTCGCTATACCAAATTCTTGTAATATTCAGAAAACTGTTTCTGAAAAAATAAGAAAATATACAGATTTAGGAAATGAAATTAAAAGAATTTGGCATTCTCAGACTATAAAAATATTACCATTTGTTATTTCGGCTACTGGCATTATACCTAGCTCTCTCATTCAAAATTTAGGCGTATTAGATTTGTCAAAAAATTTGTACATAAAAATGCAAAAGTCGGCCATTTTAAATACATGTAGGATTACGAAAGATTTTTTAAATATTTATATTGAGGGATCAGTAGGATTTATCGGACCAGTTAGGATTTCATCAGAGCCGAACCCTCTGATATGAAAATATCTGGAGTCGGTGAAATATTTTCCCATTATGTTTCTGGTGGATTGACGTATTGTTCTTGTATTGTTTTATTCTTATATTGTGCAATTACATTGCGTTAATTTACTAGATATTCATTTGTGGAAAAGTGTGTGGAAGGGTTTAGTCTTTCATTTGGGAAAGATTCAACCCGGACATGAAATCTGGAGCACCGTAAAATAAATAGGAATACATTTAATACTAGTTCCACTGGATGTTCCAGTGGATGACTTAGAGAACTCGTAGGTACAATTCATATACCTGCAACCAACAAAAACATTAAAAGATACATCATATTTGTTACAGCTAACCCAATTAAAAAGTAGAGTACATATTTACGTTTTTTCTTCTTTCCGGGGATCACCGTCCAGGAAAGCTGATGGACTACTTTTCGGACCCTGCCCGTATCTGATGAACAACATTTTTTTTAATCAACAGTGGGCTACACAAATTAAAGCTAAAAGCTTATAACAAGGGATATTTCTTAAAGATGTCAATTTATTGTCGACAACCGTATTCCTTCATAGCAGTAGCTAAAGATCAATTTGGGAGGTATGTATGGATAGCGCCACCCGGGAACAATTCAATGGATAACCAACACATCTTCCATAAGTCATCACAAGGGGTTCGCTACGTTTCGCAACGGGCAGGGTTCATGGCGTGAGGTTTGTCTAGGTCTTGATGACGAATGCGACACTTTTTTATTGTGGGAGGCCCGTTTTTCCTCTCCAACTCTCTACCTATCGCGCATTGCCTTGCACTGCAGTGGAAGGTGTGGATTTATAAATCACACCTTTAGATTCTTCCCCACCCCTCAAACGTTTTTCCTTTTCAGAACTTCCTCTCCTTTCATTCCAATAAAAATACCCTCCACGCAGCATCCCCAAAAAATAACATGGTCCCTGAGAGAGGTTGTTTTTCTAAGGACCTCCTATGTGGAGATAACTTTAAAAAACACTTTTGGGTTCTATCTGTTCGATCGTAAAACCACAAGCAAATATCTTTTATTTTAAAATTTCGGGACCAAATACCACCTACGAGTACATGCAACTATTCCTAGTTTCCACGCACTTGGACACAAATTCACCTCAATTATCGACATATATTATTATAATAAGTTTACGGGTATGAGATACATTAAATTTTTGTAATTAAGGAGCATCACATTGGAGCTTTTGCATAAATATACTTTATATTCTTTTTATACATCTAGAATGAAAACCTGTTCCTATTTTTCCTTTTTATGTATCATGCGCTTTGTCATGTATTATTCACTTGATTTTTTTTTTTAACTAACCTACAATAAGTTATTATTTTTATGACATCTGCAATTTAAAAACAGGTTTCTGTTTTTTTTTCGTTCTCTTTTCTTATAATATAATACTTTCACTCAAATGCACCTTTATTTATACCTACCAAATGCAATTACCATTTTTTTTAAGTTTTTATTAAAACATTGTGTCTCTGTATCATCACTAATGATGTAACAGCCCATCAGGGCGTTGAAAAATAATAAATAAATAAATAATTTCCAAAGCAACAGAGAATAAGTCTAAAAAAGCCATGTGCGATCATACTCCCGTGTGGCCCCCGTCTATTTGACTTATTCCCCAACTAATTGGCCAAGCCACATTACATGTGGATACAATTAATTAAACATGTATGAATCAATAAATCGATTTGCATTTTGATTGCCCACAGCCGTCGCGGGCGCCGCGCGGTGAGAAATGGGATACCCGGCTATCCAATCCCAGCCTTCACAATATTTGTTCCGTCCGTTTAACAAACTTATGAATATGATAATACTAACCTGTGGTATTGTATAAGTGTTAAGACTGCAGCATATACATGATATAATCGTTTTTGTAAAAAAACATTGGACTTAGCGTAGGTTAAACTCTAGGCCTTAATCTATCCATCTTCTATACGTATGAATACTATACATGTCTCCTTATATAAATAAAAATGAATCGCCAAAATGTATGTACGCCGCAAAACTTCCGAACGACGGCACCAAATTCGATAATTCTTTTTTTGTGTTCGTTATTGTCAGGACAAAGTTTGTATAAAACAACTGGTGAGCTCTGGCATTATGAAATTTGCAATAGGTTGCACGCGATTTGTTTGAAAACTGAATGAACAGGGACTGAATGTATGGAATGCGGGAGGGGGGAGGAGAACTCGGGTAGGGGGTTCACGGGAGGGGAACCAGGGAGGGGAGAGGGGAACTAGGGAGGGGGGTTCGCAGGACGGGGGAAGGGGAGGAGTGGAGTGGGGAGAGGCGGAGTGGGAATGCGAGAGGGGAAGCGGATGCTGGAGAGGAAGGGGAGGCGGAAGGGGAACGGGACAAATAGGAAAGGACACGCAAGGAGAAACAATTTCTTTATTTAATAGCATAGCAACGTATGCTGGGTACCAGCTAGTATATACTAATACGTTACTCTTTTTGTACCTACTTTTTATATATCTTACCCGGCGTGCATTGCAATGCCGCTCAAAGAAGAAAGCGTTTGTCTTTTCATTCTCGTCATTAAATTTATATACACATTTTTTTGTTTGTGTTTTCCCTTCTGGTGTTTACACGAATAAATCAGAAGGTTTTCCGATGCGTTAGCAGGTCACATGCAGATGTCCGTGTGAGAAGCATTGATTTTCCACATTTACCCCTTGCTTTCCCCTAACGTTACTATGTTTCCTTTGCAATTCCTTCCCCTCTCCCACCCCTCTCTCCTTTCCTGCGTGTCCTTTCCCCTGTGTCCACGTTTCCGCTCCCGTTCCTTCTCATCTCCCTCGTACCTCCCTCCTTCCCACCCTGACACTAAACTATATGAAATACACATATTATTCAAACAACTTGCGCGCCACCTATTGTATTTAATTCAAAATTCAAACGTCAGAGCTCTCCGTTATATATTATGTAGAAAAATAAGCGAGTATGCGCACAACAACTCACCAAAGTTTCATCGTAATCTAATGAATGGTACAAGAACGCATACGAGATAAGCAAAGAAACTTCATTTTTTTGTGTTAAGATTTTGAGATTAATAATATTTTTTATTAAATATATATTTTTTTTAAATAATACGGGTATGGATTAAACAATGTGAGTTGTTTCGTATATCTGATTCGCTGTTGCGATTTTGTGTTTTCTTTGCCTATTTATTTTGGAATGGTTTGATGATTGGATATTGATTTTACAAAAGTAAAAAATAAATATTTTTGTTTTGGATTTCGTAGGATTTGATCCTTGATTCGCTTAATGTCTGGCTGCTAAGGTTATACTATTTTTCGGATAGCCGTAAAGAATCCGAAAATATTATGGTATAGATATTTTAAATCCTTTTACCTGCGGTTACGAAAAATCGTAATGATTACATCGCTGATTCTAATACTGAGCCATATTCCAACCATCAAAACGTTCAATTAGTTTCTCAGCGGGTTGGGATAATGAGCCTTATGTCAATGTTAGTTTGGATTACAATTCTGTCATGTTAATTTGTGGGATAGGACATTTAGTTAATCGTTTAGCTGTGTCTAATACTTTTCCCGCTGGGTCTAGTCAAATTCAATATGAAAGTTGAGCAATCAATCAAATTTATGACGGTTTATTTATAAGTTTTGGGTGTAGAAAGGTCTTACAAAACGTAGCAATTGCCAAAATGATTTTTTTAAATTCAAAACCATACAACACTAAGATTTCGGCATTTCGATATGAAGTTTTTAAATGTGAATTTTTTGGATGTATGAATTTTTTGGATGTATGAAGTTTTTGGATTTGAAGTTTTTGGACATGAAGTTTTTGGATGTGAAGTTTTTGCATATAAAGTTTTTGGACATGAAGTTTTTGGATGTGAAGTTTTTGGATATGAAGTATTTGGTCAAGTTTTTGGAAGTGAAGTTTTTGGATATGAAGTTTTTGGACATGAAGTTTTTGGATGTGATGTTTTTGCATATGAAGTTTATGGTTATGAAGTTTTTGGACATGAAGTTTTTGAACTGCTTCGGAAAGTTAATCTCTGACTCTTGACCACCTCAATATAACCTCTGTACAGCAAAAGATACATATTTTAAAAATTTTATACCGCACGGAGGCTCTTGTGGGACTCTTGAACTGCTCCCAGAGCCAGTGAGACTATGGCATCCCTAATTGAGGTGTCTTGTGAAGCTGAAGGTAGTGAGGAGGGGAAGAAGATAGAAAGAGAAAGGTAGGGTAGTATTAGGCTATTCAGATCAACATTTCAATTCTCATGATCTTACACTAGGGTGATTCTGAGAGTTTCTTCCATTCTGGAACGTGCTGCAAATATGCCCCTATATTATTTTTAATGATAAAATTTGGAAATAAAACAATACAATCACATAAAATTTAATTGCCCACGCCGAGATATGAACCCGCGACCTTCGGATTGCTAGTCAAGAGCCTCATCCCTTGGCCACGGAGGCTGTCAACAGTCCGGAGCCAGGGGGACTATGGCATCCCCAAATCGGATGCGTTAGAGAGGGGAAAAGGAAGAAATTAAAATGGGGAAGAAGAAAGTTGGGAACTATCTTTCTATTCAGATATGTTCCCCACACACTGCTAAATTCATTTCAAGCAACATTTCCATTATAATGGTTCTTCCAATAAGACCAGAAATTGCGGGTTCAAAACACGGTGAAAGTCAATTTTTATTATATTGTAAGCGTAGATAATACATATATGTATTTTATTCGCACATAATCTATGTATATATAAAAATCAAAATATGCTTGCTTGGGGATATGTAAGTAGTCTTTGCGTTGATAAACCGTTCATCCGATTGCGGTGAAACTTTGGGGATTTGATGTGTGAATTGCAGCGATGGTTTCTATAAACACCGGTGAATTCTGTATATGTATTATATGGAACTCGTGGGACTGCACCACCCTCCCCGAGATCTGGAATAAAGGATAAAAAAAAAAAAAAAAATAAAAAAAATTATGAAATTTGTGTAAAAAAATTGCAATAGATGGCATGCGAGCTGTTTGAAAACTGAATGTACCGGGACTGAACGCATGGAATGTGGGAGGGAGGAGGGGAGCTCGGGAAAGGGGTTCACGGGAGGGGGGTTCGCGGGACGGGGGAAGCGAGAGAGGGTAGTGGGGAGAGGGAAGGCGGAGTAGAGTAGTGGTATTCCCAGAATCTTCTGATAGCTACCACAATAACTTCACAATCGCAGGTTTGGTTTCTTTAAAAGGCCATTTTAAGCGAGCAGAAAATCCTTATTTCTACAATTCTCATTTTCATCCCCCAATTGCCAGATCGCGGACGACAACACTGCTCGACTCGGTTTCTTGGGGTCAAAGACGTGTCTCATTCTTTGCAATTTTTTCAAAAGAAACTCTAAATATTTAGGTCACGAATCACAGCATTAAAAAGTACGTAGGAACTTTCTTTTAGTATATTTCTAAAAGTTTACTCGAATTACAATGGAAATAGATATCTTTATCTCATAATAATAATATATGTAAAATATTCGTTTATTTGATGAAAAATCTTTAGTAAGATAGCATCGCAGTGTGCTAATGTAGAATATTTTGGATAAATAAATCAAAATCTGTTTCATTGTGGTTTATTTTTGCGGTATTATACATTTATACCATGTTGGTATCACCAGGGCAGACATTTAAAGGGTCACTACATCCCTGATGATGGACACTGTAACGCTGTCCAAAACGTGGACTAAAGAAGGAGATAGCAAAATAAATCACGATCATACTTTTGGCTGTGAAAAATATTATTTGAGTGATTTTTATTTGAATATCAAATGTTGAGCTGCCCGCTACATAGGGCATACTGAGGGTTTGATTTGTTCCCTTTTCGGTAGATAATAAATAATATGAAAGTATGGCTTTTTTTCTTCTTCTTGAATTGTTTAATTTTTGTTCAAATGTGTATTCTGAGAGTTACAGCGCTTTTCCAGACCTAACCCAATCGAGCAGACACCTACCTACATAATCTTATGTAAAAAATTAAAACGTCAAATTAAAAAAGTAAAATACCAATCATACTTAATGCAAAAAATGTACTAAAAAATTAGCTCCCGCCGGCTTTGATCTTTGCCCCTCCGGTTACTGTGCCCGGCTGCCAACCTCCCAACGCGAGTATAATTAATTATTATGTATTGCTTTCAGAAGTTTAAGTAGGTATTTAAAAAAAATAGGTAATTTATTTAGTTTGGAGATTTTTCGAAGTAATCTGTTGGATTGGCAGGTTCTTATCATTAGAACCAGAAAATACGAAGGAAAACTAAAGGCCAAATTAAATCACCTGATCGAATGATGAGATACGTACAGTTTAATTTCAATGAAAATAATATACCTAATCGTCATGAAGGAACTCTTACTTGGATAAGGCGTTTACAGTAGATGGGCAAAGAAAAGATTGTAAATTTTGACTATGCCTCGACCAGAAAGCCGTTTTTCATACCCCATTTTTATAGTAGGTTTTAAGTTCGAAAAATTCAGGATGATTTTTTCTTATAACCATAATAATTTTTCTATTATTTTTATAACGCGATAAACAGAAAAAATGTTGTCCGAAAAGATATTCCCAGAAAGCTTTTTATTTTGAAAATGTATGAAAAAATATCAAAACACTGCTGAAAACCAACTGCATTCCAGGAGAAATCCTGAATTGAAGTTGAGCAGTGACCTTTTCATCGATAGAATCATTAATAAAATAACAAAATGTGTGATTTTGTAAAAATCTATTGATGAATAAACGATTTTATTATTAAATATCCGCAAGACGGTTTTAACTTGGAAAGTCGCGAACATCCGAAGAAAAATGTCTACATGCAAAAATTTACAAAGAACTGCTAATGTTTATATACCTACGTATGTTACTGTTAAAACCCGTTTTCTCCAGTTAAAACTAGTTTTTACTAAGGGTCTTTTTTTATAATTCATTTTCTCTAGTTAAAATTAGTTTTTACTAACTGCCTTTGTTAGAGAAAACGTGTTATGACTAAAAACGGGTTTTAAGGGTAACATATATATTTTGAAATCCCGCGATAAACAAAACTTTTATATAAGTTAGTTAAATGTTTAACTGCATAAAATTTAATTTATCATATAGCACTCTTTTTAGGGTGAATTGCCTTAAACAAAAAAAATATATATCTATTCAAAGTTGTTAAGTCGATTATGAATGCATTCCTCTCATTCACATTCACAACCAGATAAGTTGTTCAAATGTTGTGAAACAATGTTGATACTTTCCAAATAATTGTTTCAGTATTTTATTTTATTGTTAAAATGACGTTTTCTTTATATCACAGTAACATGCTACGCGGAGCAAAAAAGGACGTATACCTACTGGGAAAATATAAACTATCTCCGAATCAACAATAATAGATACTAAATTGATTACAAAATTGGAAAAACCCTTTCAGTTTTATTTTATTTTATTGTAAGCATGAAAATATTAGTATTTTTCTACCGGACCGGTTTCAATCTGCTACGAAGGAGACTAGTATGTACAAAAGAAAAAAGATGGCATTTTCTATAATATTTGTTCCCTTTACAATACAACATCTGAATAAGTTTTTTTTCTCAAACAGCACCTCTGTATCGCAAAGCGTATCTTAATATGGAAAGCGCTTACAACGTAGATTACAATCGGTAACTTAAAAAAGTCTGCAAAGGCAGTCAAATAACACTTTAGTTTCAATTCGAACAAATGGAAATACAAGGCACACAATGCGATGCAAAAACACCCTTATTAAGATTATATCTATAGGGGTAGTTACAATAATAAGCCTTCAGCTACACGCACGTCACACCCTCTAGTGCTAAAGGGTTGATCTAGGGGTAGAATGACTTCAACAGGTGAAATGTTTAACGTCAAATGTTTATGTAAATATTCTCGTAAATTGCCGTTAGGTTATATTAGATCCAATTGGAATTTTTACATGAATGGAAGCACATATTATTTTTAATGTTGACTGCATAATTCATTTTTTCGGACTACTTTTTCAAATGTGTAAAATTATTTATAAAAACTGACTCTATAAATGTATCTCTTGATACATCAAAGCGTTAAACTTTACTTGATAACCGGACAGCTCAACAAAGAGGAAAATCAACACACCTTTGAAAAGTGATATAAAGTCATGAGAAGTGATGAAAAAAAAACCAGATTAAATAGGTTACTTCAAGTTAGGTTATGGGTAATTTTTTTGTTCACCACCTTTAATTAATTTATTTCACTTTTCAAAGGTGTTGATTTACACTGTGTTTATTTGTCATGAAACAATTTGCAGTCAATGGAGTCACATTTAAAATATCTATACAGAGTGTTAAGGGACGTAGGTACTTGACTTACTATTAACCAATGATTCCTGACAGTATTTAATAAAATTTATAAATAAAAAAATGTTGATGTTATTTAGGTATCTGGTGACATTTTCATTTTTCACTTAAAAAACTAGAAAATCTGTAGGCATTGGACAGCTGAGATCGATGTGAGGGGTTGTGCGGTTATTCGGCTCAGTGATCAGTAACAACATGTGTAATTATTTTTTTTTAATTGTTAAAAATTAAAATACAAAAAAAAAACTCCAAATTATTAAAATAAATAAACTACGCCCCTTAACAAACGCATGTCCGAAAAAAATATTTTTGCTAAATGTTAATGAATAACTTTTTTCAAACACTAAACACTATTTAGTTAGTTTATTGTCAACATAAATATTAGTATTATTTTAATAAATTTTATTTTTATAATACCTAGTTTTACACGAGTACCTACCTACACATTATTATTTTGTATCGTGATGCGGGAATCGTTAGTTTTAAAACATTTTTATATTTGTTATTGAAATAGTGGTTTGCAAAAGTTATTTATTATTTAACTAAAATGGTGCGACAAAGTTATTTTTAAATTGTTTATGAAATATGTTTCAATTTTAATTCTTATATTTCCATTGTACTGTATTTGAATTGGATTCCATTGTGCTGTTATAAAATCAATATGTTTTTTTTTATGTTTACGGACAAACACTGTAATTAGTGTAGTAATAAAAGTGCGCAGAAAAATCCTAGACATCGGCGAAAGTGTTTTTTTTTTAATAACATAGAGCTCTTGTGGTTATTCTTTACAAAAATGGCGCTTTAAAAATTATCCAATTATTATTATTATGATACCAAGAAAACGCAAAATAAAAAACAACAACAAAACTCTCATTATGAAAATATTCAGTCATAAACATGCTTTATACCTAACTCCTTTATATTAACTCCTCACAAGAGGCCCCGACGAAAACAATTTCCCTCAGGGCCTATGTCATTTTTGGGGATGCTGTATGGAGGGTATTTTTGTGGGATGGAAGGAGTTTAAAGAGGAAATGCAGAGGCTGTCAAATCTTATCAAAGACGAGCAGTTCAACTCAAGAACGAATCGTAGAAACGACCCGTTCTCATGTGATAAATGTCAACGGTGTACAAATGTTGGGCGAGCATTTTAGCATTTGGCATGTGCACTGGTGCAGTGGGGATCAATGACGCTAGTTCCTCGGAGCATCTTCATTTGAAATATCGGTAGAACAAGCGCAGCCTTCCCACCCGACGCGACGCCTGTTTTACTGCAAGCAGTTTTTTTATCGAATATTCCTCACCCATATTTTTTTAGGTAAAACGTGATGCACTGAATATTTCAGGAACGAAATTAAGAGGTTTTCATTTAATTTTTTGAAGCCCTTGTATTCTTTATTGGAATTCACTTTCGTGGAAAATCATTGTGATTTTGTAATACCTCATGAATATGAAACTATTCATTTACTTGTTGATTATATTCATCTGTTCATACTAAATTCATTCATACAATTTTTATTTTTTTTTATTATAAAGACAAAGTAATAATATTTTACAGAAAAAAGAAAAGTCCCAATAAACTACTTTTTAGTAGTTTGTCAATGGGTGCTTTTACTTTGAAGATATAAATAAACTTATTTTACTTAATTTTGCAGTTAGACTTTTTTTGTGTGTTAGAGTTCTAATACAAATTATTTCTTTCGGCTAGCCAATTCTTCAACATAATATTTGTTTTACCATTTGTACATTTTTTAATTCTAGCAGGTAACATATTTAAGCAATTTGGTATCATGTAGTCCATTATTTGTTTATTATATACCCCCCCATACACCAAGCCCTGCTTATTTATGGGGGTAAATCAAATACGTAGGTATATTATGTAATTAATTATTGTATAAAATTTATTGTAATTCATGTACCTTTATGAATAAAAAAATAATATAAGGCCTATAGTGCTATTTACATATATACTATTCCGTAATTTAAACAAGTTATTTTAGCATCAACATTATACATATACACTGTTTGAAAATGTACCATGTGATTGCATAAAATGTTGTCCTTACGTACCTGCTGACAAACTACACAAGTCGTTTAGCGGATTTAAATGTTTATAAATAAAAAAATATATTTAAAAATGGGTTAATCTGACCCATTTTTATCCCTTGTATAATTAAGAATAAACTTTGTCAACCGCTATGTACCTACTAATATAATGTCAACTAAAAAAATTTTATCTTAGTACTGGATAGAATTTTTTTTTGCTTGGTACTTTATTTTTTTTTCATTGGTTTAATTTTTTCATGTTTTATTTTTAAATTTTCCAAAAAAATTTGGAATTTCTCACAATAGATATGTTCAAATCTGCGTAAAATTAATATCGACGTATTAAAGACTGTCTTATAGATTAGAAAAATTTCGATTCGATAATGATAATAATTATAAATGGCTAAAATATTGCCAAAATCCAAATATTACCTACATCGATTGCACCGTAATGAAAAACGTTAAATGTCTTTAGAACTTTCAGTGGGACCTGTGAAATAGACCTCCGCGTAGTAAAAAAATTATTACAGAAACACTCACATTTTTACTAAGTGTTTTGTTAAATGCTAAAAAATACATGTACATACAATGGATTTCCTTTGAATTTATTTTGAAAATATTGTATATGTAATATTTGTTTTCTGTTTTATTTTTGGTTTTTATTTCCTCACACAACCCCCCTACATATACCCATCTTACATGTATACAAAAAAAAAAAAACTCACCGATAGTACGGAAAAGGCTGCGGAACGTGGAGATCCATCGGCATTGCAGCGCCTCCGTGGGCGTGTGCATACTCGTGCTGCATCACACCTATACCGGCCCCTGCCCCCACATGGTGGCCCAGCACGGCGGCCCAAGGCGAAGGGGCAAAGCCTCCCGGGTGCTCCATCAGGGCTGCGGGTGTTTGCTGCCCCCCGTAAGGTTTGAACACGGTTTGGCGGTGGTAAACTAGATATTCTGCATATTGTTCATCACTACTTGTTCTCTTGTTGGATACAAGGATGTTTTGTTTAGGTTATCACTGAATTTAGTTTAAAATTATGATTTTCTGATTGCTAGTTAAAACGATTTTTTTTCCTGTAGATGGAAATTTTAATTTATTTTTTACTTTGGGAAAAGTTAGTGCCTAAATACCTCTTTATCGAACAAAAATAAGGTTTTGACCCTACACGTGGAAATTTACTAGAGAGCGATTAATATATTATTCCATAGTTCACATCTGTTATTATTCCTAACTCACAACAAAACGCATTCATTCACCCATTTTAACAGTAAACAATCATAAAAACATGGAGTGATTTCGATTTATTTAACTTAGCAACCTTCAATCCTAACATCAATAGATATGGATTAACAATATGGGGAAATACTTCTGTAACATATCTGAAACAAGTTCAAGTTGTACAAAACGCAATTGTAAAATTATTAGTTGTTCCGAATATTTTCAAACAGAGACATGATACACCATTACTGTATCAGAGTGCTAAAATTTTACCTGTTAAGGCAATACTATGGCACAAAATTATAATTCAGTATATATTTACCCAGCAGCATAAAGAGAAATTAGAACATAAATACAGCACTAGATTCACGCGCAACGACGGGTTAATAGTTCCGAAATTTAATAATAAGTACGGACAGAGAACGTTTGAATACAACATACCGAAAATATTTAATTTATTACCTGATACTATAAAGCAATGTAATTCTATGAATAAGGTTAAATATATGCTGAAAAATTGGCTATCGGAAAAAAAAATTTATACTTAGATTGATTTGTATGAATAATGTTGAATTTGTAGATATAAGATGTAAAATTATAACATTTAAAATGTATATGTAACTTAATTATAAGCACCTGCTGACAAGCCAATTGAATTGGCTTAGCAGGACTTGTTTGTGATAAAAAAATATACATATATAAATAAATAAATAAATAAAAAAAAAAAAAAAAAAAAAAAATTACCCCACAGAGACTAGATTCAACACATTCCCGTCCCTTCCACTATCTCACCCCTCATAGATTATTGGAACTTTATTTTTTCTTTTGTGATTCCCTAATAATTAAGACTTGAGAGAAAACCTATTAATGGCTCAGTTATTGTTCACATAATTATATGGTTTTCAAAACATAAAATATGTTCTAGTTAGCCCAGCCGTTCCTCACTCGAAAACAATGTACGAGAACTAATTTTCATATTATTACCGCTGCACATCCTAGTTTGTTGTAAAGTATGCAATCAAGCGATAAGCACACATTATTTGAAAAAAAACTCTACAAAAGAAACGCAATGACGTCCAAAGTTAGTGGCACATGCATTTGATTTGGAGCCGAGGGTTCAGGGTTCAATCTCCATGTTTTAGAGGTAATTGAAGGACCTTTCAAAAGCGACAGTAACCGTTTAAAGAAGCCAATTTATTCAAATTTGATAAGTGTATGTGACGTGTATCTATTAAGAATTCTCGTCTAATTAACACGAGGGAGGTTATAGGAAAACCTTCAAATGAATAGCGTATTTCCAATGCATACCGAAACAATTTTAAATGAACAATGAACAACTTATAATTGGTAAGTTATTACTCACATAATTTGATTTTTCCTTACAACACCACCATAATATTATAAGGATTGGGTTATAATTGCAAATTACCAATTTTGGAAGTGAGAACCCTTGGTACAAACCAACATCGGCGAAGACGGCATAGATGTAAAATTGTTTTGGTAACACTTATCCTATGAACAAGGTTTTTTGTAACCCAATGGTTTATGTTTGAAACTGTCCAAACGATGAAAATGTCAGTAGGTAAATAAAACTGGCATTTTTTTTAAATTTCTTACAATACACAATTTTCTATTATTATGATGGTAAAATGATGCTTAGAGTTTTATAAGAATGTTAATTTTTATACCTACGTTGTCATAACAAATGGACGCCTAAAATATTGAATGAGGATGCATTTACTATCTAACTGTCTTGTTGATCGCTAAGAAAGAAAATAATCTAAAATATTCTATGTCTATTTTTTAAGCTGAAATCTATGTAAGAAAATTACGATATTTTGTTGTTATTGTGGAAAATTCACCTCTGTCACATCACACTTGATTCATAGCTGTATTACCCGAATAGGAATCACAATTTAAATAATATAATATCACAAATTGTGTCAAAATGACAGTTGTTTGCGCACAAAACTCGGCCAATCAGAATCGTGCTTGCATTCCAATTGACAGGTTCCAATTTCAAAACAAAACCACTGCTAAATACGGTAAAACACGGTACTATTAAACTTCGTGTCAGTAGCTTAGATTATTATTATTTATGTCTAGACAATTTGCACAAAATGTTAAGAAATACCCTTAGAAACTAACCAGAAAGTTTATTTTTCACCTTATTTTAATAAATAGTATTTATTTATATTTAAACAAACTTTTTTAAAAGTTTTTTTCTTTTTGATGTAGAAGGGTACCGAAACTCAGGTACCTACTTGATTGATTTAATTTTATTACAAGCAACACTCAAGTTATATTTTGCCGCGAAAACGAAACACAACCACAAAAAACGCGCACTTTCCAAACTCTATCGGAAAACTTTATAATCTATTATTTTTCAAGTTTTGGAACCGATCGACCGCGCGTTCGAAAATCCACGAAAAATTTAAATCAAATTTTTACAGCGCGCGATTTCGAACAGCGATTTTGCCGCGCCGTTGTTTATTATTTCCTAACCTAACAAATTAGGATTGACCATTGGTATGCACGTGTGTGGACCGAGCGAGTCGACCGGCCATTGAGTCTTTCTCCTATCAAACTCTGCTACAACTCTCAACTCTACAGAGCCGAGTCCTTCCTCCCCGGTCAGGCGTCTCTGAAGCTGCGTGGAGCGAATCGGAGATACTCGGCAATGTCCGGAAACGTTCGGGCGCTCGCGGTATCCGTGCGAGGTTTATATACGTTTTTGTTTATTATTATTTATTATAAACCTTTTGCAGGGAAATTTTCTTCACAAATTATTGTTGAATTAAAATAATGCTATTTTTAAATTGTTTATTAACTACGCACGTTTATTAAAAAGCGTTCAGTATTACAAAAATTCTGCGATTCTTTGATGTTAGATGTTGCTTTGATGTTAGACAGTATTAAAATAATTCATGTTATGCTACATAAGATTTCCTTGGCCCTGAGCAAGTGGGTGTATTGAACCCTAGATGTGGCGGAGGAAAAATAGTCCAAATGGGGTATTTGCCTGACTGTTCACAACATGTTACTAAAGTATAAGAAACATCTTAATATATTATTAATTAATGTAGTCAAATAAATTGTTCACTAAAACAATAAATTTAAATGTGATGTAAATCCAAAAAAAAAAGTGCCTAAGTAGGCCGTTCTTCGTTTTTAATTGCATTATACAGTCCAATGTTCAATAATGTTTTGGTTAAACAACACCTCTGCCACAGGTCACCCCAAGTTGGCTTCGTTTGATGACTTAGCGGGGGTGCACAGGTTCATCGGGTGAGGTGTGTTTAAGTCTTGGCTGGCCGGATTGGGAGAGGTCAGTTTAGGGAGACACTTTGAAAAATCCAGTTGCTCCCTCTCGACCAATCACCTTGCAACGCAGTTAGAAGAATGGATTCATACTGCTGAACACACTGATCCCGATTCCTACCCACCCCTCGTACCTTTTTCCTTCTCAGAACTTCCTCTCCTTCCTTTCCCATTAAAAATACATCTGTGCAGTCCGCACACGGTAGAAGTGAAATCTTCAGATAACTAAATTAGAAAAGAGTGGCGAGGCTACGAAGCACCGCATAAAGAGGATGCCGATTATTCTATCTCATTTTCTCTCAGAATCCTATATATGTATGTGTTTGTGTCTTATAAGTTTCGCTTTTTCTTTTCATCGATTTTAAATTTACAACGGTGTTAAAGAAGTTTCCACTTCAAAAAGATCTCCCACAAGACATCCCTGAAGATGACCAAGGGAGAATTTTTTTTCCTCAGGGCGTCCAATGTGGAGCTAATGTAAAAACAAATAGATAACTTCTTCAAAAATTAATTAAATGAAACGCAGTTTTTGAAGTAAAACTTCTATAGCACCATTGTGATTTTAAACTCGATGAAACAGAAACGACAGTAAAAATAGACAAACAAATACATCCATAGGATTTAGCCTGCGAGAGAATGAGATAGCAATCAAATATTTATTTATTTCACAGGTATTCGGTTCCAATGTAATACGATAAATCCACGGTCCCAACCAAGTATCCTTTGCTCTAGTGGTATAAAGCGCCTGGCGAACCTTAGCGGCCAGACATTCAGCGGACCAAGGGTCAAATCTTACGAAATCCAAAAAATAAATATTTTTAACTTTGTAAAATCAATATCCAATCTTCAAAGCACTCCAAAATGAACAGGCAAAGAAAACACAAAAGAAAGCGATATTAAGCGACTCCGAAGAAGAAAACATAAATACTAATAAGATGACCAAAAAGTGTACTGGAATTCGACGACAAAAATATGGAAAAAAATCATCCTTCACATTGATTAAAAAAAAGTGCGTCGTAAACTCCCCACTCTTGTCTACTTTGGTTTTCTGATTTTTTCACTTCTACCGCGTGTGAATTGCACACTCTATTTTTTTAACTTAGTGAGTATATAAAACCTCAAATTGTAATATTTAATTAAATGAAGACAATATTAGCGAAACTCAGTCGAAAATCTGAAAACAGAAACACCGCGTGCGAATTGCACACTCTGATTTTTTTATGTATCATTTTACTGTTCGATTAAAAATATTCTCATTAATCCTTATGTCGCAAATTGAACTAATGAGTGTAATAATTCGTCCCATCCTATAATCTGCTAGTGTTAACTTTTATGGTACACTTTGCCGGGCACTTCTCGGGCCGAGTAGCGAGAAGCGTCAGCCTATTAGTCCACTTCTAATAGACTATAAGGCGATATAATGGCAAAGTAAATGCATGGTGCTCTTCACTCTCTATATAGACCATAGGTGCCTACCTAATACAGACTTGGCGTGAATAAGTCCTATCCCAACAAAAAGATTTTTTTTATTTTTTATTATCATTTACTAGCGAGTTCCCGGCATGCCTTGCCACTTAATGAAGAAATTGTTTCTCTCTGCGTGTCCTTTCCCATTCGTCGCGTTCCCCTTCCGCTTCCCCTTCCCCTCACACGTTCCCACTCAGCCTTCTCCGCCTTCCCTCTCCCCACTCCCCTCTCCAGCTTCCCCCTCCCCGCGAACCGCCCTCTCGTGTTCCCCTCTCCCCTCCCGCATTCCATTCATTCAGTCCTGGTTCATTCAGTTTTCAAACAGCTCGCGGGCCACCTATTGCAATTTTTTAATACAAATTTCATTATGCCAGCGCTTACCGCTTCTTATATACAAACCTTGTCCTGACAATAACGAACACAAAAAAATAATTATCCAATTTCGTGCAGTCGTTCGGAATAAACGGTAATAAACCTATATGTCTTGAAGAATCTTGGCGAAGATTACAAATTCGAAAATCGAGTGTAGTTTACACTCGGTAGAAGTGAAACCTTCACCATACAATCTCAACCAATAGGAGCCTTGAAAAGTGAGCTCATAATCAAAGCGGCCAATGCGCTAAGGTTTCATTCTATCTAATTCTCTCATAGGCTAAATCCTATCGATGTACGTGTTTGTCTCTTTTTAGTGTCGTTTCTGTTTTCAAATCACAACGGTGGTAAAGAAGTTTCACTACAAAAGGCATGGGGGCAATTTTACTATTTTGTAACATGCGTCAAAAGATAGTTGCTGAACTGTCTGTAATTGGCATTGAAAATATCGGTGGTTTAATCGTCAAAGTAGTTGAGTCTCTCTGTTTATTGGCGCGTTCTGATACACAGAAGTACCAGAGATTAACTTTAAAAAATGTTTTTCGGCGGGTTTTTAAGGTGTTGAAATAGATCATTCCTCATAAGAACAAGGATACATACAATAATGGATAGTATGTATCTTCCCTCATATACAGGTAATGCATAAACCTTTTTGTACTTTTTTCTTTTTCTGGGATATGTTTTGTTCAGAAGGGGCCCAAATGATGGAGCTATATTCCAGGATGCTACAAACAAATGCTTTATATGCTAGAACTTTGTAATCATTTAAAAAGGTAGCAGCCAAAAATAAGGGAAAAATTAGTCGAAGATAAAATTGTTAATTCTGAATCTGATGTATTAGTTCGACAAAAATGACTTATAAATAATCATGGCCGAGTTGGTTAAGGCGTTTGTTCCGGTAAGACAAGAGAACCTGGGTTCGAGGATCGAGTTCTTTTATCAAAATATTGTAACTTCATTTCATGCCATATTATATTTTTAACGGTAAAACATAATTTTTTTATTTTATTTTTTTATTTTTTATTATATTAGTTACATTTATACAGCAAAATTACATAATAATAATAATATTTCAAATAACTGAAGATATTAAAATGTTTACAAGTGTTATATGTCTTGTACGTTATTAGTTCCTAGCTAGGCAGATTGCCTGTTCTAAGGAACCAAATGCTGGTGAAAAATTCCAAAAATGTCTTCTGTAAAAAGAAAGAAAAAAAAAAGGATTGTTTTTTTTTTTTTTGTAGATTAAATATACATATGGATTCGAATTTTGAACATTTGGCTGTCACCAGTTGTTTTGTTTTCTCTCTTAAAAAAATAATATTTTTTATTATTTTAACTAATATTTTTATGTTTTCTGGTCAATAAAGTGTAGTGTGTTGTTCCTTGAGGATTCTTCTCCCCTCTGATCTTCCAGGAGTCACTTTTCGTCACTGATTTCCAGATATTTATAACCTTTTTTTCACTACTGTCACTTTCCATACATATTGTTTTTTGTAATTTTGTGAACAATGGAGGAGGATTTCCCTCCTGGACATCCTAAAAAGCCCCCAGATCCTCCCCCTGACCCCCCAGATGGTGAAAATATTGTAATTTCTGACAGTGAATCTGTCATTCTAACTTCTACAAAAAAAAGGAAGTTTAGTCCCTCTTCCCCAGTAAAGCATGACTCTCCTTCTACTTCTCAGTCTCTACCAGATCTTCCTCAACCCCCTCCAACCAATTTTTACTCTACTCATTCCTGTGGCCCCTACATTGTTTATGCGCAAAAAACTGAGCAAGGTAAAACCATTCATCCTCTTGAATTTGGTAAATTCCTTTCAACCAACAAGAACCATTCGATTAAGCCCGGAGGTGTAAAAGCCGAGGGTCGCTTCCGAATCTCTGTTGAATTCCTCTCAGGTTCAGCCGCCAACAACTTTATTAAAAACATTTTTATTACATCTAATTCTAAATTCAAGGCGTACATCCCAACTTTCAATGTCACTCGTATGGGCCTGGTCAGGGGTATCTCGACCGATCTGTCCATTCCAGAAATTCTTTCTTCTCTTTCAACCCCTCAACATATCGGCAATCCCATAAAAGCCAGGAGGCTAAATTATAAGGACACCTCTGAGGGCAACGTTTCCTGGAAGCCCTCCCAATCTGTTGTGATCACATTCGAAGGACAATCTCTTCCCTCCCATATCTATTTATTTTTCAACTCCTTACCAGTTGAAATTTACACTTACCCCACCACCCAATGCTACAATTGCTGCCGTTTTGGTCATAACAAAGCTGCATGCAGATCCCCTCCCAGATGCTTCAAATGTGGAGAAAACCACACGGCTGACCAATGTTCTTCTCTCTCTTCACCTAAATGTTTTAACTGCTCAGGCGCTCATTCCGCCATTCACTCTTCTTGTCCTGAACAAACTCGCCAAAAAAATATAAAAATTTCCATGGCCTCTGAAAACTTGTCTTTTCTGCAGGCTTCTAAACTATTCCCGCCTGTCAAAAAATCTTTTGCCGAGGTTTTATCCAGTAACTCTCCATCCAATCCTCTCCCCTTCTCCTCAACATCTTCTCGTTCAACTAAATTAATGTACAAAAACCCTGTCTCTAAACCGGCTCCTGGATACGATCGGCAAGAACACAACTCACTTCTCTTAAATCCCAATGGTTCTCCTCTTTCAAATGCCACAAATGGGTGCGCAAACAACTATAATTCGTCCTCAACAAACCATCAAAAGCTTTCTGAACAACTCTCGCAAGATAATTCTTCATTTATACAAACTCTTATTATGCTTCTAATTGACCTAATTTCTTCTCAAACTAATCTACCGTCCAACGCTGCTTCTATTATTTCCACGTTAAAATCATTTGTTCAAAATGGCACTTCAAGATGTCAGAATACTTCAGTGGAATAGCCGCAGTGCTATTTCTAACAAATCGAACCTTCTTAACCTATTAAATTCAAACCTTGTTTCTGTGGCTGCTGTCTCGGAGACATGGTTTACTCCATCCACCCACTTTAATGTGGGAGGGTACTCCTGTCTCCGTGATGATCGCCTGGAAGGTACGGGCGGCGGTGCTGCCCTTTTTATTAAAAAATCCCTTCCGTTTTCCCCCATAAATAATATCAAACCCCCCAATGCTGACTTTCAAATGGTTGCAGCTAAAATAAAGGACACATCCTTTGTTTCTATCTATATTCCCCCATCATCTCACTTCAATAAGCAAGCTTGGTTACAAATTGTCCGTCAACTAAGCCCTCCATTCTTTTTATTGGGCGATTTTAATGCCCATTCCCCCGTCTGGGGTTCTGCTTTCTCTGATCGAGATGGTCGAAATGTTATGGATTTTTTAGATGAATCCAACCTTTTCCTTTTGAACGACGGATCTCCTACGAGAATCTCTCGCCCCAACACAAACCCCAGTGCAGTGGATCTCTCCATATGCTCTACAAATCTGGCACCTCTCTCCTCGTGGGTGGTGTCCCCCGATCCTTGCTCCAGTGATCATTTCCCGATCACCATCACTTATCAAACTTCTTTCCATTCAGACAAGTCCCATATTTCGACGAAGATTAAAACAAAACACACCAAATGGGACGAATTTAACTCGCATATGGATAAGTTTATACAAAATTTACCCTCTTCCGATGTATTATCTGTCAAAGATGACTACGATAACTTCAAATCGATGCTCATAACTGCAATACATAAATCAAATCCTCCCCCTAAAACCAAATCTCTTAAAAAACTCCCTCCCACTCCCTGGTGGGACGAGGAATGTTCTAAGGTAGTGAGAATTCGGAAAGCTAAATCTCTTTCGTATCGTCACAATATGACTATGGAGAACTATCTTATATACAAAAATGCCGAAGCCAATGCCAAAAGGGTATTGAGGTCAAAAAAAAGATCTGGGTGGTACAACTTCTGCAGTTCAGTATCTCCGAATACTCCAATTTCGGAAGTTTGGTCTATGATTCGAAGATTTCGATCCTCCTTCAGTTCAACATCTCCTCGAGCGTCTCATTCTAAATGGATAGATGAGTTCTTGGACAAAATTGCCCCCCCTTCTGTACCTAATTTAGATGAAATAACTCCCATCCACAACACTCCTATGTCTGATCATTGGCTAGACTCTCCATTCACTTTAATCGAATTAAAAAATTGTTTATCAACAGTCAAAGACTCATCTCCAGGCAGAGATGGTATTCCTTATAGCATTATCAAGAATAGTAATGATAATGTTCTAAATCACTTCCTAAGCATCTTAAATAAAATCTTCCAGTCTGGCATAATGCCTGATGACTGGAGTTCTCAAATAATCATCCCAATCCTAAAATCAAACAAATCACCCAATTCTGGATCCAACTACAGGCCAATTGCTCTTTCATCCACCCTCAGTAAAATTTATGAAAAATTAATTAAAAACCGGTTAGAATTTTTTGTCGAAAGTAATCAGCTTCTCTCTCCATCTCAATTTGGATTTAGGAAAAAAAAATCTACGCAAGATAACCTTGCCATCATCAGCACTGATATTAATTTATCCATGTCTAACCATGAAGTATGTCTTGCAGTCTTTATAGACATAGAAGGTGCCTTTGACAATGTTTCCATCCCAATCCTTAAAAAAAAACTTTTAGGCCTTGGCCTTCCCCCCATGTTTGTCCAATCTATTATTAATCTATTTCTTGATAGAAAAATTTTCATTGAGCTACCAGATGTTACTCCTCAGAGTAGATCAATTTGGAAAGGTTTACCCCAAGGCGATGTATTATCCCCTATACTGTATAATATATACACGTACGATATGCATGTCTCTATTCCCCCTCAAGTAAAAGTTATTGAGTTCGCAGATGATTTAGCTTTCTTCTTATCATCCAAAATCATCCCACTTGCCGTCAAATATCTTAATGAAGCCATGGATGCCCTTTGCACATGGCTCACTTTAAATGGTCTGGAACTTTCAGTCCAAAAGAGTCAGTGTGTCACCTTCTCAAACCGTCATAAAAATCCTCCTGTTCAAATTTTATTTAAAAACTCTCCAATCCCCAACGCCTCTGAAGTTAAATTTTTAGGAGTAACATTTGATAGGAAACTTAAATGGTCTTCCCATATTCACAATATAGTTACAAAATGTGAAAAAAATTTAAATATCATCAGATCATTGACTGGCGTTTGGTGGGGTGCTCACCCTACCTGCATTAAGTTGCTTTACAATGCACTTATTCGAAGTCATCTCGACTATGCCTGCCCACTTTTTAGTACGGCCTCCAAAAATGCACTCAGTAAATTAGACAAAATTCAATCGAAGTCATTGCGAATAATAACTGGAGCGATGCAGTCATCGCCCATCAATTCCCTTCAAGTGGAATGTTCTGATCCCCCACTTTATTTAAGGCGACAACTGTTTGCTGACAAATTTGTTCTTAAATGTTTAAATTCTAAATGTCATCAGGTTATTCCCAGAGTTTCGTTGTTCAAAGACTCAACACATTCATCTACAATCAGAGCTCGAACTAAACCTCTTCCTGCCATCTGTAAAAATTTTCGCTCTCTCTCAGAGCTTCAAATTATCCAAAATGATCTTCTTCCACTATACAAATTAAAATATAGTCACGTCACCCTATCCCCAACAATTTTGGAAGGGATCGGCATCCTTAAAAGTCATTCCAATCTCCCAGCCCGTACTGTTAATAATATGTTCAATGACATTATTTCTTCTAAATGGCCCAACTCTTCTCTTTTATTTACTGATGGCTCCAAATCTCCTGACTCTCCTAACTGTGGTATAGGTATTAACGTTTACCACAATAATTCTAATGATAGATTATTTTATTCAATTTCAAACCAATTTTCAATATTTTCTGCTGAGTGCATTGCAATAATTGAAGCACTCAAATATATAATCAAAAATAATTGTGAACATTCCCTTGTTCTCTCTGACTCTCTCAGTTCCCTCCAAAAACTTAAATCCTGTCCTCTTCTTCATCCTGATGATCACTTTGTATGCCTCATTAGAGTGCTGATAGCCTCCATTCAAAGCTCTGGAAAAACCGTAATTCTTGTTTGGATCCCTGGACACATTGGCATAGTGGGTAACGATATTGCAGATTCTTTGGCAAAACAAGGAGCGTCCATCCCTATTGTTACCCTCGTAAACCATATTCCCCTATCTGATATTTTTTCCATCATCAAAGATAGATCCCGCAATGTTTGGACAGAGTATTGGAACATTGCCAGTCAATCCAAGGGAGCTCGCTACGCCTCAATACAAAGGACTATCCCATCAAAACCGTGGTTTCAAAAATTTCCCCATTTTTCCAAAAAAGAAATTTCCTCACTTATTCGAATGAGAATCGGTCATTGTTCCGTTCCTTCTCACCTTTTTAAAATTCACATCCTTGACTCCCCAGATTGTACGTTCTGTGGTCTAGATGTGGGCACTTTAGATCACATATTTTTTGGTTGTCCCTCTCTAAATAAATATCCTCTCTTCTATCAAGCGTTATCTAAAATTGCCTCCCCTCCATTCAACATTTCATCTCTTCTAAGTCTGAACTCGACTCCAATCTTCCATATAATTCTGAAATTTGTACATTTAAATAAAATTAATATATAAATTCATCTATCCCTTTCTCTGTAATTTTAAATGATGGCCTAGAACACCCTTGAAGGGTGAAAGCCAGAAATAATTGAAAAAAAAAAAATATACATATACTAAGTTTAAATATACTATACTAAGTTTTTACTGATTGTGCCATTAATAGTTAGCCATGTGTAATTTTAAGTTTTAAATGACATTATTTAATAATTTTTCAGACTCAATCCTACCTAAGTCTATCAACCATTTAGTTATTATTGTACCGATGCATGCCATTTTACATGTTTTAATATTTAATTCTGGGGAGATTTTATTATACAATTTCGGTCCCAGATATGTATATGTCTTTTGAAACTTTGCCGTATTGCTCCCTGGGACCACGAGATCCTTTCTAGTGTGACTTCTTGTTATATATATATTTATGGTCAATTTGCTTAAGATTTTCTACATTTTTGTGTACGTGGATAATAACCTTTTTTATATAGTTTTGACGAACATCAAGTACATAAAATTTTTTGTAGAGCTGATCGCTAGAAAACCTATAGGGTTTACGCATAATGACTCTAATTATGGATTTCTGGGCCTTCACTAATGGATCTAAAATTGTTCTACCTGACTTGATCATATTACTTAAGATTATATTTATTGGACGCTCTATTATATAATTTATTAAATAACTCCTACACCAAGCTCACGAGCTCTCTTAATTGGCGTAGAAATCCTTGAAAATGTGCATTTCACTATTTTGTTTTGCCGCAGTATTATGTTTATTATCTACTGTAATAATGTAATAATTTAAACAAAAAACGAGTGTGCTTTAGAACACACGACTGAAGTAAAACTTCACTAACTTATAAAATAACATATGACATTGGGGTGACATATGACCATGGGGTGACCTATGACCCTGGGGTGACCTGCGAACGTGGGGTGACCTGCGAACGTGGGATGACCTGCGAACGTGGGGTGACCTACTACCTTGGGGTGACCTACGATCTTGGGGTGACCTACGAACTTGGGGTGACCTATGACCTTGGGGTGACCTACGACCTTGGGGTGACCTACGAACTTGGGTTAGCATGTACGCCTTACCTTAGTTGAGCAGTATGTAGGCCTAGTCCGATCGCCGTTCGCATCGATCACTGTTTGCATCGATCACCATTCGCAACACACTTTTCGTAACGCATTCACTGGCTTACCCCCCCAAGTCGAGCGTGCGTAAAGAAGTTTTAGTTCAATAAAAAATACAAAAATTTGATCAATGGATAAGGTAAAGAGAATGAATGATATTGTTTATGGCATCTCGCGGTTGCAATGGACCTTTATTACTTAATGATTATATAATGCCGTGAGCCGTGACGTGTCTCCGCGATATGAGGTGGAAATGAAGAATTAAGGATATTGCATCATCTTAGCTCTAACGTTATTGCAATTGAACCAATTTTTGCTCATAATCCTCGTAAGTCAGCTTTGTGGGAACATTCGAGTATTTTAAAAGCTTCTGCTATTTCTATCATACGTAATAGGAAAATTTGTATATCAAAAACGTTTAAGGTTGTTATTTTGGAAGGTGGAAACGGTTATTTTATTATTCATATTTTTAAACATTAATCTAATAAAGCTTATTTTATGCGGAGACGCCAAAACACTGATGTGTACGTAGTGATCGCGGTTAAGAAGGGAACGCATTTGGACATGTAGTTTGCGTTTGTCTGACGAACAATAGAAAGAGAAAATTAAGATTATCAGTAAGTGAAGTGGAGGCACACCAGGAGACGTGGCACGATAAAGTGTAGCTAATACATACTGCAATAAAGTGAAGCTTATACATATTGATAAAGTGAATCTAATACATACTTCCATAAGTTAATCTGATTCATAGTTGAATAAAGAAAAGCTAACCCATAGGCCATAGCTCGTTAAATTGAAGCTTGTATATGCTTTTATAAATTGAAGTTAATATATACGTCAATAAAGAGAATCTATCTCGTAGCTCGATAAAGTGAAGCTAATTCACACTTCGATAAAGTGAAGTTAACCCATAGCTCGATAAATTGAAGCTTATACGTACTTTTATAAAGTGAAGCTAATACATAATACATCGATAAAGTGAAGCTTACCCATAGCTAGATAAAGTGAAGCTTATACATACTTTTATAAAGTGAAGCTAATACATACTTCGATAACGAGAAACTAACTATGTAGCTCGATAAAGTGAAGCTAATACATACTTCGATAATGTGAAGTTAACCTATAGCTCGATAAAGTGAAGCTTATACATACTTATATGAAGTGAAGCTAAAACATACTTCCATAAAGCGAAATATACTTCGATAATATTATGAATCCAACCCATAGCTCGATAAATTGAAGCTTATACATATAATTTAAAGCTAATACATACTTCGAAAAGGAGAATCTAATTCGTAGCTCGTTAAGAGGCCGGTATTCGAACTTCTACCGATTTCTTGCAAACCTCCTTTAAACATTTGAAGTTTTAAAGCTCTTGAAAAAATATATGTTTTTCTTGAAGATAATATCTAGACATTAGTCGCGCCCAAACGCAAATTACATAAAATTCCCTCGATAGAAAAAAATCGCAAAGTATGCTCCAAAAATTATTATAAACACGTTTGTTTCAGTTATTTTACAAGTTATATGTATGAAAAAATTCACAGCGTTTCTTTAAATGCTGTTTAAGACAATTATTGCAAGATTTTTGCTCTCTTTTAAACGAGTCGTGTTTTTTAAGATTTTCATGATTTTTGCATCGATTTTATCGTTGTAAATGTTAGTGCGCTCTTCTAATATTCGTAATTTCATATCTCTCTATCTTCTTCTTTTTGGGGCCGGGAAAGTGGGGTTAGTGAAAGTCATCGCTAGATAAAGTACATACTTCGATAAAGAGAAGCTAACTCATAGCACGATAAAGTGAAGCTAGTACACAGCTCGATAAAGTAAATCTAATATTTACATAAAGTGAAATTAATACTTAATTTGATAAAGTGAAGCTAATACATTGCTCAAAACATTAAAGGCAATACATTCCTCCACAAAGTGGAGCTAATAGGTACATACCTACATTGACTCGGGTCAAGCCAAGAACCTGAATAGCAGAACAATATGAATAAGGCAACGAATTAATGTGAATGAAGCAAGAAATAGGTAAGTGCCAAAATAAGAATTGTGTGGCGTTCCATCCCATCTGCATACCTACCTCTGCGGTAATACAATAATATTACGATAATTTTTCAATATTTATTTTTTTGATAGCAAGTTTCCCAGGCTGCCCACACTGTTGCTTGTAAGAATTTCATGTTTTATTTTAAAAGCGTAATTCTAATAGAAATCATGTTTAATTCTTACTATATTGATACAAGTATCAAGTGCCGAAATGACACCGAAGAAAATTTTCATTTTTTTCTTATGACCAATCAAGAAATTTCCCGTAATGTTGTAGGATTTTTGTCTAGAGTTGAGTTATTTCTTTACTTGTCGTTCTGGTTGCATGCAAATCATTTGACGCGTGACGATTGTTGTTTTTGTGGGATTATACCCAGTTTTATATCTTACGCGGATACTGTGATTACACAAGATTCCTTTAATACACTCAATGAAAACGGAAAAAATATTTTAGAAGAAATAATTTACGTAGATAGTAGGGAGTAATCGGCTATAGTCACGTGATAAGCACAAGGTACGTCTCGTTCTAGCAACAAGGTAAAACACGAAACAGATTGCTTATCATGTAATTTCATCATGACGCGTATTATTGTGATCAGTGGTGATGTGTAATTGGAAAGTATTTTTCTTGTTTTTAATAGATAAAAATTATTATCGGACAGCAATATGACATTTACATTTTTTATTCCAAATATGCTGTTGAATCATTAGTTATATATTCATATATTTCTTTGCTTACATCCTAGGCGAAAGTGTTTGAAATAATAATTTCTTACAAATTGACGAAATCACAAGGAAAAATAGATACAATATTATTTTAATGTTGTCATACAATATTATTTTAATTGTTTGTTTCACCAAAAACCATTGACTGGTGAGATCTAGCGTCATATAGCGTTATAATTTACATCACGAGCGATAGATCTTAAAAATATCAAAAATAAAATCAAACATTAGATGGTACGTTGTTAGATTAAAGGGTATTTCACCATCCTCCTGATAGGTTATCCATACGATAAAGAATGTAAATAAATAAATATTCGCAGCATGTAAAAAAACTCGGCTAACTTATCCTACATATAGCCACTATTCATAGGTTCAAGTACTGAATATTAAACTCAGACTTTAAAAATAAATAAATCATGTTTAATCAATTAACAATACACGTTATCGTATGGATAATCTATGGGGAGGTTGGTGAAATTGCCCCTATGTTACAAATTTCAATTGTTTAAATACCAAAATATGTTTCATAGGATATTTCATAATAATAGATATTCATTCACTGGAGCGCTTTATGCCACAATATGGCTGTACTAGACGTTTGTACATAAATTGCAAAATAGGGAGCTGGACACAACTTGGCACGCCAATGTCTTTTACTTCTGGATTAATGACTCTAAGTTAAATTAGCAAAACTGAATCTATTACTGTTGTAAAACATTGAAAATTGATTCTAGTTATAATGGCCAAAACTGAATTTAGTTACTTAATTTAATATTGATTTGCACTTTGGAGACTTTTGGAGACTGTTGGGGTCAGGATAATGGGATACTGGGAGAAAGGTAGAACAGAATTTAATACTGATTAAAAACACTTTTTAAGTAGGTTAGAACTTGGAGACTTCAGTTTCTTGGAGACTTGTTACTTCTTGGCTGGTAGTTTTTGAACTGATTTCCTACCGGTTTGCCGTTTGTTTTATAGGGCAAATCCGGGTTGGACTTTTGGAACACAGAACCTCCCTGTTTCTGAAGGGTGCTTGCGTTTACGTATTTTTCCCAATCGCTATGATTTTCGAGCAGATGTGTTAAAAATCCGTGTGATAACCTTTGCCAAGACAGTCCTGTTCCAATAAACCGAAGTCTCACATAATTTTTATTGTTTCAACAAGAAAAGGTACAAGTTTACAAATGTGATACAAGATACAATATCTAGAAGTAAATATTTTCTTAAAGTGCAATAATCACTGGTAGACGACAGTTTTTTGAGGTTTTATTGTAGTATATACCTATTTTTAGGTGATGATATATATTTCTTGATTCAAATTATTCCCGATTTCCCGAAATTTAGCTCCGAGTTTTTCGGAATGTAAATTGGCTGTCGTAAATATTTACGATTCAAACATTTCCTTTGTTCAGCATTGACCAATGGCGCCGCGTCTGGTAGCAGGGTGGGGATAACGTAAATACTCAATCATTTCCTTGATTTTGATCATTGCTGTCTGGGGTCCCTGGTGGAAGTATTACGTGGTTATTCAGATGTGTTTTCGAGTCCAATGATGCTGCAGCATGTATTTATTATCAATTGCGTTTATGTTTTCAATTGATAAGTTAATTGTGGAATGTAATAGCATTGTAGACATCATTCCAAATGCACAGTGTTTCGTTGGCCAATGAGAGCACTCCCTTTGTTTCGTAGGTTATTGGAAGGGGTAACGCGCAGCGGCACGGTATTATGTGGAAGCGTAAATTCCATTCTTGAATTCTCAGGGTTGTCATACGCTTTCGTCGACACGTTCGATACACTCCCCCCAGTGCAGTCTCGACTGTGCTCAGCTACTTCGTCGGGCGTGTCCTTTTCCGATGTCTGAGTTCTGAATCGGGTGTCTTCGCAACTGGTACAGTTTCGTTAGTTGTTGGTGTGGCAGGCAGGATGACGGCGATTTTGACTGCCGGCCTTACGTATACCCCAGTACTGGTTTGGATCCGAGCAGTTCTGACCTGTCCATCAGCTGCAGGTGTTGCTTCGAGGATACGGCCACGTGGCCAACTGTTTCGAGGCAGTGCTGGGTCCATGATGATCACTAGGTCATCCTTCTTAATTGGTGTAGTTGGATGGTGCCATTTTTGTCGGGCAGCCATGGTAGGTAGGTATTCGTGCAGCCATCGCCTCCAGAAGGTGTCTGCAAGTTGTTGTCCGATGCGCCACTGGCGGCGTAGGCATACTTCCTCTTCTTTTTTGTCGTAGAAGGATAATTGGGGGCGCTTCCCAGCCGATCCCAGCAAAAAGTGGTTGGGTGTTAGAGGTTCTTCATCACGCGGGTCGACTGAAATATGGGTGAGTGGTCGGTTATTTACCACAAACTCGGCTTCTGCAAGTGCTGTGCGTAGAGTTTCTTCTTTTGGTGCTCTTTCTTTGAGTGTTGCGCTTAGGGCTTTCTTTACTGATCGTACTAGTCTCTCCCAAGCTCCCCCCATGTGGGGACTCAGCGGTGGTATAAAGTGCCACTCGATGCCCTGGGTAGCTATTGCGTCAATCATTCTGGCGTCTTGACTTATTGACAGCAGGGCGTCCCTCATCTCGGTGTCAGCTCCGTGAAAATTTGTTCCGTTATCCGAGTACATGGCTGTGGGTTGTCCTCTGCGGGCGGTCATTCTTTGAAGGGCCATGATGGCCGAGTCGGCAGTCAGTGAAGCGGCTAGTTCTAGGTGAATGGCGCGCGTTGAGAGGCAGGTGAAGATGGCTCCGTATCGTTTTTCTCGATGCCTACCGACCGTGATAGCCATAGGGCCGAAATAGTCAAGCCCGCAGTGTGTGAATGGACGGACGTGATGCATCAGGCGGGGTGGTGGTAATGCGCCCATCAGAGGTGGAGTCGGTTTGCTGCGTCGTATGAAGCAAGTGGGGCAGACGTGCGTTAGTTTCCTGATTGTTGTGCGTATTCGTATTATGAAGAAATGATTGCGTATTTCTGCAATTGTTTTCTCAGTACTAGGATGATCCGCCTTTTTGTGGTAGTGGCTGATTAGGAGCCGAGTGTAGGGTTCGTCGCCGTCCAGTATTATGGGGGTTCGGGCCACACTCTTTGTTCTTTCCAAGGCTCGTAGTCGGGTCCCCATTCGTAGAAGGTCGTCTGGTCCAAAGAAGGGGTTCAGCGAGTTGAGGCGACTGCCAGTAGGTAGTTTTTGACCTTGTCGGATGGTGTGTAGATCAGTTGTGAAAGCGTTTTCCTGGGACCTTTTGATCCATTTTTGTTCTGCTGCTTTTATCTCCTCGGCTAGTAGTGGGCCTTCTAATGGTTTGTTGGGCCCCATCTTGCATCGTCTGATAAAACGGAGGATCCAAGCTGTGGAGCGGATTAGCCGGTGCCATGAGGAGAACCGCTCTACTGATGGGAGTGCTTCGCCCTTGGTGGACACAAGGCCAACGTAGTGAGGTTTGACTTCTAGTGTTAGGTCGTCAGGCCTGTGGGCGGGTGCCCGTTCTTTCGGCCATGCACCCTCCGGGGAAGTGAGAAAGGCTGGGCCGGTAAACCACCTTCCTTCTGGTGTTAGGTCTGGCACCTCTAAGTCTCGTGTTCCTATATCAGCTGGATTGAGTTTTGTGGGTACCCATTTCCAGTCGGGTATGTTGGTTAGTTCGTCTATTTCGCCCAATCGGTTTGCCACAAAGGTTGAGTAGGCGCGTGGGTCGGTGCGTAACCAGCATAGCACAGTTGTGGAGTCTGTCCAGAAGCAGGTGCGGGATATCAGGGCTTTGCTTTCCTTTTGGATCGTCTGGGCTAGTCTCGCTGCTATGAGGGCGGCTTGAAGCTCGAGGCGTGGAATGGAGAGAGGCTTCAGTGGTGCTACCTTGCATTTACTTGCAAGGAATGTTACTCGTAAGGATCCATTTATTTCTTCGGTGAAGTAGGCCACGGCACAGCAAGCTTGCTCCGATGCGTCGCAGAAGAGGTGTAGAGTTACGTTGTTCTGTTTGTTTGAGAGGCAACGTCTCGGGATTGAGATGCTGTTTGTGTGCAGCAGGCTCAGCCAGTCTGTCCATCTCTGGGCGTGTTCGGGGGTAATGGGTTCGTCCCAGCCGACGCTTGAGCGCCACACTGCTTGCAGTAGCATCTTAGATCTGATGGTAAGGCAGGCAACGAAGCCGACTGGGTCAAAGATCTTCATTACTATGGATAATAGTTGCCGCTTGGTAGGTTGTGTGGCCGTGTCGGGGGAGATCGCCTCGCGAAATGAGTACAGGAAGCGGTCTGTGGTGGGGTCCCAGATCAAACCAAGCACTCGTTCTGTCTCTGGACCTCCACTGCTGATCTGTATCGCGGAGCTGGCACGGTCTTCTATGGGTACGCCAGCTAGGGCCACCGGGCTATTAGACGCCCAATTTGTCAAGTGGAACCCTCCTTTCGCGAGGAGGGCACTTACACTTTGGGCTAGTGTAGCAGCTTCATTGGGTGTGTCTGTTGCATCTAGGTAGTCGTCCATGTAGAACTTGGTGCGTACGGCTTTTGCGGCGGCCGGGTACTCGTGCTCGAATGTTTCGGCCACTTTATTTCGGACGAATTGGGCACTGCTTGGGGAGCAGGTGGCTCCGAACATCATTGATGACATTTGATAGGTGTCTGGTTCATGATGGGGTGATGTCCTCCACAGGAAAAGCTGGGACGGCTGGTCTTCTCGCCTTATTTTTATTTGCAGGAACATTTCTTTGATGTCTGCAGCAATGGCGATGTTTCCTTCCCGGAAGCGTATTATATTCCCCAGGAGGGAGGACAGCAGGTCAGGACCAGTAAGCAGCTGATCATTGAGGGAGGTTCCTCGGCATCGGCTTGCAGCATCGAATACCACTCTGATTTTTCCTGGCTTATTTGGGTTGATTACTGCGAAGTGAGGCAGGTACCATTTGCGAGGTGTGGTGGTGGAAGCTTCATGGCCTGATAGCTTCTTGGCATAGCCTTTGTTGAGAAGTTGACTTATTTTGTCATTGTAGGCCACTGCTAGATTTTTGTCTTTTGCTAGCTTTTTCTCCAGAGACAGAAGTCGCTTCAGCACACACTGCCGATTGTCAGGTAGCGAGACTTCTGGATTGCGCCATAGTAGACCAGTTTCCCACTTCCCTGTAGGAAGAGGACGGGTAGTTGCATTCATAAGTGCAATGGCCTGTTGTTCGCTTGCATTGACTCTGGTGGCTGATGTTACTCCGAGCGAGTCGATGGCGAAGTTGGTTTTTACTAGCTCCCTCAATTGTATGTCTGCGGCCGTTTCTGATTGTAGTGCCAAAGTGGTAGTCGTGTTATTATCTCTGGGGTTGACTCCCCCATGAGCGATCCATCCTAGTGCGGTGCGTGATGCTATTCGCGTAGTATCATTGCATTCACGAACTTCCCTTGACACAATTAGGTGAGCGTTGTCTTGGCCTATTAGCAGCTTCGGGACGACAGACCTTCCTTGGATCTGTTGCTCCGGCAGGTTGAGGTTGCTTATTGTGCTGGCAGAGATGTGGTATGTATTACTGTTGCCCGCACCTCATATTCTTAGTCTCACTCGTTGGGAGAGATTGTCAGAGGTGCACATTCCTTTGGCACCGTGGATTCGCAGTCCGTGAACTGGGCCGTTTGCTCCGACTTGTATTGCGGTGTCAGTGTCAACAAGTGTTACTGTGGATCCTTCGTCCAGGAGAGCAAACACTGACACTTCTTCTTTGTTGGGAGCGCTTAATATTACTGGCGCAATTTTTAACAGTACTCTCTGTCCGGAGTCCTGGCGTCACAAGTTGACATTTTCCACGGTGCTTTTTCGTACGAACTCGGGATTATGTAGCAGGGGGTGGTGTGGGGATCGGCAATCCCCTACTTTGCACCATTGGTTTATTTTGCAGCTTCGTGAGTGGTGTTTTTCTAAGCACTTGCGGCATAACCTTCCCATGCGTACAGTTTCCCATCGAAGTTCAACATCTTTGGCTGCGAATTCTTTGCATTCGCGGGTTTTATGATCGCCGCCACATTGGGCGCAGCTTTCGTCGGCTGTTTTTCTTTTTCGGCTTGGTCCAGGGTAAGTATGTGCCTCATTCATTTTGCGTTTCATCGGGGCGATCTTTTCTTTTGGGCCGTCCCCGATTTCTTCTTGATGTCCGGCATGTATTTGCTCATGGCTCGGTAGAAGTCGCATGCGATCACTATCTTCTTCCTCCTGGTACCCGGCATGTATTTGTTCACGGCGTGGTCGGGATCGTATGTGGTCCACCATCCCGCTGTTTGGAATTGCGTTTGATACCTCTTTCAGAAAGGCAGCGAGCTGGGTTATGGTGGCCGGGGCATGTTGTTTGCGGATCTCGATTAGCCATGCCAGCCGCAGGGAACTCGGCATTTTGTCAGTGACGTCGTTCAGTAATGCAGGATTGGTGAGATAACCTTCGGTTTTTAAGATCCGGAGGGATGCCACCAGGTTTTGCACCGTCCCGGAGAAATCTGCCAGGTCCTCGAGTGATACCTCGGTCGTGAGGTAAGGTAGCTTTTTAACCTTGTCTAGCATAAATTTTGCTATGGAGTTAGCGCTGCCGTATCGCTGCTCGAGGACGCTGATGATCTCTGGGACTTGCGCAGGATCCATTAGTAGGGGACCCACGGTATCTCGCGCCTTGCCTTTGAGGGCACGCTGCAGCCGGATGAGATTTTCGCTCGGAGTCAATTGGCAGGTGGCGGTGGATTGAGCGTACTGTGCCTTCCAGGTAGGCCACTCGAGGGGGTCTCCGGAGAAGGTAGGCAAATCTTTTGCTGTGGATTGCCTGGCGATTAGGGCTGCCATTCTTGAGTCATCTTCTAATGTGCGAGGGCTATCTTGCGTTCTGGAGGAGCGGAGCGCCTCTGCCATCACAGAGGCGATCTGGGCCAGTGGGTCGTTGCCGTGCTGCAACCATTCTCGGGTGTGCCGTGCTGTCTCGTTGGCTGTATGCGGTGGTGTAAACAATGGGGAATCCTGGCCGGAGGAGGCTGGCTGTTGCTGGTACCCCGTTGTATTGTAAAGTGGGCGCTCGGGTCCGAGATGGCTGTATTCGGCCGTAGGGATGTTCTTTGCAGGGCCCGTCAGTAGTGTGTAGCCTTGGGTGGCGGCATATCCAGTTGGATCGGTTACTGTAAATTCATTGGTAGGCTGACCGACTGGTGTGTGCATTTGAGTAGTTGCATATCTCGTTGCAAACTCTCCGGCTGGCCTTTTTACTTGAGTGGCATATCTCGTTGCGAACTCATTAGTAGAAGGGCCGGTCGGTGCGTGCACTTGAGTTGTTGCATATCTCGTTGCAAACTCTCCGGCTGGCTTGTTTACTTGAGTGGCATATCTCGTTGCGAACTCATTAGCAGAAGGGCCGGTTGGTGCGGGCACTTGAGTTGTTGCATATCTAGTTGCAAACTCTCCGGTTGACGGGCCGTCTGACGTGTGTACTTGAGTGGCATATCTCGTTGCGAACTCATTAGCAGAAGGGCCGGTTGGTGCGGGCACTTGAGTTGTTGCATATCTAGTTGCAAACTCTCCGGTTGACGGACCGTCTGACGTGTGTACTTGAGTGGCATATCTCGTTGCGAACTCGTTAGTAAACGGGCCGGTTGGTGCCTGGACTTGAATTACTGCCTGACTGAGGTTGGCTCGCAGGGTCGGGCTGGTTGGTGCTGGCTCCTGGGCAGGTTGGCTGACTGCTTGGCGTGTCGCAGCGTTCAGGGCTGCGAGCAGATTGGCTGTCTGCTTGGCGTGACGTCTGTCCCGAATGCGCATCTCCCGGCGCAGTAATCGCAGGGAGTCTTCAGTTGATTCAGAAGTTGTTTCGCTGCTTTTACTGTTGGATTCGTGGAGGCTCTCGGAGACAGATTCTGGAGCAGGTCGGTCAAGCGTGATGAGATCAGAGTTCCTGGCTGGGCTCGCACTAGATAGATCGTGGACCTGGCGGGGTCCTCTAGATGGCGTCTCATCGGTGTCTACGGTGTGTGGGCCCGGGGTCCGTCGGGGCGCCACTGGCATATTTCGGCTTGTCCCCGGGGCGTCAGGTTTAGATTTAGACAGCGATGTATCAGAAGATGTCGGGGTCTTACGGCCACTGCGAAGAGACGGCATTTCCACTGGGTAAGACTGAAGGCGTGTTATGTGTAGATCCGGCTCGAAGGACCAAATGTACTAGACGTTTGTACATAAATTGCAAAATAGGGAGCTGGACACAACTTGGCACGCCAATGTCTTTTACTTCTGGATTAATGACTCTAAGTTAAATTAGCAAAACTGAATCTATTACTGTTGTAAAACATTGAAAATTGATTCTAGTTATAATGGCCAAAACTGAATTTAGTTACTTAATTTAATATTGATTTGCACTTTGGAGACTTTTGGAGACTGTTGGGGTCAGGATAATGGGATACTGGGAGAAAGGTAGAACAGAATTTAATACTGATTAAAAACACTTTTTAAGTAGGTTAGAACTTGGAGACTTCAGTTTCTTGGAGACTTGTTACTTCTTGGCTGGTAGTTTTTGAACTGATTTCCTACCGGTTTGCCGTTTGTTTTATAGGGCAAATCCGGGTTGGACTTTTGGAACACAGAACCTCCCTGTTTCTGAAGGGTGCTTGCGTTTACGTATTTTTCCCAATCGCTATGATTTTCGAGCAGATGTGTTAAAAATCCGTGTGATAACCTTTGCCAAGACAGTCCTGTTCCAATAAACCGAAGTCTCACATAATTTTTATTGTTTCAACAAGAAAAGGTACAAGTTTACAAATGTGATACAAGATACAATATCTAGAAGTAAATATTTTCTTAAAGTGCAATAATCACTGGTAGACGACAGTTTTTTGAGGTTTTATTGTAGTATATACCTATTTTTAGGTGATGATATATATTTCTTGATTCAAATTATTCCCGATTTCCCGAAATTTAGCTCCGAGTTTTTCGGAATGTAAATTGGCTGTCGTAAATATTTACGATTCAAACATTTCCTTTGTTCAGCATTGACCAATGGCGCCGCGTCTGGTAGCAGGGTGGGGATAACGTAAATACTCAATCATTTCCTTGATTTTGATCATTGCTGTCTGGGGTCCCTGGTGGAAGTATTACGTGGTTATTCAGATGTGTTTTCGAGTCCAATGATGCTGCAGCATGTATTTATTATCAATTGCGTTTATGTTTTCAATTGATAAGTTAATTGTGGAATGTAATAGCATTGTAGACATCATTCCAAATGCACAGTGTTTCGTTGGCCAATGAGAGCACTCCCTTTGTTTCGTAGGTTATTGGAAGGGGTAACGCGCAGCGGCACGGTATTATGTGGAAGCGTAAATTCCATTCTTGAATTCTCAGGGTTGTCATACGCTTTCGTCGACACGTTCGATACAATGGCACTATTTAAAATACCTCGGTATGCTTTGCTGCCAATTTTGGCAAATTTTCCTTTATTTGTTAGTAATTAAGTAGAAGTTTTTTTTTTTTATAAATCCTAAGAATATGTGATTGTCGACAAAAGATATGTGAATTCATTGGCTACATAGAACTAAAATCATTTTGTATGCCTCTATATTAAAATTCGGAGGTATGATTTTTATTAATGTGGGCGGAATATATTAAAAATGATTACCAAAAAATCTCGAGTAATCGGAAAAAAAGTTTTAAATTACGCTGTCGCTCGAGTGGTGTGTGAATATTTCTAGCAAAACCGGGTAGTAACAGTTTGTATCTAAGAAAGGATAATTATTTATAACTGCTAGCTGTTAACCTAACCCACGAAAAATATTTCAGTTTTTACAAAAATATATCTATGAATAAAATTCCATTCTACCTACTGTGCACATAATTCCAAACAATTCTAAATTTCCCTATTTCCAACATAAAAAAAATGGTATGCATAAAGAGATCCACTTTATTTCCCTAACAGAGCACCGCCAGTTCCACTAATCTCCCAAACTGTTGCAAGGCCCTGCGCTGTTTATTTAACGGCAGATTTGTGGAACAAAAATTGCCATTCCACAAATTGAATCCACACAAGGCGGATTACTGGAGTTGATATGCAACACACGCTTTTTATGCCAACCATTACATTAAAACATTAATCTCCTCTTACTGAATTTGCGTTTTGGTATATTTTTGTTTCATCTTTTGGAATATTCTTTGTGTATCTATTTTATTAAACAAATTAATAACAAGCCAAAAAAAGTATGTCAAGTAATTAAAAATAACTCTATTTTGGTAGATATCTAATACTTGTCTAGACTGAATTTAAAATATATATATTTTTTTTTACATTAGCTCCGCTGCTCCAAGTGCTGGGAAATAATAAGGTATGAAGGGTCGTTGGAATCATGGAGTTCAACGTATCCAGGAATGATGGATGCCTGAATCCATCCAACTGCGGTGCAAGGCGATGTGTCGAGCGAGTCAGGCTGGAAAGGTCAAAAGGTTCCCTTCAACCAGTCTCTCCCGATCCGTCCCGCCACGCAGTAGGTGGGCAAACATATCCGTCGCAAAGAACTGTACAAATCTCACCCCATGGATCCGGGCACCCCTGCTATGTCAGCAAAAGTAGCGAACCTCTTAGGTTGACCTAAAGCAGAGTTATTGATTATCCAATAAATGGTCACTTGTCAATTTTTGTATACGTCAATAGTCCAGTTGATCCAGTCAGGCATCTCCGAGAAATCAAAATTTTAATTGAGTACCTATTCAGATGTATGTAAAAGTGTGCCCTGTATCTGGTACAATACTCAGATCACTCATAAACACCGCCAAATCAATTATAAGCACAAAAACTTGCAGTGAATTAAAAACAATTGTTATGTTTTCTGGGTCACTAGTAGGATATACAAAACGTTATACTAATGTACCAGACCATTATGCCTCCCGGTGTTATTTTATAGCATATTTAGTGTCTAAAATACAGACACGAGTAAATAATATTTGATTTATGGTGAGCATTTGACTATTGCTTTCCTCATTATCTCTAAACTTAGTATATGGAGATGTCTGACCAATCAATTAGATGATCGATATTCTTTGATTATAAAGCAGAAAATTTTAAGTAATAAGCTTTTAAAATCTTATTATGTTTCCATGGAGGAGTTAAAACTTTTACACAGTGAGTTTCGAGGTCGAGAAAATTACACAGATTTTTTCTGTCATGAATTTCTAGGTCAACCAAAATATTCTCTCTAATAAGCTAGCAACGTCAAATCCATCACGAGCAATTGGGCTCAAAACAGCTGTTTAAATTAGAAAAGACTTCGTATTGTAGATATATTCCAAAACATACCTATATATTTCAATAAATTGTTCCGAAAGGAGAAAGAAATCTAAATCACACACGTCTGCCCTAATGATGGACACTGTAACGCTGTCAGAAACGTTGGATAAAGAATGAGGTAGCGCAACATGGCATAACACCCCAAAAATAAATAATGAAAAAAAAATCTAAATTGAGTCTTTGGCGAAACCGGGAAGTAAAATATTTCGTAATTTTTTTTTGTCTTCAAAACACAACGTGATTTTGAATTTCTCTATAAAAATTAGAAATATGAAAAAAAGGTAGAGAATTCATTTTAATTCCTCATTGGTATTAAAGCCTTTAAAAAGATTTTGGTTGCAATGAAATTTCAATTCAAACAAAATAAGCAAGAGTGAAAAGTCATTAAAACAAAATTCATAATATTATCTCCGTTTCGCCCCTTTCTCTCAAGCCCGAGCGAGACCGCAATACGTCCCGAGCAGGCTTCGATCCGAACCTTCCCCTTGTCCGATTGGCCAAGGCGTGGGCGGGGGCGGGTAGCCGCCCGCCGATTGGTCGGTGGGCGTGGTATCGGAAGGCTCGGTATGAAGTCGAGTGAAATGATTTTTCTGTCAGATATTAATTGGAGTCTGTGGAAGACGAACGTGTTATTTGTTGGGATTTATGATAAATACTGATACAGCCTTATTTATATGGAAAAATCATTTATAATGTTTAGAATTAATGCTATATATTGGTTTTATTGCTTTTTGAGGGGGTTTCGAAATTATTAATTACTAGCTGGTATCCAGCATGCGTCGCAATGCCATTCAAAGAAATAAATTGTTTCTACCTGCATGTCCTTTCCCGTGCGTCCCCATTCCCTTCCACCTTCCACCTTCCACCTTCCCCGCCTTCCCCTTCCCTTGTCTCTTCCCTCTCCGCGAACCCCACCTTCCCCCTGCCTTTCCCCCCCAGCCGCTAAAATACATGAAAAACTCACATTTTCATTTACCTTATACAAATTTCATAACGCCAGAGCTTATCATTATATATAGCCTATATTACTCGCTGATGAGATAGTGAAAGAATTTTTAAAATCGGTTTAGTGGTTTAGGCGTGAAAGCGTAACAAACCACATACACACGTTCGCATTTATAATATTGGTACCTATGGATTAGATACTAGCGAGTTCCCGACATGCGTTGCCCACTTAATAAAGAAAATTGTTTTTACCTGCGTGTCTTTTCCCTTTGCGCCTCCTCTTTCCCTCCCATGTCCACTTCCCCTCACGCGATCCCCCTCTACCTTCCACGCCTTCCCACTCCCCTCTCCCGCTCCCCTCTCCCGCTCCACCGTCCCGCGAACACCCATCTCGCTTTCACCTCCCTATACCGCGTTCCATATATTCAGTCCCGGTACATTCAGTTTTCAAACAGCTCGCAGGCCACCAACTGCAATTTTTTATACAATTTTTCATTTATCAGACATTACAAACATTCATTTTTATATACTTATTACTAGCGAGTTCCCGGCATGCGTTCCTATGCCATTAAATAAAGATTTTTTTTCTGCCTGCGTGTCCTTTCCCATTCGTCCCGTTCGCTCCCCTCTCCCGCTTCCCCCATCCCCCATTTGTTTTTCAAAATGTCATTATCAAATTTTGACAGTTTCGTAAGAGTTTTTGTAATGATTATAAAAACTTTTCAGGTATATTGGGATATGGTTTTAATAATCCAGAAATCTTCACGAGGGTGGAAAGAAGATATTTTGAAAGTTTCAAACATTTCCTTTGCTTAATATAGCAATACATAAACAACAAACAAATAAGCAAGAATACATTCATTTTTATTTAGATACTTATTATATGTAGATTACGATTTGAAATTTTGACGGCCAGAAGTATTATCGTTATTAATCATAGGGGTATTATGCCTGGTTGCGCTTCTTTGACCAATGTTTCGGGCAGCGTTACAATGTCCATGTGACATGTGACCTTATGCCAGATAGAAGAGACAATCTTCAAAAGGATCTCAGAACACTCTTGAGCGTGAAAACTAGGCCATCCGGACAAATCGGCAATTGTCGAACACTTAATTGAATCCGGCCATTACTTTGGATGTGTTCCTTAAGACCCCGCAGTCCGAATTTCTACCTTTTATAACATATTTCTCATGAAAACAAGTTTTTAAGTTAAAAAAAAAATGTATGTAATTTTTAAAGTTAATTTCTATAATATACATTTGTAGAGTCGAAACGCTAATTATATGAAATTCCCACGACAGAAAAATATCGCAATGTATGACCTGAAATTTATTCAAAATACATTTTGTTTTGTTATTTGACTTGTTGTGGGTATGAAAAAATCCATAGTATATTTTTAATTGCAACATAAGCAGTTGTCTAGCGATTTTAGATATATTTTAAAGGAGCAATAATTTATTAAAAATTTTCACAATTGTCGCTTAATTATTATCGTTTTTAATATTAGCTCGCTCCCTATAACATTTGCATTTACATGTATCCCCTTCTTTTTGAACGCTTACTACCGAGTCTTAAGTTCCGGGAAGACCTGAAACGCAACGAGCATGCCTAATAATCGAGGCAATTTATGTTTACAAAATCCTCATTAATATTAATAAAGACGACGGGGCAAAGCTAAATGGTTATTTGTTTTCTGAAATTGACAGCTACACTAAAACTAAATGCCGAAAACCACACTATATAAATAAATTTTTTTTTTTTAAAAGAGAGAAAAACATTCCCGGGGGTTACGAATAACCTGACAATATTTGAAACTCTCCTACATACACCGTCAGCGGAAAATGTTGCTTGTGTCGTTAAGGAGGATTTAGCCAGCCATGGAATCGAACACGCGACGCTTGGATGGGACCCAAACTGGCCAACTAAGCCACTGACCGGTCAAAAAATAAAATTAATACCTTTACTGAAATACCGGCATCCACTTACATAAATCCACTATCGACACATCTGCTCTGCTGATGGGACTGTAACGCTGTCTGAAACGTTGGCTGAAGTAGGAGGAAGTGCAAAACGGCATAATACCCCAAAAATGTATTACAGTAAAACTGTTCATTACTGCGCCTTCACGCTAATAGACACTGGCTCCAATATATATTTGAAGAGCAGTCAAGTTGTCGAATATGCGGATGACATTAACATTGTCGGAAGACCAATTTCAGCCATTAAGGAGGTCTTCGACCCTTTAGAAACAGCGGCACGGGAAGTAGGACTGCGGATTAATGCTGACAAAACGAAAATGATGGTACAGAGCAGGAACCCTTCACACAGAAGAAGATGTATTACACAATTTAAAGACAACTACTCATACGAAGTGGTCGATCAATTCACCTACAGAGAACTCCAGTCTGACAGAGAACAATGAGGATCCAACAGAAATCAGAAGGAGAATCACAGCAGCCAAAAAAACGTACTTCTATTTGCTGCCAGTGTTTAAGTCACGTAGTGTTCACAGAAAAACCAAAATAACTATATATAAGACCAAAGTTAGAACTGTATTGGCATATGGATGTGAGGCGCTGACACTGACGGTAAAGATGCCTGAAATGCTGGATACTTTTAAAAGAAAAGTGCTGAGAAGAATATGTGGACCCGTGAAAGGGGCCGAACAGTGGCGCATCCGGCACAATACAGAATTGTATGATATATATAAGACCCCTAGCATCTTAGCACATATGAGACTCCTCAGGCTGAGATGGGCTGGGCATGTACAGAGAATGCCGGATGCACGCGTCGCAAAAAAAAATTTGACTGGACACACAGGTGGAAAGAGAAAAGTGGGAAGACCCAAACTGAGGTGGGAAGACGAGGCAAGAGGGGATGCAGCACAACTTCTCCAGGTACCAAACTGGAAGTCAGCCGCTGAGGACAGGAGGAGTTCGAGGCGACTATTGCAGGAGGCCAAAGCTCGATATGGGCTGTAGCGCCATCGAAGAAGAAGAAGTTCATTGCTGCACACATTCTAAGCAACCCTCTGTACAGAAAGAAAGAAAGTTATAAACATACGGGAAGATGAACAGAGTGAACACCTTCTAATAAAGGGATAAATATGTAGGAAATAGGAAGAAGGTAGGAAGTGGGAACTATAAATTCTTCTCTGAGGAAAATCATTTCCTTCAGGGCTTATGTCTTCTTTGAGTATGCTATATGGAAGGTACAAGATAAATAAATAAAATATGATACTGACCTGGGGTACCAGCACCTAATAGAGCCCTACGCGAGCCCTGCCGCAGGAATGGCAGCTTGCTAAACCAAACTACATATTGAAAGGTGGGTCAAATTACAACACTGGAAGGAATGTGAGAGGGCACCCGAAATCCAGAGTAGGTACCTACTCATAAACAGACCAAACCCTAGATGAACCAGGCAACTACTTAATATGGACATAAGCTCACTGAGGGAACTAGTAGGACTACTAACGGGATATTGCAAGAAATATGATGAGGATGAACATATTCCAATTTACCCACGGTTCGAATGTTCCGCCCTGGTGGGAACAAGGCTCAGTTACCAGGGAAGACACATTGTGGCAACTGGAGAGAGTCGAATATCCAACGACCACCCTAATGAAATTTATCGAAGGGACCAGGTTACTGTCAAAGGAATGAGGTAAAATGGGAGATAGGACAATGTGCCTACGGTCAGAATGCTCACAGAAACTACGCAAATATTGGTTTTATTAAAAATAGAAATAATTAATAAAATATAATGTAACAGTACGTTCAGGATGTTTATCGCCAACTGTTCAGCCTACCGAGATACTGCAGTGCTACAAAAATGTTCCTCGAGGGACGAGTACCGAGTGTCAGAGCACTTCTTTGCCACCGCATGGGAAGCTGGTGGCGAAGACTATGCCAATCGAAGAATTCCATAATCACTGCTATATTTGCCTGGATATCCCTCTGATGGCCCTCTGGAGACGGGATACTGTCAAATATCCAATTTTTGCAAGTAGCAGTAGCTTTTTTTTTTAATTCTTTCTCTTCTCTTTTTATATTATTTTCTACAACCCATGTGTGTAGGACTATGATATGCAATGCTTTCACAAATAAACTATATTTTTTAATCCTCTGTTACGTACGTTCCTAAGTAAATAATATTATTTTTAAAACCATGCTAAACAAAGAACAGTTACTATGATTTAATTATTTATTTTTTGATATTTTTTTTTTATTCTTTTTCTTCTTTTTATTTCCTCAATTTTTCTTCTTTTTTTGTACAGACCATGTTCTATATGTTCATACTCATCCTAATTTGATTGTCCTAAAACGGGAATCCTCCTAGTTGGGCAGTCAAAACTTTTCTTAAATAATGTATATAAATGTAAGTATAATCTTTTACTAAAAAAAAATGTTTGTTTTCACTTCTTTCTCGACTGAACGCCGTTGGCGCTAATAAAAAAACTGTCAAAAGAAGCGAAGCTAGCAGTCCACAAAGGAGTACTGGTACCTACCCTGTTGTATGGCAGTGAGGCATGGAACTGGCAGAGGAAGGATGAAAGTAGACTGATGCTTTTGAAATGAGATGCTGAGGCGTACGTGTGGTAAGACCATGTATGATCGTGTGAGAAATGTGGAGATCCGCAAAGAATGCAAGGCTAATGTAAGCGTAATGAGTAAGATTAAAAAGCGACCCTCAGATGGTTTGGGCATGTGAGCGAATGAACGAAGAATGTAGTGTAAGAAAAATGGTGACCGGCCAACTCAGAACCACCTGAGAAAAGTCATTAAGAGTGATGATAAAAACATATTTAAAAAATTAGTTAATAGGGTTAAGTTAGGGTTATCGGCTAATTTAAAATTATTTTTTTATAGCTTTTAATGAGCTTTCTGAGGTGGTTCTGAGTTGGCATGGAACCAAGAAGAATATATAACGCAAATGTGAACATGAATAGTAGAAGAAGTCGGGGACGCCCGAGGGAGACATGGCACGATCAAGTGAATCAGATACTTGAGTCGGGCCATGTCAAAAGAATAATAGAAAAGTTTTAGACGATGTATGAATGTGAGCAAGGCAAAGGGTGTGTGCCAAGACCGAGTTGTTTGGCGGTTAATTATCTTTACCTATCACTACGGGGAAACGGCGTGATGATTAGTTAGTTACTTTTTTTCTGTTTTTATTCTAAGTAGTGATGTTATTTTGTCTAATATATATACATATATATTTTTTTATTATTTGTTGCCTTTATTTTTTTTGTTATTTCGAAATAAGGAATATGTTACATTGTATGTACCTACTCAACGTTTTGGAATAAACGATTATTATTATTATAAACACTGTACACGTCTTGCGAACATATTTCCATTAAGTTGTGAATTCAATACACCCGACACTAATCATCAGTCTTTATCAAGGCGCAGGTGTACCTACTTAGTAATTGATTTATAGTGGCGAGCCTTTTGAAACAAATTTCCCAGCCTCTATTGAGCGCCTGCAAAGAGAGTGAAATATGTTGGCTTAAACTAAAGGTTAGTTAGTTGGCCATTTACACCCGGGATTAATTATTAAAATTATTTACCAGTGGCGTAAAGATTGCCTGGGCAGCACGGGCAGGCGCATTGCGAACTTTCAAAGTAACTGAAATATTATTCTCCAATTATTTTAGAAATTGATGAATTCGTCAAATTTTTAAGTTAAAATTTAAGCTCTGTGAAATTTCTCTTCAAGTTCTGTTATAATTTCATTGTTTCATTTTAAGTACTTGGATAGTAACATAACTTGAATTGGATATCATTTTGAATAAGACTGGTTTTCTCACGTTTCCTATTTTAATATTAATAACTAGCTGGTACCCGGCATGCGTTGCAATCCCATTCAAATAAATAAAAAAATCACCCTTCAGTTCCTTTTCCATAGGTCCTCGTTCCCCTCCCGCGTTCCCCTTTCACCTTCCACGCCTTCCCCCTCCCTCGTCGTCCCTCCTGCGAATCCCACCTCCTTCGTTACCCTCCCCCTCCTTCCTTCCCTGCCGCTAAAATATATGAAATAAACATATTTTTATTTACACAAATTTCATAACGCCAGCGCTTACCATTATATACAGAAAGCTTTGTAGGCTTGCACACAACAAATCACCAAAGTTACATCGCAATCGGACGAACGGTATGGCAGCGCATAAAATACGAACAAACAAACAAAATATTGATTTTTATGTACAAGATTATGTATGTAAGCTGGTAACCTCCTCGTAATTAGGGGCGGCCCATGACCTGTCCTTTTCAGTTAAAATTAAAAATAAGAGGTAATGCATTAAAAAAAAGATTTAACAATTTTACTTTCTAGATGTTGCTGTAACTGAATTTTTTAAAATATTAAATTTCAATTTTTGTATGAAGATTTTCAGAATTATTTCGATTATGTGGGGCAGCACCTCACCATTTGAGGAAAAATCTTTATACAAAAAAATTTAATTATGAAAAGGAAGTATTTTCAGCTACTATAACGTTTTGAAAGACGAATTTTATTTTACCATCTAGCTCATCAAAAAGTCACGAGCCGCCTCTACTCTAATTAGGCACGATTTTAAGTAGTTATTGGATAAAGCTTTAGTAAAGCGTCATCATTACTTTCTTCTTATTCACATTCGTTGTGAGTAAAAGGCCCGGAGATTTGTTTGGCACGCCACTGGTAAGGGTATTTGCAATTCATAATTAAGCGATAAATACATAGTAGATCTTCGCATATTGCTAGTTTTCAAAATTTTGCTTTACAGGACAGGATGTAGGACAATAATATTGCTTTAGTAAATTACGACAGATAATTTCGAAAAGATAAATTTTTATTTTCACCTTCACAATTATTATGATATTAACGAACCACAAGTTAGCAAGATCTATAAGTGAATCTCCAAGGTCGTTTTACGACGTAATATCTACCATTTTACCACGGTCTTTTCTGCGGGACAACAATGGACCTGGGCGGAAAGTTCAACCTGCCACAAATATCCGTAAATCATAAAATATCAAATAGATACGCAAGTTTTAGAGTGTTGTAACTTTGGTTATATCCCATAAGTCATTGTTTTGAGGATAATTGGAAGATTTTGGTAGAAGTTCTAACTCTCAATATAATTTTAAATTTTTTCAATGGTTTGAAATTCTAGATTATTAGAAAGTTATTATATTCATAGTTAGTACATGCGTATATTATAGAAATAAGATAGACGAAAGAAGAAAGAAAATATTATATCTGTTAAAAAGAAACAAGATAGATGAAAGAGAAAGGACGAAAATATATGAAATAAGAAAGAAAAAGAAAGAAGGAGGAGAGAAGAAGGAGGAAAGAAGAATTATGATAGAAGGAAGAAGACGGAGGGAGGGGGATAGAAGAAACATAAAAAATGGAAGGAGGAACGAAGAAAAAAGAAGGCAAAAGATGAAAAATTAAAGAAGATGGAGGAAGGATGTAAAAACGAGGAAAAATGAAAAAGTAATAAAGAAGGAAGGAGACATAATAAAGAAGCAAGAATACAGATAGTGGAGGAAAGACAGAAGAAGAAAAAGGAAGAAGTAAAATAGGGACGAAAGAAGAAAGAAGATAGAAGGAAAAGGAAAGATTGAAGAAGAATGATGAAGGAATAAGGAGGAAAGAAGAAAGGTGAGAATAATGAAGGATGAGGAACAGTACCGGATTATCCTTTAGGCAGAGTAGGCAACTGCCTAGGGGCCCCGCATCGGCTGGGGGCCCCGCGCCCCGAGAAAAAATGAATGCGTGAATGGTGAGCAAGTACTTACTGTCAATAAGTGAGCAACTCCGGCACCGATTTTGGAAAAAGTCGGCAGGATCAAATTCTAAATAAGGCTTTAAGGCACCAGGATACTGTAAAAAATGTAATTTTTTAAATTCATTTTCTGATAGATGCATTTTTTGTTAATAAGCTTTCACCAAATGTTTTAGGGAAATTCGTAAAATTGACGGAGATATAGCATTTTATATGAAACAGTTTTAAACAGTTTGTATGTTGAATTATCCTTCAGCAAAAATTTGAATGCGATTTTCTCGAAATTACGTTTTTCAACCTGATTGTCAACATATTAGAAAAACTATACATCCGATTTACACGCACTAAGTCTTAAACTGTTAGAAAATCCAGTCACTATGGAACCACTAAGGGATTTTATTATAAAGGGTTCCCCTCTATTTTTCTTTAATGTGAAAATTTTCCATAAAAAATCGAAAATAAAATTCGATGTTCCCCTAGGTGGTGCCATAGACACTACATTTTCGAACAGTTTAAGACTTGGTGCATGTAAATGGGACTTATGGTTTTTTTTAATATGTCGTCAATCAGGTTGAAAAACGTGTTAAAAAGTTTCGAGAAAAACGCATTCATAGTTTTGCCGAAGGATAATTACACACTGTTTCAAACGGTTTCACATAAAATACTCTATCGCCGTCAATATTTCGAATTTCTTTAAAACATTTGGTGAGATCATTTTTAACAAATTCATCTTTCAGAAAATGAAATAAAAAAAATTATGATTTTTTTTTATCGTGTCCTGGTGCCTTAAAGCCTTGCTTAGGATTTGATCAAGGGAACAAGGGGGCGTTTGGAGGCCCCAGGACCAGAGGCCCGGGGTGGGCCGCCCCTTCCACCTCCCCCCTCACCTCCGCCAGTTAGTCCGCCATTGGCAAAGGGGCCCCGAGACGTGCATTGCCTAGGGGCCCCGACATGGTTAATCCGGCCCTGATGAGGAATGATGAAAGAATAAGGATAAAAAAATTGAGGTAAAATTAGAAGGGCAAAGGGAGAAGAAGAAGGGGAAATGGGATTGTAGAAGGTGGAAAGAATAAAAACGATGGAAGAATAAAGAAAGAAGAAGGGAGAAAGTAGAAAAAAAAGAAGAAAGAAGAAGAAAGGAAGAAGAAAGTTGATTCATGAAAAAAGGAAGGAATAATATTGAGTAAGAGGAAAGAAAAAGTAGGAAGAAGAAAAATGGGTACAAGAAAATGAAAGAAGAATGAGGAAAGAGGAGAGAAGGGAGGAGGAATAAAGGATAAGGAGAAGGAAAGAAGAAGGAGGAAAGAAGAAAGATGAAGGAAATAAGAAGAAATATGAAAGGAAGGAGAGGAAATATGAAATAAAGAAGAAGAAATATGAAAGAAAGAAGAAGAAGGAAGGAGGAAAGAAGAAGGAGGAAAAATTAAGATGGCGGAAAACGAATTATTGAAGATGAAATACGTAGAAGGAAGAAGGAAAGAATAAGATGAATGAAGTCAAAAGAAAAGACTTCTGGGTAAAACCCTTGTTTCACAAACCGTAAAACATAAGATTTTTTAACTTGTTAAAAAGCAATATATTAACGCCGCAGAATTTATATTGATGAAGAACCGATACATCCCTGCCCACAGCGCCAGTGTCTCGCAACTTCATCTTCCATACAGTCCTCACGCACCGCTTATCAGATCAGCGCTCATCCCACGGTCTATTCAATATTCACAGAGCTCACAATATGTTCTACTAGATTAGTTATAGTTGTACCTACGCGCTGTTCACGTCTTACAGTTTCATTAGAGCACGCAACCCACACATCAGGAGATGTTCATCTTTTTTTATAAAACAAACCATTCCGTGTGTTAACTTTAAATTTATATTATTATATACTTATTTTAATGATAATACCTACGCTAAGCTCCAGAGGGTATGATGTAAACTGAAACATGTATTACTATGGAAAAATGTGACCGTAACAGAAATTTTATTTTATCAAAGTTGCCCTACGGAAATCATAATTTCCTCAAAAAGCACAATTTTTTAACGAGTGCACAAGAAATAGTTCATTTTTTTTATTTTGAACACATTAACAGCATGTACAAGGTATTAAAGACAAAATCATCCCCTTAATTAGCATATCTAGCCGGCTATCATATCTGTTGCCAAATAAATTTAAAAAATGTTTATATTATAGTCTCGTACACTCACATTTAAACTATTTGATTGAAATCTGGGGAAACGCATGTGAAACATACATAAATGAATTACAAGTAATACTAAATAAGGTAATCAAAAAACTATTTCACTACAAGCCCAAACATCCGATAAAAAATTATATATGGAAACAAAGCAATTAACATTTAGAAAACTATATGAATACAATACATGTTTCCTTTTTCCTTATATACAAAATAAACAATAAAATCGTTCATACAAAAAGAGAATTCATTAAAACGTCAAAAATACACAAATATTATACACGGTAACATACATTTAGACACCATCCACACTAACTATGGTTAACTATCCATTGGTTACGAGGGGGCAACTTATATAATTGCCTCCCAAACAACAAACGAAAAAAAGCTAGGTGAATTTAAAAAAAAACTTTTTTTTTTCTTGATAAACAAAGTAATGAAATAGAATAGCGCTGTATTGATATATTTAGTTTAGTTTGATGTGTTTAATTATTACTAGTTAAATTAGTGAAAATGTACAAATTTTCTTTTTACTGGAACAAAAATAAATATATAATTAACTTCATGAGAGTTACAATGATATTTGCAATATTCATAACTTCGTGGTTTGTAGAGTTACAAAACTCATGACTTCATGATTGTATAACAATTCACAAAGTCATGATACGAGTAAATTTATTGTCTGGAGGTCTAGCACACTAAAATCGATAACTTTATAATATCGGATCGATACGCTCACTACCGACGACTTTAACCATTAATTCTCCTTAAAATTTGGTATCTTTTGGTAACAAATGTCCACACATACTATTTCACATTGGAACATTGTCAGGTATTAACATAATGTTATCGCAAATATTGATAACTGAACGTAGATGACATATTTAGTCAATATTATATTGATATAGGGTTTTATAGATCATCCGTGCTAAACCTCCAGAATGTTGCAATGTAACACTTTTCAATGTAAGTTCGTGATTATAACACAATTGATTTACAACAATTTAAAAAGAATACTATGAATGACCATCATTAATATCTACCGACCTAATTTGTTTTTCTGAGAGTATAATATACTAGCTGGGTTACCCGGCTTCGCTCAGGACAACATTCGAGAGTGTTCTGGAATGTTCCACACTGATGTTCCCGATTCCCTATTCCCGAAAATTCCACGACATACTCTGCCACTCCTACCAGAATTTTCTAGAGCTCTATGGAACCTTCTAGAACTTTCCGGAAGATTGTTCTCGAAATTTCAAGAGGGCACCCCTTATATCTTTAACAGCACGCCATTTAGGTAAAAACGGTTACCCAAATTCCCTAGGGGGGATAGAGATCTACCACACCATATAACTCCCTTGATCGTATCGGGACTCGTTTCTGAGTTTTTACGGTCCGCACGTTTTTTTTACTTTCTTTTATAATATATAGCTGTTTCCCGGCATGCGTTGCAATGCCATATTCAAATAAATAAAATGTTACTCCTTGCATGTCCTTTCCCGTGCGTTCCCCTCCAGCGTTCCACTTCCACCTTCACCGCCACCGCTCTCTCGCTCCCCGGTCCCGCCAACCCCCCTAGCACTTCATTTCTTGACTCTTCTCCCGCCCGGCCCGTAGCCGAAACTTTTTTCTAATACTAACATTTTTAAACTCGTGATATCTTTCTAATTAAATAAAAGGTATTGAAGCTGTCTTGAATATGAAGTAATTTATTTTGATAAGGATTAAAACCAAGATACAAATAAAGAGCCTTTTCAAGCGGCGACATTTTAATTTAAAAATTTAAAATAAAAGAATACTTATTGTGGCATAGCCATAATAGTTAGACATATGCTGTCGTGACCTAAATAATGATGTGTTCTACAAAGTTGTAGTACATTATTTTATTCTATCATCAATAGTTTTCGCAGCGCACGCGATGTAAAGAATATTTTAGGAAATTTTTTTACACTTTGGGTTGCATTATTGAAATTTTAGTACGGATGCCCATTTTTTTGAAAATATAATATAGCTTATGTTACCCAGGGATAGTGTAGCTTCCCAACAGCGAAAAAAAATTTCAAATCGGTTTGGTAGTTTCGGAGCCTATTCAATGCAAACAAACAAACAAACAAATCTTACTTCTTTATATAGTGTAGTAGATTTCATACTAGACTAATAATATTTAAACCAGTAACTTTTTTCTCTCATAGCCTACAACATTTTTTTCCTTTCCGCTCGTCGATCTCAAGTTGAGTACCTCTGACTTCTCTGACTCTATTTCCATACTCCACAGCCATGATTAATAGTTCACCAGGTCTGCTTGCCTTTTATTTGATAGGTAAACCAACAAACAGAGAACAGTGCAGATGGAAGATGTGAAATGGGAGTGGGTAGTGGAGAGAATACGCGCTCGCTTGGAAGTGAGTGAATACGCACTGGGTTGGGGGTGAACACGTGGAAAGTTAAAGGACCGAAACGTGATTTTGGTACGTTGTATGATTCATTGGATCTCTCTTACTATGTGAATAAAAATACATAATAATAAATAATATTAATAATACTTTATTACACATAAAATTGAACAATAAAACATATGTGGAAACTTTGACTAGCCAACTAGGAATGGATCCTGTTTTAGGCCAGTCAAATTGACAAACATACCTAATTGAAATAAATAAGTAATAGCTTAGAAGTTATATAACTTGTGTATATACATATTAATTACACTTACAGTAATTAGGTATAATTACATTATCTTCTACAAGCATAAACTTTCTTATAAAAGTGTTTTTATCGGAAGTTACCTGCCAGGTAAGAATTCTCAATAAATTGTACAGCCCTTGAGGTGATTTTTCACAAAAACGGCGCTCTATCAAATATCCTTTACGGTGCTTCAGATTTTATGTCCGGGTTTAATCTTTCCCAAATGAAAGACTAAACCCTTCCACACACTTTTCCACAAATGATTATATAGTAAATCCACGCAATGTAAGTGCACTATATAAGTATAATAAATACAAAACAGTGCAATAACAATACGTCAATCCACCAGAAACATAATGGGAAAATAATTCACCGACTCCAGATATTTTCATATCAGAGGGTTCGGCTCTGATGAAATCCTAACTGGACCGATATATCCTACTGATCCCTTAATATAAATATTTTAAAAATCTTTCGTAATCCTACATGTATTTAAAATAACTGACTTTTGCATTTTTATATATAAATTCTTTGACAAACCTAATACGCCTAAATTTTGAATGAGAGAGCTTGGTATAATGCCAGTAGCCGAAATAACAAATGGTAATATTTTTTTTATATTCTGAGAATGCCAAATAATAATTATATTATTTTTATTATTATTGGTGCTTACGTAGTTTGAATGTGTTTTGAAGTGAAACTTCTTTAGCGCCGTTAGTGACTTGAAATTCGGGTGAAACTGAAATGCGTCATAACTCAGTTCTACACAAATACTCGGTTCTAATATAATATGCGGTAAATTCGCATCTCAGCGCGTGCCTTCCATAGCGTGGTGGGCAAGGTGCCTGACAAGTCTCTACAGCCAGAGAGACAGACATCAATCGGAAGGGGTTCGAATTCTACGAAATCCAAAAATAACATTTTTATTTTGCGTAATCAATATCCAATCTTCAAACCACTTTAAAAAAACAAGCAAAAGAAAATAAAACGACATCTAGCGATTTTCTAGTTTCACTTCAACCGCGTTTGAATTACACACTTTGATTTTTTTTGTTACTTATGAGAGGTACATAGTGATTGGACCAAAGATGAGTAGCCAGCAGTCCACAATGAAGTGCTGGTGCCTATACTGATGTATGGAAGGACGAAAGTAGATGATGAATGCTGTTACCATACAGAAAAATAATTGAAGTTTTGCAAATTGTTTGTTTTAAATTTACCTTTATTATTTCAATTACACAGACATGTGAGAGAGGGTTTATAAATTCTATGTTAATTTTAAATTCAATTGCTTTTAAATATGAAATATATTGGACGTTATGCAGATTTGGACAATAACATAAATGGTTATAGCTGTAATAACGGCGGTTGAATCCACTAAAGGCAATGTGTCACCCCTAATTACCTACCCTCCCTAATAATACATACCCCTATGCTCTCAGTTTTGCCCAGGTAAAACCACAAAACATGGTTTGAAACGGTCCTATTCCCTTTCGCATCACATTACTAAATGGAGCTTCCATACTCCCGAACTATTACAGGAACGCGAAAAAAAAAGTGATTTTTCACATTTTGAAAGTAAACCAGATAAGTTTTGCTCTCAACTACTTATTTTATTTTATTTTTAAATACATAAACGGCTATACTGCCTTTTATAAATAAACATATAATAGAGTACAACAGTAAGAAAAATAATATCATTTCATAATAGTAGTTTTAAATTTTAAAATAACATACAATCATTTTGTATCAAAAAATAACAAAAAAGAACAATGAGAAATATCATCATTTCATTTCAACATGTCCACATTGCGTACATAAAGTTACATTTTTGAAAAATAATTTTTGAGTGCATGTTTATATTGCGCTAATTTTAAGAAATAAATGTCGCCGATGTTAGCATGTTCATTTCCCAAAATGTGTAATCGACTGATTGGTGAGTAATAATGTGATAATGTATATGTGTTATTATAGTAGAACGGTAGAGTGAGTCTATTATTTTATTTAATATTAATAGATCACAGATTTTTCTGCGATCTGATAAATTTACGAGATTAGTCCAGTTTAATAACAAATTATAGTCTACGGATTCTCTTGGAATACCTAATTTAAAATTAATATACCTAAGGAATCTAAGCTGGACTTTTTCAATCGCTTGAATATGAATATTGTAATGTACTTATACCTCGCATCGTCTCTTACATCATGAGCCCAGGAGCTTTGAAATGTAACATAAATACGTAAAGTATTACTCCAGACCAGTGGTTCTTAACCTATTTCTATGTTCCCGATGGTTATCTTCGCCACCGACAGCATAGACTATGCTATCTTCCGGCCTGCAGGACTAACTTCGGGAGAGCAATCTTGCTGCTGAACAGAATTAATTCGGATATCGACATATTTAGCGTTAGTGAAGCTGCTTTTAAAGTGCAAGCTCTATTAATGCTCGTATAGTTTGTAGGCTACCATTTATGTTTAATGTAATACTGTTACAATTGTATTTAAAAAAAAATGTAATGTTTAATTTTGTAATTTCACGTTACGAATAACACAACAATGTTTGAAAATCTCCTACTATCACCACAGAAAGCCGAAAATTTTGCTTGTATTGTGATGGAGGACTTAGTCAGCCGAGGAATCGAACATGCGATGCCTGTGATTTAATTAATTCAATAGAAAATTTAGTATTTTGTAAGGATACGATGGCCTCTGCGGTAGAGGGGGAAGACTCTCGACTAGCATTCCTGATGTCACGGGTTTGAATCCCGGCGTGTGCAAGTAAGAATATATTTGTTTTATTTCACAATTAATTCATTAAAAATAATATTTAGAATAATTGCAGCACGTTAATGAATTTAATCAGTAATATTAATTAACTCAATATCCCAATGAAGTAAGTGCGATACTGATTAAATAAAAATAATAATTAACCTAAGACCACCAATCAGAATTAAAAATTCCTTGAAATGGTTTTAGTCGTGTTTGGTGACCAGATCTGCGTATCCAGGTGCTTCTCCATTTTCTTCTTCTCTACCTCATTCCTCTCCCCACTACCCTTGAGCCTCACAACATGCCCTAAAGAGGGAGGTCACAGTCTAACTGGGTCTGGACGTTATCTAGATATTTACTTTAAAAAAAACTTTTTTAACATCTACTACCTTTTGTTACATCCATCATTCTTTATTTACACGGTGTTTCGAATGTCGATATTGTTTCCTTATTTATCCCTTGAGTATCGGAGCGGAAAATTGGAAAATCTAGTTTGCCAATAAATTTAAATAGCCCCATTGGGAGCCGCGAACAATGCGCCCGAACTCATTTACATCGTAAACACCCTGCTGCTAGCTTCTAGGATCGAGCAGCGAGTCGTCTAACTCTAAAGTACCTTATCCGGGTTATTGGAAAGGTAAAATGTTTAGACGTTTGTTCTCGTGAGGAAAGTTAAGTGGATTTCACTTCATATAGTGGTAGTTAAAATTCAAAATACAACAAATCTGTAACCTACTAACCTACTATTTTTTTTTAAAATGTTATTCATTTATTTATTAAACGCCCGAAGGTGCTGCTACACAATGTCTCTTGTTATCTTCAACATAAATCTTGAAGTTTCAAGAGACACGCAAATTAATAATATTACACTCTCTTTGTTTTAATCTTTTATTTTTGTTTTGTTTTTTTATATTATTTACAGACAATGTTCCGTATGTTAATACGCATCCTAATTTGACTGTCCTAAAACGGGAATCCTCCTAGTTGGGCAGTCAAAAATTTTCTTAAATAATGTATATAAATGTATAATCTTTTACTAAATTAAAAAAAAAAAAAAAAAAAAAAAAAAAAGGTTTTTCATAATCCGCCTCACCGGGCTAGCCTGTGTTTACGTATTAGGCAAGAACTTACTACTAATTGCAATAAAGCATTATGGTATTTATTTTTATTTTTAACTCTATGAGTAAAATCTCAAATTAAGCAAAGGGTCCTGGGTTCGAGTCCCAGTGGAGCCAATATCTTTTTCTGATTTTTCTGTTTCCAGATTTTCGATTGAGTTCGCTAATATTGTCTTAATTTAATAAAACTTTATGGTATATTTTTAGTATTCATGTATGTATGTAAATAGTACATGGACGCAGTCAGCTATACACCTTAAAAAAAATTAAAATCTTCCCCGGATATCAATTGGGTGATTTTGTATGGTTCATTTCTCAAAATTTAACCAAAATTTTGGAGTTTTGGACAATTTCTCAAAAATATTATTGATCAATAAAGAATTCCTAAATGAATCACTATACAGTTCTAGCCAAGGATATTTTGAGATTGCGCCCGAATATCCACAATTCTCTCCGCAATAATGTTTACACGATATAACTTAGAGAATTTTTATTACATCCCCAAAGGCATATACAATTACAATAGTCTTCAACTCCATTAATGAAGGACTGAATGTCACTGGCGCCAGCCAAAAACTATCCAAAGAGGCAAAGCTAGGAGTACACAATAAAGTACTGGTACCTATCCTGAGGTATGGCAGTGACGCAAGGATCTGGCAGAGGAAGGATGAAAGTAGACTGAATGCCGTAGAAATGAGATTGCTGATACGTGCGTGTGGTAAAAGCGTGTGTGATCGTGTGAGAAATGTAGAGATCCGCAAAGAATGCAAGGCTGATGTAAGCGTAATGAGTAGGATCAACAAAGGACCCTCAGATGCTTTATAGAGCGAATGCATGAACAAAGTAATGTAAGGAAAATATATGACGCAAATATGAGTGTTAGAAAAAGTCGGGGACGCCCCGGAAGTGAATCAGATACTTGGAGTGGGCGCATGTCAAAAATCAGAATAATATAATAGTATGTATGAGACGATTGTATGAATGTGAATGAGGCACAGAGTGTGTGCTAAGACCGAGTTGTTTGGCGGTCCGCCTTATTCCTTCATTATTCGAAATTCGACGATTCCTAAAATACGTGTCGATTGTGAACATCTGTTTCATTTTATTCTTCCGAATGGTTCATTTGCTTCATAAGATTTTATCTAACTGCTCATCTCGTGTTCACATTCCTACCTCTGCCTTCTTCCTGTGTTCCGGTGAGAAGAAACGGAGGAATAAGATGAAATAAAAGAAAGGAAGGAAGAAGGGGACGCGTTAGCAAATGCCGATCAATTGAATAACTGTAGTCGAAGGGAGATCGAGAAATAGTATTATGATGTAAGATGGGAGATCTAAGATAGGAGGTGTATTGGGAGATGAACAACTACAATGTTGGATATCCTCAAGGGATTTCGGATGAGTAGAACATGAATGACATAAAAATAAGCTTGTCCATTGGTTTCCAACATTTTCCAATGAAACACGCGACGCGACGACGGTTTGGTTAGGAACCTAGAATAAAAAAGAACACTAGAAGTGCCTTCCATGTCTTAGCATGCGCTCTGTCTCTTTGTGCATCGCCATCCCAATTGAATTTCATAACATGGTGAACCACATGTTTTTTGTATTCAAAATTTAAGGCCCATTTGGCCAGACTTTTGGATCACGAAACACGCCCACGTGACATTTCTTGTAATCTCTTTATTCTGTGGTTTGGAAGCTATCGGGTTCGATTTATTTGAGTTACCGATTTATAGATTAAATTTAATTGAATTTTTTATTTGAGTCCAACCAAAGTATCCCAACTGCTCGCAACCTACTGAAGCTATTGAGAGAATGGCGTCCCCAATTGGGGTATATTGGTAGGAGATGGCGAAGAGGAAGATAGGAAAGTACCTGGCTACTCAAATGCGGTCACTAAACATTTTTCTGATTTATTTTTGGGTTATTATGCCGTGTTGCCCTACCTCCTTCTAAACCTTTAAAGACTAAAGCCTTTAAAAAAAACGTTTCTGTTACGAATTCAGTTCAGTATCTACCACTCTATTTATTATTATTTTAAATGAATTGAACCCGCGACCTTCGGATTCGCAGCCAAGAATGGTGTCCACGGAGGAATATTAGATTATTCTAGTTATTAGATTGGAATTGGATAATGCAAGGAAATGAAAATACAGAACAAGATTGCATTATATTAATAATATATTCACCTACCAAAAAATCAGATTTGTAAGTACCGTCGCTCCGATAACCATTTATTAGTGAGGGAGGCCTTTTGACCTCTCCAGTCGCACTCACTCGACCCATTGCCTTGCATCTCAGTTGAAGGGATGGATTCAAATGGCCATCACTCCTGGACACACTGTCCCCCAGATTCCAACACACCCCTCATACCCTTTTCCATCCCTGAACTTCATCTCCTTCCTTTATCTAAATAACTTCACACCACATCCTTTAAGATGACATAGGCCCTGATAGAAATTATTTTCATCAGGGCCTCCTGTGTGGAACTAATGTAGAGAAAAATATGAAAGGGAAGGTTATTGAATCTATTTAACTTTATTTGTCTTCTTCTGCTCAAAATAGTGTAAAAACCTTTTCAGTTTGCTATGATACACATCTGAAACGCTTCCTGGAAGAATCTCACCATAGTTCACTTCCTCCTCTTCGCTTTTAGCACATCCCCTCCCGACGCAACGCCACCCCCTCTCGAACCTCCCCAGCACTAGACTCCTACTCCTACAAGGGCGCAGAACTCGACCAGAATACTAAGCAGGGGTCCAAGTAAGTTATGGTTCGCTCTCCATACCATTTTTCAGCAGAGAATCCACTGAAAAGTCAAAATAATACAAGCCTGCTTTTCAGATTATTGTCGATAAGTCCGTTATATGCACACATCCCAAGAGGAGCGAATAAGCGTGAATTAGAGGGAAATGGGCAACACAAAATGAGCGAGGGGGTTGACACTAGAGGAATTTTCGTGAAAACAGACCACAAATAGAATTTCAAGTTTCATAGGCTTTATTCTGCTTTAAGGAATGGGAAAGGGGGATTGGGATATCCCAAATAGTTCGCTACGTTTGGTGACTTAGCAGGGTGCCCGGTTTCGTGGGGTGACGTTTGTCCGGGTCTTGGCAACAGATGCGTCTGCCTGGAAGAGGAAAACCTTTGGACCTCTCCAGAAAGACTATCTCGACCCATTGGCTTGCAACGTAGTGGGAGGGTTAGATTCCTATGTCTGTCACTCCATATAATATTATTAGGATGATTTTTATTGCGCATTTTCTGTAAAAAATCACCTTAAGCTGCCGCTACCCGAATTTCTGCCGATTTCTTACATATATAAAAAAACATATGTTATTTTTGAAAATAAAATCTAGACGTTCCCAACGCCGAAACGCAAATTATATGAAATTCCCCCGATAAGGACTTGGAAACATGTCATCAATTTTACAATTTAATATATAATCTGATATTTATTTTCATAATATATATTTATGTTAATTAAGGAATGCGTTTAGGAAAGGAAAAGCCAATTTTAAGACGGATGATAAAAGAGTACAAGGTTTTTAATAGAATTTATCTTCCTAATTGTGATTCGTTCCTCGGTAAGAAAGTAAGAGAGTTTGAAAGATTTTTTTTGTGAGTTAATTGCGAAAAAATTGCGACTCGCGATCCGTGCATTGGACGGACTTACTGTCGAATTTGCCCTATCAAAGAAAAGACGAAGAAGAAAAATAATGTGGGAAACTTAACGACGTAAGTGAAGAAAGCGTGTAAACTAATATGCGCCCGCGGCACGGCGTATTGGACGGACGTACGGTCGAATTCACTCGAGATTCGACCTTTCCGCCGGTTTAATTTTAATTAATTCTGAAGAACGTGTTACTAATATTTAAGATGTTTCTAAATGAATACCTCCCGAAGTTATTAATTCATCGTCTAGAAAAATAAAATCTGGTGCTCACAGCTAACTTTAGTTGTACAACGCATTACATTTTTTTAAAGGCGTCGTACGTCAAAAAAAATAAGGCAACGTACTGTTTTTATTAATCTAAAATATAAACATTCCGCATCCCTTGGGAGGCACGGAAATACAAATAATAATTCAATTACGAATTCGCTGAAATAAATTAAAATGTGAGCTTCAGGCAAACCCCCGATAAACGTTGCTATGTCTCGCCTTAAAAGTTTTTAAACTTTGTAAACTAAATCTCATAGTAAATAAGTGTTAGGTACCCTTCAACGTTCTTAAAAAAATCGTTTAACAAGATTAGCTCTTACGGAACTTTCGAAATTTCCACAGAAGTAAAGTAAGAAATTAGCTTGAAGTAAAACACTGTTATTTGTATTGCAGTTAATTTAAATATCCTAGTGGAACATGGACTTCAAGGTACGTCACGATTGTTTAGCCAATCAGATCAGATCTTGGGTACCCACCCCTTTAAAACAATATATTTCTCTCAGGTTATTGACGTTTATCCATCTCACTATCTTTTTAAAATAAGGGGATCCTTTTATTTATTCTACATAAGATGTTAAAGAGACGTACTTGACTTACTTAAACAAAAAAACATCAAAAAAGTTACCGGAGACCAAAATTTCATTGATATTTTTTACTCCAAATAAAGTCAGCAATCACTGGTTAAAGTCAAGTACATCTTGAACCACCCGTATTTACTTATAATGCCTAGTCATGTTGATTTGGTGAACTATTTTAATTTAATTAATATAGTGCTTTCGCTATATTTCTACTTACTATTAAATATATTGCTGCTAAAATATGTTTCCTGAGATGGCAAAACTCTCTGTTAATGACCTCTGACTTCATTGCATTTCAAAAGATTCTTCTTTCTGTAATTTCTAGATAGACGTCAACTTTTTCAAATCGCTTTTATCTATTTTATTTAAAAACAAAATCTTCAAACATTTATTTAAAAAAGCTTATTGAGATATCGAATAAAGTCGAGAATTAAAACTGGTCATATATAAGTCTAAAGCCTTCTGAATACGGTTCCCGGTCCTTCTACGAGACGTGGAACTGTTGTTTCCGGCGGAAAGTGCCGGAAAAGGCCGAACACGCCCGAGCATCACCGCTCTGAAAGCCTTCGCTTCAAGGTGAAACTTTCTAAAGTTACTTCCGCCAAGGCGCTGGCATTTCTATCCATGGCAACCGCAGTTCGTAGTTCTATGATGACTACCCTGTGATGTCACTTTGATTCGATACACAGAACAAATTCTCAAAAAATTATGAAATATTTTTAATTGTACAATAGGTATATCTAATTGTGGCATTTCGTCGGTCGACATCTGTCAAATATATATTATTTTTTACATACATCAGAGTGGTAAGTACTCTCTCATTAACACAACTGGCCAAAGACCGCCATTCGCCAAATCTAAACCTTCCGATCTTTCTCTTTAGTTTCTTTCATTATGTAAACCTATTTGTGTCAACCGTGCTCACACAATTGAGCCAAATGTTCATCAAAAAATAATTAACTATTCATTTTTATTTAATAAATGAGAATGAGTTAAACCTCAAATTGTAATATTTAATCACTAAAGACAATATTAACTACTCTCAATCGAAAATTTGAAACAGAAATATCGGAAAAAGATCTTGGAATTGAAACCGGGACCTTAGACTTCGGTCAAATTTAACTGTATCAAACTTCGACTAAGAACTACCAACAGTCATTTTCTTAACGCATAATTTTATTGGCTGCTATCTTTGTGTGTGATAGCAAGATTCTTCGTGAACAAGCAATCTGGATAGTTCGTTGGACAAATTTATTCATTTTTATTTAATATGCGACATCTATTGACTGTTTTGCAAGTCTAGATTAAATATTTTAACATTGTTTCAAATTTTCGATTGAGAGTCACTAATATTATCTTCAGTGATTGGATATTAAACTATTTCATCGATTTTATCGGACAAATAAATGTCCTTTGGATTAATATATTCATGAAAACTCTTATCTGTAATATTCCAAGGGCAAAAAGTGCCATTTATGTCAACATCAGCCCTTGTAGCGCCGTGACAGCACGAAGCAAGAAATTTCTTAGTTTGGCAGTTGTCTTTCAGAGAGGGGTAAAAAACGCGTGTGCCTTTATTATCGCAAAATCAGGTTTTGACATGAGCGGTACAAGCACGTGTACGATAGTCTTCCGTATAAGTGGTTGGTATTGGTCATAAACACAAATGCCTGTAGTGGGTGGCCCGGTTAAGCTTTTCATGATGTACCGATTTGAACTGGCGTACATAGGTTTATTTTTTATGATTATTATTTTTAATTGATTAACTAATGTTTAAGACAAGATTTTTATGCATAGCACAAAGGATAACAATTATTATAAGTAATAATTATTAGCTTGAAACACTCATCTACATTGAAAAAATCTCCCGAGAACAGATACATGCCACTGACGGGACTCGAACCCGCGTCCTTCTGATTTCCGGTCAAATGCTCTGTTCACTATTATTCAATATATACTAGTGTTTCATTCAACAATTACTGTTTATTACATTTTTCCACCTGCAAACAACCAACTTTATTTTTATATGAGAAAGGCATTGTATGTTCTAAATCTCCCACTAGGTGGCGTCGAGATAAATTATGTCAACATTTTTTGGTTAAATACTTTAACTCGACAAATATCAATTATTATTTTTAATTGATAAACTAATATTTAAGACAAGATTTTTATACATACCACAAAGGGTAACAATTATTATCTATAAGTAATTATTATTATTAGCCATACTTGACGAGTTAAAGTATTTCACCAAAAAATGTAGGCATAATGTTTTTCTTCTTTTCTTAGAATTAGTTTAATTATTCGCTGTAATTCTTACGAATTTTAATGTTACCTGATCATGTTCTGAAAATTTGATGAGTAATCGCTGTTATTTTTTCAAGTAGGTACACATTAAAAAGAGCTTATTTTTGCATGTCAAAGGAAACAGACAAATACAAATCTAGTTTGGTTCCAAGGTAGACTCCATAAAATTCGAATAAAATAAGGCACTCAGACAAGATGTTTTTGAATAATTACTATCGTTAACATATTATTGCAAAATATTTTAATAACTTTTAGTCATCGCTAATATAGAAATGACTAAGGTTTAGTACGAAATACACGAAAAAACACTAATTTTAAATTATTTCCTTTAGTAAACCAAACACTCAAAGTATATTTTTTTCTGGGTCGCCTTGCACTTTAATAATATGTAATTATATGCACATAAATACAATAATATGTTACTTACAAACATTATGGTCTGTTTCGCATGCGCAATCGAACAATTAAAATTTCACGTCGCCATCAATCATGTCACTTTTTCATTGACCTGCAAATCAACAACACTATATTCGGTTCTTCAACTTGGAACAAACACCGAAAATACTATATTCGGTTCTTGGATAGGTGCGGTCGGATTCCGATTAAACTCTTTTTTTTTAAATGATACAATAATGAAATAATAATAATACCTAAAAAATTAAAACATGTTTATGATGAAGGAGGGTGTGCATTAATCCATTTAGTGACTTCATATAATCACTATAAAATTCGGGTGCATTTTTTGAGTTGGTAAAAATACTTCCGCTTTGCAATAAAATCCAAATAAATGGAATATTTGTGTACGTATCCGAAACTCAAAGTTATTTTTGAAAGGTGATGAAAATTTTATTATTAGACCGTGGAATTTTAATCATGTAATTTATAAATATAATTTTTTTAATGCAAACTTTAAAAAGGTTTAAAAATGTCTCACTTTACATTTTTTCTAAATGAAGATACGGATACCGAAAAAAAAACATGCACATATTTTATTAGACAAATGAATTATAAACGTTACTGTCACATCACGTTTTTGTCGTTTCATATAAAAATATTTATTAATTAATTTATTATTGTTATTAATTTATTATGTAAAATAATTTTTTTTTTTCAAATTGCTGTCGGAAACTTTGGTTTCATGAAGGTGTGCATTTTAATTATTTTGTGGTTAACCATTAGATTTGAATATTTTTTATTTATTTATTTAATTATAATGTACCAGCTTTTACCAGCGGCTTTTTTTTTTTTTTTTTTTTTTTTTTTTTTTTTTTTCCCATTGTATCTACATACATACAAAAGTAATTTTACATAATTTCTAAATACTAATTATAATTTTACATAATTTCTAAATACAGTAAGAGTAAATATAAGGTACAAGTAATGTAAAAGTTAGCAATAAGTAAAATATATAATAGAAAAGAGTAGGTAATGGGAACCCACTAAGGCACTGCCTGTGTGTGGGTAATATAAACAAGATTGCTATATATACATCAATAAGTATATGTAAAAAATGTAAATTTTAAACTAAAGGTTTAGAAATATAGTAATCTGTGAAAACATTATAGTAAAATAAAATAAAATAGTGAAACATAAATTTTGTTGATTTTTTGTTAAAGTAAAGAAAGTAAATAAAGTTAGAATTGTATTGAAAAGTGAAACATGAAGGTTTTCAAATAATTTATAGAAAAAATGTTCCAACATCTGCATCATTCAACCATAATTTTAATTCTTTTACGTAAAGTGATATTTTATCTGCCATTTGAATGTGTTTTGGTAGAAGATTAAAAGTACGAGGACCAATAAAGCTGCTATGTGTTTGCATTAATTTAGTATTGGTTTGGGGGGAGTAAAACATATTATTAGTTCTTTTGCTAATTCTATTTTCATTTTTTACGAAGCAATTTTTATTTTTATATATATATTTCATAGTCTGCAATATAAATAATTTACGGATATTGAATATTTTTGTCTCTTTGAATAATAACTCTGTTGAGAATGTTTTTTTTCTATTATACATAACTTTAATAATGCGCTTTTGAGTGGTTTGTAAAGGCTTGATAAATGCATCAAGCGCACCACCCCATCCTATAATGCCGTAGATTATTGAAGATTGAACCAAGGAAAAGTAGATCATTTTTAATTTGTCGAGATTGAGTACTTCCTTAAGTCTATAAAATGTGTAAGTAAGATATCTTAATTTCGAGGTGGTTTTATCAATTTGAGATTTCCAATTTAGATGTCTATCAATAGATATACCTAAATATTTAATATTTTCAACATTGACAAGTTCATTGCACAGTGAACATGTTTCTTGAGGGCAACTCCTATTGTGGATTCTAATTTTAAGGTTATCGTGAGGTTTGTTTTTAATGCTTTTATAAAAAGTTAAATAAAATGTTTTGCTGTAGTTTAGAATGAGTTTGTTACATTTTAGCCATGTTGAAATAAGTGCAATACATTCGTTTGCCTTAGAAAAAGTTTCAATCCAAGAATTTCCGTTTACTACTATTGCCGTGTCATCGGCGTAAGAAATAATTTTTCCTGGGATCACAAAATTACATAAATCATTTATATACATCAAAAATAGAATCGGCCCAAGGACAGTTCCTTGCGGAACTCCATTTTTTATATGTGCTTCTGAACTATAAAAATTCCCAATTTTTGTTTTTTGTGTTCTGTCTGTAAGATAGTTTGTCAGTATTTTTAATGTGTCTTTTTTGAAACCTAGTTGAGTTATTTTTTTAATTAGTAATTTATGATTTACAGTATCGAAAGCTTTTCTTAAATCTAAGAATATAGCAAGACATTTCTTATTTTTATCGATAGATGTGTATAATTTTTTTGTTAAATCATATATTGCATCTTCAGTGCTTAGATCTTTACGAAAACCATATTGGTTTTGCGATAGAATATTATATTTTTCTAAGTGTTCTATGATTCTATTTTTAATGCATTTTTCTAATATTTTTGATAGGTTTGAAACAAGTGAGATTGGTCTATAATTATCTAATTTATGGGCTTCACCAGATTTATGAATTGGTATTATGGTGGAGATTTTAAACTGTTTTGGAAAATGACCCTCTTTAAGGCACATATTGAAAATATGTTTCAGAGGAGTTAAAATATGTTTTTTAATTTTTTTTAATGTATTACTAGATAATCCATCAGTTCCCTTAGAATGAGATGGTTTTAGGCTATCTATATATTTTTCAATTTCATTTATTGTGATAGGTGAAAAATATTCTATAGGGTTGATTGATTCATTATCTGCAATTGATTGCGAAGATGTCTCTATGAAAGTATTATTATCATTCGTACTGGATGATTTAAGTACCTCATCTACTATATTCGTAAAGAAGTAATTGAAGTTTTCGGCAATGGTAGATTTGTCAGTTATTAATTTGTTATTGATTTTAACCTCATTTACAACACTTGAAGAAATATTTTTTTTGTTCATAATTTCATTTATAATATTCCATGTTTTTTTACTATCATTTTTAGCGTTTTCAATTTGTTCACAGTAGTATTTCTTTTTACAATTTCGAATCAGCCTATTGAGTAAGTTTCGGTACATTAAATATTTTGTTTTCATAAAAGAAATTATTCTGACATTATTATTTTGGCAAGCTATTTGATATTTTAACATTTCTCTGTATAATTTGTCTCTTTGCTTAATTGAGACAATTAAGCCAACAGTAATCCATGGTTTGATTTTTTTATATTTTCTGTTTGTTACAACAATTTTACTTTCACTTTTTCGAATATTATCTTGTAGAGTTTTATAGAAATTTTCTAATGCTGAATGTGGATTTACTAAAGATAGAACATTTTCCCAACTTTCTAAATGAAGTAAAGAATTTAATGTATGATAATTAATGTCTATTTTTTCAAGAGTTTCACAATTTTGTGTTATAGATGAATTTTTGAAATTATGCCCATATAGTGTTGGAAAATGATCAGTGATGTTTGTTTCTAGAATTGAGGAGATAATATTAACATCTTTGTGTGTCTTGACAAAAATGTGGTCTAAACACGCGGAGTTTATTAAGGTTACTCTTGTTGGTGAGTTAATATACGAAAGGTATCCATAAATTGATAAACAATCTAGATATTCGTTTTGACAATTAATATTTTTTGTATTATCATTAATATTTATATTGATGTCCCCCGTTAGTAAGGAGAAAGTAAAGTTATGTCTGTCAAGATTTCTAACAAATGTTTTTAGTTCATCTACAAATAGAAAATCATTTAAAGAAGGGGATCTGTACACGGCTACTATGAGATATTTATAGTTATTTTGACAAAAAGTTAATTTTATTACATTAGCCGTCTTAAAATCAATAAACTCAGCCTCAATATTTTTTAAAGTATTATGACAAAAGACAGTCACTCCATCATGTCCAGTATGTTTACAGGCAGCAGAAATTGTAGTATAATCAGGTAAATTATATGGAATTACATCTTTCATTTGGGTTTCAGTTAGTACAATTACGCTAGGAGAAAAATCAAAATTATGAAGGAGGACACATAGTTCATCAAAGTGTTTCCTTATACTTCTTATATTGAAATTTAATATTGAGAAGTTTACATTTTTAAAAAGGCTATTGAGTTCCATGGTGTTTTTACATATATGGTTTTGGTGTAAAAAATCTTCGTCCGACATGTTGAAAGATGTTTGTTTATAGTTGCTAGGTGATTGTATGATGGTCCTTTATTCAGAGGGGATATCTTCTGGCTCTCTTATTTGGATTATTGGAGATGTTTCGGTTTTCCTCATCATGACACTTCCGTTTTTAGCCCATATGAACTTGTATCCCGTTCTTGATGATTTCGCCAGGTAAAGCAAGTGTTTATTGTGTTGGGTCAGTTGTTCGTTTATGTAAATTGTGTTATTGATGTCTCCAACGAAATTTATGTCTTTGATATGTAGTACACCATATTTTCTCTTTTGTGAGATAATTATATCTTTAGTTTCCTTATTCTGTAGTGTTACTACTATGGGGGGATGTTTGTTTGTAGGATTTTTATTTCTGATTCTGTATATATTTGTGAATTTCAATGCATCGTTATCACAATTTATTGTTTCCAATATGTTACTAAATATTTTTGAAATATTTTCGTTTTCTTTGTAAGGAACACCCTGTAATTCTATGTTATTTTGTTTATAATTTTGATCCAATTTATTAATTTGCTGCTTTATTTCCTTATTTTCTTTTTGTAATTGTTTAATTAGATTGTCTTTGTTTTTGTTTTTCTCCTCATATTCATCAATTTTTGAACAGCAGAATTCAACGGACTTCTTTAAATCTTTAATTTGTTCATTGAAAGATTTCATAAATTGTTCTGTTAATTCTGCAAATTTTTTTTCTATACATTTTATCATCTTGTTTGTATTTGTATTTTCTTCCTCGGAGTCGCTAGATGTCACTTTCTTTTGGGCTTTCTTCTGTCGGTTCATATTTAAAAGGTTCGGATACCGACTATACCGAGTGTTGATTTTATAAAAATTAAAAAAGTTTTGGATTTAGTAGGGTTCGATCTCAGGCCACTGCAGAAATTCGTCGGACGCGTTTACCCACTACGCTACGCCAGGTTTGCGTAAGCACGAAGATTTAATGGCATATATTAGAACCGAGTACTAGCGGATTAGATGAATATTTTATTTGTGTTTTTGGTGAATATTGAGACAATAGCGTACAACTGTCACTTTATTTAAATTATTCTTTTTATCACTTATTTGCACTAAAAAATCGATAAGTAAATCGGATGTTTCACTATACTGATATACGATAAGCACCAATATATCTTTTTTTGTTGTTTTTAGATGTTATTTACTATGTTTTTTTACTTTTATTTGGAGCGGTTGATAAGTGCAGGTTGCTTACTTATTGTTGTATTAAGAAATTCGCTCGCATGGTATTAGTGGGAAATTACTGGCATAATTATTGGCATAACTGTTATTATTCTTGCTTTTTTGTCTAATAAAAAATAATTATTGTTTAATAGAAAATTTCAAAATTTGAGAATGACATTTCGCAAATAAAAATTCTATTTTAGGAAATATTTAAATTATAGAAATTTATTTTAAGTACCTACTCCCCTAATTTATTCTTATGATTTCGCCTCAAGTAGGAATTAGTATTATATTAATATTTGAATCCAGAGTAACCTAAAGAAATAACAAAATGACAGCTTACGTCAAATAATTACATAGCAACGCTATGCTTTTCGTCCGGACAATAAACATTTTTAGAGATAGGTAGATATTAACTATGACGCCAACAAAGCACTATTTTTAGGGTTAATTGCCTAATTAAAAAATATATATATTGTTTCCAAGGTAACAATTTGTTTGACGTTTGCAATAACTCGATTTTGTTAGGGACAGAAAACGTATGAAAAATAATTGCATAACGCTACAGCTTATTCATAACGCCAGAGCTTACCAATATATATAGCCTATGTTACTCGCAAATAATGTAGCTTTCGATTAGTGAAAGAATTTTTAAATTCTATTCGGTGTTTATTGCGTGAAAGAATAACACTCATCCATACAAACTTTCGCCTTTATAATATCTATAAGATTACAAAAACATGGTAAGTAACACATTATTCCCAATGAGTTGAGAAAAAACTCATTACGGGAAGGACAGACACATATAAGTACATTTTACACAAATATTACACGTTTAAAAAATACAACATGAAAAGGAAAAAAAAATGCATTGTCAAGAATAGAGATTTTAGAAAAACTGAGGACATCCATACACATAAAACATTAAAAAAACAAACGTATGAAGGCGAGCAAATATTCACTGGTTTAAAAACATTTTCAAGGAATGTTTTTTAAGCGTTTTAACTAATATTTTTTTGTTAGCTACTGATATAAAGCATGTTGTTTTTTCTTTCCAATACCGTCGTTGTATCTTCCTTACTATGATAGTAAGGGAGACACAGTAATTGTACGAGACCTGTGTGAGCTGGGACAAATACGGTCTCCTGTGATTAAACGGGTTAAAAGAAAAACATTTTTCGAAAACGGAATTCTAAAGTAAAAATATAAATTATTAGAATTGAAATTAATGATAATGTCCACTGGAAATCACACATTAACGTTATTACAAAAAAAAATCACCAGGTACATACACTGCTTTAGAAACATCCGTAATATCCTCAACATACACGACAAGAAAGTATGCTACACTTTATGTTAGTACGGGATAACTGTATGGGGGTCTGCCTTGAGCAGATCTCACAGATCGGCCTAACATAGCCCAAACAGGAGTACTAAAGACGGCGACCCTACAGTTGATTACCGATAGTTGGCTCCCCGAAATTGTAATTATTACAAATTTACTATTTTTTGCATTAATTACCAATGTTAAACCTAAATTCGACTTCAAAAATACCTTTAATAATAAGTTGGTACGGACTTCAAACGAATTTATTTACATTGTCGATTTTTTGTACTTATACGCTTTTATATACAGTAATTTAGACAAGTAGTTCTTTCCTTGATGCATTTAAATCAAAATATATTTCATGTTTTAGTTATTCGGCGGTACATCCTCTCTGAACACCCCTTCAGGGATACTTAGTTGTATTTGTGTAAATAGGTTTCTGCATTTTTCCTCAACCGACTGCATATTATACATAAGTATGCCGGGAAGCCAACTCTCGGGGATCAACTATCATGGAACCACTAAAGACAAAAATTCCTGTTAGAACTCCGACTGCAGAAATATTTAAAAACTTTCATGGCTACAATGTACAGAAACTTTATTCAAAAAGTATTTTATTTAAAATAATAAAAAAACATACCTGAATACTCCACTGCCCAACGTAAATACTCAACCAGGGCAATAAGCCAAACTATATTGGTTACTCCCCGTTTTAACACATTATTTAAACAGAGAAATATTAAATTCTATGCTACGAATCTACAAGTACAATGCAATACAAAATCAAAAAAAAAACAGAAATGTAAAAAAAGAATATATTTAAAAGAAAGTTAAAAACATAGCTGAGAGAACAAAGTGATAATCAACTTAAAAACAATATGAAGACGACATAAAGGCATCCTGAAACTAAATACATTTTTTTTTCGACTGTAAGCTTTTATATTATACTTATACTAGCGAGTTTCCGGCATGCGTTGTAATGCCACTTAAATAAAGACATTTTTTCTCCCTGCGTGTCCTTTCCAATTCGTCTCCGTTTCCTTTCCACTTACCCCCCCCCCCCCCGCTCACACATTCACCTGCTCTCTCCCACAATCCCCCCCTCCTTCGTTCCACTCCGCCCCTCCTGGTTTCCCTCCCTGCCGCTTAACTACATGAAATATACATATTTTTCACTACTCGCGATTTTTACAAATCTCATAACAACAGAGTTCACCATTATGTATATAAACCTACTTAGGCGTGCGTAAAACATCTCAAAGTTTCATTGCAATCGGATGAAAAGTATGAGAAATAATTTCATAACGCCAGAGCTCACTAATATACATCATCGTGAATATGCGCACATCAAATCCCCAAAGTTTCATCTCAATCGAATGAATGGTTTAGGAAAGCACAAGACACAAACAAAGAAACATTCATTTTTATATATTAAGATTATTCTTTATACTTATCTACATCATATACGAATTTTTCAATTAAAACTAATAATAACAATAATAAATAAATTAATTATAGGTTATACAAGAGAGAGAAATATTTATTTACGGTGCTCCAGATTTTATGTCCGGGTTGAATCTTTCCCAAATGAAAGATTAAACCATTCCACACACTTTTCCACAAATAAATATCTGGTAAATTCACGCAATGTAAGTGCACTATATAATTATAATAAATACAAAACAATACAAGAACAATACGTCAATCCACCAGAAACATAATGGGAAAATATTTCACCGACTCCAGATATTTTCATATCAGAGGATTCGGCTCTGATGAAATCCTAACTGGTCCGATAAATCCTACTGATCCCTCAATATAAATATTTTAAAAATCTTTCGTAAGCATAAAACCTTCTATTTCTGCGCTCAACTCTCCAATACTCAACCATTTGTTTGACGAAAATTTATCTGTTTCTGAAAAAATAAGAAAATATACAGATTTAGGAAATGAGATTAAAAGAATTTGGCATTCTCAGACTATAAAAATATTACCATTTGTTATTTCGGCTACTGGCATTATACCTAGCTCTCTCATTCAAAATTTAGGCGTATTAGATTTGTCAAAAAATTTGTATATAAAAATGCAAAAGTCGGTCATTTTAAATACATGTAAGATTACGAAAGATTTTTTAAATATTTATATTGAGGGATCAGTAGGATTTATCGGACCAGTTAGGATTTCATCAGAGCCGAACCCTCTGACATGAAAATATCTGGAGTCGGTGAAATATTTTCCCATTATGTTTCTGGTGGATTGACGTATTGTTCTTGTATTGTTTTGTATTTATTATACTCATATAGTGCATTTACATTGCGTGAATTTACTAGATAATCATTTGTAGAAAAGTGTGTGGAAGGGTTTAATCTTTCATTTGGGAAAGATTTAACTCGGACATAAAATCTGGAGCACCGTATAATAGCCTTTATTCAGGCAGTAAATTACATAACATTAGTTATAATAAAATTTTCACATTTATAACTCTTATCATGCATCGCCTCCCTGTCTGTATGTCATTAGTTGACAGAGGCCTCCTCCAACTGTCGCCATTTCTCTCTATCATTAGCTACTCTTGTCCATGTACCACCTGCTATGAATAAAACGAGGTAGACTATTTAGAAGGTGGGTTGACAAAATCAATTGAAACTAATATAAAACATTAAAATACCTCGAAAAAAAAATACATAATTTACTTTGATAAAAAACAAAATAGAAATGCCAATAATCTATTTTATTTGCGTGAAATGTGTGCATAGTTTTTCTCCTCGCTCGAAAGGAATCACTTAAAAATATATTCATCGTTATGTCCGATCATTACACATTAATTAAAATAAAAATTCCAGCTAACCATTCTATCCGCACATCCCTATGAGCCGATACTATAGATTTTTTCGCTTGAATAATGTTCGTCAACGCACCGACCTGTCTGCCAAGTATGTGGCTCGTCCTACTTGCTACTTTAGGGGTGTAAAACCTTTTAGGCTACCTTAGATATATAAAAATATTTTAGCGGGTCCTAAACAGATACATTGTGTAAATTTTAAAATATTTATTTATTTATTAACGCCCGTTTTAGGGGCTTTTACATATGAAGAGTAAGAATTACACAATATTTACATAACTGAAATGCCTCATTAAGGCGGTACACAAACCTAATAATTTTTGTTTGCTCAAAACTCACTTTTTAATCATTTCCGACGAATTCATAACTATATTAACTTTTTAAATCAGATCTTGTCCTGGGGATGTAGGTCGTTTGTATTTGAGATTAATACAAATAATACCTTACCATTAATATATTTTACGTACAACGATTTTAAAACTTTATAATCCGTTTTTCAACTATAAAGTTAGCGGTAAGCACCAGATTTTATTTTTCTAGACGTTGAATTAATAAATTCGGCAGTGCGACATTATCGCACATTTTCAATATTTGTAACACATTCTTCAGAACGAATTAAATTGAACGCGGTGGAAAGGTCTAAATTCCAGGCCTGCTAGGGTGAATTCCATTGTACGTTTGTCCAGTACGCCGTGCAGCGGGCGCATATTTGTTTACAAGCTTTCTTCGCTTACGTCGTTAAGATTCCCACATTATTTGTCTTCTTCTTCTTTTCTTTGATAGGGCAAATTCGAAAGTAGGTCCGTGCAATACACGGGTCGCGAGTCGCTATTTGTATACACGGCTTCTTTACTTACGACGTTAAGATTCTGAATATATTTTAGGGTATATTGTCATCTTAATAATATTTTGTATTTGCAGATATATTGAAAATGTCCACTGACTTGGTAACTATTAAAATTATGTACTGTTTGTTATTATTTTTTGATCAAAAGTATTTATAATTTTTCAATAACGTCTAAGCAAAATTAGAATGTAAAAAAAGTCTCAAATATATTAGTTTTTAAGACCGTAAATAAATAGACAAACTGAAGTATTTTCGTCACAAAACACGTGTGCGGATCTTTTTTTAAATGATTTTATTTAAACTAAAATTAAGATTCTGAAACATAGCTTTCCCAAATAATTAATTTATTGATTTTACTGCATGATTATATGATTATTTGAAGTGTATGTTGTATAATACAAAATTTTGTTTGAAAATTTAACAAATCTGCCAACTACCTACGGTAAAACTTTATTGTACTAAAAATAAACATATATTCTCAATATTTAAACCACAACTTAACTAGATTAAAAAACAGTCTTTCGAAATTAATTAATATTTTTTTGTGGAAAAGAGTTAATACATCTAAAATTTGATTTAAAAAGGACATATTTCCGGTTTTGTCTGGTTATTCCCTCCGGTGATTCCTGACATTATTTGGTTTAAAAACCTAAATGAAATTTTTGTTTCCGATGTCTCTTTTAATGTGTTTTTTTCCAAAAATTATTTCACTTGTGGTCACTGCTCACTCAGCCGAGTAACTGCTCAATCTCTCACCGACCCAAACTGTCCAGAAGGTACCTACAGATTTTTTTTAATGTTTTTAGTTTAAAAAAATGTCACCGGAGACAAAAAATATTTCATTTACATTTTTTTACTACAAATAATGTCATGGTTATAGTAAGTCAAGTACGTCCCTTAATACCCTGTATAATTAAAAGGGTGTTTTCTAATGATAAATCCATTTATTAATGTAAAACTTTCAATAATACCGATTTTATATAAAATATATATTAGTTCTATTTCTAAGAACTTGTGAAATTTGAGAATGCTTATTTTCAGTTTTTGTTTTAAATCCGGGTTCATACGAAAATACTGCCATTTTAATGCATTCTTAAAGGTGATCACCGAAAAACGATAATAATACGTGGTGTCCGGAAAGTAGTGGTACAATCGGGAAACTGGTAAACCTACATCACATTGTCAGTCGATTTTGTGTCAGTTGATTTGAGCTTTCATTTACGAGAACGAATCCAAAGTTGAATTTACACACAAAAGTCAATAATTGTTTGCCTCCTAGTAATGTTATGATATTACATTGGAAATATTTTATGGTGGCCTCCACTAATACAAGCTTCAGCTTGTTGAGTTGAGTTTAGCACCCCTGCACTACACCGTGCTCGGTGCTTCTACCACATACATGCATCGCGACTGATGGTGCGTACGCGGCGAGAATATTTTACGGTCACCCTATTCGGGCGCAAAAAATCCCATTAGAAGCAGTAGCTTTTCATTTTATGCATGGTCCAAATTGCGTCATTGTTGGATCCGAAAATTCTGAAAGGCGCTTTGAATTTTTAAAGCACAATAGAAATTTTCCAGTAGATTTTAGTATTTTTATTTACATATATTTATTGAAATGATTTTTTTCACATATTCATTGAGCTTAGAGAAGTCTTGTTTTAACTCGACCGTTTTGCATTTCTTGTGTGTACGTTCGTTTCCGTTTCAAGACAATAAAATATTTTAACGGTTCAGTAAAGATTATCTTTTTCAAATGTGGAATCGTTGTATTTTTTTAAATATTATGGTTCCTAATTACCCGAGGAAAGTTTAAAAAAAAGGATTGTCATTGAGATTGTGACGTTTCTTAGAACAAATTGTGTAATATAATATATTTTACATTTTTTCCATTCAGGAGGCCCCGAGAAAAATATTTTTACTTAAAGTCTATGTCATCTTTGGGGATGCTGTGTGGAGTTTTTTTTAAGGAAATGAAGGAGAGGCTGTTCTGGGAGAAAAAGGGTATGAGGTGTGGATAGGAATCTGGGGGTCAGTGTATCCAGAAGTGACGCATGTATCCATCCCTGCCACTACGGTGGAAGGTCATGAGTCGAGAAAGTCCGGCTGCAAAGGTTAAAGGGACTCCATCAATCCGTCTCTCCTGATTCGGCCCGCCACGCAGTAGGAGTCCTGGACGAACTTCACCCTATGAGCCCGAGCATACCTGCTAAGGTGGGGACTGAAGTCACTTGTGGTGACCTACGGCATAGGTGCTGGTCACCTACCTCCCAAATTGAAAATGGTTTTAAATAAGCAGTTAGATAGAAGTATTCAGTTAGCTATTTACAAATCTTATAATTTTAGAAGAAATTTTTGATTTTATGAATTAAATTAGAGAAAATTAGAAATTTACCTTTATGGACTAGAAATTTACTTTTACAGAAAAATGAAGTATTAATATGCTAACGTCTCTACTGTTGGAATTTAAGAACGCCCCTTATGTAAAACCATGTTTGTACATAAAGTTTGTGACAAAGCTAATCCCGTGACGCCCGCCGCCCGCAGAGCGTAGAACTAATCTTTTTTTTAAAGAAAGATAAACATTCCAGGGTTACGAATCTCTCTCTCTGGTTTTAATCCTGGGATTGGTTTGCAGCAATTTCCTTTAATTTTCTTTTCCATTCTTCCCTGTCTTGTGCGGCTCTTTTGAATTCTGCATATGATGAGCAGCGCACGTCCACCAGCAGGTCGTCCAGGTACTCTCGGCGTGGGCGTCCCCTAGAGTTTGTCCCCTCGGTAATACCCTCCATTATGGTATGCAAGAGACCTTCTTGTCGTATAACATGTCCGATCCATCTTGCACGCCTTTCGGACAAGGTCCTGAGCAGGTGCCTTCCTCCTTCGATACTTTGGAGAACCTCCTCATTTGTAATGTGGTCTCTCCAGGAAATTCCTAATAATCTTCTATAGGACCACATCTCAAAAGCCTCTAGTCTCCGTTTATCTCTTTCGGATAGGCATATAGGTTACGAATAACCCGACAATATTTGAAAATATCCTACTACCACCACAGTAAGCCGAAAATGTTGCTTGAGTCGGATGGAGGACTTAGCCAGCCGAGGAATCAAACACGGAACGCCTGGGTGGGACCCAAACGCGATGCCCACTTAACCACTGAATGCTCAAATTTTAATAATATCAAACGAATATCTATTACCTTATTTTATTTTTATTTGTAGGCTCGCCAACAGAATTCATCGCGTGTAATTATTGGTTACATTAAGCTTACAGATTTAACATGGTTACAATGACATTTCCAATTAAAGGAGAGCACACCATTCATCTCAACATTCTTAATATGTTTACACAAAAAAAAAATTACACGTTCGTCCATAAAACAAGAAGGATCAAATATTAGGAAATACATACATGCACACTTACATGTACATATAACAACATGTATATGCATATATATGTGTGCACACTCCACACACACACCAACATACATACGTATGCATATATGTACATAAATATACATTTATACACATAAGATTCTCTCGAGATTTAGGGAAGGCAACAAGCAATAGCCAACTCACTACCGCTATTGATTATTATTATAGTCGATCTCAAGTGGTCGTCGAATTTTACCATCATCGTTTTTCATCCCACCACTTAAGTACATTGTAATAAGGTATGTTTAATGTTGATTATTTTATGTCTTTGCAGTCCATATATTAATTTTATTAGCAAAGTTCATTAATAGTTGCGCCTATTTGGTATCTACTAATAAATTAATTGGTTTGATAATTGTAGTTGAATTGCTTAAAATATGCGTTTCTGTTCCTTTTTAATTTCAAATCCAACTCAACTCAAAAACCACAGTCACACCTCAGTGTTCTTGGATTTGTCGAACGCCACGCAAGTAGTGTTTTTGAATATGTTTGAACTGTTCGACGGATAAGCAACGAACGCTCTGTTTAACTTGAAAACAGTCGAAATTACCGTTAATTCAGGTGGATTTGTAATTCTAATCTACTTTTTTTTTTTTACACAGGAGGCCCTGAGGAAAATAATTTCCCTCAGGGGCTATGTCATCTTTGAGGATGCTGTATGGAGGGTCTTTTTGAGGAAAGGAAGGAGCGAACATGGGTCTTGAAGCGACCCATGTTGTAGGAGGGAGGAAACACAGAGGCTGGTAAATCGTTCCACATCCGAGCTGTTGAACTCAAGAACGAGTCGTAAAAACGACCCGTTCTCATGTGACTAATGTCAACCGTGTACAAATGTTGGACGCGTGTTTGGCGTGTTTCCCGACTATGCACCGGTGCCGAGGGGATCAACGACGCTAGTTCCTCGGAGCATTTTCCATTGTAATACCGGTAGAACAAGGACAGCATTCCCACCTGACGCCTGTGCTCTAAAGATTACAATCCGTCTGTTAAGATGGGAGAATCTATCAAACGGACCGCCCGTTTCTGCACAGAGTCAAGGTTTTTTTTTAAAGGTATTTTGGAGCTCCAGACCAGAGGTGGCTGCCAAATTCAACCGTGGGTCGCACTTGCGATTTGTACAGGGTTATCAGTTGTGCACTATTAAAGTATCTGCGGGCCCTGTACAGTAGGGTGTATCGATTTTTAACTTTTTTTTTGTTTTCAAATTCCAAGTTGAAAAAAAGTTGCTACTAGGTACCACAACTTACCACAAAAAGTTTTGGATTTTTAAAAAAATGTTTAGGTCTCCCGCACAAGGCCTAAAGTTTTAATTTTTATCAAAAAATACCAATTTTTTTTAAAATTTAAAAAAATAAAATCGTAACTTTTATGTTTATTCCAAGTTAAAAAACACTAATATCAGGGCATAAAAATAAGTAAGAAACGATTTTTTTTATAAAAAAATAATTTTAGGTCTCCCGCACAAGCCCTAAAGTTTGTTGATTTTGATGAAATTTTGTAATTTTGTGTATATGAACCGTGTTCTCTTTAAAGTTTAAACCACCGGAATTAATTGTACTTTTCTTACAGAAGGCATCAAATGAGATAATATATATACATAATTCATATATACATATAGTAAAAATATTTACCACATATATACTATATATATAATATGTTTTAAACCTGAAAAAAGATAGTTGGACGGTGTAAATTGTAATAGAAAGGTGTTGAAAGAAACTAATGTTATTTGCTATTACTGTTGTTTATTACAAAAGTATAAAAGGTTATAACATTTCATAAAATGTAGTATAATAAATAAGTACAAAATGTTGCTGATTACTTTCCATACGACATGAGTGGCAGTTTTCTTGTTCTACTGCAAATTTACTGACTTATTTCAGTATTCGTTCTTTCATCTTGGCTTCAAAACCTTAAATCAAAGTTATGTATAGTATTTACACAGGCCTAATGATTTTTACAAAATTTTATAAATGTATTACAGTTTCCAAATGAAATTTCAATTTAATATGGAAGACAGTACCTATGATAAAGGCGTTATTTAGAAACATTATAACTACAAAATAGTCGAAAAAAACTTACTTAAATACTAATCCTTTGCAGAGGTTTTGTACTGGCTCTTTGTCTCGAACGTAGGTAGCTCTTTACGGTCTTCCAGTCTGGCACGGATAAAACCATCTCTTTCGATCAGCCCACATACTCACTTCGAAGCTTGTGACTTCTGTGACTTCCTTGACAATTCGTTCCACCGCTTGAGTGTGAGAAGGAATTCTAAATTCAACCCTTCCACTTTTGCCAGTTTTCGCAATTGACTCCAACTCTTCTTGGCTCATATCAGTAACAGGAGGGGGTTCGGTTGCTGAAGTGGATTGCCAGTCAATCATATCTCTATAGTCTTTGGCATCAAAATTGATCTGAGGGGGTTTAAATACTTTTACCCCTTTCCTTTTATTATCTTATAAGCCAAGGCTCTGATATGTTATCGTTCATCGAACAGCATAGCTATCAAAACATGCTCTGGGTGAGCCATGAAAGCATTTCTCTGTAATGTTGCATGGATGACTTTTCTTAGCTCATCTTCCCAGTAATTCAGTCATATCAGAGCCTTGGCTTATAAGAGAATCCAGAAAGCTCGCGCAACCGAAAGGAAAGGGGTAAGGGTATCTAAACCCCCTCAGATCAATTTTGATGCCAAAGGCTATAGAGATATGATTGACTGGCAATCCACTTCAGTAACCGAACCCCCTCTTGTTACTGATATGAGCCTAGAAGAGTTGGAGGCAATTGCGGAAACTGGCAAAAGTGGAAGGGTTGAATTTAGAATTCCTTCTCACACTCAAGCGGTGGAGCGAATTGTCAAGGAAGTCACAGAAGCTTCGAAGCGTGTATGTGGGCTGATCGAAAGAGATGGTTTTATCCGTGCCAGACTGGAAGACCGTAAAGAGCTACCTTCGTTCGAGACCAAGAGCCAGTACAAAACCTCTGCAAAGGATTAGTATTTAAGTAAGTTTTTTTCGACTATTTTGTAGTTATAATATTTCTAAATAACGCCTTTATCATAATGTCTTCCATATTAAATTGAAATTTCATTTGGGAACTGTAATACATTTATAAAATTTTGTAAAAATCATTAGGCCTATGTAAATACTATACATAACTTTGATTTAAGGTTTTGAAGCCAAGATGAAAGGACGAATACTGAAATAAGTCAGTAAATTTGCAGTAGAACAAGAAAACTGCCACTCATGTCGTATGGAAAGTAATCAGCAACATTTTATACTACATTTTATGACATGTTATAACCTTTTATACTTTTGTAATAAACAACAGTAATAGCAAATAACATTAGTTTCTTTCAACACCTTTCTCATACAATTTACACCGTCCAACTAACTTTTTTCAGGTTTAAAACATATTATATATATAGTATATATGTGGTATATATTTTTACTATATGTATATATGAAATTTGTATATATATATATTATCTCATTTGATGCCTTCTGTAAGAAAAGTACAATTAATTCCGGTGGTTTAAACTTTAAAGAAAACATGGTTCATATACACAAAATTACAAAATTTTATCAAAATTAACAAACTTTAGGGCTTGTGCGGGAGACCTTAAATTATTTTTTTATAAAAAAAATATCGTTTCTTACTTATTTTTATTCCCTGATATTAGTGTTTTTTAACTTGGAATAAACATAAAAGTTACGATTTTATTTTTTTAAATTTTAAAAAAAATTGGTATTTTTTGAAAAAAATTAAAACTTTAGGCCTTGTGCGGGAGACCTAAACATTTTTTTAAAAATCCAAAACTTTTTGTGGTAAGTTGTGGTACCTAGTAGCAACTTTTTTTCAACTTGGAATTTGAAAACAAAAAAAAAGTTAAAAATCGATACACCCTACTGTACAGTATGCCCAGTTTCTGAGAAGCTAATTTAACTCTGGTTTCGATGGAGCCCCCATACCTGAGCTGGTCACTTAGAGTAACACCAAGCATATCAATGGAGGTCCTGTTCGGAAGAATGCTTCCGTTGAAGGAGACTAGATTATCATTTCGATCCCTTTTAGACGTTATCAAACATGATTGGGTCTTTGAAACATTAAATTCGACGAGGTTATTCTTACCCCAAGAGAAAACACTCTCGATGTAACCGTCCATTCTCTGCTTCAAAGCCCTCCGAGCTATTGGGGTTTGTGTGCTCTTTGGAGGCTTGTCAAACAAAAAGCTATCATGGACTGTACTGTCATCCGCGTAACAATGAATCGGTGCACATGCGGGCTGGGTCGGGTGGTTCAGGGACACCTAACCCAAACTTCTGCAACCGCACTCTCTCGACACATCGCCTTGCACCGAGAATGGATTCATACGTCAGTCAATCCTATTCACATTGATCCCCAGATTTCTACTTACCCCCTCAGTACCTTACTTTACCTTACTTTTCCTTACCCCCTTACTTTTCCTTCCCAGAACTTCCTTTTCTTACCTTCACTAAAAAGACCTTCCACACAGCGTCCCCAAAGGCCCCGTGGGAAATTTTTCCTCAAGGCCTAATGGGAGCCAATGTAAAAATAAATAAAATATACTTTTGAATGTAGCTATAACTTTGTGGTTATCCATTATAGATAAATGAAACAATGTTACTTTGTTTGAACCACTTGTATATTTGTTTAAAGCCGACCGGTTTCGGAACGACCGTTCCTTCCTCAGGGCAAACGTATACTGACTTGACAATTATAAAATAGTAGGTGGGTACAATATATTTGGTAAAAATATATATTCACACACGCAATTCTATATTTAATTGTCAATTTTTTATACATTTTAGCTTTTGTGGCTGTACTTGCCAATTTTATACTTTTGAATGTAGCTATAACTTTGTGGTTATCCATTATAGATAAATGAAACAATGTTACTTTGTTTGAACCACTTGTATATTTGTTTAAAGCCGACCGGTTTCGGAACGACCGTTCCTTCCTCAGGGCAAACGTATACTGACTTGACAATTATAAAATAGTAGGTGGGTACAATATATTTGGTAAAAATATATATTCACACACGCAATTCTATATTTAATTGTCAATTTTTTATACATTTTAGCTTTTGTGGCTGTACTTGCCAATTTTATACTTTTGAATGTAGCTATAACTTTGTGGTTATCCATTATAGATAAATGAAACAATGTTACTTTGTTTGAACCACTTGTATATTTGTTTAAAGCCGACCGGTTTCGGAACGACCGTTCCTTCCTCAGGGCAAACGTATACTGACTTGACAATTATAAAATAGTAGGTGGGTACAATATATTTGGTAAAAATATATATTCACACACGCAATTCTATATTTAATTGTCAATTTTTTATACATTTTAGCTTTTGTGGCTGTACTTGCCAATTTTATACTTTTGAATGTAGCTATAACTTTGTGGTTATCCATTATAGATAAATGAAACAATGTTACTTTGTTTGAACCACTTGTATATTTGTTTAAAGCCGACCGGTTTCGGAACGACCGTTCCTTCCTCAGGGCAAACGTATACTGACTTGACAATTATAAAATAGTAGGTGGGTACAATATATTAGGTAAAAATATATATTCACACACGCAATTCTATATTTAATTGTCAATTTTTTATACATTTTAGCTTTTGTGGCTGTACTTGCCAATTTTATACTTTTGAATGTAGCTATAACTTTGTGGTTATCCATTATAGATAAATGAAACAATGTTACTTTGTTTGAACCACTTGTATATTTGTTTAAAGCCGACCGGTTTCGGAACGACCGTTCCTTCCTCAGGGCAAACGTATACTGACTTGACAATTATAAAATAGTAGGTGGGTACAATATATTTGGTAAAAATATATATTCACACACGCAATTCTATATTTAATTGTCAATTTTTTATACATTTTAGCTTTTGTGGCTGTACTTGGGTACAATATATTGTACCCACCTACTATTTTATAATTGTCAAGTCAGTATACGTTTGCCCTGAGGAAGGAACGGTCGTTCCGAAACCGGTCGGCTTTAAACAAATATACAAGTGGTTCAAACAAAGTAACATTGTTTCATTTATCTATAATGGATAACCACAAAGTTATAGCTACATTCAAAAGTATAAAATTGGCAAGTACAGCCACAAAAGCTAAAATGTATAAAAAATTGACAATTAAATATAGAATTGCGTGTGTGAATATATATTTTTACCAAATATATTGTACCCACCTACTATTTTATAATTGTCAAGTCAGTATACGTTTGCCCTGAGGAAGGAACGGTCGTTCCGAAACCGGTCGGCTTTAAACAAATATACAAGTGGTTCAAACAAAGTAACATTGTTTCTTTTATCTATAATGGATAACCACAAAGTTATAGCTACATTCAAAAGTATAAAATTGGCAAGTACAGCCACAAAAGCTAAAATGTATAAAAAATTGACAATTAAATATAGAATTGCGTGTGTGAATATATATTTTTACCAAATATATTGTACCCACCTACTATTTTATAATTGTCAAGTCAGTATACGTTTGCCCTGAGGAAGGAACGGTCGTTCCGAAACCGGTCGGCTTTAAACAAATATACAAGTGGTTCAAACAAAGTAACATTGTTTCATTTATCTATAATGGATAACCACAAAGTTATAGCTACATTCAAAAGTATAAAATTGGCAAGTACAGCCACAAAAGCTAAAATGTATAAAAAATTGACAATTAAATATAGAATTGCGTGTGTGAATATATATTTTTACCAAATATATTGTACCCACCTACTATTTTATAATTGTCAAGTCAGTATACGTTTGCCCTGAGGAAGGAACGGTCGTTCCGAAACCGGTCGGCTTTAAACAAATATACAAGTGGTTCAAACAAAGTAACATTGTTTCATTTATCTATAAATAAAATAACTCTATCTCTGCGCACACTCATTGCTTCAATCACATTCTTATATTATCGTCTCATAGATACTGACTACTATTGATATGATCGTTGATAATAAATGTTAAGAATGCAGACTATATATTAATTACAGCTATTTATGATTGAAGAGCGCAAAAAATCATTTCTGTATATCAAGTACTAGCTGGGTTACCCGGCTTCGCTCAGGAAAACATTTGAGAGTATTATGGAATGTTTCACAATGATGATCCCGATTCCTTATTCACGAACATTCCACGGCATACACCGCCACCCCTTCCAGAACTTTTTAGAGTTCTTTGGAACCTTCTTGAACTTTCCGAAATTTCAAGAGGGCGAAACTTCCAGCCCTTATATCTTCAAAAGCATGCCCTTTAGGTAAAAACGGGTACCTTTTTTCCCGAGAGGGGACAGAGATCTACCACACCTTATAACTCCCTTGATCGTACCGGGACTCGTTTCTGAGTTTTTGCGGTCCGCGCGTTTTTTTGGATTTTCTTTTATAATATATAGCTGTTTCCCGGCATGCGTTGCAATGACATATTCAAATAAATAAAATGTTACTCCTTGCATGTCCTTTCCCGTGCGTTCCCCTCCAGCGTTCTACTTCCACCTTCCCCGCCACCGCTCTCCCTCTCCCCCGTCCCGCCAACCCCCCTGGCACTTCATTTTTTGACTCCTCTCCCGCCCGGCCCGTAGCCGAAACATTTTTCTAATACTAACATTATTCAACTCGTGATATCTTTCTAATTAAATATCCGAATTGAAAAATTCAAAAAGTTAAATAAAGGTATTGAAGCTGTCTTAAATATGAACTAATTTATTTTGATAAGGATTAACACCAAGATACAAATAAAGAGCCTTTTCAAGCGGCGACATATTAATTCAATTTTTAAAATAAAAGAATACTTATTGTGGCATAACCATAATAGTTAAACATATGATATCACGACTTTTTTTTGTAAATAATGATGTGTTCTACAAAGTTGTAGTACATTATTTTATTATATCATCAATAGTTTTCGCAGCGCACGCGATGTAAAGAATATTTTAGGTAATTTTTTTACACCTTGGGTTGCATTATTGGAGTTTTAGTAAGGATCCTTAATTTTTTTGAATATATAATATAGCCTATGTCACTTGGGGATAGTGTAGCTTTCCAAAAACGAAAGAATTTTTCAAATCGGTTCAGTAGTTTCGGAGCCTATTCGATGCAAACAAACAAATCTTACCTCTTTATATAGTGTATAGTAGAGTAGTAGATAGGCTTTTATTGTAGATCTAAATGTATTCACAGACATTACCTTCCATACTCGCTACTCGCTCCGTACAGAACCTTATAAAGGCGTGGTTGGATTTCCCTTGCAATATTGTTTACGACACGATTTTATTAATATGCTAATTCCCCGGACACTTTATTGAATACAGTTTCAATTAGATATCACACATCCCCCTGTCCTACCGACATTGTTTATTCCAGATCGGAATTTCTTATTTGCTCTTGCGTTACACATTATGAAATGCAGATTTGATCGTCGTAATCAAATTAAGATTTAATCTCAGGCACTCATTTTATATGGTCTAATTTCGTGTACTGCTGAATTCTTTCGATTATTTTTTTAACAAATCACATGGGAATATGCGTAAATTCCTGCCTCTGTAATATAAATGGATATCTAGAACTTAACCTGATCCAGCAATCCTAACTCAACTATACACTTCTTCGCCTAAGTTAGTATTTGTCCAACAGACCATTAGAAAATTTTACAGGAGAAGGTTTTTTTTCATTATTTCAATTAGTGTTTAAAATAAAGCTATTTCCGTAGAGGTAAAGGTCTCATTAGTTTAAATAATTCTTAGTTAAGTGATTATTTATCATTTTTATACTTTATTTTTAATTTTAAAATGGAGATTGAGCAAAAACTAAAATGGTCTATTGGACAAATAAGAACATAGGCGACGACTACGCGGATAAAAAGCTCAAATCTAACGTTATTTGTTGGCCAGAAAAACCATGAATTCCTTTTTTAAAATTATATAATGCCCGTCCAATTGAAATTAAAAACACCATGTAGGAAAACAAATTTAAAAATAATATAAAAATTGACTAACCTCTTTTCGTATGACCTATCAAATCTAGAAATAAATAAACCAAATTTCAAATTACTTTAATTTTATTTTAGATGTTAAAGATTGCAAAATTAAAATTCAATTGAATCACTAATCTATCTTCTTCTTCTATCTTCTATATAAATAAAAAATGAATCGCTGAAATGTATATATGCGCACAACTTCCGAACGACTACACCAAATTGGATAATATTTTTTTTGTGTTTGTTTTTGTCAGTACAAGGTTTGTATAAAACCACTGGTGAGCTTTGACATTATGAAATTTGTATAAAAAAATTGCAACAGGTGAAACGCGAGCTGTTTGAAAACTGAAAATGAAATAATAAATAGCCACAATATGAAAAAATGTGTTTTTAGTTAAGGGGTTAATTAGTTAATGAGATCTTTAATCATATTTCAACCACTTTCGTTTCTCAAAGATCGAACGGAATAAATTGAGCACTTTTTAATTTTTAAGTCGTCGCATATACAACTTTTTTTGATTCTAAGAGCTTCGTTAGTTCAATCCGTTCATTAAATGAGCCAGTGTTTTTGTATAACGCACGATATTATTAGAAAATATGTGTAAATTGACGGTTAACCGAAACTTATCTGATATTATCTACTGAAGCGCTTTTTGCTACAATATGGCACTATTTAAAATACCTCGGATTGCTCTGCTTCCAATTTTGGTAACTTTTCCTTTATTTGAAAGTATGTGAATATGCGAAAAACGAAAAAAGATAGGTGAATTCATTGGCTATATAGAACTATAATCAGTTTGTATGTCTCCGTATTAAAATTCGGAGGTATGATTTTGTAATGTGGGAGAAAAATATTTAAAATGATCACCAAAAAATCTCGAGCAATCGGAGAAAAAAGTTTTAAATTGCGCTGTCCCTCCAGTGGTTATTGAGGTCGCGCTAAAAGTTATCGGTCGTGGCGAGTCGGTCGGAATATCTATTGACAATCGTAGATCGGGCTCTCAAGTATTGATAACTGACCATGGATATCGAATTTCGCCAAAATCGTATTGATATAAAATTTTATCGATCGTCCATGCTAGACCTTCTGGCATTATGTTTTTACGAAGATAGCACATAAATACCTATAATAAAATAATATTATTATCAATTTTCCAGATAAGGTCTAACCTGATGCGGCGTTCAAAGACTAAAAGAGCCCAAAAAACTTACAATAAAGTTATATATAACCTGTATTTATTTTAACGCGATAGGTAATCATTGGTTTAATTTTTTGATGAATAAAATAGGGAGGTGGTAATCAAGTATATATTTATTCAGCGGGGTGTATTTTGAATAATTTTATATGCAGGGAAAGTAGAAAGCAATTGATTGCTCTATTAGATATGTCAATTCTTTTTAAACAAGGGGTGTTTTACTTTATGTCTTTTTCATCCCCTCGCCTGAATTTTGTTTTGTTTTATTTATCAATGTTACTTCAATTACCATTTTTGTACAGTTTAAGATGAAGACATTCGAAATAATGCAAAATAATACAAAATCATGTTTAATTAAATAAAGACAATATTAGCGAAACTCAATCAAAATCTGGAGACAGAAAAATCAGAAAAGATATTGGTTCCACTGGGACTCGGAACACAGGTCCCTTTGCTTACATGGCAAGTGCTCTACCCATTGAGCTATGGAACCCATTTCCGATTCGGTCACTTTTAACTGTATCATACTTCTCAACATTATCTTCATTTTATTAACGCACATATTATTGGCTGCTATCTTTATATAAGATTGCAAGATTCAACCAGAACTAAATGCTATCTAGATATTGTCTTGATAAATATTTATCTGGGTTCGAGTTCCAGTGAAAACAATATCTTTTTTTGTTTTTTCTGTCTCCAGATTTTGATTGAGTGTCGCTAATATTGTCTTCATTAAATTTATTAAATATTACAATTTGAGATTTTAAACATAAAGTTAAAAATAAAAACAAAATCATGTATTTTTGTTTTTTAATTTGATAGCTTAGAAGTATTAGTAGATAGTATTGGAAGTTGGATTGGAAGTTTTATTGAAACTTCAATTAAATACTGCGTGTTGGCCTTTAAAAGTCTTTTAATAAGCCTAGAAAAAAATAAAGTATAAGCTCTATAAAAAAACACGTTCAATTGCAAGCTCTCCTACTTATAAACCCCTTTTCGGATATGGTTTTATTGTTTAATGTGGCAAAATAAAATAAAATATGCATTTTCTTGTCGTTATTTTTGACATCAATCAATACGGCCGGCACTAGACAAATTTGGATTTTTAAAGTGAACTTTATGCCATCGGCGTAAGAACCATGCACTTGGCGTACCCATTTCGTATCAGTTACGCCCCGCCTGCGATGGGGAATAGACGTCCTAGACTCCGCGTCGCTTGGTTCCGTCAAATCAATTTGAAATCTCCTTGTTATTACAATTAACAATGCGTAAAAATGCTTTTAAGAAATCAACCTGTAAAAAACAATTCTCAAATACCTTTTCCAATCTTTCCAAAAGCTTTTTCTCAAATATTTTTAAACCCCTCCCAAAAAGAGGCGTGGATTCCGATTTCGATTTTTTCTTGGACTATTGGATCGTATTAATAAAAATAAATACGATTTAACTTGTTTCACACCGCCTTGCTAACTAAAAATATCCATCGGTTACTTAAGTTGGGAAAATTAGGTAATTTTTACTAATGCTTATAGATATGTACTTATTGGCAAATATGTTTGAAAATATTATATTAGCACTTCAACCTTCTACGGCTGGCGTAACTTTATGATAATATTTAACTGCTGATCTTGGGTCTGAGGGACCTATTGTTATTTTCACTCTTATCATAAAATATAATTTATTAATAGAAAATATTATCTCATCGTGATTTATTTTATTTTTGGGGTTTTATGTAGTGTTGCTCTACCTCCTTCTTTAGCCGACTCCCTAATGATGGACACTGTAATGCTGTCCGAAACGTGGGCTAAGGCATAATACCCCAAAAATAAGTCACGACAATACTTTTGGCCATGAAAATCTCAAATCCATTCCAAATATTAAATCGTTTTATATTCGATGCTTAAAAAAATTAAAATATTTGTCTAATTATAAATAAGAAATGAATATAAATATGTAGCTACTTATAACTTTTTTGTTTAAGAAAGACACACATTCTCGGCTTACGAATAACCTTACAGTATTTGAAAATCCTACTACCACTACTGATGGAGGACTTAGCCAGCCGAGGAATCGAACACGCGACGCCTGGGTGGGAATCAATTGCGATTCCAACTCATCCACTCACCGGTCGTTTTAGTTTCGTTACTTTTATAAAATTAATTGATGTTAAATATTTGAATAAATAAAAAAATAAAAATAAAAAATTTATTTCTGTGCATAGTTACAACGGTTGTGACGAACGTATGTAGTCTGTGAGACTCCCTGGTCAGCAGAAGGTTAACATGAACAACATAATTTTTTTTTGTTTATTTATCAAGCAGATCTGCCGAGCGATTCTATATCTTATGTGGAATCGTTATTAGATAATGGACATGATCTCCTGTGAGATTTGTGACATTTTTTTGGTGTTATTAGCTTTTTCTATGTACAACGTATATTAAATGAATCAATAATCATGCATACCCTCAGGAATTCGTGTTTAAAACGATCTAAACTAAAACATATGGCGGTAAATATGTAAAAATCATGCAAATCTGACAGGAGATAACGACCGTTATCTAATAATGATCCCACAAAAGATATAGAATCCATAGACATACAAATAACTAGACGAGAACTTACAGATGAGGGGTAAAAACCAACTATGGCGGGGCGAAGAGAGGAAAGAGACTTGTGATTCGCCAATAAATCAATCTAACAGAATATAGGCGCCTCGCACTATAATATCACTATTTAGTTCTTGATAGTAAAATCTGCTTTTGAATGAATAAACCTTTTTATATGGGAGCGCGAATTGCATGCCACGGTATGAACAGATGTGTAAAATCCAAATTCGTAAAGTAAGGGTCAGAGTATTTGCATAGTGGAATATTTTGTTTCCGTAGACACTTTTACAAATGTTTCATGATTTACTTAACCCAGTAAACAGCGGCTTTGTGTTTCGCGTGGCTATGTATCTCGATGTCTAAGTATGTGTTTCATAGACATACAGCGTCCGTGCGTAAAATGTACGATGAGAGCACGACACTGGTCCGGACACGCCCAGCCGGTTCCGAAAAATGGTTCCAATGGGAGGGAGAAATAACACGTTTTTTAACACGTAAGGGCATGTCCATATATTTTGTACGTCCGTGTATAGAATCGCTCGCCCGGTTGGATGGTGCCATCACAAATAAAAAAAAATGCTGATAATAATTGTGTTATGTGCTTTAGCGTGCTTTGCCCAACTTATCAAAAATAATAAAATCTGTAATCGCAAAGCTGTTGGAGCAATTTATTACAATCCTCTTATGCTCAAAAAAATCCTATTTATCTTCAATAGATGGACAACGAGCCGCCACTGGAAGCATCTCATCTATTTTGGCGATGCTCAATAAAAACACCTAAAATCCTTTGCTGTTTGATACAGGTAAACAGCCAATCACAGGCTACATTTAATTTATAATTTATGACAGTATTTACTTTAAATACTTAATGATACCAATTCACACAGCGAAAAAACCCATTTCTTGTCGTTTTACTCCAACAGCAAAGTTCAATCGGCACTTTTCACAAAGCAAAAATAGTAATATGGACCATTATTAAGGCTGCTATCTTAAATGGTCGGCTACTATGACGACGGGAGCCATAATGCTAGTGATTGGAAGAGGACTGACCGGACCTAGAAGAAATCTGCGAACAATCGATATCTTGGTGGAAGGTATCGCACTTAAAACGTCACTATAATAAAGCACACGCTGCGCAAAATTCACCAAAAGCAAAAAAACACAAGTAAAGAGTACCAATCTAAACTATTGCATACTAAATACTGCTTTGAAAATGATAGCTCTCTTTTTGTGTGGTGCTTGTGTTTTACCCAACTTAAAATATCACCAATCAAGCATTCATAATGCGGTGATTCCAATTCGGCCCACGCTCTGTATTACCGCTGGGCTCTTGATAGGAGAAGCTAAATTTTAAGCTTGCAAAAGTGCACCACTGCTCAAAAAGTTCACAACATTTGCTAGACTTTATTTTTACATTATGATAATGGTTAGGTTTTTTGGTGTGGTGATCAATTTGCTATGTATGTCTCTTATACGGAGGTTTTATTATAACGCGCTGCCACCGCCGAGGGCGCTCTTTAGAGGGGCGCGTAATAAATAAGTATCGATCAGTATTAGGTAGGTACCGACCCAACTCTAGATGTTGATTCGGTATGATTATCTGGGTGCAATTTGGACTTGATCCTGTATTTGGGTCAATGCTCGATAGCAAATTAATAAAATAAGGGCGACTCGCACCAACTATAGCAAATTTTATCTTAAATTGTATTAAACGATTTGTTTAAATTCTGTGAAACAACTGGCCCTTAAGGAATAACTCTGCTTGTCTGTGATAGGTTTATTTTTCTATCATCCCCTTATTTATTTATATATATAGATACTATAAGTGGTCTATTAAGTCGAGTCAGGTTAAAAATACTGCCATACATTATTCTAATTCCCGAGAGGGGTGTAAATTTAAAAACGTCAATTGCCTGCGATAACTTATTTTGAAACATTCAACCCTTAGTAAATGCCCAAGTTACTTTTTCAATAGGGGAGGTTTGACAAATCAGTTGTACTACTCCAATTCAATCGAGCGCGACGGGTTGTATTAGATTTTTAATGCAGTCATATGTTTTATTTTTACCGTCCTTACATCTTTTCATTTTTTTATATTTCTTACGATTTTTTTGTTTTTTCATCAAGTAACTGACTAACTATCCCTCGCTTCGTGTACATTCACCCATCGTCTCATATATATTCTTCTGTTACTCTGACTCTTTGTCTTGAGTCGTGACATGATAATATTTGATTTACTTGGTGGTGCCATCTCTTCCACGGACGTCCCTGATTCCTTCACTTTTATGTCATACATTCTCCTGACGCTCTTTTCTCCACTCAGCCGCTATACATGTCCAAATATCTAAGCGGTCCTTACTTATTCTTGCTCAAAACCCTCACGTAAACCGAGCATACTTTCCCGGACTCTACATTATATTTATATTAGGTACTTTTATAAGGTAATGTATGATGTGTACTCACATACGCCTCAGAGATCTTATTTCTACAGATCATTTTTGCAGATCCATGCCTCAGTCGATTACCATAACTAGGGCAAGTTTCTAGCGTGGTGGTCGAAAAATCCCCAAATTATGTAACCATCAAAGCAGTGAATAAATATTTAATTAAATGAAGACAATACTAGCGAAACTCAATCGTAAATCTGGAAACAGAAAAATCAGAAAAAGATATTGGCACCTCTGGGACTCGAACCCAGGACCTTTGGCTTTCCGGGCCGCGGCTCTACCAACTGAGCTAAGGTGTCCCTGTCCGATTCGAAAATAAAAAATAAAAAAATTCTTTCTTTTGAAGTCCACACATCTGGGTTAGTATCAGCACTATAATTATTTCAAAGATAGTTAAAAAATAATCTATTTAATGTGACAATTTTAAATCATCAATATTATTCATAAAAAAATAGATTAGTACCGTTTTAAATGTCCAACCCTAACAATAAGTCTTGTTTTTACACCATAGCCCTAAATCAAGGCAAAATGGATAATGTTTTCTTGAAATCTTAATCGAAGGTTCTAATCAATATAAGTAAATAAATATAAGGAGCTGATTGGTAATTTCCTCCTCAGACGAATGAATTCAGAATATTAATGAAATAATCTTAGCCACTCCAGGAATTTCCTATTTTCTTAAGAAGATTCTTGCTGAAACTATATGTTATATTGGTCCATACAATGGAAGAATAACGGAGGCTATATTTTTCGGTATCAAGCTTGAAGTATCATGGCGAATCCCTTATTAAGACAAACTGGGCCCACGTACGCAACGTATGCACTAATACCTTCCCAGGCCGAAGTGTCCACTAACGTCTTGTCCTACGCATCAACATATTGACATGATCATTCCAACTCAAAAATTTATCTATTTTACACAAAGATATTTGATGTTGACCACATTATCTAAGGGGTTGCAGTTACATGTTAGCAAGCAATTGTGTATGATTAAATTATGAGTGTCAGAATGCTGACTTTTACATGATATGCTAAATGTGATATATTTGGTTTTTTATGTGTTCAAAGTTAAAAAACTGCCATTGAATCAATTATTTACCACTCTTAAACCTGTATTATATTGGTCAAAAGTTTCATCCTGGGTTTAACCTCAAATATTAAAGCAGTGTCATCTACAAAACTAACAATGTTTCCAGGAATATTCAAACAGCATAAATCGTTTACGATAAATTAAAAACAATATTGGGCTTATCACATTACCTTGTGGGACTCCAAAGGCGATTGATTTACCATTGTTTAACATTTTATTTATCTCAACTTGCTGTGTTCTATCACTAAGATAAGATCTGAACCAATCCAAAGTAGTATTATCAATGCCTAAAAACGATCATTTTTAAGGAGCACTTCCTGGGAAACAGTATCAAAACAGTCCAAAACACCGCTTTACCTTTGTTGCCATAGTACAGCGGGCTTATAACTTATTAGTTTGGTCAGTGCTATCAATATCTAATCTCTATTTAGTGTCACTTTTTCGTTTCATCGGGTTTCAAATCACAACGGTGCTAAAGAAGCTTTCACTTAAAAAAATCGAAACACTAAGATCGAATTTTTGGATTCTCCGTGTGATGTAGATTTCCGCTTGTACTACGAATTTCCAGACCTCCCCTTCCCATCCCATAAAGCAGATTGTGGATTTTGATGAAATTTTACACACTTGGCGTTCATGATTAAAATGCAATTACAGAGTTCTTCTGATTTCGAAAAACTCTGCGGTGATCCCGGGCAACTCCGAGGACTTCAACTGGTAAAATACTTTAATAAATACATGTTTTCCATAACACTTATAAAAAAAATCTATGTAAGAAAAAAAACCTTAATTCTTCTACCTTGATACACGATGTATACGACAAATCGAAAATTATTTTATGTGGTATTTATCAGTACAATTTTATAAATGGTTTAAAAAAACTGAACAATAAAAATTCATTGTAAGTATTTTCAGGTCGCTTTTGTAGTAGAAAAAGTAAGACGAATCGGCATCCATATCTTCTTCCATTTGTTGTCGTCAAAATCCAAAATCCATTTATGGAAATCGCGATGATCGCGCTCTCCAAAACCGAACGCAAAAGCATTCCCCAAATTCCCTAAAGGCGTTATTGGATCCGCAATATATGGACAAACGATTACATATATTATTTTTAACAGCATTTCTGACGAGATTGGCGGGATGAAATAAAAACACGTGTAATAATAAATTGTTCAAATTTTTACGCATCTTATGATGTTTTTCCCGTTCCTTTCAAAATAGGAAACCGAGAAGAAAAACGCAGACGGGCAGCCTTTACACGAATGCTCTTCCTTGCGTGATGTTATTTCACGCAAAAAAAATTGTAATTTTTTTAGATTTATTTCACCCGACATGCAGGAATGCCCCTGCGTTATGGCAGGTGAAGTTTATAGATTGGAATTATACATAATGTGCTAGAAAATAATAGTAATTCGATTATTCAATTCCAATAAGTTAGAAAGAAAATGTATCGTTATTTAATAATTAGGAAAAATGGATAGCGAATGTGGTAAATGCAAGAGAGATTTTCTGGTTAGAGCGTAAAATGAATAGGTACTCTGATTGAAATGTATTGTAATGTAAGGATCTGTAGGGTAATTTGTGTTTTGAAAGTAATGAGTTGTAATTCGGGTTTTAGTATATCACGGTTAAAAATTGAAGTTTTTAGGAGCTAGGAAGATGGTGCTGATATAATTGGTTGGTTATAGTTCTGGGCTCTGGTGGTGGAGTGTGTATAAGATTATGGGGTAAGAGTGTTTTTTATAGTATTTTGTTCAAGAAATGTGTTAGCAAAAATCTTAGATGGAGTTGACGTATATTTAAGACATCATACTCGATGAATAGACGAACGTATATAAAGATGCAAATCTGCATCAGTTTGGCTAATTCTTCAACTTCTCAATAAGATCCATAGTCATCAACTTCTACTTTAATTGATTTAAGCAGTGATTGACTGCAGTAAGGAAATCCAGTCAATTTAAAAAATACATATATAGTTATATGAAAGTTTACCTCTAACTCCAATATAAGTATTTTTTTAGAAATGTCGATTTCATGGATAAATGATTTTCAAAGTTTGCATTTTTATGTAACCCGCCGAATTATTGAAATCTGGCGGGGTACACGTGACGTCATGCGTACCTCGGTTTTGTCGGTTAACAAGGAAATGAAATCAGCCAATCTCAATTTAAACATTTGACAAGATTTCTGAAAAACATTAATTCTTTTGAAATAATTTATATAACGCATTGATGAACCGTGTGCGAGTTTACGCAGCGCAACTTGGCACAAAATTATCATTTGAAAAATGTCGATTGTTTTGATTAAAAATTGGCAAGTAGATTGTTATTAATTTTTATTAAATTAAAAGTGAACTTACGATTATCGACAAATCGATTGATTTATCAAAACCAGTTTTTGTTATATCTCGATGAGGAGAGGGGTCGTCGTCTGATTTTATATACCTATTCATAGGGTGCCATTATACAAGAACCCCACCCCCACCCACCCAATCGACCATGACAAATTTAATACGCCCTAACCTACTTAACCCTCAACCTCCCCCCGCACCGCCCATATTATTATTAATAGGCATATGAATTGCATTATACGATCAAAACTGCAGTACGCTTCCTCTGTTTGGCCCCATAGCAGTAAAAAAATAGAAATATTTGAACAAATTGAAAATAAATTCTAAGGTATCTCTTCACGAGAATGCATGGGTGAATACCCGCGGTTTATGCATCACACAAATTTGGTCTCTGAAACGCGCTAGACGGTCTCCAATCTAGGAGGAATGGGGTCCTATTTTTAAATTAATAAAATTTTTATTGAAAGCTCATACCTCCTGGATTGCAATAAATTGTCGTACCGAACAACTACCGTCAAGATCGACACCACTTCTTGCTCTGTATTCCACAAGGCGCAACGGACGTTCTGGCCCAGCATAGTATGATATGAAGCTGCTAAATAATATCTATATATTGACAGTTTCAAGAGTCATTTTAGACAGGAACTCTAAAATGTGTTATCGGCGATTTTTTCTTTATTTATTTATTTAAACTTATGTAAATTATATCATGTGTATTGTACTCGTAAGAAATAGGACTAGGTACATTAATCTGTATCACAAATTATTTAAAATATATCGATCACAGAAATTTGAAATGCTGTAAAGGACAAAATGTTAATTGTCCAGGAGAGCAAAAAGATATTTTTTTTCAAAAAATCGTATCTCCTGTTTTAGTACACTTATCTTCTTCTTCTTCTTTATGTGCCTTATCAGGTCCCCCCGACGTTGGCGATCACTCTTGAAAAGGTCTCTCTGTCTTGCGCTGCCCGGAATAGCTCCTCCACACTTCTAAAGCCGGTCCACTCTCGTATATTTCGCAGTCAAGACATTTGTCTCCTACCAGGCCCTCGGCGACCCTCTATCTTGCCTTTCAATATTAAATGGAGCAAGTGATACTTCTCCCCTCGAAGTATATGACCCAGATATGAAATTTTCTTGATTTTAATTAATGTAAGCAGTTCCCTATCTGCTCTAGCCCGCCTGAAAATGTCTATGTTGGTGATCATGTCGGTCCATGGGACCTTGAGCATTCTCCGGTGAAGCCACATTTCGAAAGCCTCTAACCTGTTCATGGTATTTATTTTCAAGGTCCATGTTTCACAACCATACAGCAAGACCGACCACACATAACATTTTAGCATTCTCTGCCTTAGTTTTAAGCTTATATTGTCATTGCAGAAGAGGGATTTCATTACTTACACTTATAATTTATTTTTTTTCACACACTAATAATTATGATTTTTTATCGTAAAATAAATTGTGGTAGATCTTTCAGTATACTTAAATTTTTGTAAAATTCTTTAATAACAGTATTTAATTTTTTTTTCTTTTTCAGAAAAAACTCTTAAAAGATACTTAGGTATTATCTTTCAACGGCGCAGATCGAAAGAGAAAAAAAACGGAAGGCGATCCACTAGTGCAGGAAAAAATCGAAATCGGAATTCACGCCCTTTTATGGGAGGAGTTTAAAAATACTTGAGAAAAAGCTTTTGGAAAGGTTGGAAAAGATATTTGAGAATTTTTGTTTTCATGTTGATTTCGTAAAGGCCTGTAAAAAACATTAATTCCTTTTTTATGCATTGTTTATTGTAATAAAACGGAATTTTTAAATTGATTTCACTTAAACAAGCAGCGCGGACCCTAACACGTTGTTTCTCCGCTCCGGCCGGAGGAGTAATGACGAAAGAATGGGGCGGCTGCCAGTCGTTCTTCGGTGGACGGTATAAGGTTCACTTTGATATAACAAATTCGTCGACTGCCGTATTGTCGCCGTGATGTCAAAAATACCAACGCGAAAATGCATATTATATTTTATTTTGTGAGGTTCGGGCGTAAATATCATTTTTTTTCGCGATAATTATATAAGAAACTGAATTTTTCACATTATGCAATAAAACCATATCCGAAAAAGTGTTTATAAGTAGGAGAGTTTTCAGTTGAAAATGTTTTATATAGACCTAATACTTTATTTTTTTCTAAGCTTATCAAAAGAATTATTTAAAAAAAAAGACCAATATTTTTAAGGGCCAAGGTATGTTGTACACGCTGTATTTAATTGAAGCATCTATAATACTTCTAAGCGGTCAAATTTTCAAAACAAAAACCTACGATTTTGCATGATTTTGCAATATTTAGTATGGCTTCATCTTAACGTATTTTTTGTCCTTTACACTCTTTACAGCATTTCAAATTTCCATGATCGATAATATATATGTACATATAAATAAAAATAAGAAGAAATTACACAAGTAATATAGATAATCCAGGTAAGTTTATTTTTGGTACTCAATTGCTTAAATTTTTTACCTTTATTAGGTACTCTTAAGTTTTCATTAGTATTTTTTTTAATTAACAAAGTAATAATAAGATAAACCTACAAATAATATGTGCACCTCCCAAATATCTCTTAACTAGTTCCTACCATTAATCTTTCTTTTGCCAGTCACCGATATACATATGCAGGCAACTATTATTGCATCATTTTGTAAATACCATAATATAAACTTTGCAAACAAACGGATATTCCGTTCCCTCCATTAGTTGAAGGAGCTGTCACTTTTCCCGCCCAATTTCCCGATGTTGCCATGTCTCCAGTGTTGCCACAGTCGACATTAATTCCGCCGGGCCAGTAGGTACTTTTCGCACGCCACTAATATTTGTTCGGGGGAGATTATTCTGTTTATTTCCCTTATTTGAGTCGGATCTCTGACAGTTATTGTATTCGGAGCTCGGATTAACTCAAATAAGTGACAAAAGTAAATATTTTGTGATTTGATAAAGGTCAAATATTATCATTTGATTCTCCAGATCACTAGCTAGACATTACCCTTATAAAATTTATTACCATCTATAGACGAAATTCAGTTACCCAATACAGCCTATTTTTTTCATTTTTTTTTATTTTATTTGAAAAGCTTTTTTGATTCCAATAAAATTTAATATTTATTTAGACTTTTATGAAAAGTCAATAGGTATCTATACAAATAAAAATTAATCGCTGTTTCCCTTGGTCACGCCATAACTTCAGAACGACTTCTATTTAATTCATCTTTTTTTTTAAAGTTTTCTAATACTTTTAGAAGGTTCTTACGGAAAGAAAAATTAAGAAAATTGCGCAGAAAATTGAATAATTTCAGAAAACTTAACGACTATTTTAACTTCGCGCGTTTGTTGAAATTGAATTTAGCAGGAAGCTGTTTTTTTGTATTAAAAGAATTGTCTATGGTTTTTTTTTAAATTATAGATATTTTAAATAGGTACCTTTGTTAGGTACCAAATTTGATTGATTATTCTTATAATATTCAAAAATGAATAATTGTAATATACGAAAAATGAATAATTGTAATATACGAAAAATAAAAATTTGAATACAAAAATTGTTTTAGGTGGCACGTTAGCTGTTGAAAACTGAATGTTCTGGGACTGAATATATGGAACGCGGGAGGGGGTTTGCGGGACGGGGGAGTGGGAGAGGGGAGGGGCATTTAAATTTGAAATATGAGATCGATGAAAATTACATAAAATGAATAGGTCCCAATGGCCGATATGTTAAAGTCGCTGTATCCCGGTAAGACAAGAGGTTCTGGGTTTGATTAACAGTTGCGACCGTTATCATTTTATTTTTCTGTGCTTTGTTCTTTTTCATCTTTCGTTTAGAGTTAGTACTTATTATCTTCTTCTTTAATAAAATTATTTTGATATTTTTATTTCGTCCTACGATATTTAAAAGTACAAGAAAATGCACATACACATTTTCATGCAATCTTTAGACACAGAAATGTTTTTTGTCAATTTTCGAACCAAAAAAAGGTTTCATCTACCTACTGAAATATATCGTTACATCCTTCGCGTTTTGCATTTATTTAATCCTGCTTATCTGAACGTACCTACATATTGCCATTCTATTTTTTCTCCTACAATTTTGCTGGAAAGTATTCTTGAGGAGCTAGTTAAATTCAAACTCTTTGAAGTTTAAACATCTTCAGCACCTTTGTGATTTTAAACTTGATGAAACAAAAAAAGCGGCACTAAAAAGAGACAAACACATACATATGTAGGATTTAGCCTGCAAGAGAATGAGATAGCAATAAAATATTTATTTATTCATGGGTAATCAGTTCCAATATAATACGATAAATCCACGGCCCCAGGTGAGCCTTTGATAGTGTAGTGGTATAAAGCGCCTAACAAATTTCAGCGGCCAGAAATCCAGCGAACAATGTGTCGAATACTACGAAATCCAAAATAAATAAAAAATATTTTTGTAAAATTAATATCCAATCTTCAAACCACTCCAAAATGAACAGGCAAAAGAAAAGAAAGCGACATCTAGCGACTCCGAAGAAGAAAACACAAATACAAATGTACAGGAACAGATGCACTGAAATTCGGCGGCAAAAATGTGTAAAAACAAAATCTTTTTTTTTACTATTATATGATCTAAAAAATATGATATTAGTCTGAGAAGACTTCCATGGTGAGTAATTTGATAAAGATTTGCGATATTGCTTGGTCGAATGATAAATGATTGTCCAATGTCTGGATCAATTATTAAAAAACCTCCCTCCGGTGACACGTGTTCCCCGCATGTTCAGTATGATATCATAAATACCTTCTTATCCGATATTACAATATTGGTAACTGACCACCATACTGCCACATAATTAGCTCATATCAAAAAAACATAAAGAAATAACTTCAACAAAAAACAGATATCATATTATGTCCTCCTTGTACAGGTTTTTAAACATCTTAATAAATAATAAAATATATCAGTCGGGTTAGTTACACCATGTATAACTCAAAAACGGCTGGACCGATTTTTTATGATATATGTTTTGTTGGATTTGTCTCCGACCCGAATAGCGGAATAGCTATTAAAACAACGGAAAAATTCACGAAAAAAATACTGAAGAAAATTCTTTTCGTCATACATTTTGTATGGAACGAATTCTCATGTTTTGAAAGAGCCGCAGCAATATTGTGATAAATATAATATTGAATAGTGAGTGAATTCCAAAAATTCAAAAATGTCAATTTTCAATGCGCAGATTGTTTTGCTTTTGTTCTTAAACATGTAATGCTGCCCCTCTTTCTTACAACGTCAATAGTAAAAAAAAAATCAGACACACGGTAAACGTAGGTATGTCTGCACCCCTTCAAAGGAAAAATACAATAATTATAATAAATCTCTAAAGAAAATGAAACGCAATTACGTACACAACGCCATCTCCGATACTGACATAAACAAAACACGGACAGTTGCGCATCGATAATTGCTTGATAAAAAAAAACTGAATTTAATTCAGCTAATAAGTTGCGTTAAGTTATTGCTTCTGAGGCGGTACGAAGTTCGTCGGGTCAGCTAGTTTCCACAGCAAGCTGCTTTCAAAATCTAAAAGGTTAGCCTTGATTATAACTGGTTGCATTATATACATATTTTTAAAATTACAGTGTTAAAATAGCATATCAATAATTTTAGGGATTTTAAGTCTAGATTTTTTTTAAATTATTACCTTAGCTCCACACAGTAAGCCCTGAACAAAATAATTTCCCTCAATCTGAACTTAGGATCTATCTCAACTTTGATCTGGAAAGGAAAAAGGCATGAAGGGAGGATAGGAATCTGGGGATCAGTGTGCCCAGGAGTGGCAGACGTATAAATCCATCCCTCCCAACGCGGTGGAAGACGAGAGTCCTGCTGGAGAGGTAGGTCTTTTTTTGTTCGTCATTGTCAGGACAAGGTTTGTATAAAACTACTGGTGAGCTCTGGAATCATTAAATTTGTACAAAAAAATTGCAATTGTACAGGGACTGAATGTATAGAATGTGGAAGGGGGGAGGGGAACTCGATTAGGGAGCTCACGGGAGGGGGGGAGGAGAACCCGGAAGGGGGAGGGTAAAATGGGAGGGGGGAGGAGAACTCGGGAGGGGCTTCGCGGGACGGGGGAAGGAGGGGAGTGGAGTGTGGGGAGGGAAAGTGGAGGAGGCGGAAGATCTGTAGTGGAGTGGGGAGAGGGAAAGTGGAAGAAGCGGAGTGGGAACGCGAGAGGGGAAAGGGACGCGGGACAAGAAGGGGAGGCGGAATGGGAACAGGACGAATGGGAAAGGACACGCAGGAAGAAACAACTTCTTTATTAAATGGCATAGCAACGCATGCCGGGAACCAGCTAGTTTTTAATAATTGTCAAGCGAAACCCATTTAATTTGTGGTGCGCTTGGTGCATATTTAGCGTGGGTGAAAGTTCGGATAAGCTATAGTTATTTTTATTAATATTACTAAAGATTTCATGGTACGACAGTAAATACTACGTACATTAAACACATACTTTTTTAAAGGAGCAAGGGATCTAACTCAAGTTTAGCTTGTGCCTAAACGTTCCCATCGCTTCTACTAAAAAGAAAACCGTTTTTGTCATAAACCCGTAATATCCACCCAATAAATAAAACCCAAGAAATATAGGTCCTTACCCACTACATAATTCATAAGTGGGTGAGTACTCACGCTTCAATAAGCGGGAGTTATTATCAATAAATAAAATTATGAGCAGTACAGTATCTTCGGCTGGCAACACTGAAAGCGTTTTCAAATTTAAAATTCGAATGGGCTTACGTTTCACCTGGATAATTGCCAATAAATCTATTATATAACTTTAAAGGTGCTCAAAGGGGAACACCGTGTTTGGCGAAAGAAAAAAAGGCTTATTAAAAATGAGATATTCAGTACTTAAAAGTGTTGCATTAAAGATGGGCCGGTGTTTTATGTCCTAGGTACACAACCTAGTTGTTGTATTTACGAAAATATGGCGTTTTTATGACATTTTATAAATAAGTTATTTTATGAAAAAAGAAAAAAAAAAAGAAAAAATATCAAACAAAAATAACCTCCATCAAACATTCATTGTTAGTAATAAAATCGATAGACCAGTAGTTTCGCAAAAATTCAAGTGTAGTGTAACATTGTGATCAAATTGCTTTCAGCGCTACACGTGAATTTCTGCGAAACCACTGAGCCAATGCAACATATGAGGTCTGTTCGGAAAATACCTCATCATCGTTTGGAACAAATACATATTTTTTAAATATATCTCGTACCTCTTAAAATTTTCATAGCGTTTGACCAATTGCAAATTCCTTTCACATAAAATAGCCAACAGGTCACAGCATTTTGAAGATCTTCGACGTCATTGAAGTAGTGGCCCAATAAACTTCTTCACGTGAATGAACAGATGCAAATCAGATGTAGCCAAGTACTGCGCTGTACGGGGATGGGGGATGACTTCCATATATTCACTCATACGAAGAAATGGCTTATGTGACCGGTTTGAATTACCTAAATTTTAAAAACTTTGCGTGAAAACATCACAAAAGATACCTAACCGTTCGAAACCAATGGAATATGTCACTAAAATCTTAAGAAATTTGCTTGCTTGGCATCATCCGAAGTGTTCGTAAAAGAGCTTTTTCTGAATGCCTAATTCATTACCCAACCCTGGGGAAATAACACCATAGTTTGTTAGATTTAAGTGGATTAAATCAAAAATACCAATTTCGGTTGTTGTGTCTGTCGTGCATAACCCTAGCTAGTTTTAATTAAATCAAAACAAATCACTTTGTAAAATAAAATTATTGATAATTTTAATTAAATAGGTGGTGTTTTATTTATTTATTTTTATTTTATTTATATTTCATAATTTTCTTGACGATGTTCATAAAACTCTTTGAAGTAGGTATTGACAGTGGCAACAATTTAAGGCAGAAAAAACCACCAAAGAAATATCCTTTTGTACTGTTCATATAAGGATACAGCTGCTGTCTTATTAGGACGCAAGTAGAGAATATCCAAACACTAAACAAGTTGTTTTTGCGCCCCACTTTTTGTGCTTTCGATATGAAATAAAGCCTTATTAAAGGTTCTTATGGAAAAACAAGTTGTTGATTGTATCTGTAGCGATCGTTCGCGATAGTTGATGGCTTGTCGATATGATCAGCAAAGGCGCCCGTTCCAGTTGTTTTTTTTTCTAATTATTATACAATGTTTAAAAATATACTCGGACTATGCAACTCTTTTTGCAATTCTCACTAACTAGCCATGAATCTTGTACTGCTCTTTCAATAATCATCGTTTATGGGCATTTGGTACAATTTATTCTCCGGAGTCTGAATCCATGGTAACATAGTTTGGAGAGTTGTAAAACATACTTGACGGTGTAACTTTTTCCAATACTTGCTAACTAGCAGAGAATTTTCTGCATCCAGGAATATGTTTTGATGCGTATTATTCTAGTTCCATTGACAGATTGATGAGTTGCAAAACATACTTTGACGATGATATTTTTCCAATGTTTATAAAGCAGAATTGAATCTTTTATTGCGCTTCTAGGAGACTTGTTTTAATTTTTTTTACCTACGAGTAGGTTCCATGTAAGCTTTTCAGTAGGTGTTAAATATGTTTGCTTAAAATCCTAGAAGTCGCAATACAGAAAACTTGATTATTGATTAAATGGATCTAGAGCATGTGAGGGAGGGGCGTGAAGTATTTCTCAATTCAAAAGTAGCATTTCTATGTTTGTAGTGGTCTTTCACGAAAGAAGCTCGATTTCAAGAATAGGATGGTGTCTATAGGACGGTTGATGTAATCATTTTTTATGGTATATTTATACCATGGATATTAAATAAATAAATTATTTTCAATAATTTCAGTTCATTTTATTAAAACTATTTTTCTTTTAAATTTTGTCCAATTTTAACGTAAGAAATTATTTTTGTAACCTTAATTATTACTAACTGCCGTGTAAAAAAACGTAATTATTATATACCCATCGTAAAAGCTCCATGGGCATATAAAGGAGTGAATAAATAAATAAATATATAGCATATATATTTTTCTTTGTATTGTCAACAAACGTGTATTATATTTTACATTTATTGTTTTACAAAATATTACAAATATCCTTATTATTTACACTAAAACGTATTTGCGTTTCTAAAGTTATAATGTTATGCTATAATAGGCCACTTTGCATCAAATTTAAAAAAAAATTCCGGTATAGGCAAATATTCTAAGACATTCTGTTTTTTTAATCGTATTGTTGAAACCCCGGCGATTTTTTGAAAATTTCAATCCGAAAAATCAGAACATTTTTTATAAACCGGAAAGACCGGACATAATTTTATGGGTGCGAAAATACGATAATTACATAGCCGAAAATCTTTTTTAAAAAAGAAAGTTTTCCACACGAATAGCAATAAATTGTACGGGGTTCTCTTCGTAACTTCACCAATATTATATATTTTTCACCAATATTATATGTATTTATATCTATGTATTGTGTATAATTTTGTGTATGAAATGGAGGCGTCAGCACGGGTAAATCACCCAGTGAGGCCAACATCATTGAATTGTGTATAAAATGTAAATATATTGCATCAAATAAATAAATAAATAAACATCTGTAAAAACACCGCCATCTTTATCAAAAAATCAAACCAAAGGATAAGTTCGCATAGAACAAACAATAAATCTAGTGAACGTTAAACGCAAATTCCAAAATTCGCCGGAAATCAAAGTGTTGCCATATACAAAAAAAATAATCAGTATGTAAGTTTACAAAATTAAGGGAACATAATCGGAGAAAGTACATATTCATGTAGTGACGTCACGATCTCAAATAATGGATTTATTTATTTAAAAATAAAAAGAACTGTATATTTCTAAAAAAATTTACTAACATTTTCGTAATGTTATTAAAAAAATCTATCCACACGATTTTTTCCAAGTCGTTATGAAATCCATGCAAGTGGCCTATTATAAATCTTATCAAGTTATTATAACATTTGGATTATTTGACAACATTTGTCTGCACGGTTTTTGATATATCTCACTGAGAAAAGTTACCGTATTATCAAGAGTATCAACAAGTGCATTTATAATATATTCAGTTAACGCCAAAGCGCACTTGTATTAACATTTGTATTATTTGACAACATTTGTCTGCACGGTTTTTGATATATCTCACTGAGAAAAGTTACCATATTATCAAGAGTATCAACAAGTGCCTAATAGTTTAGAGTTTAGATTAAGATAGTACATATATTATTTCTGCTTTAGATGTAGTTAAGGTGTATTTTAGTTCTTTTCTGTATTTATATCCATTGTATTTGAATAATTTCCTAAAAACACCTCCAAAATTGTGGTAACTAATGTAAACCTTTTTGAACAGAATTTTTTTAAAGAAAAAATTGCATCTGAATTTGGACATCTGTCACATATGTTCAACAAAATATCTGCATTTGATAGTCTAAAAATCCTTTCGTCTTACTTTTAAAATTTGTAATTCACGTACATATCTTAGAACTTAGATTATATAGATGAAACAATACCAACCAGCCATCGATGTTCGTATATATTCTATCGGAGCTTTTTCATCTAAAATCCACCTGCTCAAAAATCCCATCCGGCTCCTAATCAATCAGGAATTTATCAGCCACCGCGAGGCCCTCTGACGACTTTGGACCGACACAACAAGGTGTGACCTTTTTGCGGCTATAAATTCGCTTCGGCAGCCGTATAAATCATATCACGGAAGAATGCAGAGGATATTATGCAAGACCCGGGAATTTGTAAGAGCCAAAGGGACGCGAGCTGCTCCCGGTTCCACCGCGGAATTTCGCCCAGTAAAAAGCACCTATAGAAAGTCACTTTGCGGAGAACAGATTGTTACAATGGTGGTTTCGGCTGGTTTTGATCCTGGTCTTTGGCGTAGATTTTCATTTAAAGCCACCAACATACTTGAAGTCGCAATTTTGGTCTGCAAATTAATTTATCTTTTTTATACCATGGTGGACTGCAATCACAAGGTGACACAACTAAAGATATGTGGTATTCAGTGAAATTAGATAGGAAACTGGCAGGTTATTTTGTATCTTTTGCGTCGGTCTAACGCACGTTAATCGGGGTTAAATGAGTCGCTTGTAACGTACATACAGGAGTGCTGATGGAGAAGAAGTTGAAGTTCTGATGATGTACATTACACGTGGCTCATTTGACTCTGATTTAGACAACGCAGGAGATGCAGAATAACCCCTTTGATTTGTCTTATTTTTTACATTGCACATTTGATCACTGCACAAGCCTCCACAACATACTGATTGGTACAATTGTTGCAAGGTCACTCTGGTATGAATTTTTTTTTTTTTTTTTTTAACTTTATTTATTCTCATTTCTTTGTACATACTGTCAGACAAGTCCATACGGGTTATGGAATGAGAACATATGCGTTAAAGGGAGATAGATGCCTGTAGTTGCATCAAAAGTACTGATTATCACAGTTTATGAATCTTGTCATCTTTATTCGCCTCACAGCGTCGTACAAACCAGATATACATAGTTCTATATAAACCCATAAATTTGTTTGAAACCACTTCATTTTAATAATAATTATTGCTTTACCGGTTTCGGAACCGACCTTTCTTCCTCCGAAATTTTTTTAAAACAACTTACATAGGTAAAACACAAAATACTGACAAATATACATAACTATTTAGGTAAATACTGGTGTTTGGTATTGAAATGAGAATAGGCATAGTTCCTATCGAAATGTCATTTATCTAGTTTCTCCCTTTCCCTTGGTGGACCTTGGTGGAAAAGTATTCGGAATTTGGAACAATAGCAAGAAAAATAGAAAATTTGAGTGAATTATTTTTGAAAAATAGAAGAAGTTTTGGAACAACCTTGGAAACAAGTTTTTGGGTTTTTTTGTACACGTAATCTCGTTTTTTAACTAAAAAGAAGGTAATTTGACTATTTGAGAAGAAAAAATATCGTTTTTAACGTATTTGTTTTGTTGTGGCGATAATTACCTCGAAGTATCGCGGTGGAATTATATAACTATATTGTCATTGTGTTGTGAGCTCCTTCGCAGGGTTAGAGTGGTAACTGGTTATCCCTTTTCCTTGCATACCTTGTTTATTCCTTTGCATATTATCACCCATTCCAAGCAACCGCCATTTCGTCTCATTTCGTTCTTTAATCAGTTCATTTTCAAGTGCATCTGAAACATCTGAAGGTACTTCCCTTAATTACAAATTTCCATTTGCTGATCCCCAATCCAACACCTAAATGTTTATGTATAAATATCAGAATTTTGTATTTAACTAACTAACTAACTAACTAACCATCACGCCGTTTCCCCGCAGGGGTAGGCAGAGAGGACGGACCGCCAAACAACTCGGTCTTGGCACACACTCTTTGCCTCACTCACATTCATACATCGTCTCATACATTCTCTTCTATTATTCTGACTTTTGACATGGCCCGACTCAAGTATCTGATTTACTTGATCGTGCCATGTCTTCCTCGGACGTCCACGACTTCTTCTACCATTCACATTTGCGTCGTATATTCTTCTTACACTGCTTTCTTCGTTCATTCGCTCTACATGCCCAAACCATCTGAGGGTCCCTTTCTTAATCTTACTCATTATGCATACATCAGCCTTACATTCTTTGCGGATATCCACATTTCTCACACGATCATACATTGTTTTACCACACATACGCCTCAAGGATCTCATTTCAACAGTTTACTTTCATCCTTCCTCTGCCAGTTCCATGCCTCACTGCCATACATCAGGGTAGGTACCAGGACTCCATTGTGGACTGCTAGCTTCGCTTCTTTTGACAGTTTTTTATTAGCGCCAACGGCATTCAGTCCTCCATTAATGGAGTTACCAGCATGTTGTATTTAAAGTTAGTTTTAATATTCTTTCGTAGGAGAAAGGGTGTTTTAGAAACCGCTAGAGCAAAAATTATTAAAACAAAGTGATGTCAATCAAATTTACGTGTTTATATTGTAATTATGATAATTCAAAAAGGAATTTCTTTCTACGACTACAGGTTTCCCATGATTTTACGCAGTAACCAACATACATACATTCAGGAGATCACAGATGAAATATTAAAAAGAAATTAACAGCAAATGTCAACAAAATTATTTTCGCTTACCAATTTATTGTTCAGGATGGAAGTTTTGATGAGAATCGAAGTTCCCAGATCTGAGGACCTTTCCAATTATTATCCTTTTCTTTTTCCTTCCTCTGCTGTATCATCTGCGGTAAAAGCAAAAGTTATTTATTTTAATTTATTTACTAGCTGAAATCTCCACATTGCCCGGACTTTATGCTGAATTTTTCGAAATCAGATATAGATCTCAATTTAGGAGGCGGGTACCATTTATTGGATAACGGACATCTCTGCCATAGGTCACCCCAAGTGGTTTTACTACGTTTGGTGATTTAGAAGGGGTGCTCAAGTTCATGGGGTGAGGTTTGTCTAGGTCTTGGCGACGGATGCGTTTGCCCGCCTACTGCGTGGCAGACCGTATCGGAAGAGAGTGGTTGAGGGAGACCTTTTGACCTCTCAATTAGGACTCTCTCGACCCATCGCCTTGCATCGCAGCGTAATGGATTGATTTATATATCCGTCACTCATGGACATACTAACCCTCAGATTCCTACCAATCTCTTACACCTTTTTCATACTCAGAACATCCTCTCCTTCCTTTCCCTAAAAATACCCTCTCCACAGCATCCCCAAATATGACACAGGCCCTGATGAAAATTATTTTCCTGTGTGGAGCTAATGTAAAAAAAGACAGCATCTAACCATTCTCTTGTTCTGAAGGTCAAGTGTGCAAAATTTCATCATTTTCGGAATAAAACTATATATTTGTATTCAAAACAAAGCCACGCCGCCTGTCCAACCAGCCACATACACTCTTCTATATATAAATAGATTTATCAACAAAAATATAGTAGGTAGATACTAATTCAAAATAAAATTTTAGGTTAACTTTTTTTGAACATAATAGATAGGTAACACAATTATTTGTTAACACGTTAAAGTTTTCATTATAGCTAACACGACAACAAGTTAGTTTTAAATATTAATTACTTTATTAGGGTCTCCCGAACCTCACCAGCTACCCAGAGACCTACAGGGGCGTGCACTCCATATAGGCACATAAGCACTGCCTACCCTGCCGTTTTTGTAAAACATAAGCATGTAAATAATATTATAATTTATTAAATTATTGCTAAAAATAAATACACACTTTCAAAAATAAGTGCGAAAAAGCTGAGCAACCGAAACTACACGGCATAAACTGTAACTAGAATATACACGCGTGCCCTCCGACTGCTTCACTAAAATGCGGTCTAAGCAGAAATTATTTCCGACTAGAGCTAACTTCAAACAAGAAATAATTCAATGTTTACGAAATGCACAAAGTATAGAGTAGAACTGTCGTTTTGAATTTGATTCTATGTGGTTTTTTTGTTAGTATTAAGCAGTGCTTTCTAGATCAAAATTAGCAAATAGCAATCCGTGACGACAAAAACATCTGTTGTTATGTACTTCTATCAAATAGTTGTCTTTCATGATAGAAGTACATAATAATAGAATAACAGAAGTACATAAATGCTAATTATCGGTTCAAAAACGGTTGTCGTACTTTAATTCTGAAATTATCTGATGGAAAATGGAAATTTTAACCTGTGAAACTTGTTGTATTTTCCTACTGCCTACCCTGATCAAAAACTATGTGCACGCCCCTGGAGACCTACATACAATCGCAATATGCTTTGTAAAAGTCTTATAATTAAGGAATCTGCGACTTTTCATCCCGCGACAAAATATCCCCAACAAAATATTCTCCATCAAAATATCCTCCGACAAAACATCCTTAAAAAAATATCTACTAAAACCTAACCTAACCTTACCTTACCTAACCTAACATTAACCTAACCGAACCTTACCTAACCTAACCTTACGTAACTGAACCTAATCTAACCTTACCTAACCTAACCTAACCTAACCTAACCTAACCTAACCTTGCCTAACCTAACCTAACCTATCCTAACATAAACTAACCTAACCTAAGAAAAAAATGGGACAAAAATATTACAGATATAAGGTAAACCCAAATAAATTATTGTTATCTGTAGATATTATTTTTGTCCAATTTTACTACTTTTGAACAATCATTTATCGTCTTTACAGGATGTCTGTATTTTTTTGTCCTATTTTGTGTTAGGTTGGGTTAGGTAAGTTTAGATTAGGTTAGGTTAAGTTTTAGTAGATAATTTGTTGGGGGATGTTTTGTCCGTGTGATATTTTGTCAGAGGATATTTGTCAGGAATATTTTGTCGCGGGATGAAAACGAGTATTACCATAATTAAGAGCGTGCTTTGCTAATTTAGAAATATGGCTTCGGCTGCCAGGGCTTCGAGTGCATAATTTAGCCACAAATATGTGCCCAATTATGCGCGCATTATTTAATCATTTACCAATAAAGGATTCATCGTCGATCTACCGGCGGCTGTAAAACACCTGCGATGTTCGTTGCAATTAAAGAAGAGGGACTTCATGAGCACTCGGGATACTTGCGCGTTCTCCGCCATTTCTTTTGGTACATTCTTCTCAGATGCTGCGTGGACCAGAGACGCGGGGACTCGTCGAGCGGCCATCAATATGAACTTTATCATCTCAAATCGGGGGCAAAAAATTGCAGTGATATGTGTCCAGAGAATAGGGTCCAAAGAACCAAAGATAATCGAATGGGTATATCTTTTTAAGCTTTGATTTCTTTTGCTCAACACGACGATTGGTAAGATGATAATAAAAATGTGTGTTGTTTTTTAAAGTGTTGAATACAGTTTTTCGGTTGTAGTGACAAAAGGAAAGCGTATACTAAATACGATGTAAATCATGCAATTTAGATGACAAAACATTTAAAAAAACGTTGTAATTTAACAATATTCATATTTTTTTCTTTTAGTGCCTTCTCTTATTGAAAGTTGACTAGCGAAGGTTCAATTTTCACTGCGAATACTACAGCCGGAACCCACTTAGAAGAACTGCAAGCCAATTCAACTTGAAAAGCGGGTGTGTGTATCGCCCCAGGAACCATTTATTGGATAACCAAAATCCCTGCCCTAGGTCACCCCAAGTGGTTCGCTAAGTTTTGTGACTTCACAGGAGTTCATGGAGTGGCAGGCCGGATCGAAAAGGAATGGTTGAGGGAGACTTTTGAGCCTCTCCAGCAGGATCTTGACCCCCACTGCCTTGCACCGCAGTGAGAGGAATTGATTCATATGTCCTTCACCCCTTGATATACCGATCCCCAAATTCGCAACCAACCCCCATACCTTTTTCCTATCCAGAACTTCCTCTCCTTCTTTTCCTAAAAAATACCCACCACACAGCTTCACCAAAGCTGACACAGGCCCTGAGGGAATTTATTTTTCTTAGAGCCTTGTGTTTGGAGCTAATAAACATGAAAAAATTCGTAAATTAAAAAACAATAAATTGTCAGTGCGTATCGGCCACAAAAAATATTGGAGCTATGTTAGTTTATTTATTATTAAAAACAAAAATGTGCCACAGTTTGTGTACTACAAAAAATCACATATATATTATAAAAAAATAAAAATTAACATTAATTAATATAATTTGCATAATTAATAAAATGAATGAAGGAAATATTCAATTCAACGCCTCCAAAGCGATGAGTTATAATTAATTAAAGTTCCAATCATTTTGCATCTATAAAATAAGGGTAACAAACAAAAACAAAAAAAAAAACAATTTCTTTTTTTACCACAAAAATACCAAGTAACCGAACAGAAATTCTCTTTCGGGAACGCTACGACAATGTTCTTGGAAAAATCCCACAATTCCAAGGATACAAAACACATTTTCAATTAGCCTCTCATTTCCAACAAATCGCCCAAAACCTTCAAACTCTTAAAATTTCCAAACAACAATTATGATATTTTTTTCCTGTCGATAATTCGATCTCGACCAGGAAACTGCGGTTTGTCCGATAAGTGGGCCTCATTACGATCATTACGCATATTTAAGAGATGCACGCATCGGGGAGGTGAAAAACCGCCAGCGAATCACCGCAGAAGAATACGACCAGACACGAACCAAAAAAGAAGCCGCCAGGCGGTCTACCTAATAAGGGAACGCCAGTTTTTCATCACAAAGTCGCGCGTACCTTGGGGATACTGACTACGACATGAAGCGAAGAAGTCCTGAGTAAAAGGAAACATTGTCAACATTTTGACTTTCGTATTCATAACTAAAGAAAGAAGAATATGTCTTATTTTGAAGTTTTCAGCTTCAAAAACTTGTAATAATGAGTTCAAACATTATTAAATTTGCTCAGATGGTTATACCTTGAGTTTCAAGGCCAACGCAAGTGCTTTCAGGTCAGTTTTTTTGTTTTAATCGAGAATTATGGTGATTTGAAATGTCCATTTAAAAAAAATAATGGTAAATTTCGTAAGAAGAGTGAAGAAATAAGGGTAAATTTCGTAAGAAGATTGAAGAAAAAATGGTAAATTTTGTAAGAAGAGTGAAGAAATAAGAGTAAATTTCGTAAGAAGAGTGAAGAAAGAAGAGAGATTTAAAAATTTGCCATTTTTTTGTTTGTTTCATATTATTCAAGTATTCAAGAAGAAATAAGAGTAAATTTCATAAGAAGAGTGAAGAAATAAGGGTAAATTTCGTAAGAAGAGTGAAGAAATAAGGTAAATTTCGCAGGAGTGAAGAAAGAAGGGTAAATTTCGTAGGAAGAGTGAGCGTGTTTAAATATACTTTTAAAAGTTATATATAAGTATGAATACGTGTATGAATATAGATGTAAAGGAATACCTACCTAGAAATGCATAGGATTCCTTTATGTTCGAATTTTAAAAAGGTGTTGTCATGGAGACAGAAAATGATAGATGATTGTTGTTCTGTTGTCTAGCTGGGCAGCACAGATTGAAGTAATAAGAAGATTGAAAAATAAGTTTATAATTACAAAGTGATATAATATTTTGAAGACGGACAAATAACTTTAATTGTAGTTTCTTTGTCAGCAAAGCAACTCATGAAATTTGTATGTCACATTATTAATAAAAATATTACAACAAATAGACAAATTGTTTTATATAGATATAGTAAAGGTTAATAGATATTCATTTTTTAAAGTGGTTGATTAGAAAAAACACCTTTAAGTGCCTCAGAGAAACGATAGTTTTCCGAGAGCTCTTTAAATAGAAAAATAAAAACATGCGTGAAAAGTTCAACGATCAAGTAAATCAGATACTTGAGTCGGGCCATGTCAAGAGTCAGAATCAATAATAGAATAGTATGTATGAATGTGAATGAGGCTAATAATGCGTGCCAAGACCGAGTTGTTTGGCGGTCCGTCCTCTTTTTCTACCCCTGGAGAAACGGCGTGATGGTTGGTTAGTTAGTTAGTTTACGCCGATAAAAAAGTGATTTAAAATCATTCAAAGAGTTCTTATGCTTTTGTGGAGGTCGAACAAGGACATCGTTCTGCAGTCTCACGGCGATCCGATTGGTTCCCCATACACCAATATGATTCAAGCCTTATCTCGAACCATTCTACCTTAAACTCCCTGTTAATACACAGCCTTGTAAATCGTGCTTGTTCGCTCTCCACATTGCAATTGTTCATATTTAAATTATTACACCTTACACACTCGTCAAACAATAACCCCCCATACTTTCATAGATCATTTCCGGGTTTCAAGAAGCCATAAATCACCCCATTAATTACTTAAGTTTTCATATCTTCATGGCACCTACTTATGGTGGAGTTCTTTTGACTCCGGTTTGTTATATTGTTCGAGCAGACTTTGTTCCGGCCGGCAGAGATTTCGCGGAGTAAGGCAAAAGTGATGCGCATTGGAGACTCGACATTCCGAGGTACGTATTATCGACACAAGAAGACTTGTAATAAATGATGTGAGAATAAGATTGGACGTCTTTAATGACACAAAATTGCCTAAAACTTTATCATTCGTTGGTACCTAGTAACTAGCCGCCTCAACATCAGTTCAAAATGTATTTGAACTGATTACTTCTGATGGTAACTAGAAAACTATAACTGATAATATATGAAGCACGAGAGGAGTTCTCCATTTGGGAAAATAAAGCGTACATTCGTCAGCATGCGTAAATTTTTTCTCGTCCGCAGAGAGAGATTAATCACTTTTGAATGTAGCTATAACTTTGTGGTTATCCATTATAGATAAATGAAACAATGTTACTTTGTTTGAACCACTTGTATATTTGTTTAAAGCCGACCGGTTTCGGAACGACCGCTCCATCCTCAGGGCAAACGTATACGTATACGTTTGCCCTGAGGATGGAGCGGTCGTTCCGAAACCGGTCGGCTTTAAACAAATATACAAGTGGTTCAAACAAAGTAACATTGTTTCATTTAGAGATTAATCAGTTTGGAGCTTTTACCACGAGTTTCCGGACACCGTGTATAACTGTATTCGTGAGAAGGGGGAGGAGTTAGAGAAGAGGAAGGTAAGGGAAGTACTTGACTATTCAGATCTGGTCACCAAACACGGTTAAAGCCATTTCAACAATGTCTGAATGGTGGTCTTTCACCAGACCTATACTAAGATTACCCTCCACTCTGGAACGTGCCGAAAATATAATATAAATGTTGTAATTAATTAATTAACTGACTGAGATAGCGAAATCCTGTTTTAACTCTAACTTTTTCAAATCTGTAAATTTGTTTCCGTTTCGAGATCAGTAAAACCATTGTTGAAATTTGAAATCGTCGTTTACATTTGAACCTTTTTTTACACATTTTTTTTCAATATTATGCATAAAGATACCTGCATGCCTAAAAAAATTTCGATTTGTTCAATATACCACACACAACGTCACGAGAGTAATAGTGCTGTTGAATGAAATTTCTGAAACAGTGTAAGTATTTTATACCTCTTTAAATAAATTACCTTAAGATTTTTGTATAATTATCATCCTAGATGTCAGAATAAGAAGATTTTACTGTAATTGGATCAACAATATCTTGTTCAATAAACAAAAAAAAAACAATAAGATTAAAATAGATAAGAAAAAATTAGGAAAATACTTTTAGTAATTATTGTGAAACAACGTAACTTAAGTACATTCCATCTGAGATTCCTCTGGAATTGATATAAAATTACGAGAATAATATCAAATTACTAAAATAATTGTTCACTGTGTTTGAGTTTAAAATACAGCATGTATTGGGGATACCTTATTACTAAAATAATATCTTCTATTAAGAAAATTTACTATTAAAATGAGTATAATATCAGGATAATGAAAAATTTACCTTTCACCAAGACTATACTAGACTATACTAGAATATAAATTTAAAATAACAAAGGAAATTAATGATAAGCGCATATATAAGGATATTATCTTAAAGGATACCTATGTAAAATATCATCATCTACTAAGACAATGTACGTTGATGTACGTAAAATGTACGTAAAATAAGAGCATCTAATTTTTATAAACGATACGATTAAAATAACAGCTTCTAATAGGGCAATCTACGTTAAAAATAACAACAAACTTAATGAACACTTAAACTCAATTATAGTAATGTATTTATTATATTATATTATTAAATAAAATAAAAACTTACCATTCCAGTGAGCATTCGAACACAGAGAAATCGATAAGTTTACAATATTGGATCGACAGGCGTAACTTCCGACGATTTTGAATCTATATTCCGATCACGGTTTCACCGTTGACAGCCGAACCGATATTGACAGGGAATAAATAATAAATCGATAAACGCTGACAACAATGGGGACGTTTTCTATGAATCGACATTCCGAAATGTCAAACGCCAAACAATTATGCACAATTTTAGAAAATTGGCAATGTTGAATTGAAATGCTTACTTAATTATGCATTGAAAGTCAACATTTACTTTTTGACAATAAAAACGGAGTTAATTATTTAATGAGGAATTTATTCCCAACTTGTTATGTGAAAAACTTTCGGTTCTCCAAACCCGACCGATGTGGCCCGAACGGATTCAACTCACTTCGTGTACGATTTCTTTCAATTCTAAGATCTTCGCTAGTTTAACTCCGTTCATTATTAAAAAATATGTGAGTATTGAAAGTTAACCGAAACTTATCTGCAAGTTGAAGTTAGCGACTACCACAGAATTAGTCCTCTTTGGTCGGAACAAACCGATAAATTAGCCGATACCGGCGTAATGCAATTTAATAAGCATGTGGAATGCTACATACTTATAGAAAAATACGGTACAAAGTTATTATTTTTTAGCGTTGTTGTTATAAGTTATAGGTTTCTCTACATTAATGTTCTTACTTTTAAAGTCATTTGATTGGTGAGCACATCTTATTTCTTAGTGTTATCTGAATCGAATGTAAATTACCTTATTACCTTGTTTGATAGTGTTATTTGAAACGTATGTAATCGCCTTATTTGAATCTTACGTAGCCTTACTTGAGAGTTTTATTTGAAACTTAATGTACAATGTCTTGTTATATGTTAATGTTATTTGTAATGTATGTTCGTTACCATGTTTGTTTGTGTTCTTTGGTAGATTTACTAGCTTCTTTGTTATTATTACTTAAAAACCTACATTACTTTAATTGAAAGTGTTATTTTAAACGTACATTGCCTTTGTAGAAGCTGTCACGTCATGTTGCTTTAAACGTAGGGTGCCATATTAAATGATGTTATTTTAAACTTTACTTATACATTGCAGTTATTTAAATCGTATCGTTACTAATAAGATGTTCGTATTTCAAACGTTCATTGCCCTATTAGAATCTGTTATTTAAATCGTATTGTTACTAATAATAGGATGTTCTTATTTTAAACGTACATTGCCCTATTAGATGCTCTTATTTAAATCGTATCGTTACTAGCAATAAGATGTTCTTATTACGTACATTGCCCTATTAGATGCTCTTATTTAAATCGTATCCTTACTAATAATAAGATGTTCTTATTACGTGCATTGCCCTATTAGATGATCTTATTTAAATCGTAACGTTACTAATAATAAGATGTTCTTATTTTAAACGTAACTTTGCCTAGGTAGACGTTAATATTTTACGTGGGGCGTCCTATTAGATGCTGTATTTTAATAGTACATTGTCCTAGTATAAGATGTTAATTTAGTAGTAGTGTCCCTAATAGATGCTATATTTTATACTAGTACATAAGGTGCGTTTGATGTTGTTATTTAATTTGCCTATTTAAAAAAAAATTAACATTGCCCTATATAATCTGTTATTTTAATCTTAGTCACTAAATTCTGATATTTATACAGGCTTATTTTGCCTTTAGAATTTTATTTATTTATTTATTTAATACATGAAAAATCGAAAGTACATATATAGTTTTTTTTATGATATTTCACCCTCCATGCTAGGGAAGACCCTGTGTTATGGCGGGTAAGGTTTAATTCAAAAAATATAACGTCCTACCAATAGACGCTGTTATTTCAAACATAGGTACTCATATATTGCCTTGGAAGAAGTTGTTATTTTCAACAAAGGGTATGACAGGATGCCGTTATTTTAATCGTGGGGTGCCATAATAAATGCCATACAACGGTACATTTCATTATTAACCATAATTTTACATTCATTGTCCAGTGGAGTTATTTTAAGCGTCGGTACATTTGGTTGGTACGTTGGACTAGCTTGTAGTCTTTCTAGATTTTAGGCATGTATGGTAAGTTTTTAAAGCGCCCTTGAGGTGATTTTTCACAAAAACGGCGCTATATAAATCGTCCAAATATTATTATTATTTACGAGAAACTTGGTACATTGCTTTACAGAAGAGGCCCTGAGGAAAAATCCCTCAGGGTCTATGTCATCTTTGGAGGTGCTGTTAGGAGGGTTTTTTTTAGAGAAAGGAAGCAGAGGGAGTTCCGGGAAGGAAAAAGGTATTAGGGGTGGGTAGGAATCCGGGCATTAATGTATCCAGGGCGTATTAATCCATCCCGTCCACTGCAGTGCAAGGCGATGGGTCGATAGACTCCGGCTGGAGAGTTCAGAGTCCCCCTCAACCAGTCTCTCCCGATCCGGCCCGCCACGAATTAAGTGGGAAAACGCATCCACCGCAAAGACCTAGATAAACCTCACCCCACGAACCCGAGTACCCCTGCTGGGTCACAAAACTTAGCGATCCACGTGGGGTTGACCCAAAGATATTGAAATATAAAAGAGATATGCTATGATGTCCGCGCGACTGTCGCTGAACTACGACCTAATCAGCGTAGTTTGCATACAAAAATAATTAGTTCATTTTCTTGATTTTTTTGAATGTATACATTATTATTGGTTAACAATATAGTTTGAATACGGAAAGAATTTGTTCATTTAGTTTAGCGTTTGTTTGGTTTATCCGTTAATTGGTAAACAACACCTTCGATACCCGGAAGCGCAGTTTCACCTAGTAAAAACGGCGGATAGCACATCTCCTTATATTTCAATATCTTTGGGTTGACCAATGGCAAGGGTGTTGATTATCCAATAAATAGTGTGGTAGCATTTAACTAAATTTTTCCAATAATAATCGATCCAACATGAAATTGCACAGCTCTTTCTGGAAGGAATTTGTAGGTTAACTCAACTGTATGTATTCCAACTATTCAGGTACAAGGTAATGCGCGTTTTCATTCCATGACAAAATATCTCCGACAAAATATCCTCCGACAAAATATCCTAGGACAAAACATCCCTCAACAAAATATATACTAAAACTTAACCTAACCCACAGATAAGACGAACCCAATATCTTTGACCTAACCTAACCTAAAAAATGGACAAAAACAATACAAATATCCTATTATTGTTCAAAAATAGTAAAATGGGACAAAAAAAAGACAATAAACAATAGACAAATACAATAAATTATTGTTCAAAAATAGTAAAATGGGACCAAAAAAATACAGATAACAATAATATATTGTCTTTACAGGATGTCTGTATTATTTTGGTCCCATTTTTTTATTGGGTTGACTTGGGGAGATGAGTCCTCCATTAATGGAGTACCTAAACTACAACCCTCCATTTCCAAGGTTGAACACGAAAAAAAAGTCAATACAGAGTAAAAAACAACTATCCAAGAGTATTTGTCGAATTTATTATTGAATTAAACATTGACCGTTGATTATGATATCAATTTAAACTTCACCGAACGATCTTAAAGATACGTGAACCAAGAACTTTACTGAATAACATCTCATCTCCTTATTCGTCCGGTCCTTCGGGAGTACAGCATCCGACAACATTCATTAGACTTGTTTCTGTACCAACAAGATATCAAAATGCATATTTGGCATTCCTCCTCCATACTGAGATGATATGACAGCATTATTTAAGGATTGTCCTAAATGTGAAGTATTATATTATTAATATGAATTATTTATCACTTTAATATCTACTGAAAACAGTAGCGTAAAACATAATTCTAAGATATTACAGATGATTTCCGATATTTTTAATTTCACGCCAAGCTCTGAAGTAAGGACACAACACGTGATCAAACGTTTGTATACATGTATTGTAACCCCTTGTTTATAAATAGATTTTTTGCAATTTGCAGCGATTGTTAAAAAAATAGAGTAAAGTATCACTACGCTTAATGCGAAACTCACCCTAATTGTTGAAGTGACACCTCGTTTGTTAACTTAATAAGTACAAGAAACGAATATTTACGTCGGGAGACAAGCACAAAATAAGTTATTAGATTCTTACTTGGTTTGGGTTATTTAAATTTTAAATCATTTATGCACATTTAGATTATAGCGGAACCTTTCGGCAAATGTCACAAGCTAAAATGGCGGTACAATATATTTTGACAATGTAAATTATGAGCTTTTATTGAATAAAAATTGAATTTTAATAAATATCCTCCGACGAAAGCGTTGTAAAAGAAGTTTTGTTTAAATAATTTGTTCTTTTGACAAGTACCGGAGTTAGGAAACTGTTTAAAAAAATGAGCATTTGGTAATTAATTAATAATTAATTCCAAAAATTGAAATTTCTCAAGTGAATTCGGTAACTTCGGTACCTTCGGTGACTTCGTTGACTTCGGTGACTTTGGTGGGTTCGATGACTTCGGTGACTTCGGTGACTTCGGTGACTTCGGTGACTTCTGCAACTTCTGTCACTTTTTTGTATTTTTATGTGAATACATCAGAAGAGTCCAAGCTAATCCCGTATGGAGCCAGTGAGACTATTGCATCCCCAATTGAGGTATGTTCTGAGGCTGAAGGCAGTATGGAGGGGAAGGAGATGTGAAAGAGAAAGGTGGGGAAGAACCTGGCTTTTAAGATTTGGTCACCAAACACGGCTAAAGCCATTTCAAGTAACGTTTCAATTCTGAATGGTGGTTTTACACCAGGGGGTTACTGAGAGTATCTTTCACTCTGTAACGTGCCGCAAAAGGACTACATATTATTTTTAAATTAATTAATTTTGAAATAATACAAACCAGTACCAGGATTCGATCCCGCGAACTTCGGATTGTCAGTCAAGAGCCTTAACCCTAGACCACAGATGCAGTCAACTTGGTGACTTCGCTGACGGTAATACATAATCGTATCACCAGTTCCGATTATTATTATTATTATTATAAGATGCTTTCCAATAAATAACGAAATACATTTTTTACATCGTTTATCAACGATTAAATCAACAAATTGCTCTAAAGCAGCTTTTACCGTTCCCGAAAAAAAGTTTAACGTTAAAATATTTTAATCGAATTAATGCAGTTACAACTACGCTACTGTATTTCGTCCACCGTTTAATGCAGAGATTAAGATCTCTTCATAAATGCATTGAAATCTGGTTCTTGCGATGCGCACCATATAATTATTATTGTTTCGGGAAGCCGTCGGTAGATGTCATTCTGTGATCATTTATCGTTTCTTTATGACTTTTCTCTTACGCCCTCGGATTCCTAACTTTTTTAGCTCATCTCTTCAAGGTGTCTCTTGTAAACCAAGGGTTTGACGTTAGACCGTCCCAAAAAGTGGGCAAAGACAAATGATGCGTAGAACATAATAAATATAACCAGCAGTTAACAATCGGCGGCGCCATCTTTTGGCATTGTTGGCTACTCGCTTGAATTCGATTCTATTGCTAACTTCAAGTATGAAGATGGTTTTACATAAGGCGCGGCGTCAGAGATGTATTCAAAGTCGGGTTTTTAAATTTCAATCGAACAGTCGCTAGGCTATTAATACTGTCAGATGACTAATGCTTCAGTTCGTAGTATTTTCAGTAGCAGTGTTGCCCTAATATTTGACTTGATTTTTAATAGGAACTTCTCAATTTGTTTGAGTTGAGCTTTGGCTAAAGAAAATGGAATGTTTAGTAGAAACACATGAATATTTTTTTAAATTTGTTTATTTAATTTTTCGTTATTTGTAAATTTTCTTATTCTTAAATTCTTATATTTCACAATTCTTACAACCTATTTTTAATTGATTAATTGGTATAGTTTTTATGATTTCCGGCAGCACACCGTAATATTTCTTCCTTTTTTATAATAAACTGTTTTGCATACTTGCTTTGTTCTTTTTTGGTAGTCTGATTTTATTGCTTATCCTTGTGAATGTTCAACATCTGTTTCACTGTTAGCCAATTTACTTCCTTTAAAATTTTTGAATTACTTTTAAAAATCTATTTCTCGTAAGTATTATCCTCACTGCTTTACTTTGGAGCTTATTCATTTTGTTCTCTGTCGTTATACAATAAAAGAATCGCTGAGCAGTGGTTAAAATACGGAGCAATAATTTCCGATATATTTTCCCCTGTTTGTGTTTAACAGAAGATTTAAAGCAACGAAGGCCGCTAGAATCATTTGTGTAATTATAGCAATTCTTGTAAAACAATAAATGCGCGGATTCCTGTTTTTCCTCGTCGCCTCCAGTGTAATTGAACATTTATTACTGTATATGGTCAATAAAATGTGGTGGAAAATGGGGGTTTCTCTCCGACTTTGTGGCTAATAAACTTGAATCGTCCAAGTAGTTATGAAACTTAAAATTGTCATCAAAGCTACGAGATAATAAGAGAATATATTTTCAACGTTGACATATTTATTTTGCCTCCTGAAGATATCCATTTAAAAAATGGAGTGCAAAATAATCTTCTGACAAAAGGAATACTTTTTTATTTAATTTATTTATTTTTATACTTGAACATACACTTTACAAATTATTACATTGGTTTACATTGATAATAAGTTTAGTAAAAGGAAAAAAAATATTAATGATCCGTAACTGTATGTAAATAGGTTAGTAGTAGTATTTTGTGAACACCTCACTAGGCGAACCTGTGCTGAGGTGTTCCCATGTTTGGGATTAAGTGCTATTCTGTCGACATAAGTGTAAACACAGTATCCTCCTTGATATTGTCAAGAAGGGCATTGTGGGTCGACCCATGCATGGCGGCAGTATCCTATATAGGTATAAATTAAAAATTAGTTGCAGTAGGATCTATATACAATTGTTCTTAGCATCTAGATTATTTGTAAGATTTTTTTTTTTTAATTTAATATAGATATATAAGTGTACAAAGGTGTTACATAAATTACATATCGGTACAGAAATTATTTAAAATTGCAATCTCATCAAAGAAGAAGGTAGCTCTTGTGCTTGATGAGCGAGTTACACTAATTATAACAGAAATAGAATAACATTATGCAAAAGGTAAGTATATAATACGAACAATTGAGACTTCTGGATCATCAATATGTGTAGGTGTACATACATAGGATACGGTACGAAATTCGAAAAATCTAAATAAAATAGAGATGAATATAATTTATAATAAATGGAAAGAAAGAGAAAAACAGGTAATTATTTAGTTTTAATTATTCCTGATGAAGTGTAGCTTCAGTTTCATTTTCAGTTTATTGATGTCTTTGTTTTTTTTTATTTCAATTGGAAGGTTGTTGAAATACTTTATTCCTAAGTATATATAATTGTTTTGCATTAGTTTGGTATTAAATTTTGGTATTTTGAAGTTGTCTTGATATCTTGATATAGATAAATATAATAAGTCTTAATAAACAGGTAGGTATATTTTTCAATTGACCACACGCCACTGGTGAGCTTATATATTATTATCACACTTTTTTTTTTTAAATCTAACTAAAAGGACAGATAGAAAAATAGTGGTACAAACCGAAAACTCGTTAATCTACATCACATAGAGCTTATATTAAAAAAATCGATCTTAGCATTTCGATTATTATTATTAACAAAATAAAAATCGGCAAGGGGTTAAATAAACTTTTAGGGCCTGTTCTCAGCTTCGACACCTTTTAAAAGACGGTAAACTTCTGATAGTATACTTCAGACTCGAATTACTCGTAAACGAAAGCTCAAATCAAGAAAGTTATTTTACAAAATCGATTCCAAATTAATGTGATTTAGATTCACCAGCTGTCCACTTGTAAATACCACTAGTTTTGGGACACAATGTTATTAAATATTTAAACATTGTACCTAATATTTTGATGAAGTCCTTTATTTAAAGAAAGACAAATTAGGTACCTACCAAACAGTGTCCCATCAGTACCGGTGCCAATAATAATATTTTTGTGGACCTATTTGTGTTCTACATTTTACCCATTCTTGTTTGTCATTTACTTTAATATATTTAGCTAATTGCTTTTGTTACGATTTTTGTTATTAATAGGTATCTATGTATAATATTGGGAGGCGGGTCTGGGTACCGCCGCCCCGGGAACCATTTATTGGATAACCAACACCTCCGCCACAGGTCACCCCAAGTGGTTCGCTACATTTGGTGACTTAGCAGGGGTGCCCGGGTTCATGGGGTGAGGTTTAACCGGGTCTTGGCGGCGGATGCATCTACCCACCAGCTGCATGGCAGGCCAGATCGACTAAGAATGGTGGTGGGAGTCTCTTTGACTTCTCCAGCCGTACTCTCCCGGAACATCGCCTTTCACCGCAGTGCGAGGGATGGATTCGTACGTCCGTCACTCCTGGACACACTGTCCCCAGATTCCTACCCACCCCTAATACCCTTTTCCTTCCCAGAACTTCCTCATCTTCCTCTCCTAAAAAGACCCTCCACACAGCATCCCGAAGATGATATAGGCACTGAGGGGAATTATTTTCCTCGAGGCCTCATGTGAGGAGCTAATGTGAAAAAAATGTATTTAAACATCCATATATAGGTATAAATATCAGGGCATCATGCCTGTCATACATGTAATGAAATTAAATAAAATACTTATCCGAAAATGTCCATACCAGAATGAAAACGGTAGACGAGCTATAATACACAAGTGAAAAACAGGTTATTTTTTAACAGGGGCGTGCACTCCATATAGGCACATAAGCACTGCCTACGCCTACCCTACCGTATTTGTAAAACATAAGCATGTAAATAATACTAAAATTTATAAAATTATTCCTAAATATAAATACACCCTTTCAAAAATAAGCGCGACAAAACTGAGCAACCGAAACTACGCGAGCGCAACTTCAAACGGCATACAACAAACGTGGCATAAACTATAACTAGAAACTACTCGCGCCCTCCGACTACCTTACAAAAATGCGGCCTAAGCAGGAATTATTTCTGCTTAGAGCTAACGTTATACAAGATATAATATCAATGTTTACGAAATGCAAGTAGCATAGAGTAGAACTGTCGTTTTGAATTTGCTTCCATGAGGTTTTTTTTGTTAGTATTAGGCAGTTCTTTCTGGGACAAAATTTTCAAATGGCAATCAGTGACATCTGTTGTTATGTAAAGTGTGAGACAACGCCAACGGCCTTTATCAAGACCACCTCGGATATCCAGTAATTGACTTGTGATAATATTCACAAATGAAGCGATTATTTATTATTATTATTATTTGGATATTTGATGTGGGTTAGATAATCCAAACCTACATCATCTGCAGCTAGCACACTTAGCGAAAACTTGTACGAAGGGAGTTATCTGTGGTTAGGTTATTTTTTATATATTTGAATCAATTCGGCGGTTTTCCTACTGCCTACCCTGATCAAAAACTCTGTGCACGCCACTGTTTTTTAAGTAGGTACGAACAAATACATTGTATTATCTTAATATATAAAACAAAGCGGGTTAGTTACACCAGATCTTTGATTTGTTGGATTTGTCTCCGTCCCGAATAGCAGAATATCCATTAAAACATCGAAAAAAAGAATTATGAAGAAAATTATTTTCCTCATACATTTTGTTGGGAACGAATTCTCATATTTAGAAAGATCTCAGCAATATTGTGATAAGTATAATATTGAATAGTGAGTGAATTCCAAAAATTTCAAAAACGTCAAATGTTTGCTTTTGTTCATGCTGCCTCTCTTTCTCAACAGTCGAAAATGAGACAGACGGTGAACGTATGTCTGCACCCCTCCAAAGGAAAATACAATAATTGTAATAAATATCCCTCACACGTATAATGAATGAAACGCCATTCCCGTAATTAAGTGGAAAAGTAAAAAAAAAATATATATATATATATATATATTTTTTTTTTTTATATAAATCCGTACACAACGCCATCTCTCTGTTACTGACAAAAACAAAACACAGACAGTTGGACATCGATAATTGCTTCATTATGTAATTTTTAACTTCATTAAAAAAAATGATTTTAATTCAGCTAATGAGTTAACACAACAGTTATTGATTCTGAGGCACCACGAAGTTCCCCGGGTCAGCTAGTTAGCAATAAAGTTTAATTTTTAAATTATCCTATACTTAATACCAAATACGTGGTGTTTTTAATTATAACAATACAGAGTCGAAGTTTTCAGTTTTCGTGGCGAAATTTTGACGGGAACTAAAATATATTGAAGGGTGGGTAAAAGGGTACGGAAAAATGTCATAAAATGTACACCAAGATTATGCGAGACTCCAATGGTGGTCTGAAGTTATTTTTACTTGCAAGAAAGTATATTTATAAATAATTTATATCAGGGGAATCATTTTAATATGTACATCCGTTTAGTTGCATCGCCTATAAAGTAATAATTCTACTTAATTATCTAAAATTACGAACTGTAACCTAGGAGCCGATAATTTCGAGTCATTTAAGTGGTCGTAAGTGTATGCGTCAATTATTATCTTCCCATGCATGTTAAATTAATACAGTGCATCTCTTGATTCACATACTCTATAGGTTAAGTTCAGTGGCGTACCGAACGTCTGGTTTTTTAAGGTCACAGCCAAATTAGCCCATGTCAAGATATTTAAAATACCAAACACAATTCAATTATATTTCTTCATTTTAAAAACATAACAAAATTCAAATTTCAAAGCGTTTTAAAAAAAGAGAAAGTATTAAAATTAGATAAGCAGATTTAAGCAATTTAAACATCAATGAAGCACAATCAGATGACTAACAGCAACAAAGCTTGCCATCTAAACTGTGTTCATTGATGTTAAACATATCGATACTCGAAGTGATACTATTTAATAATAAGAAAGATCTCCCGACTGACATGACTTTTTTGGCTTTGCTTAATTCCGCCTGTCTCGACACAGGTATACCCTAGTGAGACAGGCATTCAAATAAAACCAATGTAAATATATTTTATTATAGATAAATAAATAATAAAAAATAAAAATAAATTAACTCTGTATATATGTATCTCCATATTTTTATGTATACGCTGTTTGTCTCTTACAAAAAAATAAATAAAAGACCATTGGCAAGTTAGTTCTGTAAGCCGGGAGATAACAATAAAGCCATGTCTACAGTAAGAAACGTAGGTAGGCTGTAAAATAATCATAAAAAACTCACTTCAAAACAAAAAAAAAATTAGTTATTAGCCCAATTTAAATACTACTCCGGTTCGGAGGCGTCTACTAATATCTACAGGAATTCCAAAAACTGAACAAATCGGACTAATATCTATGAAAACCAAAGTGAGGACGAATATCTACAGCCCAAACTGCTGACTAATATCTATGAGAAACAAAGTGAGGACGAATATCTACAGCACTGGCAGAAGTTGGATTTTGCAATTATGAGTAGCATATTAGAATAACGTAGTATTGCGTATGCAGTTTGAAAAACTTAATTAATGTATGTGTGTATGTAAAAATCCCTAATATCGGACTATTTGACACATTTAGCTGATTATTAAGGATTTTCCCTCTGGAGATATTAGTCCCATCTACGCTCCATAGATATTAGTAACCACTGGGACCGTCATAGATATTAGTCCGACTTCAGCCTTGTAGATATTAGTCCTCACTCTGAAGTTCATAGATATTTGTCCAACATATAAGCTGTAGATATTCGTCCGACATACAGGCTGTAGATATAAGTACCTGGAGTCCTCTGGTTCGCTGACAAATAAAATCCTAAAATATATAGATATTAAAGATTTTCTATAAAAAACCTAAATTAGTTAGATATATATTTTTGGTTCCACGGCAACTCAACAAAACCCCTTTAAAAAGTCATTAACCCCTCAGGACTCGGGCCTATTTAGTTGGAAGGTCAAAATATTTTCGCTTTGCAATAAAATCCAAATAAATACATTTTTTCTGAATGCATCTGAAAACTAAAAACTGTTTTTGAAAGATGATGAAATACGCTTTTAAATTTTATAATTTGAAATAAACCCATGTATATATTTTTTTAAATGGCTCACCTTACGTTTTTTTCTAACTAAAATTACTGAGAACGAAAAAAAAACAAATAAGTACTTTATTAGGCCAATGTATTATATAGGTATCCGTCAACTCAATTTTCTGTCGTTTCATGTAAAAATAATTATTAAAAAAATTCTCGAAGTTTAATAATTTTTTTTCAGATTGCGGTCGGAAACTTTGTTTTCATAAAGGTGTACATTTGAATTAATTTGTGGTAAACTTTTAGATTTGAATATAAAGCATGGCGTTTTCATATTTCTAACCATGATCAACAAAAAATCATTTTAAAATATCCCACAACCTAAGCTAACGTTACCTGTTTAACTAGGTTTTTTTTGTTCATAACTTTTAACAAAATTTCAAAGGAGTTATGCAGTTGTACATTTTTGAGATGTCCGGCTACTGTATGTTTTAAATGTATAAAAATAATCCTAAGAAATTAAAAAATTTAAATTTTGTAAAATAATATAAACCATATTATAAAGAAAAAAATGTTCATTCAATAACCAGAAATATAGTAAAAAACAACACACTAACAAGAAGAAAACAGACGTTTAGCTCATAGTAATATTGAAATTCCTTTGAAAGAAAGAAAATTAATCAAACATGCTAGTTTTGGTTGGGTGGGCGTAATACGGGGTATAATATTTCTGCGTCAAATTATTGACGTTCAATGAACTCAAATTAACTTTGCATTTAAGTGTCATTTTCAAAATTCAGTTAAGCGTTAAAATGGGTTCCTATCTACAATACAACAGTTTAATTGATTTGTATTGTGTTTTTCAAACTTGGAATTATAATATCTAGTAATTTTCCACGGGTCTACGCTAAGAAAGTGTGGTGTACAGGATTAATCATGTAGTTTCATCATATTTCAAAAGATGTCATTGGCGTACGTAGTTTTGTGGTGTTTCAACAGATGTCAGTTAAGTAGTACCTTAGAAGAGTGTCGTATATCGTCGTTCGTGTCTAATGTACGAACGGTTATGGTCATAGCCGAAGGCATGTGGTGAATTACTTTAAGCCTCCTATTGAAAGGACGTGTGGTCCAGTTAAATAATTATTGTAACTTTTAATATAAATGTAAAGAAAGCAACTTGTAATTTTTACGAAAACTGGTCAAGTCATTTTAGTCACTGGGATTAAAGCATACTACAGAATGAAATAAAACCGAACCTAAATGTTCCACGGGGTGTGAAAATGTGGCATGAAGGAATGAAGGTATTAACTACAATTTCATTTTAAAAATTTCATTCTCGCAATAAAAAAATGTGCCCGCAATACTTTTTCTTTTCCTATTTGACTAGGAAGAATGCAAGGAGTGTCATTTTTTTTTCTTGAATGTGTCAAGTTTATAAACATGTAAGAAATTTGAAATTTGTCGCAACGCCACTGGTAAAACGAATACAGTATATCGATGCCAGTGTTAATGTTAATAATATTATGAATTGATTATTGTAAAAATAATGGACTTTTAAGCGAATGAAACAACAAATAAATCAGCCGGACAGTTTATTGGTTGCATATTAGCTTTATGGCGGTAATATTCGCAAGCGACGTAAAGTGGACAGGACGCCATTATTCATGCGGTTACCAGTTACTACCTCCGTCAGACGGAGACCGCGATCAAGACAGAGCCTCTACCGGTGTTCGATTGATATCAGACTTCAATTAATAATTTTATAAAATTTCTGTTTCATAATTTCAAACATTTTAATGTTCCCATATTTCAATAATATCAACCTGTTCAGGACTCTATACCTATATTATATATCTAGTATAAGGAATAAAATGTTATAACTAAATGTAATTAGCAGACATCGGATTGTATAAACAACATTTTGGCAAATATGCACTAAACATACCAAAATGTGCACTGTAATTACCCAAATATGCACTAACGGTGCCCAAATATGCAGCTCTGTCAATGCCAAATACGCACTATATATCAATGCCTAAATACGCACCATAAATGCCCAAATATGCACTATCAATGCCTAAATGTCCCCTTTAAATGCCCAAACATGCACTTTCAATGCCAAAATATGCACTATCAATGCCCAAAAATGCATTATCAATGGCCAAATACGCACTATCAATTCCCAAATATGAACTATCGATGCCCGAATACGCACTCTCAATGCCCAAATACGCACAATCAATTCCCAAATATGCACTACGAGTATCAATGCTCAAACATGCACTTTCAGTACTCAAATATGAACTATCAATTCCCAAATATGCACTTTCGATGCCCAAAAATAACGATAGAATTATGTTATTCTGAAAAATCACAAAAAGTACTACAAGAATTGAGTGCGTTTTTTTTCACAATCCCGTGAACTAATCGTGACAAAAACAACAAACATTTGATTGCATCAAGCTCCAAAATCCCTAGAATGGTAAGATCTAGAATCTAGCATACTAAAATTTTAACCCAGTTTACTATACGGAATGTCTGGGCCAAAACTGGACGGTCCCTTGGTCTGGTCTCTGAAAAGTCTGCCGTCAGTTGTAAGTCAAGCAGCTATGTGACTTCTTTGTTTCTCAAGCCAAGGAATACGCGCCCAGAGATTTGAGATGGTTTCAGAGGTTAGGAGTAAAAACACTTGTGTTTTGTACTGGATATTGTTGTAATCGCCTTATTTATTCAGATAGATTGCAATTTACAGAGTTTTGATTATAGTTCTGAGCTTTGGGGCCTTAAATGTGGAATGACTTGCGAGAAATGAGATCGAACATTATAATAACAAAAAAAGTGAAAACTGTCATAAAGACCACAGTTGTACAGAAAAAATCAGAAGAAAGGTGACACAGACGTTGAATTAAAAGAGTCTGTACATGGAATTAGGAAAAAATTAATGAAATTTGAAATGCTAAGTACTAAACGAAGTTAAATATTCAACATAGGATAACACAACACTTAAGAAATAGAATTATCAGCTAAGTTTCCATTATGAATTATGACGCTTTGAAATAACAATATACTCATAACTGTCAATAACTAGAAAAAGACAAAACGCCAAATTGTTTTTCTAAATCATTAATATTATTCAGAAATCTGATTTTGAAATTAAATTCTCATTAAACATTTCGTAAAAAATAAATATTCCCAGTTGAACACTGCCTAACTATCATCCTTTCATATCGTGAAGATATTAAATACATGTATTTTTAATATGAACTACGAATTAAATTGCAACATCAATCAACATAATTTGCCATATTAAGTATTGCTCGAGGCCTAGTGAAATTCACCTCGAAAGTTACAAATTATGATCATGATTTTTATACCTACATCAATAATTTAAAAATAAGAAGCCATTAGTTACAATGTTATACGAGAAAAAAAAACTATTTTCTCGTCTACCTGATTGGATTTTAATTTTTACATATTATTAATTTGATTGCCAGTAATTCAATAAAAATAAGTAAAACTTGTTTATAAAGTATGTATATTCACTATGTTACCTACTTACATATTTCTTTTGATCAAGATAATATCGCAATGTTTTCTAATACTACTAATAGAATTTCTGATATCTCAAGTACAAAAAACTGTATAATCAATTCAAAATTTCCTCTTTCCAAGTACGCACCTAAATACTTAGCTACAAAATAAATAATAATATATTTTATGTGAAGAAATTATTTCAAACGAGGAATTAATGACAAATCTTTTTTTTTAATTTTCTTCTGGTTTTTAGGTATCGTAATTATAAAAACACGTGAAGAAAATAGTCAAAATGCACACGACGATTTCACATTTTTTGAAAAAGAATATTTACTGAACCATTAAAACGGCCACCGGTGGGCGGTAATGAGAGGTAAGAAGGTCCAAGAAGAGACAATAAGATCCCAGAAGAGATAAGCAGAAGCAAAAAGAGACAAGAAAAGAGAAGAAAACAGTCAAAGAACCAAGAAGAGCCGTGAAGAGACGAGAAAATCCAAGAAAAAGCAAGAAAAGACAAGAAAAGCCAAGAAGAGGCAAAAAGAACTGAGAAGAAAACAGAAGATCCAAGAAAAGGCAAGAAGAGACAAAAACAAGCAAGAAGTTACAAAAAGAGCCGAGAATAGACGGGAAGATTCAAAAAGAGGCAAGGAGAGGCGACAAGATTCAAGAAGAGCAAGAAGAGACAAGGAGAAGCAAGAAAAGACAAGAAGAGAAGAGAAAATCCGAGAAAGGGAAGAAGAGGGAAGGCAAAAAAAAGGGGAAAAAAATCATAACGCTCAATCCATTCCTTTATTCTTGCCCATCCTAAATTCCAATATTGGCTTATTAGGTTGCCATGTATACCGGTCGATTAAACTCTAATCTCCTTTCCATCCTCGGTGCACGTGTTCCAAGTCCTAACAAATGTACCGGTCTCACTGGGACAGAAGTGCTCCTGGCCTGGTATCGTATCGTATTAGTGTTTTTATAAGCCCAGAAATCGTCATCATCACTAAGCTTATTACTAGCTCAGTTTTGATTAAGAAACACGCCCGTTTGTACCTATCTACTCTTAATTTCCAGAATAAATAATTTCTTAAACCTGCAAACAATTTGAAAACTGGTTCTAACCTGGATTTCAAATTCCGCAACTTTTTAAATCCCGCGGGATTGGTGGATGGAATTTAGAAATCCCGCGGGATTTTGGGATTTTTACTTATGATTATTAAGGTGATAATGCCAACATTTTATAAACATTTTTTTATTATTTTAATATAGTAGAACGTTATAAAAAAAATAATTTGAAAAGGTTAAATAGTAAGATATTTATGTGGATTTTTGGCATCAGTCATCTATGGTATTAAGGATATTAGATATGCCGATACGTAAAAATGGAAAAGATAACATAATAAGTTCAATTCCCGTTGGCGGCCAGTATCTTTTCTCGGAAGATTTTTTCTATGTAGATGAGTGTTTCAGGCTGATAATTATTGATTATAATATTTGTTATCTACCATTTGTGCTATGCATAAAAATCTTGTTTAAACGTTAGTTTATCAATTAAAAATAATAATTAATATTTGACAAGTTAAAGTATTTCAGCAAAAAATGCAGACATAATTAGTCTCGACGCCACCTAGCGGGAGATTTAGTATTAAAAATACCTCTCTCACAAAAATAAAGTTGGTTGTTTTCAGTTGGAAAAATGTAATAATAAGTAATTGTCGAATGAAACACTAGTATATATTGAATTATTTGGCGGGTATTAGATAAGCCGCCATAGCTCAGTGGTCAGAGCTGCTGACCGGCAATCAGATGGTCACGGGTTCAATTCCCGTTGGCGGCCAGTATCTTTTCTCGGAAGATTTTTTCAATGTAGATGAGTGTTTCAGGCTGATAATTATTGATTATAATATTTGTCATAACATAATAAGTATTTTAAGAAGACTTTGAGAAAAAAAATCATAAAAATATTAAAATGTAACTATCACTAACGGTCTCTCCATAGCCATTTGAGGTCAATCATCTTTGGTACTGGTAATATTATAAAAAAATACTTTTAAAAAGACTTTTAAAAAAAGATGGTAAAAATATAGACTTTGAAGAGTTCTTTCGCCCATGCGTGAAAATATATTTGTGCACAAACGTCCAGCTGCGGAAATGCTCTCTCTGCTTCCACACCAGTTGGTAGGATTGGCATCAAGAAGATGTGAGCTAACTGAAGGTATCTCCATCTGATATTTCCGTTCTTAATCAGGGCCACTTTCTTCGAAATCGATTCCAGTTTTTGAAGATTCCGAGCTTTTGGGATGAAGATATATCCTTTCTTCCTAACATCAAGTTCAGTGCCTATTCCATTGTCAAAGATTGTTCACCTTTTATACAGCCAGTTTTTGGTGTGTGTTTAGTATTTTTTCAATCCCGCAAATCCCGCAGGTGAAAATCCCATAAATCCGCGGAATCAAATATTGCTGACATCCCGCGGGATTTCACACCCTAATTCCAGTGTTTTCCTAGAGTTTTTCCGTCTTTGAAACTGAATGAAAACAAATAATTGTAGTAAGCTGGGGAGCTGCATACAAAACAAATCTACTCCCTGTTGAAATTGTGCAACGTCTAATTATAAAAATTATATTGAAAAAACGAAGAGATTATCCAACTCACCTTATTTTTGAAGAATTTAAAGTATTAAAATTTAATGATCTAGTTCGAAAAAATATAATAATCCAAATAATAAAAGAAAAACAAAATCATAGCTTTTTAACTGAAAGTCGTACTCGTCAAAAACATATATTTCCAATACAAAAATGTAACACCTCATTTGCACAACATCATTACACATATCTAGGAAAAAAATACTTCAATAGTCTACCTGAAAAAATAAGAACAATCGAAGACGATAAATGCCTACTAAAAGCAATTAAAGAGCAATTTAAAGTAAAAATAACAAATTGATAAAATTTATCATCATAACTTATATAACTTGTTAATTTGTTTTTTTTTTTTAAGTATCTACCACAATTAAATAAAAAGATACAAAATATATTTTTTTAATAGATATATTTTAAATATTCTCTCATCCCGATACTCGTCCCTCTTCTAATCACAAGCGTCTGCTTCTATAGAAGAGAAATATAAAAATAAAATAAAAATCAGTGAAAATTTATTATGAAGTTTATTTGTATCAAAATTATTTTGAAATGTAAATATTATATTTTATATGTTATTTTTGCTGTATAAATAATGTATCTTATGTAATAAATAAACGAAAAAAAAAAAAATAATAAAAATAAAAAAAAGTATGTTATGTACTTTGCTTTCGTTTATTAATTTTTATATGAACAGCGCACAATTTTCCCAACTGCTCCCAACCATCTGGAGCCAGCGACGCTACGACATCCTCAATTGGGGTATGGTGTTCGGCTGAAGGTAGTGGCAGGGGGAAGGAGATGGTAAAAAGGGAGGTGGGGAAGTACCTGACGGAACTGATCTGGTCACCAAAATCAAGAGTGATACTGAGAGTCTTCCACACTGGAACGTGCCGCAAATATACTATATATTATATTAAATGACGAAATTGTGAAATAAAAAATAAAAAAAATCAGTGTGTGTAATTCACACGCGGTAGAAGTGAAACTAGAAAGTCGCTAGATGTCGCTATCTTTTCTTTTGCCTGTTTCTTTTAAAGTGGTTTGAAGATTGGATGTTTATTTCACAAAAATAAAAATGTTTTTTTATTGGGATTTCGTAGGATTCGAACCTCCGTTCACTTGATGTCTGACTCTCTGGCCGCTGAGACTTGTCAGGCACCTTGTGCGAATTTACCGCATTACTCTAGAACCGAGTATTTGTGTAGAACTGAGTTGTGACGCATTTCCGTTTCATCCGAATTTCAAATCACTAACGGCGCTAAAGAAGTTTCACTTCAAAAATAAACTAAAAATTACTTTCGCACATCGGGATTTGAACCCGCGACCTCCGTATTACTAGTCGAGAGATGTACCCCTCGACCACGGAGGTCGTCTTAATTTATTTTGGAATTCATTTAAATAGGTTTGTACTAAAACCAGACAATACATAACCCAACTTCGTACAAATAAAAGTACCTACCTAAACCTTAAAATCTCACTTATTCTATTTTCAAAAGTCCTGTGACTGGATGACTTTAATTGTAATTTTATTTTCGTGGGAACGAATAAAAGACGCAACAATAATAATCATGGAGGCATAATTGACCATTAATCAACCATAATCAAGTGATTGATTTCTTCAACGTTTCAAGGCTTGTGAATTATTTTACTCAAAGTTAACAATTTTTCATTTATGCAAATTTATTAATTTATTCCTCAACGAGTTTGTTTTGACGTTGAGTTTAATACGTGAGGATAAATAATATTAAATTGCATTACCTATGTATTTGCTACTATTAGAGATTTTTTGTTAAAATTGTTGGTTTAGTATCGATTCATCTATCGTTACACGGATATATTAATTTCTTTTACATCAGTGTCATTACAGTAGTGATGTTTGTATTTTATTATTACATGTAATCAATTATGTTGTAATTGATTGCCTGCCAATGTAATGTTTGCAAAAACATTTCTATATATAGTTTCCAATGGTATACTGTTATTATTCAACGTAATGTGTGCCTATTCCCAATATGTATTACGAAATGATCTTGGTATTTATATAAATAACTAGCAACTCCCGACATGCCATGCCACGCAAAAAAGAAAGTGTTTGTGTTTTAATTCTGTTTATTGAAGTGCTTTTGAAAACACAATATTTTTTAAGTGAAAATTTCTTTAGCACCGTTGTGATTTTAAACTCGATGAATCGAAAAATAGCGACACTGAAAAGAGACAAACACATACATCTATAGAATTTAGCTTGCGAGATAATGAGATAGTACAATCGGTCTTCTCTTTGTGCGTTGCTTCATAGCCTATCGGTCTGCTCTTTGTGCGGTGCTTCGCAGCCTCCCCACTCTTGTCTATTTTAGTTTTCTGAAGGTTTCAGTTCTACCGCTTGCGAACTGCATACTTGTAATTATTGTTTTTCCGTCTGATGCGAACACGAATAAATCAGAAGATTTCCGATGCGTGGTCAGGTCAAATACAGCTGTCCGTATGAGAAGCATGGATGTTCCAAATTTACCCCCTGCTATCCCCTACCGCTACGATAACTCCTTTGCAATCCCTCCCTCTGTTCTTCTCCCGTCCCCCACCCTCCACCACCCCTCTCCTGCGCGACCTTTCCCATGCGTCCCCGTTCCCCCTCCCGCATTCCCCTTCCATCTTCTCCGCTTTCCATCATCCCTCCTTGCCGCTGAACTGTATGAAATACACACATTTTTCAAATAACTCGGGCACCATCTAATGTAATTTTTTTATTTAAATTTCATAACATATCATATAGAAACACATATGGGACGAACAAAGAAACGTTCGTTTTTATACGTAAAGATTTGATTTTACGAAACTGTTGAATGGGTAAAATGAAATAATGTGTTTAAACATTGAATTAGGCAATGTTAAATTGGATTAGTTGTACCTATTATAATATAATAAGAAAAATAACTATAGACTTGTCATACTTCCTGGGGCCAGGGTGATACTGAAGCCACGTAGGGTCCAGTGTTATACTTCTGGTCTCCAGAAATATGTCCCTCCCGGGGGGGGACAAGTGTTAAGCAGGCCCCCCGGGGGCCATATGCCTCGGCTTGGAAGGCTCAGCTCAGGGTCGTAGGGCTCCTCCGAGGCTGTCGATGGTTGACTCCAATGAAACAAGGTTTGGGCACAATTCAAATGTATTCAATAATGCAAGGGTGAACAGTACAGGCAACCAGGTAAGCTGTTTAAGGCCTAGCATAAGAGAGAGAGAGGCACTAGAAATACTACTGAATTTAGGCTCGGAAATACTATAAGAGGGTTTAGAATCTCACGTGGCGTCGTACGGATGCAGGCAGCTACCTACGAAGTGGAGAGATCTAGAGCAAAGCTCATAGATCGTGTGCAGGATCTGGGCGGCTCGGGGTGCGTGGGCGGCTTCTCGGCGTCATGGTGGGCGGATTCGGTCAGCTTACCGAACCGGTGGGCGATAACGGTGAATTAAGCGGCTATCGGCAATGTAGGCGGATTAAAAGCCGTGCGCGTCTGGGCGGCCATGGTATTAAGTAGGCGGCCGTTGTGAATTACTCGGCTCGTCGGCACGTAGGCGGATTAAAAACCGTGCGCGGCCAGGGCTGCTATGGTAGGCGGCAGTAGGATTATACAGGCGGCTGTGGTGATAGCGCCATACTTGTTTCGTAGGTGAAGACTTAATTAGCCGCGTCGAAGGGTGGCATACTGCCCGACAGTACGTAGTAGTGCGTACGACCGCTCGCGCCGTTGTCTGAAATATGTCTGTTGCTTTGGCGATCGGTGGCTGGAACTCTCTGCCCGTGATGAGCGAGACGGAAGACTCGAACGCGTGCCCTATAAGGTAATGTCTTCTGCCATTGGCTGGATTTCGCGCCGTGTGGCCATATATGGTAATGTCTTCTGCCAGCCTGAGAGGGACAGCAATAATCATACGATGCTGAACATGTACTGAGCACGTGACACACAGCTGCCTGCCGCTTGTATAGTCCGTTCGTAGGATTTATGGGCAACTCATAACACTACCCTCCTCCCCCTGAAAAATGAAGGGAAAAGGCAGCGAGGCTGATGCAGGGGACCACGACCTTCCATACAGCATGTGATGCGATGGTTGCCACAATGTGAGGTACAGAGCTACCTCTTCACCAGGATTTAAACACTTCCTACCTAAGAGCCAACAAAATTTTAACTACCTGTGAGCCAAGCTAAAAAAAACTAGCAAAAAACTGAACAAAGGTTGCCAACTCTCTCAAGAAATTAAAAAAAATGTGACGTACCTAGTGCGATACAAGACACGCTAACGAAGGTGCATGAAGAAATAAAGAAAACATGACCCTTCCGAGAAGGATTACTACCATGTAAAAATCTTAAAATTAGACAAAAATTTCCAACACTATTCCTGTTATGGAATATTGTACGCTGACCAATGTCATGAAATGATCGAAACCAACTCATATTCGCGTCTTACAATAGAATTCTTAAAATTATACAACTTTGTTTTTATACACTTTATTCCTGTTATGGAATATTGTACGCTGACCAATGTCATGAAATGATCGAAATCACTCATATTCGCGTCTTACAATAGAATTTTTTAAATTATACAACTTTGTTTTTATACACTATGCTATTTTCACAATTCAATTCTAACCCAAATGTTAGTTTCCCGCACTCTCAGCTTGTCATGGTTTGTCTGGTTTGCATTTAATTATCAGGCATAAACGACCATCCTCTCATGTTCGCATATAATTGTAAGGTAATGCTACAAAACCTATCATGAATATTAATTTTCAGGCATAATATGAATCCTCTCATGTTTTCTCGACTCACCCTCGGTGACCCGTACAGCGCTGTACTTGGTATACTAGAAATATACCCTTGCCGCAACGACATAGACAACCGGATAGATCCCTTGGAATCCTCACGGTGAACTTGCGTTCGACGAAACCACATAGGACACCCTCTAGGTGTTCCCACCAAAATAACCAGACGAACCGTAATGACCATAAGTGCAATTACATTATTCTCTAATAAGAACAATACGACCCGAATGACATAACTTTATGACATTACCGAGCTAATTTACTCAACTTGGTGCATACTCTTAAATCTTCTTACTACGAGAAGTACTACTCCTTATTTGAATACAGTGATATAGCAAGTTACAAAACACCGTACAATTGCGTCCTGATATGGCAAGGACTTTACACGCTGGCTTACCATATTGATACCGAAGTAATCAATTACGTGTTTACAAAATATTTATATAATAATTTAATTAATTACATTTATCATAATTAAAACACTTGAATATACATTTGTTTACCCACCAAAAACTCTATGTGTGTGAGTACAATTTTGTTAAATAACTTTCAATTCGAGTTTGTTTCAACTCAACTTAAACTCTCAGGGTTTGACTACGTAAGGAGAGAAGAAAAAAAAAAAAAAAAAAAAAAATTAAAATAAATAACAACAACGCCACGTATTTTTACCAAAAAATACGAAAATTTAATACTACCGACAATGTTATTAGAAGAGGAAAAAATTTTTTTTAATTGAGTAACGAATTTCTTCCTAACACCGGAATCATATATACTTCCCTTGTTCGGAAATTCGCGTTTCCAACAATCCTTCTGCTCTAATTCTAAGGAGTTTAGCCATCCTATCACACTTTGGATTATAGCTAACAGCCGAATGACACGTTAGGTCGATACCCAAGTTCCATCCTATCGGACTTGTAACAGCTCTATAATACCACACAACGAGTAACCGTTGTTATATGATCGCGGAAGAAGGTTAAAATTCGATACCACCACAACCTATGTGAACCGAATAGTGTTGTCTATTGGGCCTATTCTGATAACAAAAATGTGGTAATATAATTATTACATTGCCTTTTCATCGTGAATTCACTCCAACATACGCTAGAATTGAGACATACCCCGTTAAGGAGTGGGTAACTACCCGATTGTGAACGTTTTACCGCCCCAATTTCTCCTATATCGCAACGTGTGAGATGTCCAATACTATAACGATTTAACCTTCATGTGAGAATAATTCGACAATGAAAGAGATTGAAAAACCCGAAAAAAAAAGGACAAAAAATAAAAAAAAATTATAATTGAAATGATATTTCCATTTATACATGACCTTATATTAATATATACACAAGGTTATTTACAACCATAAGGTTCCTAAGTTTCTTACTACCCAATGACCTACCCCAGTATGATGAGAGCTAGGTGCCTTTATACCTACCACTTGTACAAGAATTTTCTTATGCCGTCTCTTGCCAACGAAAAGAAAAGAATATGCTTGCATATTCTTTCATTGCATCTAAAATTAAGTACTTTTTAGAATGCAAATTGTTCCACGAAAATAGAAATTAGGTCTCTACTTCGGTCCCGGGCAGGATACTGAATACCTAACGCAGTTTTTTCTAATGAAAAACCTAGCCTAATTTAGGGTTCCTTGAACTACGCCCTCAATCCGTGTATCGTGTCGTGTTTCTTAGACGAATTTATATACTTATGTAACCATATTCATATATAAATTTTAAAAAAAAATTTTTTTTTTTTTTTTTAAAAAACAACCTAAGTGGCTACGCACTAGGAGAAAGTAATAAATTATTACTACCAATAATAGTCATTACAATAAATGAACTAAATATCGCATCAGTAATTTCACTAGTGTAAGGTGAGTTACCTCTTTTTTTTTATAATAAAAATAATGACAACAAGTCTTCACGTGCAGACATACCGGCGTCCCGGATTGTCAATACTTGTGATGACGATCCATTAAGAAAGGAATTGTATACTTCTCTAATAACAAAGGTTAAGTTATATGCGTTATAACCTCGTACTAACCACTAGGGTTCATGACGTCCTTGGGTTGTATATACAGGACAATACAATACATGTACCTCGTGAATAAATTTACAATTTTTTATTAAGGTCATCCAATGATGGACAATAATGCTGACTAAGTCATGTAATCAATGAAACTGATACATATTCGCATTTTACAACCTTATGTAGAGGACAATACAATACATGCACCTCGTGTTTAAATTTACTATGTTATTATAATTCGTAACCAATTTCTTTTCCTACTGATGGACTAATTTCCATACTCTGTTCTGTTTTTCTGTTTTCCTCTCCGTGTAATTCTCAGGATACGCCTCCTATAGCGTCGGTCATATTATAAGGATACCTCCTATAGCGTTTGGCATATTATAAGGATCTCTCCTATAGCGTCGTATAATTATCAGGCTATACTATAATCCTCTCGTGTTTTCAAGAGATACGTTTGCAAACGTCTATCTCCGTGTGGCCACACCGTTACGTTCAGAGAACCGTAACCTTGCCTTAGTTCACCAACACAAATGAGAAATTTCCTTCCTCAAATGCCTGTGCTTCGGCAAAAAAAACACATAAAAATAACACAATATCCAAAAAAACAGAACTTCATTAATTATTTAAAAATTTATGATACTACAATTTCTATAAAATCTTTCTTTAAAAGGTTACTCTAATTTAACAGGAATCGTTTCCAAATTTTAATAACACAGATTTTATAACACCGCTATACGATGCGTAATACACACTGACTAAGTCGCTCAAATACCTAAGTATTCAATTCGTGTGTTTATATTTTAACATTACATGTTATAAGCTAGCAATTTTATATACATAAAAAAAATTGAATCATAACTGAATTGCTAACGACGTTGCTTCTTACTATCTTCCAAAATTTAAACTTTTACTTGTTGACTGATTATTTGAAAACTCCTTTTTTAAAAAAAAATTCCATGTCTATTATTTATTTACTTCTTAATTTAACAATATTATCCGATGATAACTTTTTTTTACTAATAACTTTTCACTATAAGTCTCAGATTAATCTCAACTTTCCTGTTCATAACTTTTTTAACTTTTGTTTACTTTACTATTATTTTGTTTTTTAAAAAAAATTCCATTGTATTTAACTATATAAGGGCGCCATGACATTTTTCTAAATTAGCTATGTCAAAACTATACGAATTTACAATTACCTAAAGCTTACTTGAGGGGTTAATTCTCTAATTCCAATTCTTTCCTATATCACAATTCCTTTTTTTTTTGTTCAAGATTTCACATCTTAACAATCCCACTATGCCCTAATTCTGAGGAAGGCATTCTTATAACGGTTCGAAACCAGAATTGTATACGCGGTTACCTATGTATCCGTAGTACATTTCTTGAGTCTATTAACTCAATATCTAATGATATAATTTCCTAACAACGATCACGTTGACATATTATGAATACAAGAAAAAAAATGAAGAAGACACTTTCTTATAATTTTGTAACCCTTTCCTTCATTACAAGTAAGACATTAATAATTGGATTCTATTCACTATTTATTTTGTTACTAAATGACAATGACAATATCGATTTAACTGTCGTGGTTTACTTTTTAATTTTATGTTTTACTAATTTTCCACAGATGTTTCCAAAAAAAAAACTTATTTTATCTTTTCTATCCTGAATTCCATTATACTGTTATTCATTCATGTTAATTTGTTGCCGAAATCATTCCTACATTCTTATGAAAAAAAAACTTAATTGAAGCTAAACATTTAAATGTTCTTTGTTCGAGAGATTATTCTGTTAAATTTGACAAGGATTTCCCTTTAAAATTCTTCGTTATTTTTTATTTAAAACGATAATTTGAACATATGAATGCTATTCACTTGTTTCTTTTGAAGTGTCTTTCCCAACGATAGTTTATTTTATTATCCGCATACTACTATTTAGAGTGGGATAGTCCCGATTAAAAAACAAACATGTTCCAATACTGTCTCTATGGTAAATACCTATAGCATATACAAAATTTTATTATTAAACCTTCCTTAGATAACCATTCGAAAAATCAAGTATCTAGTAACATATACCTTGTAGTTTGGAATTTATTCTTTAAATGATGTTCTACTGTTTTTCACTAATTTATTTAATTTCCTACCACTTAGTACGAAAGCAATTCAGATAGATTTTAAGAGACTTAAACTAACAAAAAAAACACTTATCCAATTATATACATTGATATACACGTTGCCTTGTTTATATACATTTTATATACACGTTGCCTTGTTTATATACATTTTTATATACAAGTTTGTTACCTTTCCCGAACGTTTATTATTTTAACAACATTGTGTTTTCTAATTTGTGAAATATGGAATATTAATTCAATGATGTACGATCTCTAACCGTGGGTTCATGACACTCATGATTTTCAAACGAAACAACATTAAACTTCTAAGAACTTTACTATTTTTAACCGATCTGTACCTAAACTTTTGTTTCTTAAAAAAAACTTTTGACTGAATTTGTTTAATCCTTTTTTCTTCTAAAATTTATGTTATTAATCTACATTTGTCCTGAACTGTTCATTAATCCAATACGCAGTTAGCTACTCTGCCCTAGACAATCAACAATCAAAATTACAATTCTAATTTATTATGATGCATCAACAATAAATCAAAACTTCTATGAAGAAAAATAACAATTGTGGCTTTAACTAATATTACAAGGGAAGCTTTCCATATTAACTTATCTGTTTTGAAAATTTATAATTCGTTGCTTTAAAATTTCTCTTTTTTTTTTTTTTGTTACTTTAAAATTTCTCTTTTACAACGTTATGTAACGTCGTTTTCCATTTTGTGTTTTAAACTTCCTATTGAGAGAAACGAAAATTAACTTTATAACTTGTACTCATTATTTATTGAACTTTTCGTTTAACGTTTATTTTATAATTCAACTTCCGGGATTCGTTAAACTCAACACATTGTTTCCGTAAAGTTAAAAAAGCCCTTTTGGAAACTACGCCTCTATTTATCAACACTTTTCTTATTACCGACGCGTTTGCTTTCTCGAAATTTAATATTCTATCCATTATTGGTATGGTGGCCTCCATGATTATGCGTTATTATAATGAACAAAGCAAAAAAAAAAAATTCGGACGATTATAGAAGACGAGAGCAGTTGCTGGCAGTCGACATTATATCCTCCTATTACAGGGAAACGGATGTGGACTAGCACAATCCGACAGTAGTTACTACCTTTTATTGGAAACAACCACTGCTCTTCAAGGAAGAAATAATACAACTTATACAGCCCGCAGGTGGAGATTCAAAATGACGAGATTCATTACTCACTTAAAAAAAATTCCGCGCGAATGACGAACAACTCTGACTGCCGAAATAGAAACGTAATAACGTGAGAATGCTACTGTAGTAAGCGATGTTTAAAATACCTAACACTCGAATAGCACTAGCCGACGGACTCGCGACGTTTGGAATAATTCACACAGAACTACCGTTGTTGATGGGAGCACAAATATAAAATATTTATAGCTAAGATTACATAATTATGTTTCTAGGGAGACAACAATCGACAAGACTTCGGCCCAGTTGGCGCGCCAGTGTCATACTTCCTGGGGCCAGGGTGATACTGAAGCCACGTAGGGTCCAGTGTTATACTTCTGGTCTCCAGAAATATGTCCCTCCCGGGGGGGGACAAGTGTTAAGCAGGCCCCCCGGGGGCCATATGCCTCGGCTTGGAAGGCTCAGCTCAGGGTCGTAGGGCTCCTCCGAGGCTGTCGATGGTTGACTCCAATGAAACAAGGTTTGGGCACAATTCAAATGTATTCAATAATGCAAGGGTGAACAGTACAGGCAACCAGGTAAGCTGTTTAAGGCCTAGCATAAGAGAGAGAGAGGCACTAGAAATACTACTGAATTTAGGCTCGGAAATACTATAAGAGGGTTTAGAATCTCACGTGGCGTCGTACGGATGCAGGCAGCTACCTACGAAGTGGAGAGATCTAGAGCAAAGCTCATAGATCGTGTGCAGGATCTGGGCGGCTCGGGGTGCGTGGGCGGCTTCTCGGCGTCATGGTGGGCGGATTCGGTCAGCTTACCGAACCGGTGGGCGATAACGGTGAATTAAGCGGCTATCGGCAATGTAGGCGGATTAAAAGCCGTGCGCGTCTGGGCGGCCATGGTATTAAGTAGGCGGCCGTTGTGAATTACTCGGCTCGTCGGCACGTAGGCGGATTAAAAACCGTGCGCGGCCAGGGCTGCTATGGTAGGCGGCAGTAGGATTATACAGGCGGCTGTGGTGATAGCGCCATACTTGTTTCGTAGGTGAAGACTTAATTAGCCGCGTCGAAGGGTGGCATACTGCCCGACAGTACGTAGTAGTGCGTACGACCGCTCGCGCCGTTGTCTGAAATATGTCTGTTGCTTTGGCGATCGGTGGCTGGAACTCTCTGCCCGTGATGAGCGAGACGGAAGACTCGAACGCGTGCCCTATAAGGTAATGTCTTCTGCCATTGGCTGGATTTCGCGCCGTGTGGCCATATATGGTAATGTCTTCTGCCAGCCTGAGAGGGACAGCAATAATCATACGATGCTGAACATGTACTGAGCACGTGACACACAGCTGCCTGCCGCTTGTATAGTCCGTTCGTAGGATTTATGGGCAACTCATAACAGACTTCTAGATGTTATTATAAAAAAATAATGTAAAAAGGTATTAGTAAAAGCTTATTTCGGATGATCCCATCATTGTTTTGATTTTTCTATCGTGAAGTTTTAATTTGGTCAACGTAAAACGTTTATTTGAGGAATAAAAATCACTATTTTAATTGAAACATGTGAAACTAGTGTCTGACCGAAATAGGACTTTCTACCGAAAACGAATCTTCGGTATTTCTCTCAGTTTCGGCTGAAACCGAAACCGAAACTTTTTTAGACATGTTAAAAATCTATTGCTTACTGAAATTTGGCTTATTTTTAAACTAATACAGACAGTTAACACGAAATAAAAAATAAAAACAATAATTAAAGTATGTGAAAAAAAATCATTTTAAAAACAAACAAAAATTAACAAAACTTTTCCGCGATCTCTTAAAGATTTTTCTATGGAAATTAATCCATTCTACTATCACGAGGCAACGATATGGAGGAAAAGAAGATTTAAAGCCTACCAGCATTTTTACACGTGTGCCTTATTACAAACGAGAAACTTTTCTTCAGATTTTTCTCAGCGAAGATAAATCATCAGAATGTCTCTTTGAGAATAACATACGTTTATAATTTTAACTACAGAATATTCAAGCTATCGCAAAACACTGCGATTTTATCAGGAATTCCAGGATCCAAAAATACGCTTTTTGAGATTTTTGTTTTCGGAATCGGCAGTGGCGCGGAATGGCGGCCCGCGGGCAAAAAGCTCGGCGGACCCGACCGAAAGTTGTCGAAAAAAGCCGATTGGCCGATCCATCGATCGTGGACAATGAACGCGCGACGCCGCTAAACCAGGGCTGGCAAAAGGATTCTAAATGTTTTTACACTCTTTTGCACATATTGTGGTTACGTTGCCGTTAGGTGAAATAAAACTTTTTTTTCCGAATTAAGTTATGATAATTCGATTACGGTCTGTTTTTTTTTTGATCTCTTTCTAGTATTTTCCGAAACTATTGGATAAATTCAAAGGGATGAGAGGAAATAGGGTGAAGACAGTGAATTACTGAAAATATCATATTTCGTGGATTTTTTTGGCAAAATTTATTTTATTATCGATAACCAGGACAAAATCAAAGTCTATTTTATTGTATTTATTCTAATTTTGTTCTTCTTCTATGTGTGCCCTATCAGGTCCCCCGACGTTGGCGATCTTTCTGGAAAATTTCTCTCTGTCTTGCGCTGTCCGGAATAGCTCCTCCACACTTCTAATGCCGGTCCACTCTAACTCTCCTACCAGGCCCTCGGCGACCTTCTATCTTGCCTTTCAATATTAAATGGAGCAAGGATACTTCTCCCCTTATTTTATTACTGAAATTAGTTTTTTGATAATTAAAAATACATGAAATTTATTAAAAAAATGTTTTAGAAGCCAGAACTATTCCTCTGGATCATAGCAGCAAAACAACATAGACAATAATGCTCCAAAAATGTGGCAAACAATGCCAACACCAATATTAAATATGTAAAAGATTTAATGTTTTTAATGCATAATAAGGTTCCAACAATAAAGTTTAATTTCTCTAAGGTTGGTAAGCCAAAAAAAAAATCTAATTAAAATTTGTACCTACCCATCGTATGTCATAGGTATGTGTCATAATTTCTCAAAGGTAATTTTTGTAAAGAAATAAATGTAATTTGCTTACGATCGCGTCAAAGAGTAGGTAACATAAAGTCGTTACGAAGTTATTACAGTTATAACATATTATTTTGAGAGTTGTGTCCTTCCCGCAATCCCATAACACTGTTGTCAGATTTAGTATAACCCTGCGTGTGTTTGTCCGAGGACGAGGGCTACACCTTGACATATTTACGGACCAATTATGTGTACTGGTCGGAGATAATGGTCGAATCCACCATCACACATAATGCAGCCAGTGGTATACACTTCGGTGGTACGTGTACTGTGGCGGTACCCGTACTTCAGTGGTAGGAAATTCAGTGGTACGAGTTCTTCAGTGATAGGTTTTTCTCTGTGGTGCTGGTAGGTAAGTTAGTGATAGGTTCTTCTCTTTGGTTTAGGTAGTGAGAGGTTCTTACGTGGTGCAGTTAAGTACTTCGGTGACAGGTTCTTCTTTGGTGCAGTTAAGTACTTCAGTAATAGGTTCTTCTGTGGTGCAGTTAGATACTTCAGTGATAGATTCTTCTGTTGTGCAGGTGGGTACTTTAGTTATGGGTTCTTCTGTGGTGCAGGTAAGCACTTCAGCGATAGGTTCTTCTCCTTGGTGCAGCTAGTTACTTTAGTGATAGGTTCTTCTGTGGTGCAGGTGAGTACTTCAGTGATAGGTTCTTCTGTTATGTAGGTGGGTACTTCAGTTCTTCTGTGGTGCAGGTAAGCACTTCAGCGATAAGTTGTTCTCTTTAGTGCAGCTAGTTATTTAGTGATAGTTTCTTCTTTGGTGCAGGTAGGTGCTTCAGTGATAAGTTTTTCAGTGGTTTGTTCGTCGGTGGTAAGAACTTAAATGGTAAGTAATTCAATGGTTTATGCACCTTCGTTAATGAAATGAAAGCAAGTGGTGGGTACTTCAACTGTAAGTAATTCAGTTGTTCGGAACATCGGGATGTTCTGAATTGGTATGTACTTCCCCACCTTCCTCCCCCCCCATCTCCTTTCCCTCTCCACTACTTTCAGCCTCACATCATACCCCAATTGGGAATGCCATAGTCTAACTAGCTTCAGATGGGAGCAGTTGGGACTCTTGTGCGGTATTCAAGTAAAAAATACCCTGGTACACATAGATATGATTTGACATTTTCAGAATCGGAAGTATACTGATTAATTTTTGGGGTATTATGCATATTGCACTTCCTTCTTATTTAGTCAACGTTTCGGACACGTTGGGTTAAGAAGGAGAAAACTCGCAAAACGGTATAATATCCGAAAAAACACGATAATACTAGTATAATTACTTTGATAGTATGTTCTTCAGGAGTGTGTGGTTACTGCAATGACATAGGCACATCAAAGGTGGGTTGTTCGGTGGCCTGAGAAGTGGTGAAGGCTCTTTAGTAGTAATGGATTTTCAGTGGTCCCAGTACTCCAGTTGTAGGTATTTACTTCAGTTGGACAAAAATTTCAGTATTGGTTATATGCGAAAAATAAATGTTCGTACATCAGAATTCCTCTAAAAATCCTTGACAAATCATTGAAACATCGGTTTGCAAAATGTTTATCGAAGGCAGGGTGTTGTTATTGTTTGTCAAGTTTGATTCAACTGATACGATCCTAAACGTATGACGAAGCTGCAGTCTAAATAAGCAAAACTAAGACAGGAAAATTCTAATTCACATCCTATCGATTTCCACCGTAATATTACTAAAAAAAACCTGACTACGCCATGTTATCAATCTCAACAAGGACAATATTTAATTATTAAAGATAGCTAACTTACAACGATAAAAGAATTAAAGAGCATCCACTGTCACTGCAACAAAGGGACAATGTTCAACTTATAAATTGCGTTCGGTAATTCTTTTGTTCAATCATATTATGACAATTATTATTATTACAGTGTGTTTGTATCGATTGTCTTCGGCGCGGAATTTTATAATTCGAACTCGGAGCGATGGGCTTATGTCATTGGCTGACGGACTGCCGAGAGTCGCAGCTGCGCGGATACCAATCATTCTCTTCTTTGTTGCGCATGCCTTCATTTCTAGAGTGCTTTACTGTCGAAAAGACAATTGTACAAGTAGGTTTTCCTTTTTCATTTGTCCATTTATACGCTCCTTTAAACTATGTTAATTCAATGACTGGTAGGTGTAAAGTTAGAGATCCGGATATCTCCCAGCTGTAGTGTGCAGGTTGAAGGTTGCCCTGATGATAGCTAACTTCCGAAAGGAGAGTTACCACAAGAAGATACAACAAAAATATTATAAAGAGCTTTCTTACCCAACGCGTGAAACTGGTTAAAAAAAAACAAAGTTTCGGACGGATTCTAAGAACATTCAAGACAGCCTACTAATTATGTAAAATACAAATCAGATACCAAGTCTTGGATCACTAACAAAGACAGATCATATACTCGTATTAACAAAATTTTTAGAACCTCCTGATGTATGCTTTCCCATTGGTACGATGCTGATTGTCCTTGTACTTTTACTTTAAATGTAATTAACATTGTTGTTATCCTTATTTTTGTGTTAAACTACTTATGCTAAAATGCGCCAACTCTCAACAGAGGAATTCCTAGTGAGACAGGCACAGCACAATAACCTTAATAAATAAAGGATAATAATTTGAAAAAAGTTCCTCTTTCAGGTTCTTTTAGGTGGTGCAAATAATTTGGTGCGGTTTTTAAGATGCGTAAAGTGGTAGTGCCTGGTATTAAAAATTCCAGATAGGTTATAAATTTTCTATTATTCTAGAAGGATATTATTTATTATATGTAAGATTCTCACAGAATCAGTTCATCTCTTTGGATGCTTTTTTGTGGTGTAAACTTCTTTAAAACCGATGGTGTGAGAAATGAGTGAGAGTTTCTGTGTAACTTTAAACATCAATAATTCTGCACAAAATAAACCCACGATTTTCGACTTTCCGGAATCGATAAATATCTATTCATGGAGGGGATCATATCTCAGAGACTAATTTTCCTATTCGAGTGAACCAAGTGTTGTTTTCAGATGAGTGTATAAGTCGGTACAACTTATGCTGGGCTCCTAATGTATATCTCAAAAAGATGCGAGAACTGTGAATTTTAAAAAGTTTGAAAATGACACAATATGTGAGAGCAAAGTACCTACAACCAAAATTACAAAAAACTGAACACGAAAGCATAGATCACAAAATTCCGAAAATAATGACTACGAAAACACCGAGCCGGAACCCAAAACCAACGAGTAGGTACTCTTATATTTTTTTACTAAAACAGTGTAAACACTAAAAGGCGAAAAAAATTTACAAAACAATGCTGTTAGCAGAATAAATATGTAAGGTTACACGTTACACGTAGGACAAACAAGGTTCCAAATAGATTGATATACTTAAAAGTTATGGGGATATTTCACTCTTAATCTTGTGGGGGAACAATGTGGAAAATATCCACATTTCAGTGAGATAGTTAATTAACCTAGTAAGTTTTTCCAGGGGCATCAGCATAAGTTAGGCATTTACTTTGCTCGCATACCTTCATAAATTCTTTAACATTAATTAATAAACGATTTGGACAAACCAACCACGCAAGGGGAAACTTTGCAAGTATTCAAATAATTTCAAAAACCATACGTGTGGTAATTCTCATACCACTGCAATTTATTAAATAAATGTAAGTTGCAAATAAATTAAACAACATTTAAAAAAAAAAGTTTTATATTTTTTCAATACCCTATACCTACTTCAAATCTACCACTATAAATGATTGACGTTTTCACGATACTAACTTCGGCAGTGACCCTCAATTTTTTTAGGGAGAGGCAGAAGTGAATCCTCAGCGGTAGTGCCTGAAGGAAGGAGGAAACGCAAATGCCAGCAATTCATTCCTCAGTTCCACAGCCAAGCTGTTGAAGATAAAAGCCGAGTCGTAAAGACGTAAAAACCAGTACTCATAAAGCACCGTGCACGAATGTTAGGCACGTGTTTGTCGTGTCTCCCGACTGTGCACCGTTGTTGAAGGGATCACTGACGTTAGTTCTTCCGAGCACCTTTCGTTGAAATACCATTTGAAAAAATACAGCATTCCAAAGATTACAATCAATCCGAGAATCTATCAGATGGATTGCCTGTTTTGTAGTATTCTTGTAAAGGTGTACATACAGTAGGTAATCTAAGCGCGCTATTATAGAGGTTGCTACCAAACTCAAACGTAGGATCTACAGGATCAGTCGTGCACCACTGTGTACAGTGTATTCCTACACCCAGATTCATGGAGGTTAACTTGACTCTGGTGTCGATGGATCAGAGGAATAATTACATAAATATGAAATGAAGATAATAAAAGAAGAGAGTTCTCATAGTGTTTTTCGTTTTCGCATAAGTTTTCAGCATATACAAGTTGAACAAAATGGGGAACCGTGGTTATTTATTTGTATATTTTGACTTACACAGAACATTATAAGTGATATTAAGAAATATTAAATTATGCATGGATAAAATATCTACTGCGTTACGTCCGTACAATATCTAAGTAATTTCGACTGGATGAGAAGTCAGAAGAGTATCAACTAATGAATAAACATAATCTCAAGTAATGAATAAACGAATAAAAATAATAAAATGGAAGAAAGTGTGTGGAGATTCAAAGAGACATTCACGAATTGTAATAATTGACTGTTGTTTTAATGTGAATACCGCACAACTGATCTCAATTGCCGGACTATGGCATCGCCAATTGGGGTATGTTATGAGGCTGAGGGTAGTGGGGAGGGAAAGGAGGTGGAAAAGAGGAAGGTGGAGAAGGACCTGGCTATTCAGATCTTGAGAGAGTATCACCAAACACAACCAAAGCCATTTAAAGCAACGTTTCAATTCTGAAAGGTGATCTTACACCAGGGCGAAACTTATGGTATCTTCCACTCAGGAAAGTGCCGCAAATATATTATTTTAAATGATTATACTGTGAAATAACACAAATCAATCAAATACAATTTACTCGATTCGGCATGCCAGGATTTGAACCCGCGACCTCTTGATAGTTAGTCGAGACCCTTTTCTCTCGACCACGGAGGCCGTCAAAATTAGTTATTAAAAGTTTACTGAAAATTAAGTATAAGTAGTTTTATAATAATTTACATTACGCTAAACAAATAATGCAAATTTTATGTATTAGTAAGGAATCATGAAAAATTTCATATTGACGTAATTTTTCTAATTTAATATCTAATTAAGGCAAAGAGAAAAGACCGCCACACAACTCTGTCTCGGTACACATTTCTTCATTCATTAACGTTAAGAGGAATATAAACGCTAGAAATATTTCGATTCTCGTGCCTGCAAAATTTGCAATCGAGCGTCTTATTTGCGCGAGGCAAGTAAGCGAAAAAGTGGATTTTATTTATTTTGTCCATAATTTTATAAGAGTGAAAAAAAGTTATAGCATAGAAAACCTCAAAAATGGTCTTAGCCATAAAGGGGTATTTTTATAAAAATGTTTCTAGTATTACTTCATAGTTAAGTCATGAAAAAACTTTTTTTTTTGTGGTTTAAGCTTATTTTTTCTGTTATGTAAATAATAATTTTATTGTAATTCCGTTACAAAGAAAACCTAGTTAAAGCTTCAATTTATCCGTAACATTTTTTTTATATTCATACTGTAAGCCAATTCGTCGTAAAGATTAATCTAAATATTACCTAAATATGATTTCACGTAAAACTTCACCTTGCGTCGTCTCGTATACTAGTCCGAACGAGAGATCGTACTTTACGTAATCGTTATAGCCTTTTTCAATTTCAAACAAGACGCGTGAGAAGGAAGAAGACAAACGTCGATGACATCCGAACGAGCTCACGCTTGGACTATTTTACGATTTCTTCTGATATTCCAAACTCTTGGCTTTGATATTATTTTCTATGTTTAATGTAAAAAATATGTAATTAATTGAACATCGTTCAAAACTTATTTGTTGAAAGTGGACATATATAAATAACATAACACATCATAGAAGAAGAATGTCTACTTCATCAGTTTCTCTGAGGTATCTACATCTGTGCTGAATCAAGTGACTCCCGATACAGTCGACGATAACTTAAGCCTTCCACTTTGACCTCCACTAATGAAGAGGTAGATAGTTTTAAATCTTATTTATTAATATCTACCTACTCTAAGAAATGAAGCAAATATCTGTCTATGTGTAACTTTTTTGTTTTCCCCTCTTTTATACAAAAAAAAACTAATAAAAATACGTAATTCACAGCTGGCGGGTGCGGCGAGTGGAAGCTCCATCGCGAACGGCTGCGACTCCGATAGTCCGATACTAAGCGTCGCAGAGAGTGTGGTGGGAATTTGAGGTGGAAGAACCAGGCTTCATATTGCCATATTGCAGGTAAAATCTTTCCTCGCGACCGCAGCACCTTGGAGACCTTATTTTACAGACAGCCCTCGTACTTTGTTCTCTGTAAGGTCATAATGTGTTATCACAAGATTTTAATCATTTTAACATCTAAAACTAGTGCTTTCAATCTCACATGCATGTTTACAAGTTTTTCACAAACTTGCACCTGTGCTCTAAAAACCGAAAGCTTCGAGCTTAGCTTACAGTTTTAATTTCCACTTTAAAAGGTTATCCATAAGTAGAGGGTAGTTAGTAGTCTCGGAGGCACTGTAATCTTGGCATAACATTATCGTTATTACGCTCGAACATGAACGGGGGTATTAACTGGTCCATATTTAGTCAAAATGTCGCCGCAAAAACCGAATGTCCCTTTTGCGAGCGTCATTGCACGGAGTTATCAAACTACAATCTTTGAACAAATTGACTGCGACTATAGTCAGGATTCTCAAACTGTGAGGGTAACTGAAAATAATACGAGAATTGTCATATTTTTAACGAGAGTTTTCAGTTAAGTTTTAACCTGCCAACGTTCCTCTTCCCCGTCTCCAATACTCCCTTTATTTTGTTTAATTTTATCAGGTCACAATCAGTAAAACACTCCGTTTAAATAAATATTTTTTTTTTTCAAATCCCATTTACAAGATGACTTTGCAATTTTTAAATCTACACAGTTAAAAACACCTGCTCGTTCCCCGTGAGTAAGAAGAACAAATCTTTACATAATATAAAGCAAAGTCGCTCCCGCTGTCTGTACGCTAAGATCTTTTAAAGTACGTAGCGAGTTTTCATGCAGTTTTCACCAATAAATAGAGTGATTCATGAGGAAGGTTTAGGTATATATTTGTGAAGGTTTTGTGTAAATTGGTTGAAATATATAATATATAAAGGGATCCGGCTGGCTTATTATGAGATATCTAAAGCTTCCAAGCTCCTCACATAGATGGCAGGGATAAGAGCTTTCCTAAAAGTCCGTAAGATGGCGGCAGGATTGGTTCCCAGTTAGTTCACCAGAGGGCCGAGGGCTGAGGGCCAAGGTCCAAGGTCCAAGGTCCCTCGGCCCTCGGCCCTTTGGTGAACTAACTGGGAACCAATCCTGCCGCCATCTTGCGAACTTTTAGGAAACCTCTTATCCCTGCCATCTATGTGAGGAGCTTGGAAGCTTTAGATATCTCATAATAAGCCAGCCGGCTCCCTTTATATATTATATTTTTCAACCAATTAACACAAAAATATATTTCAATTTACAATGTAGACAGCGGGAACCAGATCATTAATAGCCAGCTCCTAGTAAGGTCGACTAATCGTAATCAATACTTGTAATACGCGAACTATCAACAAACCTTTAATTAACCAGAGAACTCTTTTTTTCCCGAGAAATCTCCTTCCAAGACGTAGTGGAGATATACTGATTGTGTGAACACAACACTTATGCTTGCCGGAAAACTTCAGCTGTACACGTCACCCTGACTGGTTCAAGATGGAAGACGGCGTAACAGATGTTCTAACAGAGCGTAATATGACAAGAGGAAAAGTGCTGTTGGATGAAATATCTAAACAATTAATCTATACATATTATTATTATGTAATTTTGCGGTATAAGTGTAACTAATGTAATAAAATAAATAAAAAAAAAATATTTTAAATAATATTTGTCTCCCACCAAGGCGAAGAAAGTGCATCTCCCACTCGTGCAAACATAAAGTATGTTTGCTACCATACTTTGTTCAATATACAAAAAAAATTCCTCACAAGCCTTTCATAAGTTTTTCGAAATATAAATGTAATGTTTTTTAATATTTCTATAACAGATTATCTAGTACAGATTTCATCTAGTACAGTTTACATTTGTACAGATTTCATCTAGTACAGTTTACATTTGTACAGATTTCATCTAGTACAGTTTACATTTGTACAGGTTTCATCTAGTACAGAAAATAGTACAGATTACATCTAGTACACATTACATCTAGTACGGATTACATGTAGTACAGATTACATCTAGTAGAAATTATTTGTATTACAGATTACATTTAGTACAGATAACATCTAGTACAAATTAAATGTAGTACAGATTACATAGTAGCTCGAAGAGTTTATTGAGTTCTGAAAGCGATGTTTCTAGTCTTTAGGTTTGCCCCTCCATGCTTAGAACCGAGGTGGAAAATCAGTTAGGTTCCTAACTACAGAGAGATTTTTAGAGCATAACAGAGAGGACGTTGACCTCCAGGCACTCGATACACTCGATATACAACTGATTACCAACTTACAACAACTGATAAACAACCATTTACCATACAAAAATGCTTGTTTATCAGTTGTGTATAGCTTAACCCCCCTTTACGATGCCATTCGACTTCCTTGTTCTACCGGTTTCCAATGGAAGATTCTCCGATTAACTAGCGTCATTGATTGCTTCGACACCATCGCACAGTGGAAAATATCAACTCTGTACATTTGTACACAGTTGACATTTGTCACTTGGGAACGGGTCGTTTCTATGATGATTTCTATGATTACAATAGATGATAACTAGCAGATAAAAACCCGCCTCCGTGGGAAAATTATAGTATGAGAACTTCAATAGTTCTATTTGAATATAATAGATGGCAGCACTTCCGTTTGTATCGTGTAAGTGAAAATTAAATTAAAAAATGTTCCTTATGTAAAGCATAGTAGTAGAGTGTAAAATAATCAGTAACTATTTGTAAATGGTTAAGTAGCAATGTTTTGTGAACACCTCACTAGGAGAACCTGTGCTGAGGTGTTCGCATGTTTTTGATAATATTATACCTATAGTCGGTTAGTTAAAGTTGATAGTACGAGATCTTTTTCTAATTTTTCTGTTTTCAGATTTTCGGTTGAGTTTCGCTAATATTGTCTTCATTTAAATAAATATTACAATTTGAGGTTTTACTCATTAAGTTAACAATAAAAATAAATATTCACCACAGACTTGCAGAAAATTCAATATATATATCGCATATTAAAAATAAAACCGGGTAAAATTTATCCAAGACACTATCTAGATAGCATTTAGTTCGGGTTCGAATCTTGCAATCATACATAAAGATAGCAGCCAATAAAATATGCGTTAACAAAATGAAGACAATTTTGCTAGTTCTTAGTTTAATATGATTGAATCGGATAGGGACACATTAGCTCAGTTGGTAGAGCTCCGTCCCGGTAAGGCGTGTTCGATTCCTAGATGTGACCGTATGTTTTTATGATTTTTTTGTTCTCAGATTTTCGACTGAGTTTCGCTTAAATTGTCTTCATTTAATTAAATATTATCTACAATTTGAGGTTTTACTCATTAAGTTAAAAAAAAAACAGAGTGTGCAATTCACACGTGGTAGAAGTGAAACCTTCAGAAAGCTGAAGTAGACTAGAGTGGAAAGGCTACGAATCACTGCACAAAGAGGAGACCAATTATACTATTTCATTCTCTCGCAGGCTAAATCCTATCGATGTATGTGTTTGTCTCATTTTAGTGACGCTATTTTTCATTTCATCGAGTTTGAAATCACAACGGGGTAGCACCGTTTTCAGTTTCACCGTTTTTAAAGATGTTTTCACTAAAAAAATAAATATAGAAGAGAACTTAATGAAGCAATTAAGACGAAATAAATAATGGAGAAGCAGATTGACAATAATTGTTAAGGCGATTCAATAGTCCAGGAAAAAATCGAAATCGGAATTCACGCCCCTTTATGCGAGGAGTTTTAAAATACTTGAGAAAATGTTTTTGGAAAGGTTGGAAAAGGTATTTGAGAATTTTTTTATACGGGTTGATTTCGTAAAGGCCTGTAAAAAAAATCCTTTTTTACGCATTGTTTATTGTAATAAAACGGAAATTTAAAATTGATTTCACGAAACCAAGCGACGCGGAGCCTAGCGTCTGTTTCCCCACTCCGGCCGGGGGAGGACTGACAGAAAAAAGGTGTGGATTGTCAGTAGATCTTCGGTGGACTGTATAAGGTTCTCAAATATAACAAACGCATATTATATTTTATTTTGTGAAGTTCGGGCGTAAGCATAATTTTTTTGCGATTATTATAAAAGAAACTGAATTTGCTACATTAAAAGACTTATAAAAAAAATTACCTATATTTTTTAGGCTCAAGATTTAATTGAATTATATTTTCTAGACGAAGTATTTAATTTAAGCATCTATAATACTTCTAAGCTATAAAATTTTCAAAACAAAAACTTGTGATTTTCTATGATTTTGCATTATTTAGTATGGCTTCATCTAAATTAATATTTTTTTGTTCTATACAAATAAAAATTAGAGGTAGTCGTGTTAGTTTAATTGACAAGCAGTGAGATGGCGAATACCTCCCGTGTCATGTAACTATTCGCTGGCCAAATTTGTATGTGTCAACAAATAAAAATCAATCACCTCGTAAATTGCGATTAAACCATGTTCCGTAGGTACAATAAAATGCGATGGTGACAAAATATCACCTCCTTTTAGGGGTGGTACAAATGAACGGATTGTACCGTTTTTTCCCCTCGAGGCTTCGACGCTTTCTTTCATCGCGCAGGCTGTGTTTAAACACTCACACCTTTAATCGAAGGCAAGATGCACGAGGACCTTCTTTGCCTATAGTGGACAAATAAAATTATAGTTTTCATTCAAGCAAAAATAATAAAATGCTTTGTGGTTGGTCCAAATTATTAGTACAAATACTTTTTCCAGATTGCTCGTAAAAAACAAAATCTCAGGTTTGCGTCTAACGCATTATTTGCAGGCAATTAGAAAAAAAACTCAAATTCTTTGTTTTTTTTTAGGAAAGACAAACATTCCCATCTACGAATAACCCGACAATATTTAAAAATCACACAGTAAGCCGAAAATGTTGCTTGAGTCGTGATGGAGGACTTAGCCAGCCGAGGAATCTAACACGGAACGCCTGGGTGGGACCCAAACGCGATGCCCACTCAACTACTGACAGGAAGCAGAGCTTCATTGAACTCAACCAACAAATTTAACTTATCTTTTTGGTTCCTACAGCATATGAATACACGATAGCCATCTACTATTAACTAGTGCGTAGTTGATCATGTATTTAAATTAACATATAAATTGCTCTTTAAACAATTGAAAATATTTTATATTTAGGTACTCTAAAGTCTTGAATTGACTTGACACTTCTATTTTCTTCAATTTTCTTTTTTTTTCTCTGTTTGTCTTTGCTTTCATGTACCATCCTTTATCGTTACAAGGTATATTTCCAAATATCGTGTTAATTTGTCATAAATTGGACGTAAGTCCGTTAATAAATAAAGAAACCTGTTTTAATGCTTATTTGTAGTTTACCATGAGGTTTTATGTGGTATGATTTAAATCTTCTAATAAAAAATTACGTTATGTGATGCTTTCTGTTCTCAATAAAAAAAAAATGGTATGTAATATCATTGTATATTTGGAGGAACCAATGAATTAAGCTGAGTATCACCCCAAGCGTGAATTATAAACTCGCATAGCTAGATATATATATATATATATGACATTCTACGAAACGCATTTAATGGAAAAATGCTTGGTTCCCTGTCGCGCGGTCAAACGCGATATATTTCTTCACATCCGCCAAACACCGATCAATTTCTATTTTATTGATTTTCAAAACAACGAGACGCCACTGCATCCAGCCCCGTCTACGCTAGGGCGCTAATAATATTCCGCCGCCTCTGTTATGCTGGGCACGTACCGCCCCTGCCCTCCGCACCACCCACTTTCCACCCACTCTCCACCTTCAGTCACCTACAAACCACCCACAAACCATCCACACTACGCCCAGAATTCTCCCACTTCCCAAAATTCCGACCCACCACCCAAAGTCCGTACAGCTTATAGTAAAACGTACAATAGTACACGAATATTTAACCTGATTTTTTTGGTTTGTTTATACCACACAAGTGGTCCCAATGCTCCGGACAAGTGGTTGTGTTGCACACCCTATATCAAGGAATATTCTGAGGCAGAGCTCCGAAAAATAGTGGAAAGAAATGAATTCAGTAGAGATCTGGCATTTTAGATATTTTTTTCATGAGGAACCGCTCAACTGCGCCTAACCATCTGGAATCAGTGAGACTATGGCATCCCCAATCGGGGTACGGCTTAAGGCAGTGGGGAGGGGATGGAGGTAGGGAAGAGGAAGATGGGGAAGTATCTGGCTATTCAGATCTGGTCAGCAAACACGGCCAATGCCATTTCAAGCAACATTTCAATTCTGAATGATGGTCTTAGGTAGAACAGGGCGACGTTGAGAATATTTTCCACTCTGGAACGTGTGGCTAATATGCAATATATTATTTTTAAATAAGTAAATTGTGAAACAACATAAAATTAATCAATATAAGTGGTTTACTTGTGCATGCCGGGATTAAAACCCACGACCTCGGGCTTGCCGGTCGAGACCCTTACTCCTCAACCACGGAGGCGGTCAGATTTAGTGTCAAAACAGCGAATCGCCCCTAGTATCTGATTTGAAAAGTTGTTGGGAATTATAAATAATTAAAGGTGACAACGAAGACCACAAAAGATTGAACTAATGATTTCGAAAAAGCAAAATCTCAAGACTAGCAAATTTGTAAATGTAACTATCAAACTAGGAAAATCTCAAGACTAGCAAAATTGTAATTGTAACTAGCAAACTAGCAAAAGCTCAAGACTAGCAAATTTGTAAATGTAACTAGCAAACTAGGAAAACCTCAAGACTAGCAAAATTGTAATTGTAACCAACAAACTAGCAAAATCTCAAGACTAGCAAAACTAGATAATTTCATTAAACAGTGATGCAAGATTTTTTTGATGTATCGCGATTCTTCGGAAAAAACTGAAACCAATAAACATCAAACCGTATTTCTACAGGAATAGGTTGAATACTGTTTTAAGTTTAATCCTGTAATACGGTGGAGACTTTTACGGAGTGTATGTCACCCTCACGCAAGTGTGTGCTGTGTGCGTCCGTTCCAGGGACTTTATTGGCTGGATGATGGCAGGCAGCTGAGCATGTGTCCAAACCTAGTCCAAACGGCAACATTTTCACCAAAACTATAGGAAGTTAACACGAACCATCATATACCCGAGGATCTCATAATGGTGAAACTACTCACGAGTTTATTATGGAAACATCTACAGGCGTCTTCCTTGACCAATAAAATAATAATTATTGTGTAATTTATTTCAATTAAAAATCACGACTTAATCACTCAGGCCTCGATCATGTTGTCAGTAGGTCAGAATATTTTCGTGTAAAATAAAATACAAATAAATGGAATATTTGTGAACTTATCCGAAAACAACAAAAAAATGTTTTTGAAAGGTGATAAAATTCGCTTTCATTTTTTTTTTAAAGAAGGTCAAACATTCCCGGGTTACGGATAACCCAACAATGTTTGAAAATCTCCTACTACCACCACAGAAAGCCGAAAATGTTGCTTGTGTTGTGAATGGAGGACTTAGCCAGCAGAGGAATCGAACAGATCGAATCGAACGAATCGATTTTTAGGAATAACTGTTTCATTTAAAAAAGTATAAAGGAATTTAATTTTAAAAATTGCTCATTTTACTTTTTTTCTAATTAAAATTACTTACAACGAAAAAAAAATAAAAACACGACATATTTTATTAGACAAATGTATTATAAACGTTATCAAATACTTTTTGTCGTTTCATGTAAAAATAATTATTAAAAAATTCAAAAAGTTTGTTAATTTTTTTCAAGTCGCGGTCGGAAACTTTGGTTTCAAGGTGTATATTTTAATAATTTTGCGGTTACTTTTTACATTTAAATTGGTGTTTGCTCTTTCCAATATTTCCAATACTGTATCAATACATCATATTTCTCACTACGATAGTAAGGAGATACAATGATTTCTATGAGACCTATATAAATTGTTCCGAAAAGCGAACAAATTAGCCTGAGGGGTTAAATTAATAAAATTGTTGTCTTCCATACATTGTCCAGGGGGCTAGCACATTGAAATCAATAACTTTATCAATCATTGATATCCCAAGCGCGGTTGCACTGTTGAAAGCCGAAGCGATATTAACAGGGAATAAATAAGAAATCGATATACTCTGGCAACACTGGTAGATCTGTCCATGGAATTACATTCCCAACGTCAAACCGCTTAACGTAAAAAAATATAATACTAATAATTAGTCTACCAATTGTCACTTCGCCCCTACTTTTTGACACTATACGGGAGTTATTTAACTAATGATTTCTTTAGACATATTGAGCCACTTTCGTTTCTCAAAGATCGAACGGAATAAATTGATCGAGTCTTAGATGAGTTAAGTAAGTCTATGGATCGCTATGTATGATTTATTTCAATTCTAAGAGCTTCATTAGCTCAGCTACATTCATTAATAAGCCAGTTATTTTGCGTAACGAACGACATTATTAAAAAAGTTGTGTTTATTATCTGACAATCAGGAGGCTTTTGTCGACTGCAGAAATCATACTATGTTGACCGTGCTCTTAAATACCGTTTACTTACCATAGATGAGGAAATAAGTCAATATCATATTGACTTGGGGTTTCATCTATCAACTTCCGGAGATCCGTAAGCATGAGTAATATATTTATTTATTTATGCATCACACTAGGTCACTAGTCTCACTAGGAAATCCTGTGTCGAGACAGATTGGTTTACAAATATTTTATAAATATTAAATAAAATACATTTTTCAATAAAGTTAAAATATTTGACAAAAAATTTCAGGTTGGTAGGTAGTGGTAACAATAATGGGATAAGAGGATTATATTTGGGTGAGGTGACTAATTATTGAACGACCTTTCTCGATGATCCATTGTTTTATCAGAATTTTGTATTTGTTAATATTATTCGATTGTCTTGTTTTGTCAGGTAGGTTATTGTATATTTTAGACGCAATGTTGAAAAGATATTTGAAATAGAATGTTCAATAATTTTATGATTATTAAATGTGCCTTAGTCCTACTGGTTCCGAGTCAGAGCTCTAGTGAATTCATCCTTAAAAATCGAAATAATTTGACGACAGACAATATAAAAATTTCATTAAAACCACCTTAAACTTTCTAATCACCTACATGCCAAGGTTTCCTTCCGGTTCCATCGCTCCCTACTCCTCCATCACCACCCGCTACACCCCTGTCCCCGGCACCCTCGCAACCCACCCCCTCCTCCACCAAGGACCCGTCCCGTACGTGACTACACCCCTGTGCCGATACAATTCCGTGACGGGCCACTGGCGTCCCAAGGGAGAATTCTCTGCAATTATTTTACTCTTATTTATTCAATCCTAAGACTAACGGTCAAGCTGTTAGATTCAATAATCATCAAAATATCCGGTGAACTCCCCTATCGGAAGTTTGTTAAAATATAACAAAATAATATGTTACCACTAACGCCATCTAGGATACAACCATTGTAACTGTGTATTGACAATAAACGCCAGTCTATCGAAAACCTCTCTGCTGTTTCATTAGGTTATGGGACCCAGTGAACAATTCCGGTGCAGAATACGCAATTAGTATATTTTTTTTACTTTTTGATAGTGCACAGTGTGGAAAAATGTCGGCGAATTACTCAGTAAACGTTCCCAGGTTGAAAGGGCGTGAGAATTTTGACGATTGGTCTTTCGCAGTTGAAAATTTCCTCATCCTAGAAGGCGTGGATTTGAATAGCACGCAGGTGCTAGCTGAAAAAGACGACAGAAAAGCAAGAGCAAAGCTGATAATGACCATTGATCCATCTCTGTATGTCCATATTAAAGGCGAAACTACAGTGCAAAGTGTATGGAAGAAATTGAAATCCTTGTTCGACGACTCCGGTTTCACACGCAGAATCAGTCTACTGAGGAATTTAATATCGATTCGCTTGGAGACTTGCAATTGTATGACTGATTACGTCACTCAATTAGTGGAAACAGCCCAGAAGTTGAGAGGTACGGGTTTCGAAATAAACGATGAATGGATCGCTTCATTGCTTCTTGCTGGACTCCCGCAGATGTATGGCCCAATGTTAATGGCCATTGAACACTCCGGTATGAAAATGAGTGCAGATGCTATAAAAACAAAATTGTTGGACATGAGCACGGATTCTGAGGATAAATCGAAGAGTGCATTCGTCGTTGGAAATTCTCAGAGACGCGGCAGCGGCGGCGGCGTTAGCAGAAAATTTACGAAGCATCGCGACAATAACGATGAAAAATATTGTCAACCATCTGACAACCCAAATGTCAGATCATCAAAAATGGTTCGTTGCTATAAATGCAAACAGATTGGGCATTATAAAAGTCAATGTCCTAAAGAGAATGATACGAATGCATTTAGTGCAGTTTTCATGACAAATGAATTCAGTCAGAAAGACTGGTATATTGATAGTGGTGCCAGTACTCATTTAGTTTCAAATGAAAATATGTTGTCAAATATTTCATACCAACCGAAAACTAAAGAAATTATTGTGGCAAACCAAACTAGTATGGAAGTTTTATGTTCCGGAGACTTGAAAATAACGACTGCAGTGGGAAACAAGAAATATAAAATAGATGTAAACAATGTTTTATATGTACCTAACCTCACAACAAATTTGCTGTCAGTTAGTAGAATCGTTGCAAATGGCAACAAAGTGACATTTAATGAACTAGGATGTTCTATTTACAACTCAAGAAATGTTTGTATTGGTGAAGCAAAGTTAGAAAATGCAGTTTACAAATTGAACATCGTGAAGTCTCAGCATCTTTTAGCGGCGACAGTGAAGACTTCGAGTACAGCGCAGCATAGGCGACCAGGTCATATGAATGTTAATGACCTAGGCAAGATGAAGAATGGAGCAGATAAAGGTGTGACACTTCAAGAAAAAATTGGTGAAAATGAAAAATCCAGCTATACAGGATGCTGTGAGGGCAAACAGGCGAGGCTGCCTTTCCCTCCGAGTACCAGCAAGAGTCAGGAAACGCTGGAATTCGGCCAATGGAAAACAATTCACTTGGAAGCTAGTGGACAGGAAAAATGACGGCACAGTGCTAAAAAAATAAATTAATGTGTGCTTAAAGAAATATAAAAGTAGCGGTGAAGTGTGTTTATATTTAAGATATTCTAACATAGTAGAAGAATGTTTATTGAATTTAGGTTACAAAAAATCCAAATATGAACCTTGTCTGTTTATAAAAAGTAATAATGATGTTAAAATATTTGTTGCATTATTTGTGGATGATTTCTTTGTATTTTATAACTCAGAAAACTATTATGAACAGTTAAAGACTGAACTTGTCAATAAATTTAAGATAAAAGATTTAGGTCAGATTAAACAGTGTCTTGGAATGCGAGTAAATGCTCAAAAAGATTGTATTACTGTTGACCAAGAGCATTTTGTAAACAATGTTTTAAATAAGTTCAATATGTCAGATTGTCATACTTCAGAAACCCCTATGGAAGTTAATTTAAAGTTGGAGAAAGATTTAAATAATAATGTTGATATTTTAAAATATCCCTACCAACAGTTGATAGGAAGTCTTATGTACCTATCTGTATTGACAAGACCAGATATCGCTTATAGTGTAAGTTATTTAAGTCAGTATAATAACTGTTATAATGAATCTCATTGGAAACATTTAAAAAGATTGTTAAAATATCTACAGAAAACTAAAAGCTATGGTTTAGTTTATAAGAAAAATGATAACCCTTTACATGGTTTTGTGGACGCGGATTGGGCGTCATGTACCTTAGAAGGTCATATACTGGTTTCTGATTTATAATGTCAGGATGTGTCATTTCTTTTGAATCCAGAAAACAAAGAACAATTGCTGTGTCAAGTACAGAAGCGGAGTATATGGCTTTATCCGAAGCCTGCAAAGAGGCTATTTACTTAAAGAGTTTATTGTCAGATTTGATAGAAATCAATCAAAATACACCTGTATGTTTGTATAGTGATAGTCAAAGTTCTATTAAATTGGCTGCTAATCCATTGTTTCATAAACGTACTAAACATATTGATGTGGGACATCATTTTGTTAGAGATTGTGTATTTGATAATAAAGTGAAACTTGAATATGTATCAACCTCCAATATGCCAGCTGATTTATTGACGAAAAGTCTGTGTATAAATAAACATTATAAATTTTTAAGTTCAATGGGCATATCGGAAGTTTAAATCTTGTTGTTTTTGTTGAGATGAAATTAGGATTATTTTGTTACGTGAGGGTGTTAAAATATAACAAAATAATATGTTACCACTAACGCCATCTAGGATACAACCATTGTAACTGTGTATTGACAATAAACGCCAGTCTATCGAAAACCTCTCTGCTGTTTCATTAAAGTTGACTATCATCAGTGTAAATTTCACCTTACAAACCCGCCCAAAACAACTCTGCTAGAAACTGCACACGTGGAAATATAGTATAAATATAGTTGATGATAAAAAAAAATTAGACCAAGGACAATATGGATTATAACGTAGTAATATTGCAACGTGATATGTTTAACTATGCCACCAACCAAGATGAGAAATAACATAAAATTTATTTAATCCTTTGATTTTTTCGTATATAAAATATCTAAAACGACTATTGCCTGATTTAAAGGTTATTGATTTAAAGGTATTTCGATATACACGGTGTCCGGAAACTCTTTACTTAGAGTAAAACTAAAGCTAAAGGAAACTCTTTACTTGGAGTAAAGCAGTTGTGGTTTGAGGGTTTTGAGGTAATATAAGGATGTAGGTAAAAAGGCGGAAGGGTTTAGGATTGCCCAGTAATGGTTTTGCTGAACGTTAGGTATTTTGTTTTGGAGATGCTTTAAGGTAAGTAGATTTTTGTCGAGCCAATTTTTTTATTTTTAACATATCAGTTTCCGCATTTTTGAAAGCCTTATCCCAACTTCGAGCTTTGAATAGAATTACCTTATCGTCTGCGTAATTGATTACTTTTTTAGTCGATAGATGCCATTTTAAAATCGATAAGTTCTATTATGTAAATGAGAATTAGAAAGGGACCGAGGACGCTACCTTGAGGGACACCATACTATTTTTTTTACTTGGAGTACTGGAAACTGTTGAATCTACATCACTTTTGGAATCCATTTTGTTGTTTTTGATCTGCGTTTTAGTTTTCGAAAAATGGGGAAATTATGGCTATTCAGATTTTGACACTAAATGCAGGTATGTACTTAACTAAAGCCACTTATCTCACAGTATCTCAGCAAGGCAATTCTAACGATATTTTCCATTCTGCAACGAGAAGCCAATATAATCGTTCGTAATTTAATTTGATTAATGTACCTACTCGTAATATATTTGTGAAACAGAACATATTTATTTATTTATTTATTTATTTATTTAAGGAACATAAACAGTCATAGTAATAAAATATACATAAGAGGATGGCAAAAAAACAGACCAATTATTAATGTTCACAGATAGGTATTTAGAAACATAAAAGTAACTGAATGTAAACTAGATAATTTAAGAAAAACAGAAAAAATAAAAACAGAACTAAGCAGCAATTTAAAAAAAAATAATAATACAGATGTTAAGTCAACAAGTGATAAACATGTTATAAACAATAATAAAATAATTAAAACAATACTTAAATAGACTGCGAAATAGGTATTTGGGTTGGGACGGGTAAGGGGAGGAGAGGGATAAGGGAAAGTTGTCACGCAAGTAATATAATAATATTAGGTACAATGAATTTAGTCATGAATATGTGTTATTCGCACCTACATAGAATGTAATAAAGAAATTCTGTAACGACAGTAACTAGCAGTGAATATGTCAGCAAGTGTGTCTATATGTGCAAGTTTATTATTATAGTATTTACATGCCCTTTGTATAAATTCATTTTGGTTGGAATTAGTGTTGCATCTATCAATGTAGAAAAGGGTATTTTGTCTGCTGTATCGAGTCGGCGTGTGGAAATTTATTTTATTTAGCAGCTCCGGGCAGTCAACTTTTGAGTTAATAATTTTGTACAGGAGCATCTGATCAGCGACAAGCCTCCTATTGAGCAGTTTCGAGATTCGAAAATGTTTCTCGATTTCGTCGTAAGAATTGTATATGTTGAATGATTTAAAATTGAGAAATTTGAGAAATCGCTCCTGAACTCTTTCTAACCTGTTAACATAAACAATATAGCGCGGGTTCCAAACCTGTGAACAGTATTCCAGGTGAGGACGAACATGTGAATTGTACAGAATCAGATAAGTCTTAGTATTTTTGAAAAATTTGCATGTTCTCAGTACAAAGCCTAGACTCTTTGTTGCTTTGGTGACAATATTATCAATGTGTTTATCAAAAGTAAGTTTAGAGTCCAAAATAACCCCGAGGTCACGTATATAATCTTTATTTGTTAACAGAGATCCAGAAATGGTGTATTCATGCAGTATTTTTTTATGGTTACGTGTGAATGTGACTTTGCAACATTTGGAAATATTGATAAAAAGCTTATTTCTGAGACAGTAATCCGTCAGTCGGTCAAGATCTTCTTGTAAACGCACAGAACAGTCATGGGAGCTTATAGGAAGGTATATTTTCATATCGTCGGCAAATAGTAAAATTTGAGCGTTGTGAAAACATGTAGTAATATCATTTATATAGATAGAGAAAAGCAAAGGACCCAAAATGGACCCCTGAGGCACACCAGAAGTAATGATTTTCCAGATGGAAGAAAATCCACCTACTGTCACAGCCTGGGACCTGTTTGTTATGTATGAAGATAACCAACGAAGGAGATCTCCATGAATACCATGATTAGCAAGTTTTCTAAGCAGGATCCTGTGGTTGATCTTGTCAAAGGCTTTGCTATAATCAGTATAAATTGTATCAACTTGCACACGTTTATCCATAGAGGCAGACAAGAAATTTAAAAATGTTATAAGATTTGTAGCAACAGAGCGACCTGCAAAGAATCCATGCTGAAATTCGTTGATCGAATTCTTTACCACAGGGAATAACTGGTCATAGACTATGTTTTCGAACACCTTTGAAAAAATGCAGAGCTTGGAAATGGGTCTATAATTATCTGCTTCGCACTTAGTTCCCGATTTATGAATTGGTGTGATGTAGGCTCTTTTCCATATATCTGGAAATGTACCAGTCTTAAGCGATATATTATACAGTATTGATAGCGGAATTGACAAATGATTTGCACACTCCGTAATGAACAGTGGTGGGATACCATCTGGCCCAGCACCCTTGCTGGAATCGAGCCGTTTTAAATATTTAGATACAAGATCAGCATCGATAAAAACTGATCCTATCTCACAAACCTGATTAACAACGGAGTCGTGGCAGGAAGTCCCCAGAGGGTCAGCCGGTTCATAGACGGAATGAAAATATTCAGCAAATAAATCACAGACTGCCTGGCCACCCTCGGCTGTTAAATTCTTAAGATTTAATACGCTAGGAATAGATGCTGATAGTTTTTTTGATTTAACATATGACCAGAATGCCTTGGGATCTTTGGCGATATTCTCTTCAGCATTATTAATAAAGTCTTCATGACACTTCTTAGCCATTTTTTTCTGTCTGGTGCGTAGCCTAGAAAAAGTAATGTAATCGGAAGGGTTCTTATAAGTAGTATATAATCTGTGAAATTTCTGCTTTTCGCGAATAAGTTTTATTAATGATGAGCTATACCACGGGGGATAGGAATGTTTACCAGAACGCCTCAATGGAACCTTATCAGAGATCAAATTATTAATAATATTATAAAAATGTGATAGTGCAGGATTGACGGAATCGGTTAAGTTAAGTGTGTTCCAATCTACTTGCGCCAGGCTGTCTCTTATGTCATCGTAGTTAGCTTTGTGGAATGAAGGCCTTTTAATTGAGTTTTCCTTTATGACCGGGGGTTCAACAAACTCAGCAGTGATAATGATAGATTTATGGTGAGTATCCTCAGGAACCAACGGGTCGTTCGCGGGAGCAACGCGTACCGAGAAATTACAGAGAACGAGATCAAGAATTCTTCCTAACGTATTTTGAACACCATTATATTGGTGGAGGTTACAGTAATTAATATTATCGATAAATGTTGAACTTATTGTAGAAGTATAGTTGCAAGGAATCATGTTTACCTCATCCACAGGAAGAGACCAGGTAATATCAGAAAGGTTAAAATCTCCCATAATAAGAAACTTGTCGTTAGGTTGATTCAAAAGCTTAAAACCTAGATCATTCGAAAAGGCGGAGATTCGAGCATTGAAATTGAAGCTTTTGGACAGGTAGATACAACAAAGATGAAGGCTAGTAAATACATTGGCACGTGGGATGCGAAGAGTCACCCAAATGTCTTCATCCGTAGAACACCACGAGTAATTACAAATAGCATTGAGTTCCTTTTTGACAGCCAAGAGCACCCCACCACCCATTGTTACACCTTCGATACTTCTGTCGCGTCGGAAAACATTGTATCTTGAGTCAAAAAGCTCCCCATCTAAAATAGAATCAGTAAGCCAAGTCTCTGTTATACCAATCACGTCATAATCACCGCTCGTAACACTGCGAAGAAACGTGTCATTTTTTGTTCTCAGTCCACGTACGTTCTGATAAAAAATACTTAGAGGCAGGGACTCTTTTTCAGTTTAGTGTCAATAACAAAAATATGCAGAGAATGTGTGAACATAATATGAGGTGTAATATGTATAGACACTTGAAATATGGCCAAGTATGTTAAAAATAAAAAATTGAGTACAGAAAGTGAGAATATCTTGCAGTTGACAGGAGTTGAGAACAGGAAAATATAATAAGGTAATGTAGTGCGAATGTAATAAATAAATATAATAGTTATGCGATGGCAATGTGAGATGCGGGATAGGCGGGCGTGTGGAGGAAGAGGAAGGAGTATGCAATAATAATCGGATGAGCAGTAGGTATTTTCTTATGTTATTTTCTGGAGGTCGTCTTCCCTCGTGACTAAAAAAGCTGGTGAATTTTCATTTTTTCTCACTAAGATCTTGCAGTCCTTTACCCAAACAAATTTAAAACCTGCTTCCCGTGCTTTGCTTTTAACCTTTGAAAGCAGAATCTTATTATTAATTGTAAGGTGGTTGTTGACATAAATTGTAGTTTCTGGTCCAGAATATTTCAGGTCGGTGCTGCTTATCTTCCTGGCCTTTTTGGATAAAGCGAGAAATTCCTCTTTCCTCCGTCTACACGCAAACCGGATGATAATTGGCTTAACCTGGGTCGTCTTGGTAGCCACTCGCGTCACGATGTCTACATCTTCTGGCTGTAGCACGAAACCAATCTGCTCGCCTATTTTCTGGGCTATACAGAGTAAATTTTCCCCTTTCGTTAATGGAACGTTCTTAATCTCCAGATTTTTCATACGGGAGAGCTGATCCCGCTCATCCAGTTCGTACCTGAAGATGTCCATGCTCTTCTTAATTGACGCCACCTCCAAAACTATCTGGTCGACGGTCTCCAGTCTCTTCTCAACCACCTCCACCCTCTTTTCCGTATCGGACATGGCTGCTAGTGCGAATTCGAGGCTCTTCTTTATGTCGGATATCTCACCCCACATTGGCTTAATGCGAGTGAGCTCAACATCGATTTTATTCAACTTCTCCATAATCTCGGCCAGAGAACCAGCTGGTACCATCTGCGACGACGCCGCAGGAGTTGCAGCTGGAGACCCACTGCGGGCTGCATTTCGTGTGCACGGCTTCATATTGTTGTTTATAATTTAATGTAGCTAGTCTTTTTTAATATATTATGTAATTAAATTGGTTCACTTGTTTTGACCGGTTAGCAATTATTGATTGTTTATGAACTGTAGTGACATGATTTTTAGTTGAAGATTTAGTTTAGTTTAGATTTAGTTGAAGATTTAGTTTAGTTTGCGAGTGACAGTTGTGGAGGTGTTATAATGAGTTTTATGCACTAAAAAATCCACTTCTAGTGATGAAAATATGCTGGTTTGGCGCGCGATATCCAGTTTAGGATAATTAGGCACTTTTGATATAGTTTAGTTTTGATTTAATTGATGATTTAGTTTAGTTTGCAAGTGACAGTTGTGGAGGTGTTATGTTGAGTTTTGTGCACTAAAAAATCCACTTCTAGTGATGAAAATACGCTGGTTTGGCGCGCGATATCCAGTTTAGGATAATTAGACACTTTTAATTTAGTTCACTGTTTTTTTTCATGTATATTTTTTTATTATTTTGATGCAGTCATAGAAATGCGTCAACACTCTGTAAGTTGTAGGTAGTGATGATGATAAAAATCGTAAGGTCGTAAAGGGGTAAAAAACGATGGAAAAAAATAACGCTATTTTTGACTCAAAATGAAGTGTACAATATTGCGGTTACAAACCAACATTACTAAAATTATTAAACTCATTCGAATTATTTATTGTCATCAAGTTTAATTTGTAGAACTCCATTTTATTCTATTTTTCATTTATATATATTCAATATTATTTGATTTATAAAAAAGGTCATTTACAAACAAATTCTGCTATGTTATTATAATTACGCGTAACAGCTATTTTACCTTCTGAATGCATTATCAAACTGTTGGATATCAAAATAATAATTGCATAGCAGGACTTGTTTATAAATAAAATAAAATGAACAACTATACAAATATTACACATGTACCTACATATTTCTTATTCCAACTATAGTTTGCATTCCCCAATACAACGTTTACATAGTATTGGTAACAAATACTTAAATACTATGGATGTATTTGAGAACAGTTTGAACTTTATCATAAAGTGAACATCAATTTTTAATGTTTTTTATTAATATATTATTTTACTTAATTAGCATTCTATATTACCTACTTTATATCAACTCTCATATTTTAAGACTTAATTAAATAAAGACAAAATTAGCGAAACTCAATAAAAAATCTGAAAAGAGAAAAATCAGAAAAAGATACGGGCACATCTGGGGCTCGAACCCAAGACTTTCAGCTTTTCTTTTATGTAACCTATATTATGTTTCTTATATTTTATGTTACCAACATTTTGTCGACTCTTTATTTTCATTGTAATTAAAAAAAAATATGTATTGCTTTAGGTATATACAAAAACCATTTGGGCGTTTAAATAAATAAATTATGCATTAAATACCAATGAAAATGTTGTGTCTGATACGAGTATCTTACAATATACCTATTAATTACCTGACGATTCATTTTCTCATCCACAGCTTCTTTAAATTTTCGTTAGGTTCGCTCACTTTCGGCACGCGCCCGGTGCGGTGTGACACGTGGAGCCATCTAGCGGGGGGAGGATAAAGCTCCCGCACGTGACGTCACGTTCGGACATCCTTAAGCTCAAACACGCAGCGGCTACAAAAATCGCTAGTAAATCTGATGGTCGAAAAGAACAAATGTCTCGTTAATCGGGGAAAAACGCTATGGATTTGTTTTATGCCTTTTAGTGAGTGTTCGTGTTTTAGTGGTTTTTGCAATGTTTGTTGGGTGATGCAAGGAGATGAGCTCGCCGTGTTGTTGGGGTAAAAACTAACTTTCTAAATATTGATTTTCGTCTCAACATTGTGGCACACTTTCTTGAAACGGAGTGTGTATTTTTTTATTTCTTTGTTGTGTCACTAACAACCATAATAATGTCACTCATTGCAGAAAATTTTTATGTTTTTGTAATTACTAGGGGATTCGTTATTAGGAACTTTTCAACTGTTTTTTTTAATTGTTTTTTTACAAATAATATTTAAGACAAAGGAATGGATTTGTGGAGTCAATAAAAATCAGATGAGAAAATTTGACAGTTTCCAAAAAATATATTACTACTTGGTCCCCGGCATGCTATGCAACGCCATTCAAAGAAATAAATTGATTCTCCCTGCCTGTCCTTTCCCATGCGTCCCCACTCCCTTCCACCTTCCTCACCTTCCTCCTTCCTCGTCTCTTCCCTCTCCGCGAACCCCACCTCCCCCGTTCCCTTCCCCCTGCCTTTCCTCCCAATCGCTAAAATATATGAAATACTTCAAATTTTCATTTATACAAAATTCATAACGCCAGAGCTTACCATTATATATAGCTTATATGTTATTCTTATGTATGAGCTATATTATTGTAAAGTTTCATCCATTCAGTAGTTTTTGCGTGAAAGAGTAACAAACACACATACATCCATACAAACTTTCACGCTTATAATATTAGTAAGATATTCTTGTGTCTTTTAATTGTACACACCATGTTTCCTTTTCCAAAATTTACTACAAAGAATGTTATTTTTTATTTTTTATTTAATAATTTCCTTCAAGGCCTATGTCATCTTAGGAAAGCTGTGTGGAGGGAAAGGAAATGGAGGATGTTTTGGAAAGGAAAGGGGTATGAGGGGTGGGTAGGAATAGGCGATGGGTCGAGAGAATCTTGCAGGAGAAACAAAATAGTCTCCCTCAACCAGTCCCTCCCGATCCGGCCTGCCACGCAGAAAATGGGCAGACGCATCACATATTTTTAAGTCTAAAATATTTGAGGCACTTCAAAAATGAAATTGTAAGTCTAAAATGTTTTGTGAACTTCAAAAACGGAATTGTAAGTCTAAAATATTTTGTGGACTTGAAACATGGAATTGTAACTCTAAAATGTTTTTTGCACTTCAAAAATGGAATAAAATATCCAAATGTGCTAAGACGTTGCCTGCCCAAACAGAATATTTTCAAATTTTGGAAGTAGACTAAGAAAGTACCTACCGGAATTTCGTCACGAGTCATTGGTAGGTACCTACCTATTACTATTTTGAACCACCCTCAATAATTATTATGGTTGTTTTTGCACGTAAATATAACGAGAATGAAGGAGTGAAGAGTGAGTGGTGTAAGCCCCTTAATGAAGAACGTCGCAGCCGCAGACCAGGAGTGAATAGAATATGACATGCATTTGAAGAATTTCCCGACACGGTGTGATGAGAGCTATAAATCAACAATATCCCGCTGATATTAAAATAGCAGGGGAGTCTAAATAAATCTACAATATAATATTATTATTTATTATGTAGTGGTCAAACGGTTCCGCAACTTTTCACCCCGCGACAAAATATCCCCGACAAATAATATCCTCTGACAAAATATCTTACACACAAAACATCCCCCAACAAAATATCAACTAAAACCTAACCCAACAAAAAAATTGGCACAAAAATAATACAGACATCCTGTAAAGAGAATCAATTATTGTTCAAAAATAATGAAATGGGACAAAATAATACAAACATCATGTAAATACAATAAATTATTGTTCAAAAATAATATTAAATAATACTGGAGTGGAAGATACTCTCAGTATCGCCCTGATGTAATTCCACAATTCAGAATTCAAACGTTGCTTGAAATGGCATATTCATGAAAATCTGTTCAGGCACTTTCAGGGTAATCAGCTTTTTTTTGTGTCGGGGGTTACTCAAAATTTTGAAATATTTACTTATTATATATACTTATTCATATTATTCTTCAAAGTCAGTAACGTTGTCCAACGGGTTTTCTAAAATATTTCAATCCTCAATCTTTTGGTTTCTCAATTTTTTCCAAAATCAAATGTTGATGAATTATTAATTTTGGAATATTTATGGGAAAAGATAAATTTAAGTCATATTGTTATAACTGTTAAACTGTTAATTTCCAATGGGATCTTTACGTGATCAGGGAATAGTTTAGAAATAATAATGCGCGTGTCGAGTATTAATTATAATTGCACAATAATGAGTTCTACAGCTAATCCTAGCTTTCGGCGCTGTTGGTGATAAAGGAGACAGAGCAAGGGCGAACATCTTCTTTTATACTCGTTCATCTTCCGTCTCGCTCTTGCATGCTGAGTACCTTTCTCACATCCTCCCCTACTTAAAATTGAAAATTCCCTAACTACATACTTCATTTTCCTGTTGCTACAAATTTCATTACATACAATATACAATATAATATTAGGTTACATATTTCATTTTCTTACAATATAATATACATTATTCAAGTAACTTAAAATTAAGTATAATTTCTCCTCTTCCCTTCCGTTTCTTCTCTCTTTCTCGCTCGTCCGTCTCATCTTGGGCGAAGTCGTCCATGCCACGGTTTAGACCTGAAACATGGAGAAACAGAATTAGAGTCGCTTCTACTGCGCAACATACCGGAGAGATCCAATTCGTCCGTCGACAGTTCTAGTGTGTCAGACGCGATGAATTCAGGACCATCTTCCTCCCGCCATGAAACATGTAATTTCCTTATCTGGTCTAAATGTCTTTTCCATACCATATTAGAATTGTTAATTTTAATGAAATATACTTTGCTGCCTTTTTTCTCAACTACAACCCCAGGGACCCATAATCTATTACCCTGAGATCTGAAATCTCTGGCCATCACTTTCTGACCTACATCAAAACCTGTCTTAATTCTACCCCTATATTGCCTTTTCTGATTGCCTTGGCTCTGAATAACCTTTTGAATTACTTTGTTTTGTCGAGAAGAACCTGAATTACTGGTTCTTTCCTCCACTTTCCTAGGTATTAGAGAGTCAAAGACAGTCCTAATTTTCCTTCCCATTAACAATAATGATGGCTCACACCCTGTAGTTGCATGCACGGTATTCCTATAATCTGTTAAAAAGTTACCCAACTGCTCTTTATAGTCTGATGGAAATCTATTACGTTTACAAATTTTTTTAAGAAAATTTTTACATATCTTAACCGCACTCTCTGCTTGTCCGTTGCTGCTAGGGTGATTAATTGGACTAGTTATATGTACCATACCATTTTTTTTACAGAAAATTTCAAAGTCCTCAGAACAAAAACACGTACCATTATCGCTAACTAAAGTTGCTGGAAAACCAAATTGTGAGAATAACCTATGAAGTACCTCAATATTTTCTTTTGAAGACAGACTGTTTACTTCCAGGCATTCGATCCACTTCGAAGAAGCGTCTACCACAACTAAAAAGTTTTTGTTATGTAAGCTACCATGGTCAATATGTACCCTGAACCATACTTCAGGTTCATATGGCCAGACTGCTAGTGAACTCTTTTGAGATTCTGGTTTAATTTCTAAACAATCCTTACAATTTTCAGTTATTTTCTCTAAATCTTGATTAATTTTTGGCCACCAAACGAAACTTTTCGCAATACCTTTAGTCTTAAAAACCCCTAAATGAGATCTGTGTAACATCTTTAAAACCTCTTGTCTTAAAGACTCCGGAACCACAACTCTATGTTGATATAAAATACACCCATTTATCAATGATAATTCTAACCTTTTTTCCCAGAAAATTCTATTAAAATTACTATTTTGAACTTTTTTTACTGATGCTGGCCAACCCTCGATAAGAAATTTCTTAACTTGACTTAACATATCGTCCTTTTCGGTCTCACTTTTTATCACGTCTAGAGATAAATTAAACCCGTTATTTTCGAAGTAATTAATGTAACCAGACTCTATCTTATCCTCACAGCTTCCCTTTTCAATCGGACACCTGCTCAGAAAGTCTGAACAATTGTTTTTCGACTTTACATATTCAATCTTAAAATTGAACGACCCTAACATAACCGCATAACGTTGTAACCTAGACGCTGCGATTTTAGGAATTTCTCTATTTTGACCGAAGATTCTCACTAAGGGTTGGTTATCCACAGCTAAGGTGAATTCTCTCCCGTACAAATATTGATAAAACTTTTTAATTCCAAAAATAATAGCAGTTGCTTCAATATCTAAAATTGAATAATTTTTTTCCGCTTTACTTAAAGTTCTGCTTGCGAAACCTATTGGCCTTTCAAACCCATTCTGAAATACATGTATAAGTGTCGCTCCAACACCATTAAGACTACCGTCTGTGACAAGTTTCACAGGAATATTTTCGTCGAAATGAGTTAAAATCCTATCCGAAGTTAAAATTTTTTTTATAATCGCAAAACTATTCTCCTGTTCTGTACCCCATTGGAATTTGATATCTTTTTTAAGTAACTCGTACAACGGTGACAATACATTTGCCATGTTTGGGATAAAATTACGATAATAGCTAATCATGCCTAACAAACTTCTCAAATGATTTAAATCACTAGGTGACGGTGCATTTAAAATAGCTTCCTTATTCCGTTGACACGGTTGAATCCCTTGTTCACTTATCTTATAGCCTAAAAACTCAATAACTTCTAAATTAAATTCGCACTTTTCACTATTCACCGTTAAATTACAGCTTTTTAACCTCTCTAAAACGTCACATACGTTTTTCTCTAAATCTTCTTCGTCTTCCCCGATCACAATAATGTCATCCAAATAGAATGTCATCTTCTGTAATCCTGACAAACAATTTGCCATTGCTTTTGCAAACATAGCCGGTGCAGAAGCTAACCCATACACTAACCGTTTATACTGAAACAACCCTAAATGTGTGTTGATCGTTGTGAAACGCCTACATTCCTTTTTCAAAACAAACTGGTTATACGCCGACTTGAGGTCAATCTTTGCAAAAACTTTCCCACCATTGACTTTGGTTAACAGTTCTTCAATCCTAGGTAAAGGGTACTTGTCAATTAACAGCTGATTATTCACTGTTGACTTGTAATCACCACATAACCTAATACTACCATTTTTCTTAATCACTGGTACGATAGGACTCGCAAATTCACTATAATGAACCGGCTCTATTATTCCATCTGAGATTAAAGTATTTAACTCTCGTTCGACTTTTTCTTTTAAAGCGAATGGAATGATTCTATTATTTCGAAACACCGGAATAGCGGTATCTTTCAACCTTAAATTAACTTCATATTTATTAAACTTGCCTAGTTTATCCGTAAAAACTTCTGGAAATTTTTTTACTAATCGCTCTTTTAATGTATTTCGATTAACACAATTCACTATCCCAGTAATTCCTAAGTTAAACAGTTCCATGAAGTCTCGTCCTAATATTGATAACGTAGAGCTACCTACAACAATAATCTTTAACTGGCGGCATTGTCCGTTATACTCTACCAGCGGAGTAAATGCACCTATTACTTTGATGAGCGTATTGTCAAAACCCCGTAGACTAATGTTTTCATGCACTAACTTATTACTATTAAACTGATTGAAATAACAATCCTTGCCAATCACGCTACAAGATGCACCTGAATCTAACATGAATTTACTTCTAATGCCGTCCAAAGAAACCTCTACACAATATGGTTCAACACTATTTATATTATCGACACTTGTATCTGAAAACAAGGTATTCACATTTTTACGCACTGAAAAACTTTTACACTGTTTTGCTAGATGACCCTTTTTACCACAAATTCTACATGTATAGCCTTTGAATCTACAATCCGCCGAAATATGATTATCGTTTCCACAAACGAAACATTTACGCTTTGGCGACGGCGATCGCGACTTATGTGGACTACTCATCCGGTTGAATCTATTGCTTACTCTTTTCTTTTCATATGAACTAGGTGAAACACGACCACTGCTGACACTGTTATTTGCTAAAACAGAGTTAAACTCCCGACCTTGGGCTTGCGTTGAAGCTACGAGTTCGATGCACTCTGCTACTTGGACACACTTTTCGAAAGTATACGATTCACTTTCAAGAAATAATTTTTCCCTGACTTTCCCGGGCTTACATCCTAGCACAAAGAAATCTCTTAATTTCTCCGACAAATTATTCCCGAATTTACAATTAACCGAAAGAGCCTTTAACCTAACTGCGAAATCACGAATTGTCTCATCACTCCTCTGTTTAGCTGTGTAAAACTGTGACCTCTCCTCAAAAAAACATTTCGTCATGCTACAATACTCATTGAGTTTAGAAATTAAATCTTCTAATTTAACATCGGTTACTTTTTTAGGAATACACAAATTTACCAAAAGTGAGAAACAGTCATCCTTCAAGGCATTAAGAAAAATAGCCCTTTTTTTCACATCTGATGCGTATTTGTCATCATTCACAAGGGATACTGTTCGAGGCGGACCTTGAAATTCTCCCAGTTACCGTCACGCAAACTGAAGGACCCCAATCCTCCTGACTCCATGTTTGCTCTACCCAGATGATACAACAAGAGAGAGAAAAGAAAAAAAAAGAGAAAAACACTCCCCTACGATATTCCTCCTCAATCTGTACTGCTCCGTTGACCCTCTCAGGAAACCGCTTCTTGATCCTTGATGACGATGGCTCCTTCCAGACCCGTCTAGTGACCTGGACACCCAGCTGCCGCTCTTGAAGTCCTGGACCCTCCCGTGCAATCTTCCCCCTTCCGAGAAGTTAGGCTGGCTCCAGTGTTCCCCTTCTTCTTCACTCCTTCCAGTGAAGATTTTTAATTTCGGTCCGGCCTTTTTTACCGACCCGAAAATAATGTTACAACACGTAACTATTGAACTCGCGTGCTTAGCGTGCAATTTTTGCGCGTCGATTCTCGCAATCGTTATATTTAATTCCGTATTGGCTGCGCCACTGTTATAACTGTTAAACTGTTAATTTCCAATGGGATCTTTACGTGATCAGGGAATAGTTTAGAAATAATAATGCGCGTGTCGAGTATTAATTATAATTGCACAATAATGAGTTCTACAGCTAATCCTAGCTTTCGGCGCTGTTGGTGATAAAGGAGACAGAGCAAGGGCGAACATCTTCTTTTATACTCGTTCATCTTCCGTCTCGCTCTTGCATGCTGAGTACCTTTCTCACTTTATATAATATAACGTATATGGGTTAGAGCAAAATAATTTTTGTTATTTACCCTGTGTGACGGAAATTTTCAGGCATCCCTGTGACCATGTTTGTCTGCCAGACAGTAATGTGATAGTGTCATAAACAATTGATGGGAAATAAAAGTAAAATGATAAAACATGTGTAAAATGACTAACTGAGGCGCAATAAAATTCAGACAGTCCTCTCTTTGGAAATTAGTATCCATTAAAATCAATAATAAAATTATTACTATCAAAGTTATAAATTTTTTTCAGCGACCTTCGGTTTAAAGCCCCTACCATCGTAGAAGACTATGGAAATAGCATAGTGCCCAGAAGACAATCCCTCTGTTGAGTGAATATTAAACTGGAGAAGAACATAAAAATTCTTCGTGGGCCATAAAAATATTTGCAGCCATCCATCCCAGTTGGGGGACACGAGACAGGAGACACGAGGTACCAGGGTGGTAGAGGTAGTTGGGGTGGACCAGCCATGATGAGAGGCACCGGGATTAATAATAGAGATGAATTATTTAGACATTAAAGTGTAGGTGGCAGTAGGCACCTACTGATGAAGTTGTTACCTACCTACAAATAAAACCAATAGGCCACTTGCATGGATTTCATAACGACTTGGAAAAAATGGTGTGGATAGATTTTTTTACTAAGATTACGAAAATGTTAGTAAAATTTTTTAGATATGTATAGTTTTTTTTATTTATAAATAAACAAATCCATTATTTGAGCTCGTGACGTCACTACATGAAAATGTTCCGTCTCCGATTATGTTCCCATATTTTTGTAAAATTCCATAGTGATTATATGGCAACACTTTGATTTCCGGCGAATTTTTGAATTTGTGTTTAACGTTCACTAGATTTATTGTTTGTTCCATGCGAACTTATCCTTTGGTTTGATTTTTTGATAAAGATGGGGGTGTTTTTACAGATGTTACGGAGAGAACCCCGTACAATTTATTGCTATTCGTGTGGAAAATATATATTTTTTTAAATGATTTTCGGCTACGTAATTATCGTTTTTTCGCACCCATAAAATTATATCCCGTCTTTCCGGTTTATAAAAAATGGTCTGATTTTTCGGATTAAAATTTTCAAAAAATCGCCAGAGTTTCAAAAATACGACTAAAAATAAATAAAAAATACAGAATGTCTTAGAATATTTGCTTAAACCGGAAAAAAAAAATAATGTGATGCAAGTGGCCTATTCAAACTGTTTATCGTTATTATGTTTCCTAGAAGTCCATTTGATCTTTTTTTATATTTAAAGTTAATCAATAGGCCACTTGCATGGTTTCATAACGACTCAGAAAAAATAATGTGGATAGATTTTTTTTACAAGATTACGAAAATGTTAGTAAAAATTTAAAAAAAAATTAATTGGTGGTTTTTTTAAATAAATTAATCCATTATTTGAGATCATGACGTCACTACATGAAAATGTCACGTCTGCGATTATGTTCTTTTAATTTTGTAAAATTCCACACTGATATATTTGTTTGTATGGCAAAACTTTGATTTCAGGCGATTTGACGATTAAAATTCAGTAGATTTATTGTTTGTTCTCTACGAACTTATCCTTTCGTTTGTCGATTTGATAAAGATGGCGGTGTTTTGACAGATGTTACGAAGAGAACCCCGTACATTTTATTGCTCCTGTACCTGTTTTAGAAGTATAATGGTAATGGTGCTGATTTCAACAAAATCAAATTTTATAATATACGGTGCTCCAGATTTTATGTCCGGGTTAAATCTTTCCCAAATGAAAGACTAAACCCTTCCAAACACTTTTCCACAAATGATTATCTAGTAAATTCACGCAATGTAAGTACACTATATAAGTATAATAAATACAAAACAATACACGAACAATACGTCAATCCACCAGAAACATAATGGGAAAATATTTCACCGACTCCAGATATTTTCATATCAGAGGGTTCGGCTCTGATGAAATCCTAACTGGTCCGACAAATCCTACTGATCCCTCAATATAAATATATAAAAAATCTTTCATAATCCTACATGTATTTAAAATGACTGCCTTTGCATTTGCATGTAATTGTGCGTGTTACTTATTATTATTATAATTTACAAGAACAAGTATATTACGTTGGATTTAGTCATATATAGACGTTGATCATTATAATAATTAATGATCAAAGGGATGGATCAAAGAAAAAAATATTCGTGTGATGTAATATTTTTGGTATGCCTCGTTATTCTCCTGTGCCATTCGCGTGGAAAACGTTATTTTTTTAAAATGATTTTCGGCTATGTAATTATCGTTTTTTCGCACCCATAAAATTAAGTCCCGTCTTTCCGATTTATAAAAAATGGTCTAATTTTTCGAATTAAAATTTTCGAAAAATCTCGTTTTCTAAAATACGATTAAAAAAGACGGAATGTCTTAGAATGTTTGCCTAAACGGGATTTTTTTTAAATGTGATGCAAGTGGCCTATTGTATTTAATTATTTATTTTTTAATGCCTTGAAGGCTTTTTCATCTGTACGTTATTATGGGTAAGTTGTTCAGGAGTATAATGATACGGGGGTATCTATTTCACTATCATCCCTTATCAGCCATACGATAATGTACCTTTTCGATTAATTAAACACGCACAATTAATTGCACACTCTGATTTTATGAGCGTTTTTACTTTATCAACGCGAAAGCCTACCTGTACTCTTGGATCGAACAACTACTAGAAACTAAACATATCCGAAGTACCCATTATTTCTGATGTATTCTTTGCATTACGAAAAGAAAGTAACTTGCTTTATAAGTCGTTTGAAGGTCCCAACACTGATAAAATTGTATTAAAAAACAACATCTCTACAAAGAAGAAAAAATCGTTTTGCATATCGGAAACATACCTACTAGGGAAGCACTTCATATATTTTTCATGTTCCATCTTGTAAATTCGAAGGCAGATTCGAAATTTGAATAATTCTTTAAAAATTCAAAGCCGCGGGTTTTTTCGCTTTCATGCGGCCCTTCCCCCACCGAACAATATTCAGTGTTGCCATCTGTTTAAAATAAAAATAACTTTGCATTATGTGGGCACTACATCGGTTGCCACTTTATGCGATTATCAAATTTGGGGTACGCGATTTCTATCCTTCGACAATATGATAAGTACCTACTTTCTTGCCTACTTGCTAGATTTAAAAAAATATATATGAAAGATGAAATGAGAGGAGTATTTATACATATTTTTAAATTAGCTCCACGCAGGAAGCCCTAAGGAAAATAATTCCATTCACGGCCTATAGCATCTTTGGGGATGATGTGTGGAGGTCTTTTTAGGGGAAGGAAGGAGAGGAAGTTCTGGGAAGTAAAAATGTATAGGGGATAGGTAGGAATCTGGGGGACAGTATGTCCAGGAGTGACGGACGAATGAATCCATCCTTTCCACTGCAGTGCAAGGCAATATATAAATAATATTTAATTTTTTTGTTAACATTCAAACCTGCTAAACTACTTATGTAGACAACAATGACAACATTTTTGCAATAACATGGTACAATGGTAAACAGTATGTACGTATGTATAATTTTAATGATAAATTAAATTACAGAATAGTATAAATATAAATATGTAAAAAGCAGCATAAGCCTCATATAAGAAACAAGTACAAATAAATTTAATATGAGAAAATTAATATAACAATACGTACTTCAATAGTTTAATACATAAGGTAATACAAATTTATAATTATTTTCCATTTCCTTAGAATGTGAATTCCAATTAGGAAAATAAAGGCTTCAGTAAAGCACAATATAAATCTTTAGTATCTAATAGCCATTTCCTTAGATTATATTTTACTTTAGCTTTAAAAAAGTTTAAATTTTTAATTGTCATTGGTAGTTTATTAAATATTCTGGGTACAACATAGTTTAGGGTTCTTTCACCGTATTTATTGGTACATTTCGGAACCACAAATCCTTCATTTTGAATGAATGTTGTATTATGTTTATGGAAAACGCTTTTCCTATACGTGGAACCAGACAATATAAGATGTTGACTTACAATATTGTAAAACAATAATCCTCTAAAAGGTAAAACATTCAGAGAATTGTATATTAATTTAGTATTGCTTCCAATAATGTAATGATTAACAATTTTGTAAGGGAGTTTTGTAATGTTTGGATATAACATTAATAAATACATTAGTTGTCTTACATATTGAAAATAATTTTAATACTTTTTAGCATTAATTTATTTTATGACTAATCCCCCCTTTCTCGAAATCCGTTTATTGGCGCCCCCTGCCCGCGGGAGTTTATGAATAGGAAACGAAAAGATTGTGTTAATAGTCGAACACACCCCGAAGGAGCAAAATTTGAATTGCAAATGGAAAGGTAGCCTTTTACCCTTGGTAGTACTGAGTCCTTTCTTCGGTAAAATGTTGATCCATGTACTAACAGGAACTACAAGAGTTAGAAAGAAAGATGATCTTATTATTATCGATTAAATTATAGGTACAATTTCTACCAGATTTAAAATATTTATATGCTAATTAGCTGACCTGGCCACGCGTTGCTGTGGCTAATAAAATACAATGCCATATACTGGATTATTACCCAATCTATATAACCAAGTGTCGCGTCGATAAATGAACTCACACCGCCATCTGTGCCAAAATGTAGCCGAAAACTTTAGAAATCGCCTTCATCAATGTATCGCTGCTGGGGGCTATCATCTTTCTGATGTCATCTTCAGGACTTGATGCATAAAACGGTATGATGTACCAAATAAAATAAAATAAACACCATTTCTGTAAGTTACGCCGTTTTTTTAATACCCATTCAAAACTGCACTGTTTGTTTTGCCGCACCTTCTATTTGAAAAATTAAAATTTGATTTAAAAAATTGTAATAATTGGCACGCGAGCTGTTTGAAAACTGAGTGTACTGGGACTGAATATATGGAACGTGGGAGGGAGATTGGCGGGACGGGGAGCGGGAGAGGGGAGTGGGAAGGCGGGGAAGGTGGAAGGAGAATGCGGGAGAGGAAGGGGACGCGGGAGGCGAACGGGGACGCACGAAGAAGGACATGCAGGGAGAAATAATTTATTTCTTTCAATATGGCATCGCAATGCACAGAAACCAGCTAGTAATATATGAAAAAAATAAGACAAGATGTTCTTTTTTTCTTAGTTCAAAATGAAATCTCGAGCAAAGTCAGTTAGTAAAACAAACGATTTAATTTCACCCCTTTTTCGAAACATAATAACGACAACGATTTTAATCAAAAACACTCTCTGGCTGCCTTTTATTCCATGATTTTTTGCGATACGTGACTCAAATAAACATCCCTTCGCGATAAATAACAAATGCAGTTTGAAAAAAGGGTAGTAAAGATGGCTGTACACCATTTTTCAAAAGAATTTCCCCTTCTTTTAATTTACCTCTAATCTTGTTCCCCTATAAAGAAAAGCTGAAATCGTATTATTTGTATCCAAACGTAGGTACACATTTCTTGAATCACCTTTAAAATAAGGGATGAAATATCTGAAGGCTTTGCGTTTATTGTCTCCACTTAGAAATTTGCATTAATTTTTTTAAGATTTATTGTGAGGGTATTGTAAATCGCCCTCTTGGAAAAGACAAAAGAAGTTGATTGCTTAAAATCATTTTTATTGCCATAAAAACATTTAAATTTAGATTCACAGGGTATTGTTTTGTTAGTTCTAGTTTTATATTTAAAAAAAAAATTAAGCACAGTTTATCGAAGTATAAGTACACCAGATATTTTATGTATCCTTAAAAAAACATCATTGATTGGGAATCCTTCTGTTTGTGTAAAAAAACAAAGATTGAATAATTAATCTAATATTTAATTTTAAATAATAAAATTTTATTTAAAAGTTCATTTTTGTACTTTATTAACGGTAACGGGAAAATCTAGCAAATTATCTTATACATGGGTCGGCAACCAGCGGCCCGGAAGATTCTCGGCGCAACGCACGTGACGGACGATGTGGTACATAACGGAGTGAAAGGGACGAGAAAGAGAGCGAAGGGATAGCGTTACACGTTACACCTTCTAACTGAGTTTGAAAACCGGTTTGTCGATTTCAAAAAGATCATATGTAAGATGGAGATTTTTGAAAACCTCTTCGCAGTGGATATCGATAATGTAGCAAGCGATTTTTGATTCAAGGAAAAAACTAACATGGTGGATTTCTAAGGGAATCTGCCTTTTAAAAACTACAAGTATTTAAAAAGGTTTGCGGAGCAAATAACTACTATTTTTGATAGTACACATATTTGTGAGCTAACTTTTTCAATTCTGAATTATCAAAAACACAAACACTCTTCTCGGTTATAGGATTCACATTTAGACGCAATACTACACGTCTCTACTTTAAAATTTCAAGCTAATATTTAAAAAAAACTTGCTTTTTAATTTTTAGAAATTTAATTGAAATTAAATTTGATAATGTTACTATCGAGTTCTGCAAGTATTTTAGAATGTATTTTAGTTACAGCTGTTTCGACTTGTAAGGTCATTTTCAAACTGTACAATAACATTATCAAATTTAATTTAAATTAAATTTCTAAAAATTAAAATGGAGTTCCACGAATTAAACACAAAAACAATCAATAAAAAAATTGCAAGTCAAGTCAACGCAACCACAAAAATCTCATTGATTTTATTAACTACAATACACGTCGTAAATACAATAAACGTTTTATTTTCAAAATTAAAATATTTGTACACAAATTTGCGTGTATATATGTATATATATGATGATACAGTGATGACATTTGACCCAAGTGCGGCCCGCACTAATCCCCAAGTGAAATATTTGTCCGTTTTACAACAAAAGGTTGCCGACCCATAATCTGATACATAGATACGAGTATTTAGTTGATATCTTATGATACTAACGAATATTAAAAAATGACATGTTAATTATGTATTATAATAATAATTTGAGTGGCGGGTATGTGTACCGCCGCCCCCGAAACCATTTATTGGATAACCAACACAACTGCCATAAGTGGCATTCGATACATTTGGTAACTTATCAGGGATGCCCGGGTTCATGGGATGAGGTTTTTCTGGATCTTGGCGATGAATGCATCTGCCCATCAGCTGCGTGGCAGGCTGGATCGGGAGAGACCGGTAAAGGGAGACCTTTTCACTCCATATTTTTTTAAGGTTTCAGGTTGGTAACTCTATGCTCCAGTTTAAAAAAACTGGATGAGATAAAACAATTTCTGAAATAACAGCTACCAAACAGTTATTTTCCATACAAGAATGGTTGATTTTGAAGAAAAGGAGAAAAATTGTAAGAACGATTGTTTGAAAAGCCGCGTATTTCACAATCAGAAAGCACGTAAAATTCACTGCTCTTGTGTTTGGCCAACCCATTGCAGTCAATTTAACCGCAGAATCATAGCCATTTCTCTCGTAACCGCGATATATCCTCGGTGCATTAAATATTCAACTTTATTGCACCAATTCCAGGATGCACCAACCGAGCTTAAAGCTTAGAGACTAGACAATATAATATTGTACAGCTTTCTAGTTTGGCTGAGCGGAAATGCTGTACAATGTCATTTGGAATTCTGGTATTATATTGGTACTTTGGAGAACTTATGATAACTTTCACTAAATAATTGAGTATGGACAAAAATTACCTTTATCAGGAGACTTAGCGAAAGAATACGAAATGTCATTTTACCAATATTTTTTTTACATTAGATCAACACATTAGGCCCTGAGAAAAATTATTTCCCTCAAGGCCTACATCATCTTTGGGGATACTATGTTGAGAGTTTTTTTTTTTATGGGAGGAGAGGATGTTCTAGGAAGGAAAAAGTTATGAGGGGTGAACATGAATCTGGGGGTCATTGTGATCAGAAGTAGAGGTCATTTGAATTCATCACTCCCACTGCGGTGCAAGGCGATGGGTCAAGAGAGTCCTGTTTGAGAGGTTAAAAGGTCTTCCTACAGTATTTTAAAATCCTGCCGGCCACACAGTAGGTGGACAGACGTATCCGCCGCCAAGACCTAGACAATCCTCACCCCATGAACCCGGGCACCCCCACAAAGTCACTCGGGGTGCCCTATGGTAGAGGTGTTGGTTATCCAATGAATGGTTCCCGAGTGGCGGTACCCATACTGTCAAAATTGAGAAGCTTTTAAGAGTTTTAAGGTAACCGTCTAATCATTCGTCTAATTATTCCAAAATACTTATCTACAAGGTGGGGCAAACGTAATATCATAATGTGAATTGGTTGCCATTTTGTTAGAAACGAAAAGTAGTGTGCTCTGTTTTCATGGAAAGTTTATTACACGGTGTAAAATTGATGACAGCCTCGGCAACCCGAATTTTTACCGATTTCTTACATATGTCCCTTAAACATTTGAAGTTTTTAAGCTCTTAAAAAATATATGAAGATAATGTCTAGATGCTGCCCACGCCGAAAAGCAAATTATATGAAATTCCCTCGATAGAAAAAAATCGCAAAGTAAGCTCCAAAAATTATTAAAAACAAGTCTGTTTCTATTATCTTAAAAATTACATTTGTGAAAAAATTCTAAAAGTTTCTTTAAATGATACTTAAGATGCTCCCCACGAGATTTTTGCTCTATTTTAAACGAGTCATTAAATTTAAACATTTTCGCATCGATTTTGTCGCTGTAAATGTTAGCGCGCTCCTCTAACGTTCGTAATTTCGTATCTCTCCATCTTCTTCTTTTCGAGCCCGGTTTCGGAGCATAAAGTTAAAAAAATGATATCGGCCAAATGACTATTTCCTGAGTTGATGCCCATTTGTGCTCGTTTTACGGCATTTTGAATTGTTGCTCACAAAACAGCTGGCTCAAAGTTGATGATTTCTTCTTCAATGTTAGATTTCAGATTTGTTGTGGTAAACGCGAGACTTCAAAAACCCCCAAAGGAAGCAGTCTAACGCCGTCAGATCTAGCGATCTGGCCGGCCAATTCAAATCGCCAAAACGGGAGATATCACGGCCCAAAATTTGGTCAAATAAGCAGTAACAATAATTCCGCGTTCTGAAGGTGTTTATCGCTCCCTTGTTTGTTGTCAACTAATTATCTATCTGTCTCAATATATGTCAAAGCATAATGGTATTTGACGCCATTTATAATGGCACATTTAAAAAGCAGATAAGAAAGAAAAACTTTAATTTTTACTTTAGCAGTGTGGTATTTGAGGGGACACTCCAAATAATACCTTTTTTTCAAATTCTTTCTTCGCCCATCCTACGTGTGAAAATGTTTCAAAGATCCTTCGCATTATTTTGCCAATTCTCTCTTAATCGTCACGATTTTCTTTAAAAAGCAATCGCACTAAAACAGGGTCCCATTTAGCAATCATTACTAATTCCCTGAGGGATACCCCCATTAAACCGGGAGACAATAAAACTTCACGTGTGGCTTTAGAAAAAAACTCCGGCCCATTTAAATAAAACATCGGGCGGCATTATACAGTACTGGGACACTCTGGGGCTCGTGCGTCACTATAAACATGTATTTTTAAACACAAGACCTCTGAGAAACTCTACGTACACAGAAATAATACAGATCTAGGTTTGTACGGGGTCGGCAACGTATCTATGTGAATGTGCAGGTAATTTGAATCCAGTCCAGGTGGGGTATCTAATGCTGTTTTGGATTTAAATAATATGTCCAGTATTTATATTCATAAACCTTAAACATTTAATTTTTTATATTTTTCAGGGGATTTTCGACGTGGTTATGGTAAAGTTTAGTGGTAAAAGGCTTGATTCAGGGTCGAAAGTTGCAACGATCAACCCAGCAAAGCAAAAAATAGTGTAATTAAATCTTTAGCTGCGGGGCCATTTTTTTATAAAACTTAAATTTGGATTTGATGCCAAAATTCCCAACCAAACTAAAAAAAAATGTATTAAAAAAGGTGGAGCAAATATCTAGTAAGTATCTGTGCTATTTTATTTATTTGTGTTTTGAATTATGATTGTAGGCCATTAAAGAATTTAATTTTGCATAATTTTTGGCGCAACTTTGGCAATTATTAATTTGTGTGTTATTGGCAATTATTTAAAAATATAGTTTTGCTCTATTTAAAATGAAAATACAAAATAAAAATTTGAAATATTTAAAAACAGCATTTTCATGGGCATAAATTTAAATAACAAAAAATGCAGATTTATGGTGGAATATAAATTGTCGCTATTTAAATTAAATTTTTACCCAAGAAAACGCCTTATTTTTTTCTGTTTATTTTTGGTTTAATTTTTTGCCTCTAAAATCATACCAAATTGAATTATTTAATGGCTTATATTTTATAATTTAAAACATAATTAAATGAAGTAGCCTATTTCTGTTCTGAAAACTTGCTATAAGTATATTTTGATTAAAAAAATTCTTCTTCAATTTGGTTTAGTAGTTTTGCCTCAAATCCAAATGTAAATTTAGTATGAAAAAGGTTCCGCAGCCGTTCCTCGAGAAATGGCTTTCTTGTAAATGTGAAAAGTCAGAGGTACCTTTCAATTTTTAAAAATATTGAGGGTGATTAGTAGATGGAAATGATTGAAGTATAGTGATGACCGATGACTCGTCTTGAAACGTTTGACCTTAGCATAATTTCATTTATTTTACTGTCGTCATGGGGAATTACTGATCTCCTTCCAATTGCTAATAATTCTAATCTCTAAGTTACCTACTGACCTATTGAATCAACCTATAAATCCACCTTATTAAACTAATATGTGTATTTATAATTTAATTAGACTTACTACTTCAAGTCTATACCGTCGGCCCTCTCCACGAACGCACTTGCTCTCTAATGTGTGTGATTAAAATAATAAATAATTATCTTTGCATCCTATGTCATCACATTTTCGGCTATCCGTGTATCCCCTTAAAATCTGATTCAATGATATTAAATTTGCTTTGAATTTAAGTATCATTTTTAAAAATGAAGTGATTGTGATAAAGATTCAGATAAGCGATAAAGTAGGTACCTATAAAGTAATATTTTAACTGGAAAGTATTTTGATTATTAAGTTATCTGTTTCGAAATTGGATTTATAAGATCCCGTGATTTTTACGTGCTTATTATAATTCCTGTTTCATTAAAAACGATAATTTTAAAAAAAATATTCTGTGCACAAAGAAAATCGTCCGATTAAAATGATGAGAATATGTATATTTAGGCAATTCACCAGTTGACTTAAATTTTTAAAGTGAAACTTCTTTAGCGCCGTTAGTGACTAAAAATTCGGGAGAAACAGAAATGCGTCACAACTCAGTTCCACACAACTACTCGGTTCTAAAACGGTATATTCGCACCTCGGCGCATACCTTCATAGAGGAGTGGGCAAGGTGCCTGACAAGTCTCGTCGGCCAGAGAGCTAGACAAACATCAAGCGAACGGGGGTTCGATCCTAAAATTGAAAAAAAAAAAAAATTATTTTGTGAAATCAATATCCAATCTTCAAACCGCTTTAAAAAAACAAACAAAAGAAAAGAAAGCGACATCTAGCGACTTTCTAGTTTTACTTCTACCGCGTATGAATTACACACTCTGTTTTTTTTTTAAACTCGATGGCACCCTGCTTACTACCCCACTCAACAAAGTTTCAATTTATCTATTTCCCTATTTATTTATTACCACGTAAACCATATTGCAGGGCATTTGCATCCCCTTTGACAAGAGGCCATACATCAATATGATAACCCGATCTGGCAGGAGACAAATGTTTTGGTTTCACGACATTTCGGTGATAAAATGGCTACAGAGACCCATCGCCTATCGCCCCCAGCGAATAAATAACCAACCACCACACGCTGGAAGAACGATCTAACCTTTATCGCACGATTCATCTTCGGTTCTTCCACTTCTCGATCTTGGAAACCACGAGTGATTCATTTTTCTTGCGAGGGAAGAGATATATCAAATAATATTGCTGAAATATCAAAATGTTATCAGAATATCATGGGAAGGTTGTTGTTTTCGGGGTGTTGAGACTGTCAAGTTGTAGCCTTCTTTTCTTTTTATCGGGCCAACTTTTTGGACATCCCTAATGATGGACACCGCAAGGTAATCTGAAACATTAGCTTAAGAAGGAGGATAGCGCGCATCAACATCCTAAAAAGTACTTGACGACCTCCGACTCGTATCTGGCTAGGGTTTTAAAAAGGTAAAAGTACTATTTTTAGGGTGAATTACCACATTAAAAATGGTAAAAAATTGGCTTTGCAAAAGTTAATGTATCTAACATTAGTATTTTGGTTGGCGGTTTAGGTATGCTGCACTTGACATAAAAACATACGAAGAAAATAGACAAATAAACTGTACGGATCATTTTGAGAAATTAAAAATTGTAAGAAATTCGTTGTATTTGTAACAATTTCGCATGTATATAAATAATAAATATTATTGCTTTGAGATTTTCGCGGCATTCAAAATTTTAATTGGACGATTAATAAATTTTAGAGCGGCCTCCATAGTATCAGAAAAGTTTCGGTTAACTGTCAATGTATACTTACATATTTTTTTTAATAATATCGTCCGTGATGCAAAATTACTGGCATATTTAATGAACGGATTGAACTAACGAAGCTCTTATAAATGAAAGAAGTCTTATACGCGATCCATGGACTTATAATCTAAAAAGCCATAATTTTTTACCGTATCTTTGAGAAACGAAAATGGTTGAAATTATGACTAAAGGCCTCATTAACTAATTAACTCTCGTTTAGTATCAAAAACTGAATGCAGACTGCCAATGCATATTTAGGTTAGTATTTCAATTCAACATTGCCAATTTATTACGTAATTGGATGGCGTTTTACTTGGATGCGAATTCGTAGACAGCTCCGCCAGTATTGCCAGCGTATATCAATTTCTTATTTTTCCCCGTCGAAATCGGTTTTGTTGTTAACAGTGAAACCGTGCTCTGTATATGGATATAAAATCATCGGAAATTATGCCTATCGATCCGATATTGTAAATTTATCGATTTATCTGTGCTAGACCCCGAAATCAGACGCATATTTCCCTTGCTTTTAACGCGCGCTGCCGTGATCATTAACCTTATATTGACAATAACAACAAATTAGAAGTGTAACGCGAGATACAGCATTTTAGATAAAGGGCAGATTAATTTATCTTTCTCTCCCTTATTACAAAATACTTTATTTCCCGGAAAATCTACCAGGAGATCATAATGTCCCCGGGTAACATGTTACATCTACATCTACACGCGACACTTGGGAAGACTACGCGGCAACCGCTGAATGATTGATGCCGCGTAATTCTATGATTGCTTTACCTCCTCAGCCGTCATGCGCTCCCGATACATTGCCTGATGCGCCTCTTTTGGCTCGTAAAGAAACAATGGCCCCCTTGTCTCATAAAATATTGCTGAGGTCGTAATCTCCCAGAATATGGAGGAAAACCTTTATGACTGAGTTTATTCTAATAGAAATATGAAGAAAAAAATATTATGTTTGTGTTTTAAAATCTATTAAAAAAATTATAAAGAAGGGAACGAATCTTCGGGAGGAAGTAAGAATAGAATACCAAAGCTTTCTATACATAATCGCAGGACTGCGAATCATTCTGTTGACTTATAATCATTAATTTTAAATGCGTTTCAAGTTGACACAGTGATGGAACTTGGTAAAGATTGGAATTGTAAAGGACTGACTTACCCTTGTCTTCCGATATTCTTGTTGATAAGAATCATTGTTATGGCTTAAAGCATGGGTCGGCAACCTGCGGCCCGCGGGCCGCATGCGGCCCCCGAACAGTTTTAGTGCGGCCCGCAAGATTCTCGCTGCAACACACGTGACGGACGATATCGTACACAACGGAGTAAAAGGGTTAGCGAAGGGGGAGCGGGGAGAAGGGAAAGGACGGCAATAACGCCAACCGCACCTCGCCTCATTTCGGTGACGCCACTCGTTCGCCCGCGCTGCGCTAAATACCTATTCACGTCGGTGTTTACATTCGCAGCAAGTTTTATTAATTGATAATACCTATCTGTGTTGCGGTTTTTGTGCATTTTCTTATAGTTACAAGTACTTACATATTTCATGATACTATTATTCCTGACATTACAAGAAATGACTATAACAAAGCAATATTCTGTAATATATTGTTCTGTTATTTATGAGTTTTTGGTTTCAATATACTTGCAAGTAAGGTGACCCGCTGACAATGGGCCCCCGAAATGATGTTTACCATGATATTATTTTTTTTTTGCTTATTACAAATTTCAAACTTAAAATCGATTTCAATAATTTGGTATGAATATCAAACGAATGTATACACAGTGTCGTTATTTTTTAACTTTTGCGCTGGTATACCCAGTATGTATAGAAGCAGATTTTTGGTTGATGCATTTGAATGACAAGATAGTTTCTCGGCGGTACATCCTCTTTGCACATCCCTTCGGGGTCGTTTAATTATATTTTGTATAATTAGGTACCTATACTGTATTTTCCCTAAACCAACTGCTCACTACTACTGTATATAAGTACGCTGGGGACCCTAAAGTAGATAGATTCGCTGTTGTACTTGCCTAAAAATACGCCTATAGATGCCTATAGATATGCTCGCTGGCGGAGAATTTTATTTAGGAAAAAAAAACTATGACGCTATACGTAAAAATAAATAGATATTTTAATATTTTATTTCTGTATTGTTTCAGTTTTATACATTTAAGATGGCTTCTAAAAAAAGGAAGATCGTTGATGAAAGACGGATTTTTAATGAAGCACGGACAAATTTATATTTTTTTATCGAATTTAAAGAAAAGCCATTGTGCTTAATCTGTCAAAAGAGTATTTCCGTACTAAAGGAATACAACCTGAAGCGACATTATGATATTGAGCACAAAACTAAATTTGGGTGTATTGAAGGGGAATCTCGAAAAAACAAAATCAATAACTTGAAATTGTCACTCCAAAATCAGCAGAACACCTTTAAACTTGTGACAGACCAAAGCGAATCAACTGTTCGTGCCAGCTACAAAGTAGCAGAGATATTAGCAAAGCATAGTCGCCCATTTACCGACAGTGAACTTGTAAAAGAGTGTGTCTTAGCTATCGCGGGGGAAGTAGTGCTAGCTTGCATGAACAACTTAAGGATAAAGCGCAGTCTTTTACGTACTTTTCTCTTGCGATCAAAATCGATTGCTTATCTGATAGCCGTTTTATTTTTAGAACTAAACTATATACTGTAATGATATGCAGTGGCATAGCTAAGTTGACTTTGAGAGCAAATTCCGACCTCATAAAAACTACTACCCAGTCAAATGTGATCCGTCCCGGGGGGGGGGGGGTGGCTAGAGAATTTTTGTAAGTGCGGCCCGCGCAAGTTCCCACGTCAAATATTTGGCCCTCGGACCACAAAAGGTTGCCGACCCATGGCTTAAAGGATATTGATACAATGCACAATCACACATAAGAGTTTTCTTAAACGTGAACACCGCGAATCACCGCCCAGATTTCGTAATTGAGTGGATTAAATTCTCTGAGAGATCACCATTGCTGTTGATCATTGCACGGGGTCCTTTAATAAACTGTCTGTTGCACTATTTATTGTTGCAAATGTCACACGCGGGTAAATTGACCACACACTATCAGATAGGGATGTAGGTACTTGAAAAGCAGGTTGGGTGGAGGAAGGGAAATGTTTATAGTTACGTCAACACTATAAAATTCTTGTACCTTCTGTTAAATGTAGATACTTTACCGTCCACCATTCCGAATCAAAACATTGCATGAAATGGCTTTATCCATGTACAGTAACCAGATCTGATTATCCAATTACATCCCCTCCGCATCCCCTTCCCTATCTCCTTCCCACTCAATTCAGGCCTTCCATACAAATTTGAATTGAAGCAAATGTTCCATTTAGCCCATTTACCACACGCTCCGTCTTACTTGCACACGGCTAACATCGTAGATCTCCATCCCAATTTAATTTCGAAAACGCAAATTTATGCATAGCGATTCTATATCTTTTGTGGGATCGTTTCGAGATTACGGACGTGATCTCATGTCAGATTTGTGTGATTTTTACATATTTACTGTCACATATTTTAGTACTTATATCTTTTTAAACACAAATTCCTAAAAGTATGCATGATTATTTATTCATTTAATGTACGTTGTACATTGTACATAGAAAAAGCAAATAAATCATACAAATCTGATAAGAGATCACGTCCGTTATCTTGATAACGATTTCACAAAAGATATAGTATCGCTTGGCTCTGATTGGCCAAATATTTGGATCTCTAAACACGTCACAAAGCATTTCGTGTGTTCTACATTATTCTATGGTTCAGCCCCACATACCAAAATTGAGGCTACCATAGTCGCTCCAGTCTACGGACAGTAAGAATTGAGACTCTTGAATATAAATGTCGATCGTTTAGTTGTTTAGTCAGACATTTCCAAACACAAAGTTTTGAGATAATGATGAAAGCAATACTCTTTTTTTTTTTTTTCTTTTTTTTTTAAGAAAGACAAACATTCCCGGGTTACGAATAACCCAACAATGTTTGAAAATCTCCTACTACCACCACAGAAAGCCGAAAATGTTGCTTGTGTTGTGATGGAGGACTTAGCCAGCCGAGGAATCGAACATGCGACGCCCGGGTGGGACCCAAACGCTATGCCCACTCAACCACCGACCGGTCAAAATTCGAATGGTATAATAATCATAAATCAAATATTAGGTGTCTGTGATTTAAATAATATAATACCGGGTGCCATAATGGTCCGGTACATTAGTTTGACATTTTGAAATATCTTACTAGTGACCCAGAAAACGTCAATATTTGTTTAATTCACTACAAGTTTTACTGCATTACAATTGATTTGGTGGCGTTTATAACTAGCCTGAGTATTGTACTAGATCAGTGGTTCTTAACCTGGCTTCGATCGAACCCCAGGGATTCGGTGAGTCAGTCTCGCGGGTTCGGCGGAGGTCAAGACACACCCCCGACTCATATAATTCGGTTCGGTGAGTGCGCATTTGAAACTGGTGGCGATCAGTACCTCCAACAAGGTTAAGAACCACTGTACTAGATAGAGGGTACACTTTTACAAATAACTGCTACTACTCAACTCAAATTTAGATTTTTAATAATCATATAACTGCTACTACTCAACTCAAATTTAGATTTTTTCGAGATGTCTGACGAATCAATTGAACCAAGGGCGGATTTAGGGGGGGGGGCACGGGGGCACGTGCCCCCCCCCCAGGACGGTATTTTTGTGTACTGTGGAGATTCCATCACAGTACATTTTTGGAAGCAAATCAAATTATCAGAGTTGTTAAAATATATAAATAAAATAACAGAAAAAAACATGAGACAAACTCTTGTCTATTTCTGGCCAGAATTTCGAATTTCGTTCGTTGCATCCCTTTCATGCACTTGCAAATGAAATATGATAATCAGCGATTGCGAGAGCGGTACGGTCGGGGAAAAGCGCGGTCGGAAAAGCCCCCCCCCCCCCCTTGATTAAAGTTGACAAAGGAGCCGTTCAAGTATTATGTAATGCACTTGAGGGGGGGGGGGGGGGGTCGAACAACGCGTTACGTAACATGTTTTTTCAATTTAAACAAGAAATAGGAATTAGAAACTTAATGCACACTCTTAAGGCTACGTCAATGTTTTAAGTTCTTTATGTCTTAGAACCTAAAATGTAAAACCGCTTTGGTTTTTCGGGGCAGTTCTCCATCTCAAGCTATCGCTGTTAAATAAGATTGTAGATTGATACATTTATCAAAAAATCACTTTTCTAATTGCCCAAAATTATGTCGTTACTAACATACTTACTCGCACTATTTTGAACTTCTTCAGTGATCAAATTATGATGGATTAAAATTTTCTGATAAAGGGTTTTCTCCTCTGTTGGTAAATATAAGATTTTTTAGATATCCCTTAGTGAATCAGCGAGCGCGTTCTTGTACGTCCCTTTTGAGAACATGATTAGTTGCAGTCGGGACACGAAAAAGGTTTTTGTCCACTGTGGGTTAACACGTGATTCGATGTCCCTTGCGATAAAATGAATAGTGGCAATCGGGACATGAAAAAGATTTTTCTCCTCTGTGGGTAAATATGTGACGTTTCGTTTGTTATTTTGTAGAACATGTATATTTGCAGCGAAAAGGGTTTTTATCCACTATGGGAAAACATGCGATTTTTTTTAAATTTCTCTTCGTATAGGCATAGTTACACTCACAACATGAAAAAGGTTTTTTTTCACTATGAATCGCGCTGTGGATTTTTAAATCTCCCTGTCGAGAACTTGAATAACTGCATTCGGGACATGAAAATGGTTTTGTCCGCTATGTATAAACATGTGATTTTCTTGGTACTTCTTTGAAGAACGTGAATACTCGCAGTAGAAACATGTAAAAGGTTTTATGTCAATGTGAGTCAGAAAATGAATTGTAAGAAGTTCCTTTGTACAACATGAATACTTGCAGTTGGGAGATGAAAAAGGTTTTTGTCCAGTGTGGATATGTGAATTTTTAGATACCGTTTTGTAGCGCATGAATAGTCGCCGTCGAGACATAAAAAAGGTTTTTCATCACTGTGAGTCAGCAATTGCCGTTTTAGTTTTTTTTCGAGAAAAATAATAGTTGCAGTCAGGACATGAAATAGGTTTTTCTCCACTGTGGTTAAACATGTGAATTTTAGATTTTCGTTTACTTCGAAGTACATGAATAGTTTTAATTACTTCGTAGTACATAAATAGTTGCAGTAGGAGAATTTTCTCCACTACGAGTCAGCAAGTGACTTCTTAGGTATCTCTTTTGAGAACACGAGTAGTTGCAGTCAGGACATGAAAAAGGTTTTTCTCTTCTGTGAATCATACTGTAGATTTTTAAATCTTCCTTTTGAGAACTTGTAAAACTGCATTTGGAACATGAGGAAAGACTGTTAAATTGTGGAGATCCGGAAGGAATTCAAGGCGGATAATAATAATAATAATAATAATTCCCAATTTTTTTATAAATTGCAACTTGCATAAATAAAATAAACAATATACGCATGTATCGCGAGTTAAAAATCTCTTCTTTTATTTATTACCGCAAACGCGATTAAAACAAGAAAAAAGATATTTAAGCGACTTTACAGTACTTTGCGCAACTTAATTGTGACTTTCAGGTAAAAATTGTCACTTGGGCGTTACGTAACGTTTAGGGGGGGGGGGTGTATAAGAAAACGTTACTGCGCGTTACATGGGGGAAGGGGGGGTCAAAAATCTTCAAAAATTCGGGCCCCCCCTCCGCCCCTTGTGCCCCCCCCAGAAAAAAATCCTGGATCCGCCCTTGAACTGATAGATCGATATAGTGACGAGATATTTATGCACTAAAATTCATAGAAATTCTGCTTCATCCATTTCTGTGAGGAGTGTGAATCCCGCAATAACTTTGAGTGCATTCAAAACGAAACGGTTTTTATTGAAAGCGTGTCTTGAAAAATCGCCAAGTAACATTCAGCCATATATCCCCGATCCTATCTGCTGCGGAATATATTTTTCTGTCCATGTAAAAGCAGAGACATATGGAGCCGCCATCAGAATTAACATATTCTCAATTTTAGGACCGAAAACGAAATGGAAACCGTTCGATTGAAAGTCGTGTCGTGAAAGTAAAGATGGAATTTCGGCCTGCTGCTCTCAAAGCTATACTCCGTCAATGTACATTCCAAGCCTTTCACATATAAAATAAAAACTGATGTGGCTTACACAAAAACATTTTAGATCCAGTATTTCACGAAATTTTAACAATACATCAAATTTCAAAGTAAATTTACTATTTTTGTAAAAGTTTTGTGATTATTTCAGTTTGAGAAGCAACTGAATAGAACTTGAATAGAACTTTCGCAGAACTGGAAAATTTACTTTGAACTTTTGATTGTTCAAATTTTAAGAAAAAGCTGGCAGACGAAATGTATATTTAATTGATATGCACAATCAAAGTATTGCAGCATGTTCTCCACACATGAGACCCTTGGGTAATTTTTTTTTATTACCATATTTAAATTTTTACATTTATAGAAGATACATGTTAAATATAAATTTAATATAGATGTGGATTATTAATTGTTTTTGTTTTTAATTCGTAGAACCCCATTAATTTTTTTTAAATTTAATTCAAATTAAAATTGATAATATTGTTATCAAGTTCTGCAAGTATTTTTTATGAACTCCACACAGGATATATCATCTTTGGGGATGCGGTATGGAGGGTTTTTTGAAGGAAAAGAAGGAGGGGAGAGTTCTGGGAAGGAAAAGTGTTTTAGGGGTGGGTAGGAATCTGGGGTTCAGTGTGTCCTGGTCATCAACCTCCAAGACCTAGACAAACTCACCCCATGAACCCGGGCACCCCTGATAAATGACCAAACGTAGCGAACCACTTGGGGTGACCTATGGCAGAGGTGTTGGTTATCCAATAAAGGTTCCCGGTGCGGCGGTATCCATTCCCGTCTCCCATTTCTATATTCTATGTCTATATTAGTGACACCGAGAGTGGTTTAAGAGAGTTATTTATTTATATAATTTAATGTCATCGACGAATAGCAATACGTTGACGTCTTTAAAGCAGTTGACCATGTCGTTTAAAATAATGTCAACCGTGTAGAAATGTTGAGTGCGCGTTTGGCATATTTCCTGACTGTGCCGAAGGGATCAAGAACGTTCTCCGGAGCATCTTCCATTGAAATATAAAAAATATTAATAGCGGAAATGTGAAGAGTTGTAAAGGACAAGAAATCCAGTTAAATATGTCATTGTCCTGCTTTTTTTTTCTCTTTCGATCAGCGTCGTCGAAATATTTCTAGGAAAATAAGTGTAGGTATCTTTACGACGTGCACTTTTCTTTTGCAAATTAAATTATGTTATTAAATAAATTTATAAAAACCGTATTCTGAAAGATCTATTCAATGTTATTCTATAATAAAAATTCGTTATAATAAGTCTACAACAACAGGACGCATATGATTCTTTAAAAAAAATATTTCTTTTCGTTCTCCTGAACAATTCACATTTTGTTCTTTACAGAATTTTAAATTTTCGTTATCGATGTATTTTTAACCCCCGACGCAAGGAGCGGTGTTATAAGTTTGAATTTCTGTGTGTCTCTCTGTCTGTGTGTTTGTCTGTGGCATAGTAGCTCCTAAACGAATGGACCTATGATTATGATGCATTTTTTCTGTTTGAAAGCTGACGTGATCGAGATGGTTCTTATCTACAATTTATGAAAATCTGTTCAGGCGTTTCAAGGTCATCGACTCTTTATTGTGTCGGGGGTTGCTTAAAATTTTGAAAAATTTACTTATTGTGATAATATGCAAAGTCGGTAATGTAACGTATAACATATAAAAGTTTTTTTTTAATAATCTTTATGTTTAACCGGATTCATATTTCCTAAGAGTATAAAATTTAAATCCAAAATTCGAAATTGAAACACTGCCATCTTAACATAAATACTGTTTTCTGTCGATATCCATGATCTGTTTTCTAATTTGTGTTTGCGAAATACCTTATAAAAAATATGTTAACCAACTAAATTATGTAAAAATTAAGATGATTTATTTCGTACTTCGACAAATGTTACACCACTGATCTCGAATCAAGTGAGCATTTTTAATTCACTTGATAATGTCGTTTCTTCCTTCACTGGTAATTGAATGTTTGAAAAATAAGTAACAAAGGCGTCTAGTATTTTTTAAAGGATACACGATATTTCAATACACGAAATCTCACAAAAAAATTACTTCGCTGGCAAAAAAAACTGCAAAGGCCTACAAAATCAATATAGACAAAACTGTGTCAGCTTACCGTTTGAGGGTTTTTCCAGTAAACAGATTATCCGCTTTATAAAATCAAAAAAAGTTGTGTTCTTATAACACATCTTCATAAATTGCACACATGTTATCTACAACCGTACGATTCCTGACTTGTGTTTTTAAGCGTAACTTGTCCCTTTTTTCTGCATTACTTGCAACACTGAATCAAAGACTAAAGTTTTTATGGTGCATGGACGGGACTCGAGGAAAAAGTGCAATAATCGCCGCTAGATGTCAGCAATTACTCAGCAGTTGAATTATTGGCCAGGAGAAAAACTTGGCTGGATTCTCTATCAGACCTGGTCCATAAATTGACTGATGCTGAAGACACGAAGATGCTGTAAGATGGCAGAAGTAGCATGGAAGAGCTAGATTGATTGTGGCAAGTTATAACTCGAAGATGCAGTATTGATTTGAAGTTCAAGTAAAACACTGCAAGCAGAATTGTAGAATAGTAGTTAATATTGTTAAGAAGAACGCGGGCGGCGATTTGGATTTTGACAATGTGCAAATACTTTTTTTTCATTGATATCAACCAATGGTACGTCCCTAAATTTTGTTACTTCTTATGGGAGTTAGGACTTAGACCCTACAAAAACCTTAAATTTGCTTAGTGTGAACGCCACCAAAAGCCGTTCAGTATAGGTTTGGGGTATAGGTGCAATATTTTTACATTACATTTGACAATGTATTTTTAAAAAGCAAAATGTACAGACTTAGAATATTTTCTACAGTTGGTGAAAATAACCTTTGTAGGAGAAATCAGGGTATTACAAAATCTCGATTGTTACGATTTTATTTAGGTATAATCGGGGTTTGTATGCAAATCTACAGTTTTATTTCGAGACTGATGAAAATTTACACCCTTGACCTTCAAAGAGGAGGCCACTGTTTACGTTAAATCTTGAAAAACTCTGTGGAAAGCCCGGACAACGCCGGGGTCTTCAGCTAGTTTATTTATAGAAGCCTGTGGCGGGAAGGGTATGCGATACTTCAGTTTTATTACGAAACTGATGAAAAGTTGCACACTTGACCTTCGAAACATTAGGAAAATCACTGCCTACATCAGATTTCGAAAACATCTGTATAAAGCCCGGTCAACGCTGGGGACATTAACTAGTACAGTATATTTATTTATATAGCACGTTCCAGAGCGGTAGTTACTTCCAGTATCGTTCTGGTGAAAGACCACCATCAGAATCGAAACGCGTCGTTTGAAATGGCTTCTGCCGTGTTTGGTGACCACATCCATAAAACCAGGTGGTACTTCCCACCTTCCTCTCCCCCTACCCTATCTACTACCCCTCCCCATTACCTTCAGACACAATCTATTTTTCCTGGGGATGCTATAGTCCCATTAGTTCCGAGCAGTTCCACAGTATTCATGTCAAAAATCAACGAATGATATTTGTTGTAATGAACAACTTATCGTTTTCCAAATTTAATGGGCTAAGGACTAGGATGAGCATCAGAACCTCCCAAGCGTCTGGAGCCATTAAGACTTGTCAGTTTGAAATTATAATGCTAAGTAAGCAGTAAGCACCCACTCATAAAGTCAGTCGTTACAAGCATTAATTCGAATTGATTTTAAATTCCTATTTGAAAAACCAAATATGAACAAAATGAATCCTGCGTTCTTCTGTTACCTAAAACCTAAAACATATATTAGGCAAGCTAATTTTTTAAACAGTTCCGAATAGAAAATCAGAGAGGCCAGACGATTGTTTCGACGAGGAAGACATAGGTACCTACTACGGTAGATCTCCGGCGACCTGTGAGCTAATTCTTAGTTTAATTTTGAGTTTCATATATTAATATTGATTTACCATTTAATATTCTGTTTAATTTCTTGAACTGGCGCCCTGCAATAATTTTTGCAACATGATGATTTTTATTTAAAACATTTAATTAGATTACCGGTTCAATTTTATTTTAAACGCTACAAGCTATCGATGGATTTTATTTGTTTCAAATAATTTTAACTATTTAGTTTCTTTAAGGCTAAACACGACCATGAGTTTAATATATTAGAATAATGCTATTTTATTTATGACATTAGAGTCAATGCTATTTTATTTATGATATTAGAGTCAATATTCTGGTTATCTTTAAATTTAAAAATATAATTTAATTATTTTGCCACTATTCTTTTATTTTAACTGTTAGAGATTTTGTAAACATAAAATAATGAATAAAGCTTTTGTGTTACGATTCGTAAAATAAGTCAATGTCTTATTAAGGTGTTGTACCTTTATTAAACGTTATTTATTTATTTATTTGTTTATTAAAACATACACAGTACATTTATAATACAAGTTTTTTTTACGGTGAATACCGCACAAGAATCTCAACTGCTCCCGTCTGGAGCCAGTGAGACTATGGCATCCCCAATTGGGGTATGTTGTGAGGCTGAAGGTAGTGGGGAGGGGAAGGAGGTGGGGAACAGGAAGGTTGGGAAATACCTGGCTATTCAGATCTGGTCACCAAACACGGCTAAAGCCATTTTCAAGCAACGTTTCAATTCTGAATGGTGGTCTTACACCAGGGCGATACTGATAGTATCTTCCATTCTGGAACGTGCCGCAAACATACTATATATTATTTTAAATGATTTAATTGTGAAATAACACAAATTAATCAAATAAAATTTATTTGCGCACGCTGGGTTCGAACCCGCGACCTCCGGATTGTGAATCAAGAGTCTTAGCCACTAGACTACGGAGTTTAAGTTATAAGGTATGTTAAATTAAATTATTACATGGTAATGTACCTATTACGTAAGTCCATAGAATGCCATTTGGTAGTTACGCCTGAGATATGAACGAGTCTTAAAACTTAATTAGTGAGTGATTGAGTAATAATAATAAAAAGGAAGAAAGGGGAGGGAGGAGATAAAAAGACATTTTAAAATCATGAATTATACGCTCACTAATTGTAATTGACTGATTAAAGTTTAATGAAAAGTTAAGTGTTAGTATTTTAAAACAATTTATATCACGCAAATAAATTTTATAAATTAGTTTTAAATGTTTGCAAGGAATCATGAAAAATGTCTAAGTGTAGTAATTTTTCGTAGTGGGTATAAGTTGTGATTGCGTGAGTAAATAATAAACTATGTCATCCTTTAAAAGCATAGAACATAGTCTCAATTGCTCATCGGCCGAGAAGTCTTAAGTAACGACATGCCCCAAGTATTTTACGTTCTTAGAAGTATTTATGTTTTCCTCATTAAGTTGTATGAGGAGCATCTTTTCGGGATTTTTTCCATGGTGGAATGATAGTGGCTTAGTTCTTTTTGGGGTTGTATCATTTGCATATACTTTACAGATATTTAGTAATATTCTCGATCGATGGAGCTAGTTAGGTAGAGTCTGCATAGCTTATGTGATTTAAGCATAAATTATTAATACGACAGCCCGCCAATAAAACACTGTTTCCTGTTTACTATTTATTCCCTGCGCTGTGCAGTTAAAATGTAATATTTTACTTTGTGTCGTATATTGAGCACAAAACAATATTATTGGCAGCGGCATTACCAATGTGTATCCACCTGCGGTTTGTTCCGCGGCAATATAAATGGAGAATGGGGCTATCCCGTCACCAGATAGATTTATGCCTCATGACTTTTCAATATTCCACAGGTAAGCGGATCTCTTTTCCAGTCCGGTGGCTACTGCCAAGGTACCGGTAGCTAACTTTGTAATACAGTTTATTGTATTACTGTCTTAAATATTAGCATAAAAAAGAAAATATCAATTTTGAGTTTATCATTTAAATAATTTGCTAAATTAACAGTTAATATTCTTTAAAATTGCATGTTTTTTGCAAGTCAGCACGAATATCACGCGCAGCAGCCAACCACAAACATAAATATGGATACATGTTTATTTGAGTTTAAATTGTGTTAAGAGCAGTGACGGACTAAGTCCGTCAGAGGCCCGGGGCGGCAAGGCAATAAATAAAATATTACACACAAAAAAAAAATTTTACAAAAGATTTTCATATTTAATACCTACCTACAATCTATCAGTGGAAAGTTATGATGAATGAAAATATTCTGCTTCCTACGGTTTTGATTTATTAAATAATAGAAAATTATAAACATTCTATTTTGGGCGCGAGGACTATTATTACCAGAACTACTAGTTATGTAGGCATAAATATTATCAGAGTGTAAATAAATAATAATATTAAAAAACACTTGAAAGCTTTTTTCATAATAAAATACGAGTAGAATTACCTCGGGGACCTCGATCTGCTTCCTGGTCCATCGAGCATGATTTACAAAAAAAGTTTGCTGAACTCTGCTATATAGGTACTAAAGCCAGAATCTACTGCTCCGAGCCTCGGGTACCCATGGAAGTCGGACTTAATAGAGACAAGTAAATCGCTGGTAATATTGAAAGTAAATTGTCGTGATCTGGAAACATGAGCATTATTGAGTTGGGAAAATGGGGAGGTCGGGGCACAGCTCACAGTACTAATTCAGCCCACAGGCGGGACAAAATCAAAATGATGAATAAATTAATTTTCCATTAAACTATGTTTTTAAACAGGTGACCCAGACCCCACCTAGAGTGACAGGGACATAACTAAGACAATCAATATGAGATTCGTCCGGGCGTTTATTATACTCATATTATTTCTATACGGTTTGGAAACATGGACACTGAGAGCCAGCAAAAGAAAGCGGATAGACGCACTCGAAATGTGGTGCTAGAAAAAAATGCTCCGGATACCATGAACATCCAGACACGGCTAGCACAATTGAGTCCATTCTGGAGGACTTAGGCATCCACAATAATCTTTGAACAATCTGCCTACTTTGCCTAATGAGAACTTTACCTTTACGTAAATAGCTTCATCTTAAGAGGCCGCTATATGAATTTCTACCGATTTCTTGCAAACTTCCCTTAAACATTTGAAGTTTTTAAGCTCTTAAAAAAATATATGTTATTCTTGAAGATAATCTCTAGACATTCGTCGCGCCGAAACGCAAATTATATAAAATTCCCTCGATAGAAAAAAATCGCAAAGTATGCTCCAAAAATTATTATAAACACGGTTGTTTCAGTTATTTTACAAGTTATATGTATGAAAGAATTCACAGCGTTTCTTTAAATAAAACTAAAGACAATTATCGCGAGATTTTTGCTCTATTTTTAACGAGTCGTATTTTATTAAAGATTTTCGTGATTTTTGCATCAATTTTATCGCTGAAAATGTTAGCGCGCTCTTCTAACATTCGTAATTTCATATCTCTACATCTTCTTCTTTTTGGGGCCAATAACGGAGCCTTAAACATCTATCGTAATGTTTCATTGAAATAATGAAAGAAAACTTACGAGACTTGTATATTTCTTCAAAAACCTAAGAAACATACTACCTAGGAAAGACATCAAAAAAGTATTTTATGCCTTATGTCATTCCCGTCTTGAGTACGGAATTCTAGTATGGGGATCTGCTACAGCAAATCATATTAACCATTTAGATATTTCTCAGAAGAGCATTATAATAACCATACTAAAATTACCCATCAGAACCCCCTCAAAAGATATTTTTAAGTGTTTTGACATTCTAAATTTAAAACAAATATATGCCAAGAATATTCTTAAACATCATTTTAAAAACAGAAAATCTCCTAATGAAACTCGGGTACATGACACAAGAGCCTCAAAAAAGGATATACGAGATGTTCCAAAATTCAAGACAAGTTTTAGCCAAAGAAACCACATATATCTGGCAACTAAACTTTACAACATCCTTCCTCCAAGTCTGAAAAAGTTAGAAAAGATAAATAAGTTTAAGGAAAAAATCAAAACATGGGTGAAAGAAATTAATGCAGACATACTAGAGAATGTATTAAAAACATCATAGAAACTAAATAACGGAAAATCAAAGAAATCTACCAGTCAGCCTCAGCACAGGACCACCTAGTGAGGAGGACTAAGAACAAACAGATGAAATATTTATATACCTTTTCATATATCTTGTAATTCTCATAAAACCTGTAACTAAATAGCCACTAATAAAAAATAAAAAAATAAAATGATAAAAAACCTCCTGCTGTAAAATTTTCTAATTGTCGTTTGAACAATACTAAGAACTAAGGCGACGAAAAGTCACCAATTTGCGCTGGAGTGACCAAGAATCACTGGCGTCTGGACCGTCGGTGTCCGCAGCCATCCTCGCAAAGAGTGAAGGAACTTGTACCACCATGGAAATTGGATTAGGGTTCATCATTGCACGATCCTCAGCAATGAGGAAACGACTTGAGAGGAAGATTTTTTTGAAATATTTCTTGCTTTAGCCCCTCAAAGTGTCCGGGTCATGAATTTAAATTTATTATGGAGAGGGGGGAGGCGAATAAATATATTAATTTTATTAAATGGGCAAATTCATAATGACGAGTATTTATGAAAGATTGATATCGAGTTCAGACGAGGCTTGTTTCGAGATTTTAAAATCGTATTTTTTAAAATATGTAATTTTTTAAAGTATTAATTAAAATGTAAAGAAATTCCTTTTTTGGAAAAATGAAGGAATCATTGAAACCGCGTTTTTTAGTGGAATAGCACTTTGTCTAGCGCTCAATTTTCTACCAAAAGTAATAAAAGATAAAATCTCTGTATGGTTTTAAATTTGGGGGAAAATTGGTTCCAGGAAACCAAAGTTTTTTTATGATCAATTAATATCCCCAATTAGGGTATGTTTTGAGGCTAAAGGTAGTCAAAAGAGGAATGAGATGTGGGAGAAGAAGGTAAGGAAGTATCTGGCTATTCAGATTTGATCATCAAATGCGGATAAAGTCATTTCAAGCAAGGTTTTTTTTATTCTACACCATGATATTTCATCAGAGCAATACTGAAATATTCCTCAAAAAAACTAACTCTAAGATTAGTTTCAATGATAATAATAAAACTAGCTCGTTATGACAACAACTTTTAATTTGTTTCCCAACAGAAATAGAGATTTGCAAAAGCATTTTAAAAACTTTTAAAACAAGTTACTAGCTTGTAATACACAAAATTACGTACGCCCGAGCATCACAATAACCACGGTACCGCAAGGATTCTATCTCTAAATATAATAATATATATGTACTAATAACATTAGGAAGGCACAATCATCTGCTAAAAAGCGAAGGGTATATTATAGAATATAGTTTATACGTATAGTACCTATGGGTTACTGAATGCCTTTGATTCGTGCCGCATTCGATAACCATAGAAATGAATAATGGCAACTCTGATGTATTGTGAATATTTTAACCGGAGCACTCACGAGCCGCTGTTTCGCGATTGTAAGATGGGTTAGGGAGACAGGGTTGCCAAAAATGTTCATATTTTTTATGTGAGTACTGCACACGAGTTCCGACTGATTCCAACTGTCTGGAACCAGTGATATCGACCTACTACGGCATCAATTGGGGTATATAAGAAACCGGTAAACATTTTGATTAGCCATAAATTGCTTTTGGAACCGTGCAAATTCAGGGAACTTTTCCTATGCCCAACTCTTTTAGTATAAAATTGGTACAGACCACACTTCTACGGATTCTAAGTTTAGCGCTGTACACTACGGCCTTACTAAAAAATGTCTTGAAAATTTTATTCAATTGATAAACCACTGGGTATGTAAAAACCTTACTAATTAAAAACTGACAAAAAATTGTTCTTAGAAAGATATATACATTTGTTTATACAGCCAAGGGGGTAGTTTATCTGTTGTATATACTTGTTTTTAGTTAATAATTTGTCAATGAATTTCGGAATTTATTGAACGCATTTTAAATGTCCTATATATTAATGATTTTTAAAGATGTAAAAACAAATAACATTTTACAAACTACATAAAATTACCTTTAAGATTTAAAAAAAAAATAAACTTTAATGTTTCTAAAATACGGTATTTTAAGCTTCAAATATGAAAAATGTTGAAAAAAAGCTTACCCTAAGAATTTTCTATTAAAAGGCAGAAAAATTTGGGAAAATTTAGACAAAAAAGTCCATTTATTTAAAGAGTTTGCAACAAAACAATCACTCTATTCTTTATCTCGTTCATAATTTTTTTTTTTAATATGTAATAATAATTTCTCTGACTTGTTGGATTCATTTTTGCACAATTTAAACATTGATTTCCCGTATTTCTATTTATTATTCAAGGCATTTATATTGTTAAATAACATAACATTTTAATGGAAGTTTTATTAAACACGCCGAAAAAGCCAATTAAAAAATAATTTATTTCAGAAATAACTTTAAATATCTTTAACTGTTAACAAAACTAAATTAACAACAAGACATTCTAAGGATCAAAACTGACGAAAAATCATTATATAAATCGCAAGTAAAACATCGCATGTCAAAACGAAACCTAACCTAACCTATCTTTAACTGTTAACAAAACTAAAATATTAACATCAAGACATTCTAACGATCAAAGTTGATGAAAAATAATTATATCAATCGCACGTACCATCAAAAAAACATCACAGACATGTCAAAACCGTAATTTCGACATTTTTTAAAATTAGTAATGTTCCAAAAAATAAAATGTAGTACAGTCTTTAAACAATGTGTAACAAAAACACCGCCTAAAGGTAGTGAAGTGTTTTTTATAATAAGTAATGCTGCTATTATTTTACCATTTATTCAGTACACATTGCTTGCAAACGAAAAAAAATTTAACTACAGTTTTCTGGATATTTTTTTGCTACGCATTTATTTGTTTATTGTTTCTTAACATGGTAGGTATTTGTTTACCTCACAAGCACAAGTCTGAATTGGGGTTAATAATTTTATAAAGAAATAAAAATATCACAAAGTAATGGTATAGAAAGAACAAAATTATTACATTAATGTTTCTTACAGATAAAATATATACCTACTAAAGCTGAAGGAAATTAATGCATTATAATGTAAACATATTGGGTGATCATGTGGATGATAACTTCATGACAATACCCAACCTCCAAATATTGTTAACGTTTTTTTTATGTTTTGTTAATTGATGTCAATACATTTAATATTTATAATTAAAATCAAAACGCCAGCCCTATTTAGTATAATCGAGCGGAAAATATCTATTTGACAATCGTTTTCGATTCAAATAGAGTCATCAGAAATAAATAGTAGTGTTTAGGAAAGATTTCATTCACGATTTACTTGGATAAAGTAAAGTAAAACGACAGCGAACGAACTGTTTGTAGTAGTTATAGTATTCTATTGTTTAATGTCGTTTTATGCAGGTACCACCCTACTTACATTGTATCGATTTCATCACATCGTCGTGCCCTTGGAACAACTAGCTTTTATCTGCTATATATACATATAAGTACATTGACCTCTTATTTTTTATGGGGATGCTGTGTGGAGGGTCTTGCACTGCAGTGTGGAAAATTTACCTGGCTATTTAGATCTAGTCACCATACACGGCAAAAGTCATTTCAATTAACTTTACAAATGGTTTTAGGCGTGTTTGTTGACAGTATCTGAATAGCATTTTTTCACGTCAGCGGAATTGTCCACATCTCCTTCCCCTCCCCACTATCTTCAGCCTCACAACATATCAAAATTGGGAATGCCATAGTTTCACTGGCTCCAGTCGGTTGGGAGCAGTTGGGACCCTTGTATTATAGTAAAAGTCATAAAAAATAAAAATAATAATAGATATAACAAAAGATATATAGATACTTATAAGTCTGATTACTTGAAATGGCTTTAGCCGTGTATGGTGACTTGGTTTTAAAAACCAGATAAATTGCGGTGCAAGGCGATGGGTCGAGAGAGTCCGGCTAGAGAGGTCCTGATTATGTCTGCTTCAAGCAATCTCTCCCAATCCGGACCGCCACGCAGTAAGTGAGGAAAAGCATTCGCACCAAGACCTGGACAAACATTACTCCAAGAACCCGGGCAACCCTTATAATTCACCAAACGTAGCGAACCACTTGGGATGACCTATGGCAGTGGTATTGGTTATCTAATCAATGATTCCCGGGGCGACGGTTAACATATCCGCCTCCTAAATCTTAAGTAGATGTACTGATATAAGTATGTCGTATTTTGCTATTCATCAGTATTCATTCAGAATTGAAATGTTACTTGAAATGGCTTTAGGCATGTTTGGTGACTATATCTGAATAGTATTTTATCAGCAGAATTTTTACACCGCCTTCCCCTCACAACTATCTTCAGCCTCACAACATATCAAAATTGGTAATGCCATAGTCTCACTGGCTCCACACGGTCGGGAGCAGTTGGGACTCTTGTATTATAGTGTGTTGTAGTAAAAAATATAAGAATAAAAATATTAAAAAAGTTATATCATATGATTGGTTTAAATTTTTACGCTGTTGTACGGTGTATGTATGTAGGTTTAGTCTGATTACTTGCCGTGTTTGGTGACTAGATCTGAATAGCTAGGTACGTTTTCCACATCTCCTTCCCCTCCCCACTACCTTCAGCATCACACCATACCAAAACTGGCTCGAGACGGTTGGGAGCAGTTGGGACTCTAGTGTTATTTTCAGATAAACATTTTGTTATTGACGCATGCTTCTTCGGAGAGTCGAAATTATTGTTAGTAAAAATATTTTTAAAGGGGATTTTCATCCAAGATGCCTTCAGATATAAGTATATTGACTTTGGTTGTACGGCCGTATATCCTCTTTGCACAGTTACTTGAAAAAAAATCTTCTAAAGCATCAGGCCGGACCAATTGTCGCTGGACCAACTGTCCGCCCTAAGAGTATGGATGGATATTAGTTCCATGTGTCCGCCGGACCAACTGTCGGCAGGATGAACTGTCGGCCGGATGAACTGTCGCCGGACCAACTGTCGCCGGACCAACTGTCGCCGGACCAATTGTCGCGGGACCAACTGTCCGCCCTAAGAGTATGGATGGATATTAGTTCCATGTGTCCGCCGGACCAACTGTCGGCAGGATGAACTGTCGGCCGGATGAACTGTCGCCGGACCAACTGTCGCCGGACCAACTGTCATGGAACCTACTTTTATTATCCAAGTACTGTGAAGCAGCCGGCCCACGATGAAGTAATAACGGAACTTGATAAGAACTTCATTGTTTCTATCAACCTTACATTATAATAATATGTGACACTTCCCCTAATTTGATGATTCCGCAGTTTTACTGGCAAACTTTAGTGTGATCTCACCCAAAAAAAAGCCATGAGTCTCTAAAAAAGTATGGTTTAATAGTAATTTACAAGCCGAATAGCTCGAAAGTAATTTACAAGCCGAGAACGAAAGAAAAACTGATCTATTATTAATTTACATCTGATTTATTATGGAATAATAGCTAATCGAAACTCCAAGGAAACTTGTTAAAATACCGCTTAACTTACTATTTATTATACCTGTATTTAATTATAAGAAGAAAAAAAACTATTGCAATTTTTAATTTGAATCAAAACACTCCCAATTATTTTCTAATGTAGTAGATTGTAGTATTTCTTCAGACCACCGTACAGCATTAAGTGTTAAAATAATTGATACTAGTGTGTGTGTTTTATTACCGTGTTATTATTTTAGAGTAATTGGCAGGATTGGCTGGCCGGAGCTGTTTCCCGGCTCTGTCCGATCAGAACTGTGGTACCCCCAACACCTGTTGGAAGCTGCGGTCCACTGACGGGATAAATCACGGCAGGAGATGCAAATTAAATACCCGGAAGATATATGGCCTGAGATGCAGGCCGTTTTTTGTAATCGATCGTATAATTGGTTTAAACGATGCTCTCGATTTTATTGGTCATTTCTGGAGATTAATTCTTATAAAAAAATAGAACATAACTGTATACTGTATACCTACGAAGTAACGTTTTTAAAATATTTTTTATATTTTTACAATCGGGCTTCGCATGGGATTTGAATTACAAAATACATACCAAACATTATCGAAGTATTCAGTGGAATCAAACAATATTATTACATCCCGTTTAAATTTTTTTAATATATCTTTTTAAATTTCACTTTTGTTTGTTTTTTTTTTATATATGAATACCTCACAAGGGTCCCAGCTGCTTCGGTCTGGAGCCAGTGAGACTATGGAATCCCTAATTGGGGTGTGTTGTGAGGCTAGAGGTAGTGAGAACGGGAAGGAGATTATTCAGATCTGCTCACCAAACACGGCTAAAGCCATTTCAAGCAACTTTTCAATACTGAATTGCGGTCTTACACCAGGGCGACACTGAGAGTATCTTCCACACTGGAATGTGCCGCAAATAAACTATATATTATTATTTTAATTGAATTAATTGTGAAATAACACAAATTAAACAAATAAAATTTATTTGCCAAGCCAGGATTCGATCCCGCGACCTTCGGATTGCGAGTCAAGTGCCATGCGAGGTATGCCCAATCCCATTGACATACCTCTTAACCACGCCGTTTGTTTAAATGACTGAAATGAAATCTTGGATGTGGAAATTAACACACTTCCCGACGTCCGATCGAGCTGAAAATCGGCTGATAGACTCGTTGTCGATAACCATGCATTTATCAACTTTTGGGAGCAATCACGCATAAACACGCTGACATACACGCATGTTTCTGAAATTCATACAAATTAAAGACTTACCAACTCGCGATCTGGCCCGGTTGGTAGCGCGTTTGATTTAGATCTCTAATCTTTGTGTGGTGCTTCATAGCCTCCCCACTACCGCATGTGTCACACGTGTTTTTGCTTTATTTATTTTTAACCATCTGCTATTTAAAAACTGGTTTCTGATTTATCTTTCCCTTTGCTTTATACATTATGAACAATGAAATTCACCTTCATGTCTACCCAATATTATGTTCTTTTTTTTAAATTTTGAAGTGACAGTTAACAGTTCAACTTTGCCTAGGAATCAGATAAGTGGTTTAATATGTCGTAGGCCGATCGTAAAATCAGGTAGATTATGAAGCGCCTAGCCACATCGTGAAGTACCTGGCGACAGGTCGTGAAGCGCCTGAGGCGTATCAAGATCTGCCTGATTTAACGATCGGCCTACGATATATACAAAGCGATTTGTTTTCAATTAATTTTATTTTTATTTTTGTTAACAAAATAATATTATGCTCTTTGTCGTACAGTAAATTACGTTAAATGTGAATCTGTCTAGTATCTACTTCTTCTAAATTCTATCTTCTATATAAATAAAAATTAATCGCCGAAATGTATATACACGCATAACTTCCGAACGACTGCAACAAATTGGATTTTTTTGTGTTCGTTATTGTCAGTACAAAGTTTGTATAAAACTACTGTTGAGCTCTGGCATTATGAAATTTATATAAACAAATTGCAATAGGTGGAACGCGAGCTGTTTGAAAAATGAATGTACAGGGACTGAATGTATGGAATGCGGGAGGGGGGTGGGGGAAGGGGAACTCGGGTAGGGGGTTCGCGTGAGGGAGGTAGAGGGGAAACCGGAGGGGGGAGGGGAACCTGGGAGGGGGGAAGGGTATCTGGGAGGGGGAAGGTAACTCGGGAGGGGGTTAGCGGGGCGGGGGAAGGGAGGGGGGAGTGGAGGGGGGAGAGGAAAGGTGGAGGAGGCGGAAGGGGAACGCGAGAGGGTAAGGGGACGCGGGAGAGGAAGGGGAGGCGGAAGAGGAACGGGATGAATGGGAAAGGACACGCAGGGAGAAACAATTTAGCTATTAAATGGCATAGCAACGCATGCCGGGAATCAGCTAGTATCTTATAAAAGCCCAACAGGGCGATTGTAATAATTAAATAAATAAATAAAATAGAAAAATTAATAGCATGATAACAAAAAATGTAATAATATATGTATGGATTCTCCGGCAAAGTTCAACTATTATTTGCATATCCGTCTGTGAGGTTATGAGAATTCACGATGTATGGTCCTCTAGACCTAGACTCTAGACGGGAGAGGTCGTGCACCCGAAACTAAATAACATCTATCAATCATATTGCGTATTTAAATTACTGCATATTTAATGATATTTATTAATAGCGCTTGTCACGAAATCAATAAAAAGGCTAATTTAAAAAATGGGCATACAGAACCCACTAATTTACCATCAATCGAGTCGTGTTTTTCACTGGCACGGTTACTGATGAAAAAACTTAGAGAATATGAGGTTATGTTAATGGTAGATACTTTCAGCATCGCCCTGGTGAAATACCAATATTCAGTAGGTCGGGATTTTTTTACAATATTCATTCCGACAGCATAGAAAATATTCAACATAAATTCCCGAGTTATATAAAAAACAATAAATTGCACAATCCTGTACAAAATATTGATTATAATTTCCTACCAGATAAAATTTCCCCGTTAAAACTTTCAGAAAGAAGAATAAATACAGATTTAATACTTTTACATAAAATACTGCATTACAAAATTGAATGTCCTGAATTGCTTCAATTAATCAACATCCGCATACCTAAAAGATCTTGCCGACCTTTACTACTTTTTTACTTTAACAACACCAGGACACTGTCTTACCAAAATTCCCCGATTCCGAGACTTCACAGTCTCGGAAATAAATATTCTGATCTGGGAGATATATTTCTCCTTAAAAATAACCACATATGTCGGATCTGCCCTGAAGATGGACACTGCAACGCTGTCCGAAACGTTGGCTAAAGAAGGAGGTAGCGCAACACGGCATAAAACCCCAAAAACAAATAACGAAAAAAAGCATTAACAGTGTCTATTCTTGACTTATTCCAATTCTTTTATGCATATAACTAAACACAAGTAGACGTGTATAATTTCTGCAATTTTTGTATACATTTATTGAATATCTATTTATGTGTGACTTCTTATCATTTTTACCAATGTATTTTATTTTATTATATGCTTTTGTTGTTACATGTTTTTTATTGTATTATATTTTCTTTATTGTTTTAGCTTCGAAGTATTTATAATAACTGTGTACCTAACTTATAAACTAGAGTGTAATACACAAATAACTTTCGATACGTTGGCGTTGTTTAAGACATCTTTTGCCGTACCGGCTCCGGGCAGTTGGGACTCTCATGCTTCTACCTACTTAAGACCCAACTATCCTGTATTAGTCCGGTCAAGATAGCCCGAAAAATAGGGGTACCCTAGCATAAAGAAGCTGAAAATTTACATGTACGTTAGGGATAGGTACCATTGTAATGAAATTGTGAAAAGTCCCAATCGATTCCATGTACATATGCACAAAAATTTATTCAAGTTTTTTGGATTTTTTAGTGAAACGGTTAGTTTTATGATAAAAAATAGCTCTTACAAAAATTGTAGAACATCTAATTATCTACAAAAATGGTCCTCACACTTTTTTCCCTAAGATTAATTATTTCTGAGAAAATGCGATTCTAAAATTTAATAAAGTTGTATTCCCCATAACATGCATGACTACGCTGCCTTTGTAAAACTATAAGTCTAATACATTAATATTTAGTACCTAAGTCAAATACGTCCCTCAACCCTCAACAGCCTGTATAATGTATAATATTGTGTTCATATTAAGTTAAATAAATAAATAGATCGATAGAACACCCACCATATCACCCTCTTTTCATAATTAACTTCCGTCTCTTGAGAATGTACAAAATGCAAAATCTCAGCAACATTTTATTTTATTTTATAAGAACTACAAACATTCCCGGGATACGAATAACCTGACAATATTTGAAAATCTCCTACCACCACAGTAAGCGGAAAATATTGCTTGTGCATTGAAGGAGGACTTAGACAACCGCGGAATTGAACAAGCGACGCCCGGGTGGGACTCAAACGCGATGCCGAAGGATTCATCGTTCACAGCTAGGTACCTAAGGCAACTTTAAATTCAAATTACTCGTATAACTAAAGATATTCAAATACAAGAGATATGCTATGGTGTCTGCCCGACTGTCGACGGATTACTTCCTAATGGGAATAGTTTGATTTTGTGAAGGTGTGCAATAGTACCTACTGGTTAACAATATCTGCGACATCAGGAAGCACAGTCCCACCCAGTAAAAACTGCCGATAGCACATCTCTTATATTTCAATATCTTAGCGTAGGTACAACTGAAAACTATAACGGATTCTGTCATCTTCTTGCTGCAGCCATCAGTTGTATAATCCAAATATTCGATGTTTGGATTATGGTAGAATTGGTGGAGTCCAAACAGACAACACCGTCCAGTTCACACCGTCCGCGTTGCGGCCAACAATGATAATTACTCATTCATAAACCCAGCGTTGCCCGGATAAACCTAAACGCAATTACAATGATTACAGACGTGAACCTCGCACGGTCGTGCCATACATCAAACTTATCGATAAAAAAGCAGCACTGTAATTCAGTAATTGATTCTCGAGCTAAATAGCGCCACTAAAATTGGCACCATCGGACGTCTGTGATGGACGACCGATTTGTATTAATCGTACAGCCGTAATTCCCGTGTGGGGCGGGCATAAGTTCAAAGTTTACAAGGAAATTACTGGGCTAGTTTTTGTGATGGATTCGACTTTTAATTGTGGCTTTTTCAATATTTTTACTTGTGGTATTTTAATTGCTCGTTATATGTAGCATCAGATAACCATGGTTGAACATTGTGATTGTAGGATTGTTTGAAGCATAAATAATAAAATGTTACTTGAGCACCAACTTGAGCCGTGAAACTGTTTGGTTCCTTGTCGTTAGTTTGATTAATTTCATTTTAAAAAAACGACGGCAACTCCACTGAAGATTTTTTATAACTTGAAACCTCACCGACTTAACTTAAATTTGATCAATTGACCGAAATGAATGATCAAGTGGACAAAATTATTGTCGAAATGTTTAAGATGAAAGTCCAAATGAACAAAATTAAAGTCCAAATTTATTTATTTAGGTAGGTACTTATTTATTTCTATTCTTATAGATACACTTTACAAATTATAACATTAGCTAACATAGATAATAAGTTTAGTAGGTAATAAGAAAAAAAAGTTAATGATCCGTAACTGTATGTAAATAGGTTAGTAGTAGTATTTTGTGAACATTGTGCTATTCTGTCAACATTAAGTAGAAACACCGTATCCTCCTTGACATTGTCGAGAAGGGCACTGTGGGTCGACCCGTGGCGGCAGTATCGTATCGATAAATTAAAGATTAGATGCAGTAGGATCTAGGTATGTACAGTTGTTAGCATCTAAATTATGTGTAAGATAAATAATTTTCTTGATAAATAAGTAGGTGTATTTTTCTATGGACCACACGCCACTGGTATAAATAATATTGTGGTAATATTTTCTGTCCCGAAACAAACTTTTATTCATTATTTTTTTTTATGTTTGGGTTGGGTTATGTTTGGTTAGGTGTTATAATGTTTTAAGTAAATTGAATACCTTGTTGTTTGATCCATTCTTTGATGTGTTTTTTGTGAAGAATTGCAGATTTGACGGCATGCGTAGTCCAGCGGTAAGGGTCTTGACTCGCACACCGAAGGTCGCTGAATCGAATCCCGGCGTGGCAAATAAACTTTATTTTATTAATTTGTGTTATTTGACAATTTATTAATTAAAAATAATATATAGTTTATACCCATATGATAAGAACATAAACTAGATATACCTTCCGTACAAATTTGAATGCATGCAATTAATGTGCCACTGATTTATGCCTACAATATACGACATCTTTTTTCAGTCCGATTCCAATTAGAGGTCAAAGTCCACAGTTTTCGCTTTACGCGATCGCTATTTTATCTCTATTTTCATATCTAAGATATCAGTTAACATCACAGTAAACAGCATGGTTCATGTGTTGTTTCCAGTGATGACAATTGAAATCGTAGATATGAAAATAGAGATGAAAATAGCGATTGTGTAAAGCGAAAAATGTTGGATTTGGCCAATGCTTTTGTCTCTAATAGGCCACTTGCATCACATTTAAAAAAAAAATTCCCGGTTTAGGCAATTATTCTAAGACATTTCGTTTTTTTTTTTAAATCGTATTTTTGAAACCCTGGCGATTTTTTGAAAAATTCAATCCGAAAAATCAAACCATTTTTTTATAAACCGAAAAGACAGGACATAATTTTATGGGTGCGAAAAAACGATAATTACATAGCCGAAAATCATTTAAAAAAAGAACGTTTTCCACACGTATGGCAATAATTTGTACGGGGTTCTCTTCGTAACATCTGTCAAAACACAGCCATCTTTATAAAATCGTCAAACAAAAGGATAAGTTCGCATAGGACAGGTATGGCGAACCCAGGGCACGCGTGCCCGAGGTGGCACGTTTGATAATTTGGATGGCACACGAACGATTTCCAAGTTCCATTTTTTTTAAATATTTTAAATTTTAAAAAAAAAATGAGTAAATAATCCGTGAATTATTAATTTATTGCGTTTCATTAATTAATAAATGATTCTCAAGATTAACGACAATCGTTTGTTATTTTATCATGGAACCTTATGATTTAACTATGATTCTTGTAACAAAATTGATGAATTTGATATCTGTACGCGGATTAAACAAACGAAAAATTTTAGAATTATTAAATGAGGTGTACTCAGTATATAATGGTTTACTTGTGTTCTATTTACTATTCTTCAAAGATTCCTCGAATGTTAGAGGTTAGGTTTTTTTTTTAAATGAGAATCTCAATGAAAAATTTAAGGAGTTAGGTACTAGACGTCGAATGGCTTACAAAATAATATTTTTAACTGATTTGTGCTTACATTTAATTTAAATTAATTAAATATTATGCTGCAAGGTGTAAACAAAACAAGTTTTGTTATGTTTGATTTAATCAAAGCATTTCAAGCATTACAAATTTTTGATCTTGACGTTGTATCTAACACCTTCAAATATTTCCCAAATACAAAAAAAAAACTTTTTGCAGAAGAAAAGCCAAATCAAATCAAATTAGCACAAGAATTTTCTGTAGTTATTCGATCGATAAAATCAACAAGTTTTCTTCAAGATTCAAACAATTCAGGAAATTTGAAAAGTTATTAATTATTAAAATTTATTTAATATCCAGACACTCTATCAGCAGATGACCTCAATTTGGAGATTTTCGAGTGGCTAACTCTATAAAACTTTGAAATAATGCAATTTATCGAATTCCAATCGAGTTCAATATGGAAAAAAATAAATTGTTGATTTATGAAATGATTTGGAAATAATTGAAAGCGATCGAATAACGAACATAAATAATAAAAATTCAGAAGAAGAAATAACGAGAACTTGGAAAGTCATTCATTTTTTTATTTTATCTATTTTATAATTTTTTGTCTGCTTGGGTACGCCACACAATCGAGAAATAATATTTGAGGATTTTTGGCACGCGGACCCAAAAAGGTTCGCCACCCTGGCATAGGACAAACAATAACGTAAATCTAGTGAACGTTAAACGCGAATTCAAAAATTCGCCGGAAATCAAAGTGTTGCCATATAAAAAAAAAATTAACCAATGTGGAATTTTACAAAATTAAGGGAACATAATCGGAGACGGGACATTTTCATGTAGTGACGTCACGAGCTCAAATAATGGATTATTTAAAAATTAAAAAAAAACTATACATTTCTAAAAAAATTTACTAACGTTTTCGTAATCTTAGTAAAAAAATCTATCCACAAGATTTTTTCTAAGTCGTTATAAAATCTATGCAAGTGGCCTATAATCAGGCTGAAAAAAGATGTCGTGTATTGTAGGCATTACTGTATTTTGATTCTAGGGGCGACTTGCACCAACTATCGCTAATTTAACTAAACGAATTTTAACTACTTAAATACATTTAACTAAACGTGTTTAGTTTTGTATTGCACCATGCAGTTCGAGCGGGTGTCTGGTACATATATATACCAAACCAACCTTTGGTATTAACGCGTCGGTAAAACAGTTACCACCATTAGCGCGTCGGTGAAACAGTTACGACGTCAGTATTACCAACCGTACGAGGTTCCTCGTACAAATACGAGATTTGTGGCCTTCCGTACGAGGTACGAGGACACTATCAACCTCGTACAATTATGTACGAGATTTTGATAATACCTATGGTTATACGAACATTTTGCATCACTATTATATGATAGTAAAAACAGATATAAGAAACCGGCTAACTGTGGAAATAGTGAACGGCACACTTCTAGCTGCAGAAAGCGCAAAAGGGTTCAACTCGTACTGGAAACTGCGTCAATTTTGAACCCACAAAAGAAATGTATAGCCTTATGACAACAGACAAAATATACGACAGAAAAAACGATGACAGTGAGGATGTTCCTGACATTATATTTGAAGATGAGATGTAAATTATGTTACCTTGATTTACATTTAATTTTTTGTGATTTCACTTGAGTAATAATAAAGATTTTTTTAAATACAACACAAAGTTATGTTTTATTTAGTAGGAAACTTGCAATAGTTTATATAATTGAGTAAAAAGTCCTAAATCCAGTAGTTGTAATAAATGTACGAGGTTTGAATGCCAAAGTACGAGATTTTTAGCTGCATCCGTACGAGGGATTTTTTTTTACGCATGGCAACCCTGTACGACGTTTAACGTTTCATTTTACGGGCGATTGTCAAAATATTTTGAGGTTGTGTCATTGTGTTGTGGGCTATGGTGTGGTTGCCTAGTGTTTTGATTTATTTTGATGCAGAAAATGAGTGCCCAAACAAGCAAATCCCGAGCGAGAGGTCCCAACTTTTCGAAAGAAGAACAATTATTGTTTTTAAAAGCAATAGAGTCGTACACTCACATTATAGAAAACAAGAATGATGGGATCAAAACTATTGTGAAGCAAGAGACTTGGGCGAAAATTACGGAAATTTTCAATGCAAAAAATAAAAATGTTCATAGAACTACGGAAAATCTAATAAGCTGCTACCGAAATATGAAGAATAAAATCAAAAAGCAACATTCAGAAGCAAAAATGGTCTTGCCAGGTTAGTACCTATTATCTAGATCGTAGATTCTCAACCTTTTTTTGCCCACCGCTAACTTTGAGAATATTTTGTTTTCTAGCGCCCCCCAACTGCCCCATCCTATCCCATTACGCATCCTCCGTTGCAGGGGATATAGAATGGGGGAGGGATGGGACGGGTTTCTCTGGGTTTATTACCGCCCCCCTGAAAGCCTGAAACGCCCCCCAATGTTCTCTTGGCCTTTTACCGCCCCCCCTATCGCCCACGTTGAGAACCTATGATCTAGATCAGTGTTTTTTAACCCTATTGAAAGAATCGCCCCCTTTACCACAGAAAAATTAATTATCTAGCCTGTGGAGCTTATTATCTATATTGACACAATGCCCACTCGAACTTTTGCAGCGCCCCCTAAATGCGAAAAATTTAAAAACGCCCCCCCAGACCTTCAAAACGCCCACAGGGGGGTGCTGGCGCCCCCGTTAAGAATCACTGATCTAGATCTAGATCACACATCGGCAACCGCCGGCCCGCGGGCCGGATCCGGCCCGCTGAGCTATTTTGTCCGGCCATGAGGTTTGTCGACTTCCAAAACAAAGACTCAACATTCACTATATTTGCTCGTCCGACGGATGCTGATGTAAATAATGTGCCAGCAAATTTACAAATGGAACTTATTGAGCTTCGGGGAAATTTAGTGTTAAAATCACAATTTAACAACATTGCTTTGACGGATTTTTATAAATTTTGACTCTTTGGCAGCACATGTAAGTGTGAACAGTTTTTTTCGAGGATGAAACACACCAGATCAAAAATTTGAACGAGGATAACAGATGAAAATCTCGAAAATTCTATGCGATTATCCTTATGCAATATCAACACCAATATTCTCGTAATTCAAGTACCTGCAAGGTCGATCTTCTTACTGAATTTAGTAATCAGTATATAATAAGAATCAATTATATATAAGAAGTAGCAACGTGTTTTATTTAATTTAATATTATTTTATTATATTTAATAATTTGGTCCGGCCCTTGACTCAGAGACAGAATGATAATTTGGCCCCAGACCTGGAAAAGGTTGCCCATGCCTGATCTAGATCAATGATACTCAACCTTTTTTCTCTTCGGGCCACATACATATATTTATAAAGTTATGTGGGCAGTTACACTACAGGTATGATGAAAAAAAATCGTAATAGCTCCTCCACACTTCTAATGCCGGTCCGCTCTCGTACATTTCGCAGCCAAGACATTTTTCTCCTACCAGGCCCTCGGCTACCCTCTATCTTGCCTTTCAATATTAAATGAAGCAAGTGATATTCTCCCCTCGAAGTATATGACCCAGATATGAAATTTTTATTAATGTAAGCAGTTCTCCATTTGCTCTAGCCCGCCTGAGAATTTCTGTGTTGGTGATCATGTCGGTCCCTGGGACCTTAAGCTTTCTCCGGTGAAGCCACATTTCAAAGGCCTCTATCCTGTTCATGGTATTTACTTTCAAGATCCATGTTTCACATGCATACGGCAAGACCGACCACACATAACATTTTAGAATTCTCTGTCTTAGTTTTGAACTGATATTGTCATTGCAGAAGAGGGATTTCATTTTACTGAACGCGTTTCTTGCCAATGACGTTATATATTATAAATAGACTCGCCATAGTCTCACATACTCACAAATATAATGTGGAAAGCAAGCAACACTCTTTTGTTTTCAGCGGTTTTCAGTATAATTTCTAAATTCAAAAGTTTATTTCTGTGTGATAAAGATAGACAATCATAGAATGGGTGTGTATGAATGTCATAGATATATGGTCGGGCGGCTTATTAATTTCTTCGACGAATACTGATTTCACATCACGGGTGTGACTGAGATAACAAGATACTCTCACTCGGTTACACTATGCGCAGGGAAGGGTAAGGCCTAAGCTACACGAGTGATTCTCCCGCCGCGGAGACCGCCACTTCAAACTACACGGGCGGTTTCCCGCGATTGCATCATTTTGTGCGAGAGATAGTTGTTATTTGCTTGTGCGCGTAAAGGAATGGGCGGTTTTCCGCGGTGGTAGAACCGCTCGTGTAGCTTAGGCGTAAAGGCGGGTAAAACGATACGCACGGGATTCATTTTGGCATTTTGCAATACAATTTACTTAGGTACTGGTAAGTGCTGGTAAGACACGACCTTACTCGACGCGTAGCAGTTTAGTACTAAAGTACTAGAAATAGAGACCGGTACAATTGTCTTGTATTTGTCTTCCCACATTGAAATTTCTACCCCGCGTCCAGTATTAATGTCATTGTTTCTTGCTGCTTCAATTCTGCACCTAACCCTACATCTGGGTCAAGAGTCTCTGTGTGAATACTGCCGAGGTATCTAAATCTTTCCACCTTTTCGACATTACAACCATTTAACTGTATCATTGATCCAGAGTGATCTAGTCGTCCAAATGTCATCCATTTAGTTTTATTAACGTTGATTGTTAGGCCCAGTTGCTTACCAGCATTATTAACAAGATTTAATAGGTCTTGGAGGTCATTGTTACGGTCAGCTAGTAATACAGTATCATCTGCGTATCTTATGTTATTAATGACAACTCCCTTGATCTTCAGACCCTTTTCGGTATTACTTAGGGCTCTTTTAAAGACGTAGTTGGAATAGAGATTAAATAATAGTGGCGACAGGATACAGCCTTGTGCTCCACGCTGAATGGCGATTGCATTAGATCTCTCATTCCCATGTCTTATTTCTGCGGTTTGGAACCAATACAGGTTTTTAATGAAATTCTGGTCTTTGGTGTCAACGTTACAATCAGCAAGAATTTTCATTAGGTCAGCATGTTTTACCCTGTCAAATTCCTTTCTTAGTCAATAAAACAGGCAAAGTCTTCCTTTCTTTAGTCACAACACTTTTGCAATAGTACGTCGACAGACAATAATGCTTCACGCGCCCCAAACGCGTTTCTGAAGCCAAACTGAGTGTCATCCAAGTCCTCCTTGCACTTATTGCGTATCCTGGCATGTATTATTTTAAGGAATAATTTAAGAATATGACTCATCAGGCTTATTAATTGATAGTCACTGCACTTCTTAGGGTATTGTTTTTTAGGCAATGTCACGAAGGTGGATTTTAGCCAATCTTGGGGTATATTCCCTGTGTCATATATAGAGTTAAATAACCTCAACAGGTAGTCAACATTTTCATTATCAAAGAGCTTCAACACCTCAACTGGAATATCGTGTGGTCCGCACGCTTTTCTATTGTCTGAAGTCTTTATCGCATGAAGAATTTCTGATTTTAAAATCGATGGTCCATGCATTGATCGTTAGGAATATTAACAATTTAACAATATTAACAAATTTTATTTGATTAATTTGTATTATTTCACAATTTCTTCATTTAAAATAATATATAGTGTATTTGCGGCACGTTCCAGAGTGGAAGATACTATCAGTATCGCCCTGGTGTAAGACCACCATTCAGAATTGAAACGTTGCTTGAAAATGGCTTTAGCCGTGTTTGGTGACTAGATCTGAATAGCCAGGTACTTCCCAACCTTCCTCTTCCCCACCTCCTTCCCCTCCCCATTACCTTCAGCCTCCTCACAACATACCCCAATTGGGGATGCCATAGTCTCACTGGCTCCAGACGGGAGCAGTTGAGATTCTTGTGCGGTATTCACTAAAAAAAAAAAAAAAAACATGATGGAGTATTCTTCTAGAAGTGCCTGTCATTTCCTAAATTTTTTGTGAAGTTTGAATGAATTGTGATTATGACAGTACGACTCTAGTTCTTCACACTGTAACTTCATCCATTCTTCTTTGACTTTTTTAATTTCACGTCTAATCGTTCGTTGTAAGTTTTTATATTGTGTCTCATCATGTTTGTGTTTACGTCTCTCATCCATTAAGTTCAAAATGTAGTCAGTCATCCAATTCTTTTTTTCTAATTTGCTTATCAGCTTTCAAATTTGTATCACAGGTTTCACATATAACTGACATAAGGTTATCCCATTGTGTTTGTATTTCTATCGATGGATCACAAGGGAGTAGCCTATTAATATCGTTCAAAGTCTGAGATACCCTATTTCTGACCACTTCTTCGTGGTTTCGAGATATCCATTTTTATTTTGTTTTTGAGCTTTTTTGTCATTAATATAATTAATAATTATTTTGTAATTAATGTAATAATGTAATTAATATATATGAATTCTTTCAGGCGATGGTCCCCCTCCTGATGATCGAGATCCATTAGATCAATTAAAAGAATTAATTGAACCCCATGTGGATGGCCTTTACACTGTGTATGATAGTGTTACTCTGTTAATGCATCAAGAAAGTATTCCTGAGAAAGACAGAATTATGCCCATTGAAAATAACTTAGGTACTTTAAGCAATTTTACTTTTGAATTGTAATTATAATTAATTTGTGATGAACGTTTAAATAAATAATATTATTATCTTTTGGTTGTAGTAGTAGCAGCGGAAGAAGAAAATGAGGTTATCACAGGAGAAAAAAGGACCGAAGGCACTTGTAAGTGAATTACTAACGTCATACACAACGAATATTAATAATTAAATAAATAAATACTCGCAACTTGTATAAAACTCGGCTAACTTATCCTGTATGTAGCCATTATTCATAGGTTGAAGTGCCGAATAGTAAACTCAAGACTTTTTATATAAATAAATCCTGTATGATTAATATAAATGTACGTTGCCGTATGAATAATCTGTGAGGAGGATGGTGAAATACCCCTTCATATTTTTACTATCTGATTATGTCAATCTTATATATTTGGTATTCAATATTTGGAGGCGTATTGGACAAATTTGATATTCACCAAGACACACCAAAAAGATTTGGTGGATCAATGCCAGTACTCGAGTGGGCGCGTCTTTCTGTAAAAATTTTGCCGCTCGTTTTCGTGGACAATTTTAGTAGGAATACTGCAATTTAATTCATTTATTTTCTCAGGATTTAAGTAAAACACAAATAAGGAATGACAAATCAACATATTTATTGAACTCTGTGGAACTTGGTTTACAATCGACTTTAGAAAATTTAACATTTTAATTTACTTTTTTAAGTTATCCTACATTATCTTTCTATAATATTTATAAAAATGGAAAAAAATTAACAAAATTAAATATTTTCTAAATCAGAAAGGGTTGCGAACGATAGTGGGGCCAGCTACCAAAAAGCTCAAAGTTTTCGCGCAATAGATTTAAGAATTATCAATGTTTTTTTGCAGAGGGCGGTAAAATGCTCATAGCGCGCCCACTCTAGGATTAATAGAACTGAGATATTGTAAAAAAAGGTCATCTGCCCTGATTTGCAATGGTACCTACTTATAAAAATCCCCTATAATTTGGTTGGTTCCTAACTATAATATCTGTTAGTGAATAAATAAAAATGTTTATTCCGGACAAATAAAAGATCCATTTTTGTTAGTATACTTATGTATACGCTGTCGGCCATCACCTTCAGATTGCTGTTCCTACATCCTCACCCACCGCAGAGTGGTGATACCGCTTTCTTGTATGAGATAGCACAAAAATCTTAATTTATGTACTCCACTAGCTGGAGCACCTGGCTTCGCTCAGGGAGTTGATATGAGATTGAACTGACATTCGAACCATTGATGGATCTTGCTTTATATACCCCTACCAATGGGTAGCCCCACCCATACAAAAAGGTTTTGAATTGTCCACAATATTCCAGAACATTACACAACATTCGAGAGTGTTCTGAAATTTTCCACAATGATTTGTGATGTTTCCTAACATTCCACAATATTCCGGGATGTTCTGTTCTGTTGTGGAATGATCTCGAATACTCTTGAAAGTGTTCTTCATGGATGGGGGATAGAGGGCTACCACACCATATAACTCCCTTGATCGTACCAATATTCGTTTCTGAGTTTTATCAGGACGCATAGTGCACTTTCTTATATAATATATATTGATTATTTCCAGATAAGACTGAAGGAAATCCGAAGAAGAAGAAGAAGAAAAATGTGAAAGAAAGTTTTACAGAGCTTTCTGAGGCAAAGCTGGAGTTGGTTCAGCTTCAAAAAGAATCGCTTCAATTAGAAATTGAGCATAAGAAAAAAATGAATTATTTAGAGTTAGAGGAAAAAATAAAAGAAAACAAGTATAAGGATGAAATGCGACAAAAGGAGCTTCTTTTGTTAGATTTGAAAATAAAACAATTATCTCAGTAATTTTGTTTTTTTATTTCTTTTCCATAGATTTTTTTAAACTATTACAAGGTTGCTGTAGGTATAATTTGGAGTTTACAACCTTGCAAAGCATACCTCGATAAGGAGCGTTCACTCCAAGGTACGAGCACCTCGCTGTTGCTGTGCTGATGTTGAATGTTGAGCAATTCTATCTTCTTCAAGCACTGGGTATTCAGGATCCTTTCTGGGACATTTTCTTTTTATTTAATGGCTAAGTTATGAAATACAGCTGTAGCCACAATAATGCCTGGTACTCATAGTTTTATGCTTATTCCCCTAGATCAGGTATGGCGATCGACTGGTCGATCACGGCTATTAGTCCAGTCGATTGGAGGCACGGGTCCGGCCAAGGACCGGGTCGAACCCAATAGAACCCGGAAAAGGACGCGGACCCATAGCCATAGCATCTTGTGTGATTTTCAAATGCCGATCCATCATATGGGGTGATGATTATCAGCAACTGAGTGATTTAGCATTTTTAGCAGATTTTACCGGAAAAGAGCACACCAAATGCAAGAATAAATCATTAACAGAAATTATGAATACTGTTGCAGCATTCCAAAGTCAAACAGCGTCAATGATAATCGAGATCGAGAAGAAAAAATTTCAACAATTTGTAAAAAAATATGGAAAAAAATATTGACTACAATTTAATTCCTGACAAGTACGTAGACAGCAGAAATTAAGGCAGTGGTATAGGACTTTAAAAATTTCGAGAAAATTGGAAAGTTGGTGGAATTCATCAGTTATCCGTTAATAATTCCATTTTTTTTTATTTTTACATTAACTCCACACAGGACGCCCTGAGGAAAATAATTTCCGTCAGGGCCTATGTCATCTTTGAGGATGCTGTGTGGAGGGTCTTTTTGAGGAAAGGAAGGAGTGAACATGGGTCTTGAAGACCCATGTTGTAGGAGGGAGGAAACACAGAGATACATTTGACAAATTGCAGATACATTTCAAATGGACCACATGATATTTTACTCGGTTAAAAATAAAAAAATTAAATTTTTATTTTTAACATTGGAAATAAAAATATAATTTGACTTTTTTTAATTTTGCTTTTATTTGGGCACGAATAATTTTTCCTCCCCCATTTTCTTTTACAGTAAAATAAAAGGGATTTAAATCGCCTTTTCTTTAATTTAAGACAAGTAGGAGACGTTGTTGGTTATTAACTAGAATAAATCGCATGAAGAACAAGAACAATTATTTGGAGGATTTTTTGTTTATTTGTAAATCAAGTTTTTATTTATTCAATCACTGAAGAAGGAGATACCTAATATAAAAAAATGTAATGTGAAACTATTATCTGTGTGTGAAACAAACAAAAAACAGAGTGTGCAATTCATACGTGGTAGAAGTGAAACCTTCCGAAAACTAAAGTAGACAAGAGTGGGGAGACTATGAAGCATTTTTTTCATCAATTTGTAGGACGATTTTTTCCATATTTTTGTTGTCGAATTCCAGTGCACCTTTTCCTATATACATTTGGTTATCTTATTAGTTTTGTGTTTTCTTCTTCAGGGTCTCTAGATGTCGCTTTCTTTTGTGTTATCTTTGCCTGTTCATTTTGGAGTGGTTTGAAGATTGAATAATAATTTTACAAAAATAAGATATTAACTTTTTTTGGTTTTCGTGGGATTCGATCCTTGGTCCGCTGTCTGGCTGCTAAGGTTTGTCGGGCTCTTTATATCACTGGACCGAAGGAGACTTGCGTGGGACTGTGGATTTATCGTATTGTATTGGAACCGAGTACCCGTGAAATAAATAAATATTTTATTACTATGTCATTCTCTCGCAGGCTAAATCCTGTAGATGAAATGTATGTGTTTGTCTCTTTTTAGCCCTTATTGGGCGGCTGGCTACATTTGCAGTCCAGTGAAATAATGATTACTTTGAGGTGCACTGCAGTTTGCAGCGTGTAGAGCTAGGTTTTAGAAGTTTTTATTGTATTTCATTACCGTCAAGAAAATTCCAAAGTAAAAAATGTTGATATTGTCGAAGTTTGTTTTTTATTTCAAATATAATTTTCAATATTACTTTGGCTTTGAGATATTTAATAAATTCTACCCGCCCTGTAAGGGTTAAAGTCGCTCGCTTCCGTTTCATCGAGTTTCAATTCACAACGGTGCTAAAGACAATGACGTTATATATTATAAATAGACTCGCCATAGTCTCACATACTCGCAATATAATGTGGAAAGCAAGCAACACTCTTTTGTTTTCAGCGGTTTTCAGTATAATTTCTAAATTCAAAAGTTTATTCCTGTGTGATAAAGACAGACAATCAAAGAATGTACGCGTGTGAATGTCATAGATATATGGTCGGGCAGTGTATGCTTATGTCACTTTGTGATGCAACGTTCACTGTCTCCTTTTCTTAAGGCCCACTAGAATAAAAGGTCAGGATGCCTGTTGGACTTTGATGTGTCGAGCTACACAATAAATACAATAGGGCAACGACAGTTTTCAAATGGTGGTGGTTGTCGTCAATACTTGTTGGAAATGCTGATTTATGTGTTGTTTTGCCGCAAGCAAACAAATAATCAGAGTGTTTAGGCGGATTAGTCTATTTTAAAAAAGTAAAGTTTACTTAGCAACAGTAATTTGACTGTTGCGCGTCCAGACCCTTTACTTTAGTAGGCCTAGAATTTTCTCTGATGACGCATAAAACCTCAGGCGGGAAACATGAAAATTAATTGTAATATTTATAATAATTGATAATAATAAGTTTTTTGCGTGTACTTACAAATGAAGTGTTATTCCTTCGCCTTTACGACTATTTGCCGTGTAATTTAAGCATTTTCTCATCACATAGGGGGGCATTTTGGCGCTTTGCAATGCAATTTACTTACTGGTAAGACACGACCTCACTCGACGCGTAGCAGTTTAGTACTAAAGTACTAGAAATAGAGAGAGCTACAATCGTCTTGTGTTTGGCTTCCCACTTTGAGATTTCTATCCCGCGTCCAGTATTAATGTCATTGGCTAAAGAAGTTTCCATTTCAAAAAGACACAAAATAAAAAGGTAATGGTCGCAAATGGGAATTAAACCCAAATCCTCTGACCGAGACAACACTCTTGATAATTTTTAACAATCCCATATGTCAATGAATTACCACAAAGTAATATTGTTAATTAATTCTAATATTTATATAAATGTAACTAGATATCTCAGTAGCTCAAATATTGGAAGAGTGTTATCACGGGGAGACAGAGGATCTGGGTTAAATTCCCGGTGGTGCCGTTACCTTTTTACTTTGTGACTTTTCTGTTTTATGTTTTTTTTTTAATATAAATTGTATATTTTTTTACATTAACTACACAGAAGAGGCCTTGGGGAATAAAATTTCTCTCAGGGCCTTTGTCATCTTTGGAAATGCTGTGGGAGGCTCTTTTTAGGGAAATAAAGGAGAGAAAGTTCTGGGAAGGAAAACGGTAAGAGGGGTGGGTAGGAATCTAGAGGTCAACGTGTCCAGGAGTGATGGATGTATGAATCCAACCCTCCCACTGCGGTTTAGGTAATGCGCATAGGTCGAGAAAGTCCGACTGGAGAGTTCAAAAGGCCTCCCTCAACCAGCCTCACCCGATACGGCCCGCCACGCAGTAGGTGGGCAAACACCGCCAAGACCTAGACAAACCTCATCCAATGGGGTTCCATGCCAACTCAGAATCAAGTCAACTCAACACCTCTTTGAGAAGTCATTTAAGGCTCTGAAAAAAATTATTTAAAAATAGCTCAAAACAAAAAGCTATCTTGGCAGTTTGTTGGCAGTCCTCGGTGCCAAACCCGGTCAAAGGCCTTGGAAATGTCCAGTACAACCGTTTGGGTCTCACCTAAATGTTCCAGGCACCGCCCCTAAACATGCAACACATATGCGAGAAGATCACCGCACGAGGGTTCTGCTGGAATCCGTATTGACGGTCGTTAATAATTTTGTTCTTCTCGAGGTATGTGAGCAGTTGGTCGTTGATCACACATTCCATCGCTTTTGACAGAACAGATATGATCGCTAGGGAGTGTGATTTTTTATTGAATAAGCAAATATTATTGCTAGTGTTAAAAAAAATAATCTCTCCAAGCGCATTTCCTATTGCAGGTAATTTGGACAAAATTTCTTTAAGACAAACCCCTACCTTTTGGTCATGTTGTCTTAATTTTTTAATGTTCAAAACTGTTTGTGTAAAGAAAAATGATAAATAAAAGAATGACATTTAAAAAAAATTGATTTTGAAATTTATAATTACTTAAATAATTATGAAAATGAAAAACATTGTTTTTTTTTTTAACATAGACCGACTTCCGACTTAAACAAAATCATGTTTTTTTTTACAACTCCGCTTGAATTTTATTTATTTGATCGTTACTAAAATTTTTAATTTAATTTAATTAGGTAGATACTTACCTCGTCCCAGAATGGCCAATAACTACTCAATGTCGCCCTTAAGACTACCTGTAATATCGAAATTTTGCTTGTGGTACACTTTGGGAGGCGCATATGGGTACTGCCGCCCAGGGAACCATTATTGGTTAACCAACATCTCTGCCGTGGGTCATCCAAGTGATGTTTGGTGACTTAGCAAGGGTAAGTCACCAAACCTTAGTCCAGGTTTTGACAGCGTATGTAAATGCTGTACGGTAGGTAGGATTTGGATAGACTGGTTGAGGAAAAACTATTTACCACTCCAGCAGGACTCTCTTAATCTATCGCCGAGGGATGGATTCATACATCCGTAATTCCTGGACACACTGACCCCAGATTCATACCCACCCCTCATATCTTTCTCTCCTTCCTTTCCTTAAAAAAACTCTCCACAGTATCCTCTACTCTATACACCCTCCTCAGCATCCCCAAAGGTGACAGGCTGAGGGTAATTATTTTCCTCGGGACCTGTCCTCTGTGAGGTCATATTAAAAAAATATAGATTTTACTAATTTTGGTGACCAGTACTGGTGATATAATACAGGTGACGTCCTCTATGGTCAAGCGGTAAGGTTGTCGACTATCCAGAGGTTGCGGGTTCAAATCCTGGCTTGCGTAAGTACCTTGTATTGGCGTCAAGTTGAGTTTGTTTGATGTATTGTGTCCAGTTTTCCTAGTTCCATCTCCTCTCCGTTCTTTTCTCCACGGTAGCATCTCTTGCAAGTTATCACATCAAAATAAAATAATTATTAAAAAACACAAATAACAAAATGCCAAATTTTTCTTTAACTTTTATTTCAATACAATAAAAAATGTCTTCAGAAATATGTTACTGGCTGACGAGACAAATCTAACATCAGAATTTTAAAATATTAAGTCTTTGACGTAATTCTCATTTCTGATCACTCATACCCTGACGCTCAACTGAGATCAACAATGCCATTACCGTAATCGTAATATGTATTTATCTAACTGTAATCATAACATTGTATCTCAACTCTGTTGCAATTTAACTATCATTATTAGACGCATCAATGGCAATTTTTTTTTGTGAACGAATCTAATAACAAAGTTAATAAAATAAAGAATCGAGCGAAAGCGATAAAGCTTATTTCAAATAATAATACAATTTATTTTTTCAATCAAAAATATAATAACAGCATAATTTTTATTTTTCATTGGCGATTTCGATGACTTGATTTTTTTTTGATCAATTGCAATAATGGGGTTTACCGAGCATAATCGTAAAGGTACCTCAAACAGATTACGAGAACAAATCACAAGATATTATGATTAAAAATAGGATCTAACACACAATAACAATAAATTTACTATACATATTATTTGTAGCTTACGAAAATGCATTAAAATGGTTTAATATGAATACATTTCCAAACGCTTTCAAAATAATTATCAGAAAATCCAATTAACAAATATTGTGTTATTCATTCATAACTAAACTCATATTTTCATCAATTCATTGAATTTCCTATAACATAATATACATACAGTTTAATTGAGAAAGCTGAATCATGGAGAAGGCATTTTTAAGTCATTGGCATATCAATTTTCGTTTTACTTTGATGACCTTTGGAAATTCAATAGCATTGGAAGACATCCTACAATGGGAAATATAAATATATGAGATGGTCTGATGACCAAGAATTAATAAGCAATAGACATTTGAGCAAAGCCAAAGTCCTAAGCCAGATGCCAGAAGTAGATTAAGAAATCTCACAACTTAATATTGATCCAATCTTCATAGGTTTGTTTCATTGCAAAGTGCTGAATTATTTTGGAAAAATAAGAACTTAAATGAAAGATAAATTTATCACAGAGCTATCAAAGCTTCAATATTGCCCAATGGGTGCCATTAAAACAAACATATTTTGAAAACAATGGGAAGTTAGCAAGACCCAACAGACAACTTTAGTAGAGACTTCTGCTCTATACTGACCAGAAAAGATATCGGGATGCATTGGATTAATTTGATTTAAGTTATTTTAATTAAATTATTATTAATTATAAAACTTTAAATTTAATCATTGAACCAACACTGGTGCTATACCAGCAGCCTCTGAAGTCTGGGCATGCCAATAAAATTCAAAACAACAGTGATTATATTCATCCAACGAAAGGAGATATCAAAATTCAAGGTTTACTCCTGAATATATTACTTTGCTCCAAATAGCGATTGTTTAAATTTAATAGTAGACAGAAATTGGTAACGCTGCAATCGTTAAGGTTTTAAATGGCAACACCAAGATGGCTCGTATAAAAATAAAAGCATGTTTAAAAAAAGCAAAATAGTTCAAATGTATATTTTTAACTTTAACCAAACGGTGTTCAAAAAATAGTATTCAAAGAATTTGAACAATTCATCGAATTTTGAAGTTAATTTTGAGAGCTCTATTCAAGTTCTGTTATTATTTCAGTTTTTAAAGCAACTGGCCTATAATGATGGACTTAAATAGAACTTACACAGAACTTGAAAATTAACTTCAAAATTTGATGAATTGTAATTCTTTGAAACAACCCGTCCTAAGACAATTTTAAGGCGATTTTATTGTATTTCTGAAATTTGTGTACAAAATTGAAAGACAAAGTGAGTCGTTTGGTGTTGCCATATTAATGAAAGTGTTTAATTCCAATTGAATAAATTTCTACATTTTATTGCCAAACTGTACTATTTACATACCATCTTTCTCCGAAACATCAAAAGGATAAGGAAAGGATAACATAATAATTTTGGAGCAGCTGATATCAATAATAATTTTTTTACACACCTTACCAAGAGATGGTAGAAACCTGGAACTGCTCATTAATGCAGGATAGCTACAGAAAAAAATAAATAAATTTCAGATAATTCCAGGTTCCTCAAATTCCTTGCCAAACAAAAAATTAAAATAAATTTTAGGCTCCATTACAATACTGGATTTACAGTTTGCGGCCACAATGTGGAAATAACTACTAAGCAAGGTCCAGAGTAAAATAATGAGGAAAAATTAGATAAAATCACAAAAAATATTCAGCTTATAACAAACGTTATCAAACTAGCAAAGAAAGGCTAAACAAGTTCATTATCACATTCAAACCTACCGAAATCTACATCAGTTAACCAACATTCATATAGCTACTCTCATATTCACAATAAATCCATAATACTATTTAGTGATAATGAACACATCACTTTAATATGATCCCATGTGTACAAACACGATCGATATTCAAATCTAATTTATCTAACGTAATAATTTACACTCAGATATAGATTTTTTTTCAAAATTAAATCAATTTTTTTACAACTCACAAAAATAATCAAAACCTTTTTTTTTTCATTTGTACGTATACATTTCTTCATGGGATACAAGAAACAACATGCATTGGTGTTGACAATTTGTTTAATTGTAATTTTTTTAATTAAGCTAAGTTATATTTAAGGACATTCATGTGATGACTCCCGTCATTACAACAAAATGCAGTGTTTAAAAAAACAATACTAAAGTGTTACAAAAGAAAAATGCCTACATAAAGTAATGTCTTATCTTTTGCAATTTAACCACTGGAGCGCCTTTTGCCAAAATATGGCAATATTTAAAATACCTCGGATTGCCTTGTTGCCAGTTTTAGGCAAATTTTCCCTAGATGCATTTGTACTTAATTTGAATAATTAAGTTAAGGTATGATTTTTTTAATGTGGGTGGAAAATATTCAAAATGATCACCAAAAAATCACGAGCAATCCGAGGAAAAAGTTTTAAATTGGTATGTCGCTCGAGTGGTAAAGCATAATGTTTATAACTCATTGATTATAAATTTATCTCAGTTTTGCCATAATTTACACACGAATTACCTACATTTTAGAATAATTTGAACACAAGGAGATAAATTTCATAAGATTCATTCAACAGTAGATTATAATCCACGTACGTATTATATCCTCCAATAAAAAAACATTGCAAATTAAAATAATTTGTATCTCTACTTATAATATTATGCTGCTCTTTCGGCTATAAATTATCTGTAAATCTTACGATCCCTTTTAATATTTAAGATAATCAGTCAATTTATTGAAGTAAATATTGGTTATCTAATATTTTTATTTGTAAAAGCATTAAGTGATTGTAAAAAAAAAGAAAAATATGGAACATGAAGATAAATTTAACGTACATTATTTGATTGACGATTATTGGACATTTGTTTTTTAAGAGGAATTAAACCCTTCACAATAAATTTAGTAAACCTAATTACAGCTACATGTTTAGGGGTTACACAGTAGGCAACATATTTCGTAAATACATATTTGTTTTTTAACGCAACTTTATAATATAAAAAAAAAAATGCCACAGTAAAATACAAAATCGACAATAACAATTTGATAACGCAACCAATAATATGCTGCCCTGGAAGCTTGGGAGTACAAGCAATCGGTAGATGGCAAATATATCAATAAATAAGTGATTCAAGCAAAGTAATTTATTTCTTATAAAATTAAAAACATGATAGCGAAAATGTGACGTTAATGACCAGCAAAACAAAAATGAATGGCAATATTTGAATGAATCCAACAATGATTATGCAATTCATTGATTTAATAAATAACCTACAATTTTATAATAATATATTCTAGACTACATTTGTCGAGGCAAAATTGGGCAGACCTAAAAACAGTAGTCAAGGTCACACACGAACAAGGCAACACTATTCTCAACCAAACTCTCAACATGGGGGAAAATAATAATATGATGTATTGAAAACATGACAACATGAAATATATATGTTTTTAAATACTGTTGAAATGCCGGGGCCGTAGAGTAATCTCATTGTTGTTAAATGTTACATTAAAATGATGGGTGGATTTGGTTTTTGTCGTAAATATCTAAATCATTACAGTATAACTTGATTATAGAGACATTGTAGTGACAGGAACAATAGAAGTCACCTCAAGGGAAGTGTCACTATAATCCAGGAATTTTGCAAGGACTGACTAAAACATAACTATATTTATAAGTATGTTACGCTTGTTGTTGGACGTGTAGTGGCTGGGCATCCTGCTGCAGAAGATTCAAGGGCCTGCAGACCAGGCAGATTTCCCCGAGGATGTGGTGGCCTTCCACCGTGCAGTGGTGGCCTTCGGAAGAACAGTCGGTGTTGAGAGACTCGATGGAAACCGTCCCCATGGGACTGGGTTCTTTAACCTGATTATGGCTTGGCTCCGTGACCTTTAGTTCTTGAGGATGCTGAATCGGGTCCATGATATGAACTCCTAGACTCGGCTCCGCGGTGGTGTCATCTGTTGCCGTGAATATCAACTCCGGTGGAGGGAGTCTCGGCTCTGACGACTCTCTCTCGTCTTCATTCTGAAAATGTTTTAAGTTGTGTGTTACAAATTGGACAAATCGATTCTCATGTAAATTTGCCTGTAATAAGAATAAGATTTTGATAATGAGTGACGAAACCAAACAATTTCAAATTGAAACGAATATGAATAAATTATTCGCAAAAACTTGCAAGACACAAAAATAAAACAAACAATATCAATTTGTAGAGTTTTCATAATATATAATAATTTATGGTATCGATTATTTGTCACTGATTTTATTTGATTGCTGATTCTAAATGAACCAAAAGTGATAGGAAATGTAATACATGTATGTAAAATGGTTATTGAATTTCAAAGTAGGTAATTAATTCACTTTAAAAATCTAAAAGTTAATTGTAAAGCTAACGTATAAATGAACTATGAACAACCTAAGAATATGAAAACATGATAATATTTATAAACTGGTGTCTTAATTTTACACTATACTATTTGAATTTGGGTAAATTGCTAAAGGTATGGTTTTAAGAAAGTAACCCGTATTAAAGCCACACTCAATTTCCAGAAAAAGATGCAGATTACTTCAATTTCGTAAAATCCTTGCGAAGCCATTGACATTACAAAAAAAGTGTGAACGATGCAAAATTTGTTCATTTAAATACAATATTATGAAGGTGCATTAGAGAAGATCCAAAAGGTTAGGCAGAATTGGTTGTTGCCGGGAATTGAACCCAGTATTTCCACATCTAAGCGAACACTTAGTCCACTGGGCGCTGACATCTCATGGGTGAATCATGCAAATTTTGAATTTGGATGGTGAGGTTTTTTATTATCAAATGCACTCTCCCTAGAGAGCATTCATTTTAATGAAAACATGTTTAGTAAAACAGTCAACTACTCCCTATTGACCATCACTGCAAATGGATATTAAAAAAAAAGAATTTACAAACCAATTAAAACTACACTTTAAAAGCTCCATAAATAATATACAAGTGCATTGAAATTTCAGATATTAATGTAATTGTATTGTTTTCAAATTGAGATGTGATGTTGGTGTGTATTTTAGAAGTCGAAATGAGCTTGAAATAAAAATAAAGTTTAAAAAATTGATAATATTTTTGTTTTAATCCATTGCTGTCAACAAGGGAGCGTACTGTACATCCAGAAAGAAAAAAAAATCCCATTTAAATTACCACAGGCAAATTTAAATTCTCTGTGCTTTTATTTTTCCATGGTGACCCCAAATAATGAATGCGTCCAAATAGAAATTTTGATACCGACCGAAATTTGGTCGTGTGCGCCGCAATCAACCGGAGCGCCCTCGAGCAGCCGAGTCACTCGGTCGGGATAACAGAAATAGCGGATTCGCCAGCGTTGACGGGAGTACTTCCTTAAAAACCGCACCTTTGAACATCTAAATTCTATGAATCTTTCACCAAAATATTTTCATTTTCAATCACAATTATTATTTATAAATTACACTGTACAAGGTCTCTCTTTTTTTCAGATTGTATAAATCTAAAATATTTCTACCTAATTTAAAAAACTACCAATAGGAATGAGTTAAATATCTGATTTTTAAGACTACTTTTAAAGGAAGTTAAAAATACAATAAATTCACTATTATTATACATTCTTACGATTATGTATTATCAATTTTATAAATACTAAACTGTATTGATAATTATTATCTGATATATTACCTGTGTAGTCAAAACTAACTTCTTCAAAATAATTAATAATTATTACAATAGTTTTTTTAAGTTAAATATTATGTAATACGTTTGCTAATTACGTATGTGTAAAAGATGAGCTACCAAAAAAAGGTTTTAATAATATTATTATGTACTCAATTAATAAAAACACTTTGGGTCTATTTTAGCATACAGGTAATATATAACATGGAATTCTGATCAGTTTTAAAAGAAAATGAGAGAAAATTGCAAATTACGGATATTTTTACCAATTTGATTGAACATATTAGATTAGTTTAGTAATTTGAGGCAAAAATGCGAGGCATATTAACAATTCAATGCGAAAATGTGAGGTGTAATTAATAAATTGATGTGATGGTGAGACATAGTTTTATTAGGTTAAGAATTTTTTTAAAGAATTTAAAAGGATGATGAAATATTTGTGGTGGATAATTTTGATTTAAAAGGTTGTGGTTAGGTTAGCAATTTAATGCAAAAGGATGAGAAGTATGATTAAAAAAATAGTGGTTAGGTTGGTGAATTGAATTAAAAAAGTGAGGTGGCATCAAGTACGCAATTAACTCGTCTAATTATTTAATTTATCTAAAAAGTTATTAATCTACATTATACTTGGCTAATTATTCCTGACACAGAAATAAATGATAATAGTTATGTTCTGCTGGGTCCAAATGATTACGAGGGGACCTTGGATTCCAGAACTTTGGAGGAAGTGTAACTGGAACTACAGACTAAAAATTTTTAATTGACCGACTTCCGAACATTATTAAGATTACAGAATAATATTTTGATTGTTTGTTCTGTTTTTATTGGCATAAAGAGACTTTTGAATACTCCATTGCTAACGCCGAGAGGTTCGCAAAGATTTCTTACGACCGTGTATAACACACATCCTCTAAAGTCCTGTCATCGCCGGGAGAAACGGATCATCTATGGGCACAGACATCAATATAAAATATTAAACAGTCTATCGCTGCGGTTAATACAAGTAGTATACTTTACACATCCAACGGCTATGGGATACCCCTCTGTGTTTTGTACGTATCAACTTATTACCGCCTCTACTGACTTACTGTGGGCGATATCTTTATAGCCCCAGTACGCCGCCCTTATCGCACACGCCACGCTAGCCTGACAACACCAAACATTATTACAACATCTGTCGACCATTTTGTAAATACACCGATACACATGTATTATTTCTTACAGCAACCAAAGAAACTCTTAACCCTCCGAAACCAAATTTATTACTGTGGCAATAATATATAATAATTGATCAAATTTCTGGATGATTATTTTTAGTTATAAGTACCCAACATCAAATCTTATTTAAAATATTTGCCTTGTGATCAAAAAATGCAACAAAATAAGTAAGATCTGAGAATTTACGTATCGAAATGGCATAAAATATAACATTTTATTATTATAAGTAATAATTATTAGCCTGAAACATTCATCTACATTGAAAAAAGCTCCGAGAAAAGATACATGCATCTTTTCTCATCTTGCATGTATCTTTTCTCGGGAGATTTTTTCAATGTAGATGAATGTTTCAGGCTAATAATTATTACTTATAATAATTGTTACCCTTTGCGCTATGCATAAAAAACTTTTAAAAACATTAGTTCTTCAATCAAAAATAATAATTATAACATTTTTATTTATATTTAGATTAAAAATTCACATAAAATCAGTACACTATAAATACAGCTATGTTTTTTGTTGCAAAATCAACACCACAGCTGGCAACATGTTCACGATTCCGAGAGCTTTAAAATAACATAAAATTCTTGAAAATGTAAAGAAATTATAAAACAAAACTGGGTCTCAGAGGGCTAAATAGACAGTAAAAATGAAAACAGATGACTAGTAGAGAATTTTAGAAATAAAAGATCTCAAAACAAGTACATATTTGCTAGAAAAAAGTGGCGGCACCTGCTTTCAACTTTCTTTCCGTTTCCGTTTTTGGCATTTTTGATAATGGGAGAGTTTTACAAAGGTATTGAGTTTTACAAAATTTAGTAAATTTGATTAATTTTATTTGAAACATCGGTAGATAGAAACTATTGCAATATTTTTTTTCTAAATAAAATCATCCCTATTGAATCGAAGAAGTTTTATTTATCATGCCATATCTGTTTAAATTTAATATGCAAAATAATTGGTTACATGTAATTATTATCAAATAAATACTCAATTAGACTTCACTTCTAAATCCAAGTTGTAATATATAGAAATAATATTGTTTTAAATACAGCTTCAACTGAGTTTTCACTGAGAAATCCTAAATTATGGTAAAAAATTATCAATATAATATGTAATAACAATCATGGTTAATTACTTAAGTATTAATATCGATAATATAAGTATGTACTACATAAGTAATAAGTTTTGGATGACCCTTTGTACTATTTGTGAACTTTGAAGTTTTTACTGCTAGTGAATAATCCATGGATGAATTTTGTTTTTCTAAGAGTCGATATTCATAATGTGGAAAAATCACCACTTGCTATAATTATTTATTATATCCAAAAGAGTAACAAATTCAAAAAGAAAATAATTATTTTAATGCGAAATTAATGTTTATAATATCTATTATGATAAATAATTTGTAATAAGGAATTCCAATGAAAAACACTATTATTTTTTTAAGTATATTCATTCGGATCAACAAATACCGATTCTGAATATAGGTACCTACATTAGTTTCATTGTACATGTATACAGAATGAATAAATCCATTTTGCAATGCTAATGCTGCGTATTGACAGGTTGACAGGTAGGAATTACTGCGAGCCGAGCCACGAATTATAGAAAAGGAACGAAGCAATTGCGGCATGTGCAGTTGCTTCGTTCCTTTCCCATATTTTATGGCTTAGCTCGAGGTAATTCCTATCCGTTATTAGGTAATCCGTTTAAGCGCAGCATCACATTCCGCACAAGTTGATTTCATTGAAGCTCACTTGATTAGCTACGACAGTTAGAATTACTACTAATTTGGATGCATTCGAATCGGATCAATTTAGCAGATTTTAAATTTTTCCATGAAAATGAATAAAAAATTACAGAAATTTTAGTTACATGTGAATATCGGTAATTAATATTTTTTATTAGACTGGAATTCCTCATTATTCTAACTATGTAAGTATTTAGAATCAGAAATTTAGATCATAATATAACGTGGTAAAAGCAAATATGTATTTCTATTGTAAGTCCATCTTGTGATGTGTATAAGCTATGTATAAATAGTACTGAAAGATTTAGTTTTTCGGTGTGTATAAAACATGCTTGGACCTTGCGAATTAGAGTATAAAAGATATATGTGTGTTGTTCACCAAAGCAATCCAAACAAACAAACTACCCGTCGGAACTCACCACGGTTTATATCCAGAATTGGGTGCCTGAAAATTGTCTCAAAACAGATCTCATTGCTAGTTTTACAAGTTCTTAGCATAAGGACAAGAATCCTATCTTACACATCAGGTATTAACCTTAAACCTTTGTTAGATGAAACTTCCTAGATAAAAGCACCATATAACATAATGTAATTGACAATAATGTTAATAAAAGATGGTCCCTTTCAAGCGTAGTAACTTTCTTCTGGCAGACTTCAAGGCATGAACCGGAAAATAATGACATGGTTTTTTCAGAGCAAAAAGTTTTCATTTGTAGATGAAAAAAAATTTTCTTCACAAATTCACCAGCAAAAAAAGGTTTAATATTGAAAAAGTCATCTCTTTCTGAAAGTGACCTCCTCCAGATATAAATGCTCTTTCCACAAAAAGGGTAAATATTTTTTTAAATATATATTAAGATACATAGCTTTTCAAGCATAAATACATTCAAAACAACAACTGTTTGTTCTGGAAAACTGCAAATAAAATCATCTGAATTGGGTATTTTCACTTTTTTTTTTATAATCGAAAAATATACGCTAACGAAAATATTTTTATGTTGTCTAATTAATTTTATCAACTTTTTCTAACAATTTAAAATGTGCCATTTTCGATTTTCCGCCAAAACGACACATTCGATTTAATTGGTGAATTCAGCGGAGTTGATATCACACGAGGCAACTGCGGAGACAGCGGTCTTATTGGCCAGATATTGACATTTTCTATGTCATGATGAAGCTGTAGTCAGTTGGAAGTTGGAACCATTTCGGATTGTGTGGTTTTTTTCAAGCAATAATTTTATTAATTTAAAGATTTACATAGTTTTAGTACAATGATTAGAATCAGAAGAATAAACTGAAAATCTTCCGCACATTTTTAACAGTATTCACAATTTGTGAAAATACCTCACCTCATTCCTGAAGAATTTATGATGGTAATATTTTTTATTATTAAAATATTGCAAATGGTAGACAGATTAAGTTTATGTCTCGTCATCACAAAATGGTTCCAATAAACTACATATGTTACCACAGATAGTCTTTATTTAATTTTTTATGTAAAATTACTGAATATTTACAATTTATTTATCAATGTTGGTTATGGCAGCTGTCAAAACCATTTTCAAAAATAGTAATCAACGTCAAAAATGCCCCGTCTTGCAGCACCCATAATGTGACCTAATGAAAAATAACGGCAATATGTGTATTTTGTGGTAACCTCAAACTGTTCAAAGTAAATGTATGAACCCTTTACACTGTGATTGCCGAAGTGTGAGTTAATATTTCGACAGAGTCAAGCCTTTTTAGCTAGCAATAGCAACGCTAAGCCATTAAATTTAGGATTGAAAAAAGCTGACGTACAAAATGATTACACTTATATGATGGAAAATGCTTTGGGTAGGTAAGCTATGAATGATTTTCAATGAGACAGTCAGTATTCTTCTCATAGTCAGCATTCTATGGATTGTCCAAATGCTCGCCACAAAACAAAATTGTAATATCCCAACAATAATAAAGTAAAAAAACATTTTACATACCTTGGCAGGAGTCGGAGGCACCTCGAGATGATATCCTCGTTCACAGAGGTCCTGGAGTCTCTTGATACCTGCACAGATATAACCTCAAATTAACAAACAGATCAACAGGCAACAAAAGTACAAATCCAAAGCAGGAAAATTATTATGTATATCTGAAGAGCGATTATTGTATCTTTTGTGGATACGGAAACGTTTCCATACATATTCGATTGTCAAATTTGTGTGATTTTCTATGGCTGTCAATTGCTTTTTATATGGGTATCGTTGGCAGATGCCAGCCAGCTTCATTACATTGCAATAGTATCTGCATATTATAACACTATACAACTTAAAACGTACATTAAATGAATAATCATACACATAAACTGTGTTAGAAAGAGAAAATATCACACTTCATATTCATTAAATATACTAATTAAAATTTAATTTAAAATTCAATGCATTTAAAGCCAAATTAGTCCACCACTTTTTAAATGTAAATAATGAATTAGGAATCATTTTATTTTGATTTTCTTTTGTTTGTTGTGTTTTATTTTATTTTTCGTATTCCAAAAGCATACAATGAGTATCTAATTAATTAAAAATTAAAGGTTTAGTTTCTTTTAATGTTTTTTTTTGCTTGCAATTATATGAATTGTACCTACGAGTTCTCTAAAGTCATCCACGTGTAACTAGTACTAGATGTATTCCTATTTATTATTTTGAGTTTATGATTTATTTGTATATTTTTATTTGTTATCTTTTTTATTTGTGCCATAACTGTTGTTTTAAATGAAACTTGTATTTGTTATGTAAAAGCCCAATAGGGCGTCAATAAATAAATAAATAAAATGTACACGTTTATGAATCCAAAACTTCAGTCCGCAATTTTAAAAAATTATGAAACTTTGAGAATTTTTATAATTATTTTTACTTGATACAACAAAAAAGGAAGTCGACGATAACGGTTAAACTATATTTGCCTATTAAAATATGTACGTGTTTTTATTTTATTTTGTTATCATTAATTTTAGTTTACAAAAACAGAAGGTGAGCCATTTTAAAAAATTTTTATCTTTGCATTCAAAATTTTAACATTTCAAAATTTTTTAATTTCAAATCTTTTTTATTTGTGCTATAACTGTTGTTTTAAATGAAACTTGTATTTGTTATGTAAAAGCCCAATAGGGCGTCAATAAATAAATAAATAAATAAAATGTACACGTTTATGAATCCAAAACTTCAGTCCGCAATTTAAAAAAATTATGAAACTTTGAGAATTTTTATAATTATTTTTACTTGATACGACAAAAAAGGAAGTCGACGATAACGGTTAAACTATATTTGCCTATTAAAATATGTACGTGTTTTTATTTTATTTTGTTATCATTAATTTTAGTTTACAAAAACGTAAGGTAAGCCATTTTTAAAACTTTTTATGTTTGCATGCAAAATTTCAAAAATTACATCTTTATTTCGAATTATAAAAGACCAAGTTGTCAAAATGGCATTTGACTTTGGCTCCATTAGAAAGATGTGTGACAATATGGTAACTTGTGTGTTACAGACCACCAAACTTGTATCTTTACATATTGATCAGACAATGGATCGATATGACTGATGATAACAAATGAATGTGAACTGATGTTTGGTCTTCTAATCCTCCATGATTTGGCAGTAAATTTGATTAACGACTGGAGCGACCATGCAAAATAAATAAATTTGCCCCGATTGCTCGAGATTTCCAGAAGATAATTTAAAAAATTTTACAACAACATTAAAACAGTCATACCTTTGAATTTTAACATGGAGACATAAAAATTTATTATAGTGCTTTATGGCCAATTAATTAATCTGTATTTTACCATTTATCTCATATTTGTAGGATTTATAAAAAAAATATAAAAATTTGTAAAATTTATAACCGCGCGAATCCTGCATGTTTATTACTTTGAAACTCCGTGAGAGGTACTTATTCGAGTCAACATAGAATATTTTCGATTTCTGTATGTTGTCTGTGGTATACTTGATAATGAAAGGTGCATGTCTATGGAAAACGGACTTAATTTTAATCGTAAACAGCTGATCAAAAATTCTGTATAAATAAAATATTTATTTTTAACATCGTTCTAAAATAGTCTAAGAAGTTCGGATTTGTGACATCTATGGTCATAATAGATAAAGCATTTCAATAGCTTCGTTTTAAAATACATGGCTGGCCATGGAAATGCTCTAAATAATTACAATAAATGTTTTACGAATGGTAGGAAAATGTGGTCCAATTTTGGACCGTTATCAATGGCAGAAAAATAAAAGTGGTCGATTTGACCATAATCGCTCCAGTGGTTAGGCCAAAAATGATCAGGCACTTACCCGCACTCCTATCAGTTGAATATTTGTGTTCCCAGGCATCAAAGAGCCGGTTATAATATCTGGGTCCAGCGAAGAAGTCCAGGTAGTGGTTGGAGTCCGCCGTGGGGAAAATTCTCTCCAGGTTATTCCTCTGCGTGAACTCATCTTCTGATTGGATCAGGTGGCGCACGTCATCAGGGGTGAGGTTGGTGAGGATATCAGTGATGTACTGGAAGTGCAAAGTAAATAAATCGACTACAGCAACGTTGAATGAAGTGAAACAAAATGAAGAAATTAAAATTTTGTCGCAAAACAAAGAACAGAAACCTGTCTTCAACATCAAGAAAATAATTAAAAATAAATTTAATGACACATCTAACTATGTGGTCGAAGTAGATAGCGAAACCCGGAGAATAATCATTAACAAAGATAAAATTAAAATCGGATACCAAAGAATCTTTTTTGAAGACGCAAATCCGGTCATGCAATGTTACCACTGTTTACGCTTCGGACATGGTACTGCAAGATGTCTGCAGAGAGAGAAGGAAGAAAAGCCTGTTTGCAGTCACTGCGGTCTCGATCACTCATACAGTGATTGCGGGAACAAGGATAAACAACCAAATTGCAAAAACTGTTGCATTCAAAATGAAAAATATAAACTGTCATTTCCAGTCAATCATAGAGCAAATGACAAAAACAACTGTAAGGTATATAAAAAAAATGCTCGCAATTGCTGAACAAAATATTGAATATTAACTTTATCATATCAAAAAATATGCAACAATATATTTTAATTAAGAATCTTTTGTTATATTTTAGTATTTTGATAATTAACATTAATGAAGATAATCAATTTAATTTACATGTGTATGTGATATGTATACTCTCACTATGCTGTTGTTGGCAGCAAATGAATGTACGGCTTTTAATGTATATATCAAACTGTATAACTAAAACAAATTCACTTTATATTGATAACTTTGTTACATGTTACTCTCTTATAAAAATAATTGTTTATTTTTATTTTTCACGCCTATTACACTCTAAACATACTGATGGTAGGATTTCAGGTGTATATTTTCAAATAAAAAATGTCTTTTAGTTATATTGATGATGAAAGAGATGTAAATTATTGTAAAGTTAATAATTTGCATGAATGGATTCAAATGCAGACTACAAGAAAATGTGAAACAAATAATCTAACTTGTGTAGAACTAAACATTAGGTCAATTTGCAAGTATTGGGATCTCTTTCATGCTTATTTTAAAAACTGTATAAATCACATTGACATACTTATGCTTTGTGAAACAGCAATACGTTCAGAACATGTTGGTTTATATGAAATTCCCGGATTTAATTCATATCACTATTGCAGAAGTTACAAATCCGGTGGAGGTATCTTGTTATATGTAAAAAATAATCTCACCTTCTCGCAAATATTTATAGACACAATATATTTTGAAAACGTTTTTGGAAAATTGACATTTAAAAATAACAAAAATTTAAATCTTTTAGCTATATACCGACCTCATCAAGCAAGCAAGCATTTTTGTCTGAAATATCTTCTGTGTTTAAAAATAATATTGACCCAAATGAAAGTGTCATATATTTTGGTGACATCAATTTAAACTTATTAAATAGAAATGATTCAGTCATAATAACTTCTGAAAATATCCTTGCAAATAATTATTTAATAAAATGTATAGATGATGTAACAAGAGAAGTGATAGTTCAACAGAAAATAAACAGCTCGTGTATCGATCATTTTTTTGTAAGGATTAGCGGAAGACAATCCGCTGGAGCTTTCACAGGTGTGAGTTCAATTTCCTCATGCGTATGTGATTATAACATTGCTGATCACCACACCACGGCTATTAATGTTCAGTTAGATTCTATAGAACAAGTAAACTTGAACAAAACTGAAAATGTAACGATTCTTTCGCAGAGACATATCGACAATAATATCCAAAATTATGATTGGAATTCACTTTTAGAAGAAAATGACTGTTCTATTATTTACTCAAAATTTCAGAATTATTTTGATGACTTGTATAAAAAAAGCACAATTGTGATAAGTAAAAAATCCAAAACCCGGCCTTATGCGAAAAACGATTGGATATCTTCCGATGTTTTATGTAAAATTAAAAAAAGAGATAATTTATATAAACGCTGGAAAAATTCTCCAACAAACAAATATTACGAGAAAGAATATAAATGTTTTAGAAATGTGTTAAATAAATTATTGGTTAAATTAAAAACTTCTTACTATAATGATAAATTCAAAAACTATTTTCAAGACTCAAAAAAAAACATGGGAGTGTAATAAAATTTTAGGAACTAAATGTAAAAATGACTGTGATGAAAATGCTTCTAAATATCTGATGAAAGGTCGAACAAAAGAAGGTTTAATAAATGATTTTGTTGATTATTTCTCTGAAAGTGTTTACAATATGTTACATAAGTGCAACCATAAGACAACTAAATTTGAACCAGAGGCGATGCCTCAAAGCATGTACCTACCGAGGGCAACAGCGGCGGATATAGAAAGCATTGTTAGACAAATGAAGAGTTCTTCTCCAGGAATTGATAGTATCAGAATGAGCGATATTAAAAAACATATTTTAATCCTAGGTCCAATTATAACCCATTTTATAAACAGAATCTTATTTCAAGCAAAAATCCCCGATGACTTAAAATGTAGTATCATAAGACCTGTATATAAGGGAGGTGACCACACTGTATTGGGTAACTACAGACCAATTAGTATCTTGCCATCTCTAGAAAAAATTCTTGAAAAATATATTCAAATAAAATTAATAAAATATTTAGAAGATTTTTCTATAATAGATACTAATCAATACGGTTTCCAAAAAAAAAAGAGTACAGAATTGCTGCTTCAAAAATTTGCCAACATGATAAATAATGAATTAAACTGTAAAAAACATACATTAGTCTTATTTATAGATTATTCGAAAGCTTTTGATACTATTGATCATGGTAAATTACTTGAAATACTAGAAATTATAGGAATACGAGGAAAACTACTAAAACTTTTTGAAAATTACTTAAACAACCGATGCATGAAATTAAAACTCTTAAACTCTTTAAGTAAAAAAAAGAAGTTTTTTGCCGGCGTTCCTCAAGGTTCCATATTAGGTCCAATTCTGTATATTATATATGTATCTTTTATTAAATTAATTTTTAGACATGTAAAGTACTTTGTATACGCGGATGATACTGCTTTAGTGATTTCTAGCAGTGATTTGCAAACTTGTATAGATCTTTTACAAAAAGACTACATTGAACTCTTAAAGTGGTCTCATGACTCTGGCTTAGTCATAAATGCCAAAAAAACTAAATTGTTACACATAAGATTCCCTAATGTTAAGGTATATATTACACCTGAAATAAAGACACATACATCAGATTGCTTACACAATGGTATTCCTGCAACGTGTACATGTGAAAATATGGAACTAGTTAAAGAATATGTTTATTTAGGTGTTATTATTGATTGCTTTTTCAAGTGGGATATACAAATAAACAAAGTTTGTGCACGACTAAGATCAATTGTTAGCAGATTGTATAAACTAAAAATTTTTGTTCCTATCTGCACACTTCGAATAATTTATTTATCTCTAGCTGAATCTGTTATAAGGTATGGAATAACAGCTTGGGGATTTTCCTGTAAAACAAATATAGACCATGTTCAATCAGTGGAAAATTCATTGGTTAAATTATTAGCTGAAAAAAATTTATACAAAGAAAGGCATAATATTCCATACTTTTATCAGAGTCTCAAAGTTCTTTCAGTGAGAGCAATTCTGTGGTATAAAATTATATTTCAGCACATAAATAATCCTTTATATATTAACAGGCTGGAACACAACCATAATACTCGTTTTAACTTTAATGAAGGGCTAATTGTACCTAAGTATACAAATAAATATGGACAAAGAACGTTAAATTACATGATTCCCAGTTGTTTAAATATGTTACCTGCTGAAATTAAAAACTGTGCTCAAAACAAACAATTGATGAATTTACTGAAGACTTGGCTTACGGAAAGAATTAATTTGTATTAGCTTACAATGACAAATTATTCTAAAGACTTTAAAAATGTTATTTATGTTTTCAAAAATTTATTTTTATCTATATTTCTGTAAAAAATTAAATTTTATTTTATATAATTGTAAAAATGTAACTATTAAATCACTATTATAAGATCTTTAACGTAAAGAACCCGTTAGACAAACTGCTAAAAAGTAGTTTATCGGGACTTTTTGTCTTGTATTTGTAAAGTGTATAAAATAAATAAATAAAAAAAAAAAAAAACATAAAAAACGATTTAAAAAAAAATTAACCTTGAATGTCGGGTGGTATTTCGAAAAACCGTGTGGAAATTATCTTGTTGCTCTCTGATCAAATATCCATATAAAAACAAAGGAATTGTTTTTTTTTGCGATTGTTTTCTGTTTTTAAAGTTTTTAACCTCTTTAACCGCTTCTGTGCCAAGAGCGAGATTTCTCGCATCCTTGGTCGTGCCCAGCAGGCCGGCCATAGAAAAATAGCGAGTTTGTCGCTCTTTTTGAGCCTCTGTATCATACATATGTCCCGTTCATTATTAATTTAAAATATGGAACACACAGAGACGATATTGGGATGATTTTGGTTTTTTTTGTGTTTTTTTTTTGATTTTGTTTTTTTTTTTTTTTTTAAATAAGATGTAAAAATGATTTATTTTGATTAAAAGTTCACGGCCTGCTGTACACAGCTACACTTCTACCTACTGGCATTTAACCGGTAATTGGCCGGAGCTGCGCGGATGCGTCGTGTCTGTGCGCATGCGCGCGGAAAAAAGTTCGAAAAAAATATTTTTGAATGCGATTTTGACCCTTCTGTGTACAGGATTTGTATGAAGAACAAGGTCAGAATAGCTTGCCCAAATATCGTAGAAGATATAGCAACTTATTTCATTCACCTGGCAGCACCAGAATATTTTTAAATGATTTTTATCTGTGGAGTCGAAGTGTCAAATTTTGCCGCGATTAAATCTGATGCGGAATTCTTTACGAAAACATCGTAAAACCTATTAATTTATAAAATTAACGCAAGTAATGAAGTTTTAGTACATATGTAGTTTATTGTTCTAGGAATGTGTTTCGGTCAATAAAATATATGAGAGCTTAAAATTAATTCACAAAACATTCAATTCAAAATTCAAAATTTTGGAAAAAAGAAGGAAAGGGTCGGTAAATGGTGGCAAATGACAGGTTAAAAGGTTAAGGTAGAGAAAGATCTTTCGGGGGTTGCAGTGGACACTGGGAGTGTGGCTAAAATAATGAGAAGCTTTGATCATCGCAGTTATCGATAGCGTCGATCACAGTTGCAGTTTTTTTTTTCATTAGCTCCTCATAGGGGGACCCCGGGGAAAATAATTCCCCTCAAGGCCTATGTCATCTTTGGGATGCTGTGTGGAGGGTCTTTTTAGGAAAGGACGTTCTGGGAAGGAAAAAGGAATGAGGGGTGGTTAGGAATCTGGGGGTCAGTGTGTCCAGGAGTGATGGACTTGTGAATTTATCCCTCCGACTGCGGTGCAAGGCGAGAGAATCCGGCTGGAGAGGTCAAAAGAACTCCCTCAACCATTCTTTCCTGATATTTAAATGTATTATAAAAATAAGTAAAACCTTTTAGGCTAAAGCCGCCAAGGAATTTGCGGAACATTCGTTAGCAAATTTCATTTGGGAATAGGAGAGGACATTGCCTAAACATTTCCCTGGGAATAAACAAACTGGAACAAACAGATGTCGCGAAGTATCTAGGACTTTTAATTGACTCACGGCTTACATGGAAAAACCATTTTGACCATGTTAAATCAAAGATTGCTTCTGTGACCGGTGTAGTGTACAGACTACGTAGATTGCTTTCCACAGCCATTCACAATTATGTCCTCTGCGTGCGAACTCTATCTAAATTTCTTTAAATAGACAATAAACAGTGTTAATTTCAAGCGACCTCCCAGGTAAGTATGGTCCTGTATTAATTCATTTTTAGGCAGCATCGCGTTCATTGGTCAAAATATTGTACATATATTTTCGTATCGGTGATCAATGAACCGGTGTATGCAATTTTTAGCCATAAGTTGTTTTTAATTGTTTGTCTAGCTTGTAGTCTTTCTAGATTTTAGGCATGTATGGTAAGTTTGTACAGCGCCCTTGAGGTGATTTTCACAAAAACGGCGCTATTTAAGTGGTTCAAATATTATTATTATACTGCGATCTTTGTACTATGCTATGATTCACTCCCACTTGGCATACCTTTCGAGTATCTGGGGTTTTGCTACCAAAAAAATGATATCGGAGGTGCAAATAATCCAAAATAGAGCCCTACGTAACATTTTTGGCTTGCCTTGGGATACACCTGTTAAAGATATTTACCGTCACGCAGTTGTATTGCCATTTAAGATTTTTCCTAGCTTTGAGATAACAAACACCATTTTAAATATTATTCAGTGCAACACCCACACAAATATAAAACTGAACTATAACAACGACGTTCACCAACATAATACACGACAACACAACAAACTACACATATCAAAAATACACTCAACAAAGTTCGGACTGAAATCATTAGAATACATTGCCTACACTAACTATAACAAACTGCCTGAAAATTTGAGACAGGTATATGCCTCCAACAAATCTCGAAATGATATATGTATTGAAAACATATTTTTTCAAATGTTATTTGGAAAACGAGTCATAAGTAGGTACAAACTCTGTTCTGATAGCCCTTATTATCTTCAAATACTAAACTTATAATATGATGGGCGCGGTTTATACCTTTCTTAAATCTCGTCATGTATTTGTATGTAAACATCTTGTATTGGGTCTGTATATTTTTGAGCCCGTACCTTGTATTGTATTTTCCTGATTTTGTTTTTTTTATGCATTTCTTAGTCCATCTCATTAGTCCATCATGGAGGAAACTTTATTTTAACTTTTTGAAACCCAAAGTACATAAATCAAATGAGTCGGTTATACAAATTCATAAAATCTTATAAGACATGTTTCTGTAAAGTGATTCTTCATATGTTTGTGTCTGTATGTTGATTCTGTGAAATGTTTTGTAAATTTTTTATTCATACATTGTGTCTACATATTGGGTTGAGTTGGGTTTAACTTCTCAAAAGTACCAATTGGCGATCCCTTAATGAGTTTTGATAACTTATGGGAATGCAACTTCGTTGTATGTTTTTAATAAAAAAAATAATAATTACTGAATACTGTAATTTTGTGAATACCGAGATTAATAGAATTAGAATATAAATATAGAGAAAGTTCAATTTTCTGAGCATCTTGTTTGTGTCACAGTAGTTTTTCTATACCATAAGAGAAAAGGAGAAGTCTGGCGGTACTTACATCCATTCGATTATCAATCTCTGTGAAGTATGTGTGCTTTAGTTTTTCTTCTTTGGACAGATGAACAGTGTAGAGCCGCTTATCGTGCAAGTAGGGACCCTGAAAAATAATTAAATATTAACATCGCCATACTAGTCAGAAACAGCCAACAATCCGTGGAAAATACTTTAGACAACGCATATACAGTGAAACCCTCTTATGAAGTTTGGTTTTTTCGGTCCCTCGACCCAAAATTGGCCAATTTCCCAAGTTTAAGGTTTCCCTGCTAAAGAAAAGTTTGTTTTTTCCGGTCCCTTGGAAAACTTCTTAAGAGGGTTTCGCTGTACAGAAATGCTGTAAAAATGTCAGTAAAATAAATTAAAAATTGAATAAAATATTAGCAAATGGGTGACGAAGATTTTAAAACTTACCTTTTCCTTGTCAAGATTATCGACATTGACTTTCTCGGGCATGTGGAACTGTGCCATGTTTAATAAAGTAGAAACTAGGGGGCCCTTGACATGCAGGTCCAAGGGGGAGGCACTGTGGAGACTTGGAGATATGTTTACCTATGAAAATAATCATGTTAAAACAATTATTGCAATGGGTTTTTATACCACATTCTTCTAGCTAAGTTCCAGAATACGAAAGGAATAAAATATGACATATCTACTATTGTACTCTGTATTTCATAAAGGACCTTTGCTTAGAAGTTCACTGTCCTTCTTATCTTACATTGAGCCCCAATGGTAGACAAATCGAAAATTGTATTGTGGCTGGTTTTATTTTTTTAAATCTTAACGTGTGTGGATTTTTTAAGGATTTGATAAAATATTAATGTAACTTGGTAGTAGAATCAACAAAAACTTGACCAATCAACAAAATGAAATATTGCCCAACGTGCCGTAGAGAGAACGAGGGCATGATAAGTACAACTTGATGAGAAGACAAACAAAATGGCATAGATCCTGCATAGATGCATCTTATATCCCAGACAGTGCCACAAAGATGGTGCAACTTAAAGGGGTATGTATGTTTATTCCTTAAATGCAACGATCGTAGCGATCTTCAAAAAGGATCTGTCGTGTTGCGGTCGAGAGGACCGCCCTAAGCTCTTGGCTGCTCCACAAAGAATGGTGTGCTTTCTTTTCAAATCTGCTGATTTGAATCTGTGCAGGATCAACAACTGTTTCATTACAAAATATTGCAGAGCTTGCAATATTACCCAAAATGCCCAAATGTCAATGGGTAAGCACTAGGGGTGCCACACACCGAATCCATAAATAAAGTATGTGTAAGAGGGTGCACACACCTTGTTACAAATACTTTTATGTAACAGGTTAACCTGTTGAGTAAATCTGGCCCATATATAGGTCAAACGACAATTTGACACAAAAGTAAATTTGATCCATATATGGGTCAGCTCATCCGGTCTCATAAAAGTCGTTTTGTCTCCCTTACTCTAATGACGAGATATATGATCCAAACAGTGTTTGTGACAGATATGTGATCCAAACATGCTTACTTCTAATAATACAATTTGAAAGCGTATTTAAAATACGTTCACTATTAAAAATGAGTTTCTTTTTACGTTTTAGTTCAGTTTTTAAAGGAAACAATGTAAGGTTAGTCACTTTTAAAACTTTTTAATGTTTGCATTCAAAATATCAATATGTATTTCAAAAATAAAATGCTTACTTCTAATGATACAATTTGAAAGCTTATTTAATCACCTTTCAAAAACAGATTTTAGTTTTTGGATACGTTCAGATATGTTCAAATTATTTTGATTTTATTGAAATGCGGAAATTCTCAAGAAATCGCCAGCATTAGACATTATGAGCAGTATCAATAATATAGCTCCAATGCTGAGGGGTTAAAATGTAAATTCTTGACCAAAATGAGAAAATAAGGTTTAATGGGTAGAAAAGAGGCACTGTTTAAATGTATGGATCAAACAATCCTTTCAAAATGAGGGATGAATGAATACACACCTCCAAAAGCCACGGTTTAAGATTCTCATCCAACAACACATCGATTCCAAATAACTCGTAGCAGTTAAACCGGGAGCCGAGGTTTGACTTGGTCAGGCAGCTGATGCTGGACTCTCCACTGATGATGGTCTTGATGACCAGGTCCTTCATGGAGCTCCACAGCTTGTCGGTGTCAATGCCGCGCTCCTTACGGAGGTATGACATAAGTGCTTGCAAAGTCCTAGGGTGGAAAAAAAATTGATGTGAATAATTTCAGAGTATAAAAATGACAGCATAATCACCACTCGCCGCAGACAAAAAGACATAACAACTTATAATACTGTCACCAGCGAAAAACGTCCTGGACGTATCCAAAAACAATGGCATTGAATGGACCACTTCTCTTCACCTTGTTTGCTTATTTGTGTATCGGTTATCCAATATCATGATCTTGTTTATCGTTTAATAATGTAAGAACACCTTGAAATTTGGGGGTAAGTCGTACGGTCGTTGTCCCAATCCTACTGATCGTAATTTAAAATTTTTACCAAAAAAATACCCCGAAATTTTTTTTATTTGAAATTCGTTAATTTATAATTTGAAATTTATTTTTGCTTGCACTCGAAAATTCATTTGTGTAATTCGAAACAGCCGTGGTGGTAAAACGGCTAAAATGTTGATTTACACCTTGAAATTTGGGGGTAAGTCGTACGGTCGTTGTCCCAATCCTACTGATCGTAATTTAAAATTTTTACCAAAAAAATACCCCGAAATTTATTTTATTTGAAATTCGTTAATTTATAATTTGAAATTTATTTTTGCTTGCACTCGAAAATTCATTTGTGTAATTCGAAACAGCCGTGGTGGTAAAACGGCTAAAATGTTGATTTACACGGATAACATCGTCCTAATACGTTATCTTCTAAATCTGAATTGGTTAACATTGGAAATTTGATTTTTGATGTCCTGTGGATTTCGAATTAACAGGGTTCTATAATATTATTATTAAAGAATTTTAAATAAATATGTACCATGTGAGGTTATATCAACATTGGGGATGGTGTTTGGGGGGGGAAAAATGAAATAAAGTTTTACCATTTGTGTCCCTGGCAGGCTTCTGCATCCTGGTTGTGCGTGTAGGTTTTGGAAAGCCGGTTGATGGAATAATTGGTGAGGTGCATGTAGCGATCGTGCAGACTATTGTTCTCTTCACTGTACTTTACTGAAATAAAAAAAAAATGTAAAACAGACATTATTGAAAGGATTTTCACTCTCAATTATTGGTCAAGTGGTCAGTCACCTGGCAGTTCAAGTAGTCGCTAAAGGAGGAAGTCAAGTGGTTGAGCAGATGGCAATTAACCATATTAAATTTACGTAGGGTGCCTTCTTCAGCAACCTAAAAAGGGATTATCTCATGATGAAGATCACCAAGACACAACTTAGAAAGTTAATAGATAGCATCAAGGATTGAAACAGTGTATATTACATATATAACAAGGCAAAAGGATATAAAACAGATAATTATTACCAAAAATTGGAAAAAAACAATGGTTTAGGGTTATCAGACTAATCATTGTTGCTTAACAAATAATAAATTAAGAGGAAACACGGTCACCGAGACATTCTAATAATAGGTACCCAACGGCTGCCATTAGCATCTATAGGTGTACGAACGATCTGTGCCAGAACTGCCATTTACACCATACGATGTAAATCGCCTGTATGAATTTGTATTGAAACACCGAAATAGCTGGCGTACGGTAGAGAAATAATGTTTTTGTTTGGGCAGCTATTGGGTTAACTGTTACTGTCACTGTTGCTGTCACTGTCGCTGTTCAGGCTGATAATACCTAAATAAAATTGTTAAAATCGAGAGTTTGAATTCCCTACATTTCTCCTCCAAAACAGGACCGATTTTAAATTGTATTGTACCCGTTGTAGAAGAAAATAATCTATATCCGTACATTTTTCTTCTTTTAAAATACATTTTCTAGTTTTTAAACTGAACATCTGTTGATTGCGTACAATCGAGGCATTTTAACAATTTCTGGAGGGTCCTAACTCCTATAAGTAAAAAAAAAGTTGATATCTGTATTATATTAAAAATATATATTTGTATTATTTTGAAAATCCAGAGAGGAAATTTAGGAGGAATACGAATATTGTCGTCATTTAGACAAAGTCACCAACCTACATGTTATGAGATGTCTAAATTTAAATTGTAGAGAAAAGATCTGTTTTAACCACTCACTAGCCATCGTGCAGGTTTTTTGTCTTAAACGAACTGTCAGATTTATAAAAATTTTGTGTTATTATTATTATTGTTATTGTTTAAGCTCTATAAATAAAATATTTCTGAACGTAGCCGAATACTAAAAATTGTTTTTGAAAGGTTATGAAAAAGCTTTCGAATTGTATTATAACAAATAAATATTAACATTTGTAAATATTAAAATTTAAAATTCAAACATAAAAACATTGTGAAAATTTCTCACGTGATGTGTTTATGTGAAAACAGTACAAAAATCCACAGAATATGTAAAACTTTTTAAAAAAAAAATACACTTATTCTATCGTATAAATGCATAATCACAGACATATGAATATTGATAGACCAGAACATAAAGGTGGGGGGTAGAAGCCAACTACAGCGGGATGAAGGGCAGGAAGATGGCTTTGGTGATACGTGATTCGCCAAAACTCAATCTGACAGTATATAGGCATCTCGCACTAAACTCTGCTTTTGAATGAATAATACCTTTTTACATGGGAGCGCAAATTGCTCGCCACGCAATGAACACATTTGAAGTTCAAATACGTCAAAGTAAGGTCGCCTATAAGGTCGAGTCCAATATTTTGCTCCTGTAGTTAGTTAATACACTTTTACAAATGTTTCATAATTTACTTACCCCAGTAAACGGTGACGGGCACACGCCATGTATCTCGGAGTGATATTGTATGTATGGGTGGTTTGGTATATTTATAGTGTATGTTCAAAAACGATCATATTATGTGATCTGAATTAGCTTAAAATAGTGTAAAATAATGCTTGCTTTTGGAATGTAATATCACAATTGGGTTTATTCTCTTTTTCGCTTCTATGTTTACACGTATTTATAGCACAAGCCACAATTTTTACCATGTTATTTACGATGAGAGCTCGACACTGGTCCGGACACGAATGATGACGTCACATTTTTTAGATTGACGCGTGGCTCTCGCAAGCCCAGCCGGTTCCGAAAAATGGTTCAAATGGGAGGGGTAAATAGTACGCCTTTTATCGCTTAGGGCAAGTCCATGTATTTTGTACGTCCGTGTGCATAATAAACAATTTTGTCATCTCACTTTTTTACCATTTCATACAAGAATATTTAATAAAAAACTAACAATGTCTAACGGCGCATATGCGATTTGGCGGGTGAAACTGTTCCCATAAAATAAGTATTTTTTAATGCATGTAATTCTATGGACAACTTTGAATAGAGATGTGAAGCTTGATTTAATATGGATCTTCTACTTTTTGTTTTAGGGTTGTCACTAGAACAATAACGGAGTTGTAACGATTTCTGTGGGAACACACGCTTTAGCTTGAAAACAAGCTGATTATACTTGACTGCTATTGTTATATTGTCGAGTAAACACGCTTAGGGGTCGGAGTGGTTAATGCTTTAAAAGTTTATATATTATTATGGCGGTAGATAAAACTTTGAAAATGAGACCCGAGTTGTCTGAGTAAGATTGTCACTTATGCAGAGTTAAGTGAAGAAAGACAGTAATTATGTGATAGAAACAATGCATCATTATTATAATTATATTTCAAACTAACCTGAGGCAAATCTGGCGAGCCCGTCTGGGTACAGATAGATGCGCAGCGGATGGACCGAAGTGACCAGCACGTACAGTCGCATGTCGAACTTGCTGCCATCGATGAGCAGTGGCCGGGAGATGTATCGCTGAACCACCACGGGTCGGCGCTTCGGGATCTGCGTCCAGCGCGACACCACCTTGATGCCGGTGCCACGAGCTGACGCGGGCTATGGATTAATTAACGAGATGTCAGCAAAAGATACTATTGTTGAATATTTCTCTAGGGTAGCACTGTCGTAGGATGTTGTCTCTTAAAAAGAAGGAAAACATTCCTAGATTACGAATAACTAACTAACCATCAAGCGCATTGCACCAGCCCTGCATGCATTCTGGAATACGCTACTATTATATGGTCACAAAACCGAGTAGTGAGTAATGTCTTGAATGAATATTCGTAAATGTCAAATCATGCCTTTTCCCGCAGGGGTAAGGAGAGAGGACGGACCGCTAAACAACTTGGTCTTTGCACATACTCTTTGCCTTATTCACATTAATACATTGTCTCATACATACTCTTCTATTATTCTGACTCTTGACATGGCCTGACTCAAGTATCTGATTCACTTGATCATGCCATGTCTTCCTCGGGCGTCCCCGACTTCTTCTACCATTTACATTTGCATCCCGTATTCTCTTCATACTCCTTTCTTCATTCATTCGCTATACATGCCGAAACCATCTAACTTTCCCTTTCTTAATCTTACACATTACGCTTACATCAGCCTTGCATTCTTTGCAGATCTACACACTTCTCATACGATCATACATGATTTTACCACACATACGCCTCAGGGATCTCATTTCTACAGCATTCACTCTTATTTCATCTTTCCTCTGCCAGTTGAATGTTTCACTGCCATACATAAGGGTAGGTTCAAGCATTCCATTGTGGACTGCTAGCTTCGCTTCTTTGAACAGATTATTGTTAGCGCCAACGGCGTTCAGTCCTCCATAAATGGAGTTTTACCTGGATTTACCCTTCTTTCAGAATAACCTGAAAAAATTGAAAAAAAAAACTACAAATACAATCATTATAAACAGAGAGTGCTGCTTGTGCATATGGGACTTGGATAGCACAGTTTCTGGAGTTGAAAATTATAATAACTATAAAGTATTACTCACAGGTTTAATGATCCACTTCTCATTCTGAGCGGCATATTTCTCCCAGTCATGCTTTAGCGCCTTCAGATCGTGCGGTAGGACGTACGTCTTGGGCATCAGACCAAACTCCCGGATGCCAAACTTAGACATCAGTTTGTGCAGATTCCTCCAGAGGCGGTCCTTGCGCCCGATCTGGAACGTGCCCGGGAAGTGGTTCATCTTCTGCGAATCCTTCAGGGTCTTGAAGCAGATAGACTTCATGTGCTTACCCCATGTGCCCATCCATTCCATGGATTCTGAAAGAGTAAGCAGATTTGTTAGGACTGTAGAAAATAATGTTTACTTCTAATTTAGGTACCACGGCCAATTGCTGTTTTTTGTAATATTTTTATATATTCCTCTACAACAATCGTCTATTTTAATTCTAAAGCTTTCAAATTGAATTAATTTAGAACAAATGGCACTATCTTCACAACTAAAAACTCATAGTCAAACTAATAATACTAATCTAGTTGTATTAGAAGATTGATGAAATTTTGCACACTTGACATTCAAAATAAGAGAAAAACTACTGTCTAGCCCAGGTAATGACGGGGACTTCAGCTAGTATTACGTACATAATATATTCAAACTTTTCAGAGACTCTACAGTCAAATATTTGCTTATTTTACATAATTTATTTACAGTGTATGTATCTATAAAAAAAATACTAAACCTATCGGTGACACATTATTTGCACATTTTGTGTAAAAATTCACTTCAATGTAAATGAAAAAATAATCAAAACATGAGATCGTCATGATATAAAAACTTAAAAATAAAACAGTGAACATCTAAAGCAGCACAGCATAAAGGGGAAATGAAAATACTACAAATTGAAATACAACAAATTAATCATACATTACAATGGGTTTGCTAATAAAATCAATGTGACAAAGATTCAAATTATTAATTACATATTTACTACTAAAATAGGAAACATAAAAACTAAAAGGAAAAAAACTTTAGTTACAATAAAAATTATGATTGATGCATGTGGGCTAGAAAGACAATAAATATTTACTAAACTATTGATGAATAAAATGTAAATTCTAGCAATTTCAAAATGATGCGTGCTATCGGATAATGTTACTAACCACTGGAGCGATTTTTTCCATATATTAGAGCCATTTTAAATGTCTGCGATTACTTTTTGGAAAAAAAAGTCCATTTTCTCTTGATTCGGCAATTTTTTTATTTTAATATTTGTAGGTCCCACATTTGTTATTTTGGGCTTAAAACGAAGCTATTGAAATGCTTTATCTATTATGACCATAGCTGTCGCAAATCCGAACTTCGTAAACTAATTTAGAACGATGTTAAAAATAAATTTCTTAAATATTTTTTTCATGCAGAATTTTTGATCAGCTGTTTTACAGTTAAAATTAAGTATTTTTTCCATAGATATGCACCTTTCATTATCAAGTATATCACAGACAACTATCAGAAATCGAAAATATTGACTCGAATAAGTACCCTCACGGCAGTTTCGAAGTAACAGTTTCAAACGGCAGTTTCAACAAAAGGATTCGCGCTGTTATAAACTTTACAATTTTTTTATAAATCCTACAAATAAATATGAGATAAACGGTAAAATACAGGTTAATTCATTGGCTATCACTATAATAAGTTTTTATGTCTCCATGTTATAATTGGAAGATATTATTTTTTTATGTTGGCAAAAAATTTAAAAAATGATTTTCTGGAAATTCCGAGCAATCGAGACAAATTTATTTATTTTGCATGGTCGCTCCAGTGGCTAAGAAACTACAATAATTATTATTACTGGTAAACCATTATCAAACATAAAAATTGAAATCTTTTTACCGCTCCTGAAGATAATTATGTTTCTATTGAACAAATAAGGAAAATATAAATATCATCCTAGTGATGGGCGTAATCTGAAATAATCCATCAAATTGAAACTTCATCAAATTATACTTCAAAATAATTATTGCCACGAATTCAAATCATAGTGAAACCTTCACATAACAAACTGAATAAATATGTAAATTATTACAACTTGCAAAGGTCATTAACCTCTTATTGGACAGAAGCACGCGCGTACGCACGGAACGAATATTTGAAAAAAAAATTTAAAGGTGATTTTAACCCTTATGTATAAAGAAAATGTATGAAGGACAAGGTCAGAATCGCTTGCGCCAATATCATTTTTGATGTAGCCAAAAGTTTCATTCACCTAGCAACACAAGAATATTTTTAACTGAATTATCTGTGGAATCTGGATGTCAGATTTTGCTGCGATTTGAACTATCGAAAAGTTCAAGCGTGATAGTTCACAAAACATCGAAAAACCCAAAGACATTAATACTGGACGCAGGGTAGAAATCTAAAAGTGGGAAGCCAAACACAAGACGATTGTAGCTGTCTCTATTTCTAGTATTTTAGTACTAAACTGCTACGCGTCGAGTGAGGTCGTGTCTTACCAGTAAGTAAATTATATTGCAAAGCGCTCCTGTGTGATGAGAAAATGCTTCAATTACACGGCAAATAGTCGAAAAGGAGACAGCGAAAATTGCATCACAAAGTGACATAAGCATAACAAGGACAACCTACTAACAGTAAGTCGGTTCACACAGCGTCCCGCATTCGTTTTATTCCATTGGGAAAGATGGGGTAAAACGTACAAAGGGTAACGCGTTCATTAATTTAATAATGTCGTTGATGAAAATTGTAAATAGTAACGGTCTAATTATATGTCTAATATTAATCTGTATAGATTTGTATAATCATATAACCTATAACCTGTACTGTATAATAAAATATGTAATTGATCAATTGGACAATTTGTCCATAATTCCATGTACAGAGACAAGCAGTCCTCTTGAAGTCCAAAAAATATTAACTCAACCTGCCCTAAAAATGTTCTCAATGAATGTCAGAAGCATAAACCGTAATTTCAACGAACTATTGTTAGTTCTCACAGATCTGAATTCAGACTTTGACATAATCATTTTAACTGAATGCTGGATCAATGAAAACTACATTCCAAAAAACATAACAAACTACACCCACTACAACACACAGAATAACCGAACACAGAACGAGGGAGTTATCGTATTCATCAAAAATCATATATCTCACTCAGTGAACGAAATCATAATCAACGACTCAAATTGTCTCAAAATTGAAATAGAAAACCATGTAACCATATTTTCTATATATCGATCACCAAGCACATCTAACATAACCCCATTTCTAAATTCACTTAATCAATCTCTATCATGTGTGAAAAATTGTGATAATATCCTTATTATCGGTGATCTCAATATAAATATAATTAATTCCACACATCCTCAAGTCAATGAATATGTAAACCTACTAACACTACAAGGTTTCGTCCCAGCCATTACAGCACCCACCAGGATATCTGGCTCGTCTGTGAGTTGTATTGATCATGTATTTTCAAAATGTAAATTAAAAACCATATCTCTTGTATACCAATGCACTGTCACAGACCACTACGCTACCATAACATCTCTGTCTCATAAAATACATAAACCACCGCAACACGTAATCACACAAAAGAAAATATCTTACAATACACTTTTTGACTTGGTCTCTCAAGAAAATTGGTTAAATGTTTACAAACAAACTGATACCAGTCTGGCCTGCAAATCTCTTGTTGACACACTACATATCCATCTAACCAACGCTACATCAGACACAACTCACAAAACTAAACGCCATGATTCTAAACTTAAGCCTTGGATAACTGTTGGTATCCTACACTCTATTCGTAAGCGCGATAAACTCCACGCACTCTGTAAAAAAAATCCCAACGACCATGAATCTCACCTGTTTTACAAGAAATACAGAAATGTGTGCAAAAAAATTACTTTAAAGGCCAGAGAAGATTACTATAAAAAACAAATAAATAACGCAGAGAATGACAAAAAAAAATTATGGAATATCATTAAAGACATATCTTACACTAAAGTAACGACAACACCCATAATAAAGATTAACGTTGATGGTCATTTACTAACAAACACAGGTAATGAATCTGAAAAAATCGCAGATCATTTCAATGAGTTTTTCACCACAATTGGTTCTAACCTTTCCAATCATTTTTTGACAAGAAATAGTGTTTCGGAACATGAACTTGCAAACGAAATATCTCTGACTCACCTGAGGTATAGTCCCTTCCTTTTCACCCCCACTACAGAATTAGAAATTATAGAAATCATATCAACTTTAAAAAATACTCACTCAACAGGAATAGATGAAATCTCTACTAAACTTACAAAACATTTAAAAATACTTATAGCCAAGCCTCTAGAGCATATTATAAATCTTAGCCTCCAATCCGGTATATTCCCAAACTCTCTTAAACATGCCTCAATCATCCCTATTTACAAATCAGGTGACAGATCTTCCCTAAATAGTTACAGGCCAATATCTCTACTGAGTACAATCTCCAAAATCATTGAAAAAGTAGTAAAACTAAAACTGATTAAGTTTCTTGAGGAAAATAAAATCCTTTCAAATAACCAGTATGGCTTTCGCAAAAACCGTAGTACTGATGATGCAATTGCAACCTTCACGAAACTGATATCCGATAACCTTGATAAGGGTAATAAACCTCTTGCTGTCTTTCTAGACTTATCTAAAGCTTTTGATACTATTTCACATCACATTCTCCTAAAAAAACTGCAACAGATTGGGATAGAAGGTACTGCCCTAAAATGGTTTAAAAGCTACCTTACACAAAGATCGCAAACAACTGTCCTTCACTCAAATCGAGCATATAGAAGTAAATGTCTATCTATTTCCTACGGTGTGCCCCAAGGAAGTGTTCTAGGTCCGCTCCTATTTCTCATATATATGAACTCCCTATTGAAACTGGACATTGATGGCAATATAATATCTTTCGCCGATGACACGGTTATCATATTCACTAGCAAAACATGGAAGACATCAATAGAGAAGGCAAATTATGGTCTTAACAAAATTAAAAAATGGCTAGATTCCAACCTCCTCACCCTAAATGTACAAAAAACACAATGCATACACTTTTCAATCCGTAAATTCACACTCCCAGAAAACCTTCCTAAATTAATCATTCACACGTGCTCACAAAACCTAGACACATCTCCACTATCACCCAATAATAGCTGCTCATGCCCAAATCTTAAACCATCAAATGAAATAAAATACCTAGGTGTCATTATAGATAACCAATTACGCTGGGAGGCCCATATTAACTCCATAACTAAGAGACTCCGTAAGTTATGCCATATTTTTTATTCTCTACGATCAATCCTTGATATAAACACTCTTAGAACTGTATATTTTGCTCTATTTCAATCGATAGCAACGTATGGCATTATAGCATGGGTCGGCAACCTGCGGCCCGCGGGCCGCATGCGGCCCGCGAACAGTTTTAGTGCGGCCCGCAAGATTCTCGCTGCAACACACGTGACGGACGATATCGTACACAACGGAGTAAAAGGGTTAGCGAAGGGGGAGCAGGGAGAAGGGAAAGGACGGCAATAACGCCAACCGCACCTCGCCTTATTCCGGTGACGCCACTCGTTCGCCCGCGCTGCGCTAAATACCTATTCACGTCGGTGTTTACATTCGCAGCAAGTTTTATTAATTGATAATACCTATCTAAGTTGCGGTTTTTGTGCATTTTCTTATAGTTACAAGTACTTACATATTTCATGATACTATTATTCCTGACATTACAAGAAATGACTATAACAAAGCAATATTCTGTAATATATTGTTCTGTTATTTATGAGTTTTTGGTCTCAATATACTTGCAAGTAAGGTGACCCGCTGACAATGGGCCCCGAAATGATGTTTACCATGATATTATAATTTTTTTGCTTATTACAAATTTCAAACTTAAAATCGATTTCAATCATTTGGTATGAATATCAAACGTATGTATACACAGTGTCGTTATTTTTTAACTTTTGCGCAGGTATACCCAGTATGTATAGAAGCAGATTTTTGGTTGATGCATTTGAATGACAAGATAGTTTCTCGGCGGTATATCTTCTTTGCACATCCCTTCGGGGTCGTTTAATTATATTTTGTATAATTAGGTACCTATACTGTATTTTCCCTAAACCGACTGCTCACTACTACTGTATATAAGTACGCCGGGGACCCTCAAGTAGATAGATTCGCTGTTGTACTTGCCTAAATACGCTGGCGGAGAATTTTATTTAGGAAAAAAAACTATGACGCTATACGTAAAAATAAATAGATATTTTAATATTTTATTTCTGTATTGTTTCAGTTTTATACATTTAAGATGGCTTCTAAAAAAGGAAGATCGTTGATGAAAGACGGATTTTTAATGAAGCACGGACAAATTTATATTTTTTTATCGAATTTAAAGAAAAACAAACCATTGTGCTTAATCTGTCAAAAGAGTATTTCCGTACTAAAGGAATTCAACCTGAAGCGACATTATGATATTGAGCACAAAACTAAATTTGGATGTATTGAAGGGGAATCTCGAAAAAACAAAATCAATAACTTGAAATTGTCACTCCAAAATCAGCAGAATACCTTTAAACTTGTGACAGACCAAAGCGAATCAACTGTTCGTGCCAGCTACAAAGTAGCAGAGATATTAGCAAAGCATAGTCGCCCATTTACCGACAGTGAACTTGTAAAAGAGTGTGTCTTAGCTATCGCGGGGGAAGTATGCCCGGAATAGAAAAAAAATGTTTGAAAACGTTAGTCTCTCTGCCAGAACTTGCACTCGACGCACCGAAGACTTGGGTGCTAGCTTGCATGAACAACTTAAGGAAAAAGCGCAGTCTTTTACGTACTTTTCAGCCGTTTTATTTTTAGAACTAAACTATATACTGTAATGATATGCAGTGGCATAGCTAGCATGGGTGCCACCCGGGGCGGATAACGAGGTTGTGCAGAATCCATCCTCTACCCTCTAGTGACCGTTCAAAAACTTTTGCTAAGGGTCATCTTCAAATGTTCCCCCTCTCATCCATCAGAGCCACTTTTCAAGAAACTCATAGTCCTTGACATTCGCCAACTGTATATCAAGATAGCTCTTATCCATATCTGGAAAAATGGATTGATAAACTCTACGCAAACGGACATACATACACGCTACTCAAAGCATGGAAAATGCATAATTCCTGTAACAAAAACCACTTTTTCACAAAGGCAGTTCTCATACATCGCACCCAAAATATTCAACACGTTAAATAACGACATCAAAACATCAAAAACACTTACTCACTTTGCAACCGGTGTGCATAAATGGATATCTGAAAAGGGGCGAAATTTCTTTAAGGAACATATGAACCTATACCACCAGTAAATAATTAAAATAACTTGTATATTACAGAACAATATATTCCTCTTTCATATTCATCATTAAAAAATGTTTAACACCACTGACATGTTTCTTATACTCAAGTATTTATTACGAAAAATATTGTGACAATAATTCCATATTTGAGTACATATTTTTAGCCTTAGCTCAAACGAGGATTTACACAAAAATTGCTGATATATATCTATATACCTATGTTACCATAACACGCACATGCAAATCACTCATCAAGATATAACTTATCCATACTTTCTTACCAAATAGTACTTTCTTTGATTTTATATTATATTTCTATTTTTTTACAAATACACTTATACTTAATGTACTTGTATTTTTATTATATTTTTATTGTTTTTTTAATTACACAAATGTACTTGTATTTTTTTTTTGATACATGCTCCTTGTATTATTTTTAATTCAATAATACGTATCTTCTTTCATATACTTTTTATATTATTTTAATTTTTCTGTTTTTCCATACTTATTTTTATATTCATATATCTTAAACGTATGTAGATATTTTGTATTATTTTTAATTTCTTTATACTTCATACTTGTTTTAGATGTATAAATTATTTTATTTTATTTTTATATTATTCTGTTTTTCATTCAACTTATTTTATACTTAACATAAAATTGGCCACTACAACACGGGCATGTGCCTAGTGTGATGGCCAAAAAATTACCCATTTTCTGTAATATTGTATAAACTTTACTGAATAAAGAACATTAAAAAAAAAAAAAAAAAAATTTAAAATACTACTATAATAGTACCAATATTGTATTACTAATGAAAACTCATAATAAATATAAAAATATTTGCCCGTGAGTCACGTTTTACCCGCCTTTACCCTTCCCTGTCATATTGTGTAACCGAGTGAGAGTATCTTGTTATCTCAGTCACACCCATAGGTCACACCCGTGATGTGACAACAGTATTCGGCGAAGAAGCTGCCCGACCATTTATCTATGACATTCACACCCATACATTCTTTGATTGTCTGTCTTTATCACACAGGAATAAAGTTTTGAATTTAGAAATTATACTGAAAACCGCTGAAAACAAAATAGTGTTGCTTGCTTTCCACATTATATTGTGAGTATGTGAGACTATGGCGAGTCTATTTAAATATGTATAACGTCATTGGAAAAACCTATCAATTTATCAAACAAACGCAAGTAATGTTGTTTTTATAGATACTTTGATGTTCAAGGAATGTGTTTCGGTAAATAAAATGTACTATAGCTCAAAATAAATCCACAAAACATTATTTCAAAGTGATGCATTTCGTAATTTCCAGTATCCAATAAAAGAAAAAGAAGAAGTTTCAAAAATGGCTCTCGACAGGTTAAGTACTGGGTTGCCGAGCTCCGGTCAAATTCAAACCCCCCTCGTGTGACGGCGGTAAAATGACCAAATATTTCGAGAATTTCCTAATTACTCACTGTTTAGTAAAATGATGTTTTTGTAAATTGTACTATTTTACCAGATACATAATGTGTTTATGTATTGATCAAAGTTTTACATATATATTCAGAGAAAATTTTTCTTGCTATTTTATGTACAGTAGAAGCCGGATATAACGACCCTCAAGGGGCGGGTGATACTTTGTCGTCCGACGGCCGGATAATTTTTTAAACCTTGTTTTTACACGAGACATGCCGAACTCCTTCACGAGGGTTACATTTCTAAATGGTGTAATATATCGAACGTGGAATCAACCAATAAACAGCTTTATATGTCATTTCAATGGCCGCCCTAGAAAGAATGGTAGCATCTTCAATACGTCATATCTATTAAAGGTACCCCCCCCTCCCAGACATTCCGTCATGTCACTTACAAACACCGTTAAGTGATGATTGGCGCGTGGACAATGATGGCGTCCTCAAGATACCACGGGTATATACGCCATAACCCCCACTCTGACCATCCTAGGCCAACCGCAGGGACGTAGGTTGACCCCACCCCCTCCCAGTACTTCGCTCTACAACGGCCAGCCAATGACGAAGCTTGTTTCGAAATGGACGCCATCAGTTGGGTAACATCCTTATAAGGACATTTTTTGTGTAAGATTAATATTGAATTTACGCAAGTTTTGCTAAAGTTATTTCAAATAAAATTATATAGATTAAAAGGCTGGACTTGCGTCCATACTGTTAAGATAAAATTAAATATGTTAATGTTTCCATTAAATAGATATAAGGGTTTTTTCATACCGATATCGGGCTAAAACCCCACTTGTTAAAATTGTACAATTTTTACTGAATTTAATAAAACTGCTAGAATGAAGTGGTTTACATGAGATAGAGCGGCAAAGAGAGTAGTTTTGCTTATATAATTCAAATCATTCCATTCTTGTATAAGGATGCATAAAGCTGCAAAGAAATGCAGCAACGTTCAAGGAGTAAACTTGTAAAATGCGAACCAATATTGGGCACGGCCCCGCGGCAGCGTATATATGGAGCGTCAAGCTCTGTTCAAATCAGTCACATTCGAACCTTTATCGTCGCGTCAACTCTCACCGTCTCTATCTTCTTGTACCGCTTCTTCCTGCCTGCACTCTACAATTGTCTTTTGACTTCCGACCTTGCACTTCCTTGGACAGCTGAATTATCTCTCCTCGGATACTCACAGCAACCGGACCAGGCCCTGAGCGTGCACAGCAGCCCGCCGACTAGAAAACCAGCACCCGTATTTTACAGTCAATATAGAGGACATAAGTCCGATATAGTGTAATATAGCACTTTTTTCTTCAATTGAAAAAAACTTTTGTTTCACGGAACTCATTGTGTCGAGCTTTTAACTTAGTCACAACGGATAAAAACACTGACTGTGATTTATGCGTGCTAATAAGGATAGGTGTTACCAGGAGTAGGCGAGGATAGGGGAGTAGGAGAGATGCAGGGCGGAGGTTTTGGTGCATAGGTTTTGAAACAAAACACTGCGCGTCGTTCTAACCGGACGAATTATCATTAAAATAGGTCAAAATAGGTCGCTTTAAGCAGTTGGTCGCTTAAAACGGATATGTTTTCCTAGTACCTAACTATGAAACCTAACTTGAGTTTACATTGTAGTCGCTAAAAACGATAAGCCGTTATAAGTGAAGTACTTATATCCGAATTCTACTGTATAAGTTCTATTTATGCGCATTGATTATTATCAATCCCTACTAAAGTGCGTGTGTTTGTTTGTTACGCTTTCACGCCTAAACCACTAAAACGATTTTAAAAATTCTTTCACCAATAGAAAGCTGCATTATCAGCGAGTAACATAGGCTGTATATAATGGTAAGCTCTGGCGTTATCAAATTTGTATAAATGTAAATGTGTGTATTTCATATATTTTAATGGCAGGGAGGAAAGGCAGGGAGAAGGTTGGATTCGCGGAGAGGGAAGAGATGAGGGAGGGGGAAGGTGGAAGAGAACAGAGACGCATTGCAACGCATGCCGGGTACCAGCTATTTATAATAATAATCTAATGAAGTACATTTAAAAGCAAGATGTTAGTTGCACGGTCGATGACCCCTCCACAAAGGAGACGTGCTTTTTCACAGATAAAATAAATGTGTTTTATCTAAAATTTCAGTACGCATTTCAATAAGAACTTAAATATTCTACACATATGTGTAGAGATTTTACATCATGAAAACTTCTTATACAGGAACTTTACAAGAGAGTTTTACTGTATCTATTTTTATCAAAATAACATTTTATCGATAAGACCCACCGATATGTAAAATGTACATTATACAAAACATTTTAACTGAAACTCTCTTATAAGGTATTCCAAGGTACGGGGAAAAAAAACTTCTTAGAGTTTCACCGTATTCAGCTTGTTATGCGTAGACTTCACACAAAATACAATACAATAGTTGAGCGGACGGAATGGGAATGAGTGCGTGCGTGCATTACCTCCCTGAGCGTCGCACTCACTTCGCACGAGCTTGAAGCCCGAGGCGAGCAGCGTACGGCGCACCACCACGGGCGTGATAGTGGTTAGGCGCCAGCGGAGGTGGCGGGCCACTGCAGGCGGGGGGCGAGCCGGAGGGGAGTCGTGTGCCCGGAAGCGTAGATACGGGGGCACGCGAGCAAACAGCGACGGCCGCAACATGCACGACACCCAGTCTTGATCTGCAAGGAAACGTAACAGGTTATTAGTAGGCAGAGTCAATGTATTAAAACTAATTATTGAATCTTTTAAAACAAATCATAATCAGATCCTATGTTATAAGTAAAAAAATTCTAATTAAATTAAAACAATACATTGTTACGATACGCCCTGTGGCGGGTGGATTCAAATCCCATAGCGACAACTAGAGCGCTAAGACAAGCCCGAACACAACACGGTCTCCCCCCTCTCCCCCTGTTTCCTGCTCCCTGCTTCCCTTCCGCTTGCCCTGCGACTCGCCCATTCCGCCGCCGGCCAGTCGAGAATTGGGCGCCCTTACGAGCACACATACGCGGGCTGTTGCCGGGCGACCAAACCAAACTCAAATGTAGCCCGCGATGTTTATTGGAAAACCTACGGGTTGGAGCCGGCTTACGCCGTGCCTGTGATAACTTCGGTTTGTTCTAACTCGGGAGGTGCCCTGGTTGAACTCCAAAGAAGACGAGGACCCTGCGAATCCCACATGTAAGCTGTATAATTGATTTCCTCTTTTAAATGTGTCCGCAACGGTGAATTGTTGGGCCACGCGAGAATCACCACTCGGAGAGTTTCGGTTCAGAGAGATAATGAGAGTTAAACACTTTAGCTAGGTTTGTGTAATTTGCATTTCTTGTATTGAATTGTACTGTAGAGACCTATGTACTGTGTTTTGAATTTACAATACATGACCTATTAATTCAATCTTGTTATTATTCTGCCACGGCAGGAGGGTTATTGACTAGAGTGTATCCCGCCAGACGCCGGAAGGGTAAGGAGAAATTCTGTAGCCTCGTGCGACCTGCACCCTGAATAGAGGGTATCATTGTCTCCGCTGAGAGCTAGCCTGGGACATGTTAGGGCCCCCTTGGCCCCGGAGCTGGTGTTGGTTTGTGAAGCTAACATCGGTGGCCATAACAACATATTAGCGAAACTCAATCAAAAATCTGAAAAGAGAAAAATCAGAAAGAAGGTAAGGTCACATCTAGGACTTGAACCCAGGACCTACTACGCCTTGCCAGAGTGGAGCACTACCAACTGAGCTAATGCATCATATGATTCGGTCATATTAACTGTATCATACGTTGGACTAAGAACTACCAACATTATCTTCAAGTTCTTAACGCATAACTAAATTTGGGAGGCGCTAATATCAATGGGTACCGATTATCGGATAACCATTACCAATACCATAGGTCACCACAAGTGGTTCGCTACGTTTGGTGATATAGCATGGGTGCCCGGGTTCATGGGGTGAGGTTTGTCTAGGTTTTGGAGGTGGATGACCAGGACACACTGAACCCCAGATTCCTACCCACCCCTTAAACGCTTTTCCTTCTCAGAACTCTCCTCTCCTTCTTTTCCTTATAAAAAAATCTCCACACGGCATCCCCAAACATGACATACGCCCTGAGGGAGAATATTTTCTTCAGGGCCTCCTGTGTGGAGCTCATACATTTTTTTTTTTTAAATGCATATTTTAATGGTTCAAAATATTCTAAGCCCGGCAGCAATTTGAATACATATAACATAAATCTGATGTAATAAAAGCTTGATTCACCTTGTGAAACAACAGCTCCAACGCTGAGAGCCGAGGTGAGCCCGTTGAGGGAAGCCGAGTCGCTGACAGAGGAGACGCTGGGTCCGGAGTCGCTGGTGAGACACTCCTGATGGTCTGCCGGCTCCACCGAAATGTCGGAATCTCGGTCCATGGAGGCTTTAGAGGCTCCATCTTCTGCATCACTCAGCTCGCTAAAATCAGAATTTAAAGATAAAAATAAATAACTACAGAATTGATTTAGGCACAATTGTTTCGCAGAAATTGGGGAGGCGGGTATGGGTATCGCCACCTCAGGGACCATTTATTGGATAACCAACACCCCTGCCATAATAATAGTTCACTACGTTTGGTGACTTAGCAGGAGTGACTGGGTTCATGGGGGGAAGTTTATGTAGGTCTTGGTGGCGAATGATTGAGGGAGACCTAACCTAGACTCTCCCGACGGACTCCCACACAGCATCCCCAAAGATGAGATAAAATTCTAATAAAGGGTATATTTCACCCTCAGAACCTCTTGTGAAGAGCTATTCTAAAAAAAAATTCAAAAGAATATATTTTTTACTCTGCCAGGGGAATCCCTGTCACATCTAGAATTAGGGGCTACACGAGCTGAGCCGAATAAACCCAAGCGGTCGAACGTCAAGCAAAGTGACGATCACTCACCTCAAGAGAGGGGGCGCCACTCATCCACTATCATGTTTCTGCCCCAGTGTGAAAAAGTCATAGATCAGGGGCTGGGTAAAGTTATGTTAGGTTATATGTGCAGTTTTTCTTCACCTTTATTCAATGTTTTGTTTTGTTATTGAATCAATATTTCAACTGGATTACAAAACACAAAGCGATTAAACTCACTCGTCGCTGAGCTCCGACCCGGTGCTGCAGGTCTCCATGGACGCCTTCTTGGCCTTGATGGCCTGCAGCTTGGACTTGACCTTGGCGGAGGGCTGCTTGCCCTTCGTCACCGCCACCTTGGACGGGGCGGCCTTGGACGGGTGCTGGTTCCTGTACGAGGATGCTACGGTGACTCCGTCAAACACGGACCACTCACCCTAACAAATAAAAAGATAAATTAGAATACATAAAATTGTTCTAAAGAAAATATTTGTATCTACATGGAAAAGGATCTTACAGGATGATTATTGTAAGATAGATTAATCATCCATTTACACAACAAGATTTCTATTTTTAACATTCTTAATATTTGGGAACATAGGTAGACAAAAAAGTATAAAAGTTATTTATCATGTTAACCTCTGACTCTGGCCGTATGATCGCCGGTGAGATCAGCAAAAAAAAAAATTATATGCAATTTTGACCCTTATATATAAAGAAACTGTATGAAAGACAAGCTCAGAATTGCTTGCGCCAACAGTACTGTTGATACCGCCAAAAGTTTTATTAATCTGGCAGCACTAGAATCTTTTAAAAAGCATTATCTGTGGAATACGATTGAACTGTCGAAAGTCAGTCGATAGTATGTCACAAAAACTTTAAAAAACCTTTCAATTCATCAAACGAACACAAGTAATGATGTTTTTATAGTATATTGTTCAAAGAATGTGTTTCGGTAAATAAAATAAACGATAGTTCAAAATAAATGCACAAAATATTACTTCAAAAGTATTCTTTCTGAGATTTCATACGAAATGCTAGGATGTATGGGCATAAAATATTGGCCAACCAGTTGAAATATGAGTCCGGCGACTGAGATTTCTGAGCGTTAAATTTGTAAATTTCCCGCTCTCAATCATACCTCCGAATTTTAATACGGAAACAAAAAACTGATATTTACATATTTTTAGGATTTATTTAAAAATTGTTAACTTAATATGCGCGAATTCTGTGTTAGTTGCTTTGAAATTGCCGTGCGTGGTACTTATTCAGGTCAACATTGTGTATTCTATTTCTGCATGTTGTCTATGGTCTACCTGATAATCACAGATACAAATATACATTATAAGACTCAAATTTTTTAATCATAAATATACCTGTTCAAAAGTTTTGAATGAAAAAATATTTTATAGAATTTGGGTGCGCGGACTGTCAAAATTGAATGCAATCAATTAGGATACTACATTTACCACAAAAAACTGGTAATACATTAGAAAGATACATTCTCTGAATACAATTATATTATCAAAAAGAATAGTTCAATTAATCATTTTACACAGACAGCCTATTCACAATGTAAAACAAAAGAGGAGAATTCACACTTTGTTTAGAAAAAGGGGAAAAAGTCACTATTTTTTAATTCACACTAGTTAAAAACAAAATAAATAGATAGATAATTCAATTACTTTTTTTTTTTTTTTTTTTATTCTTCATTTTAAAAACCCGCTAAACCGCCAAAGCAGTTTGTCAGCAGGTCAATTTAACAATATTAATATAACACAAAAGAAAAATTATAACAAGATACCACAATATAGAAAATAGAAACAGAAGAATAACTTTTAAGTAATTACAATATAAAAGCATAAAATACAAATACAGACAGATATAATACAGGCAAATTACTCATAGTTATATTATACACAAGATTAAAACAAAATTCAATATAAAAAGTCTTGATCTATTAGCCATTTTTTCAGTTTTTTTTTTAGATCAGTGGTGCAATTCGATTCGTTTTTTATGTTCATTGGCATCTTATTAAATATGGTTGGGACAAGATAAGCGAATGTCCGTTGTCCGTATTTATTTACAATTTTGGGAATGGACAACCCCTCATTTTTAATTAATCTAGTGCCATATGCATGATCTACTTTTTCCTTGTACTTTGAATCCGACAATAGGTTTTGGCATACAATTTTAAACCATAATATCCCTCGCACAGGTAATATACTAATTGACTCATATAATAATTTTATGTTTCTTCTTTGTGCATAAATGCTTTTGCTTACCAAGAGCTTAGTCATAGAGTTCTGAATTGTTTGAATGTAATCTATATTTGTCTTGCACGAGTTTCCCCAAGAAGTTATTCCGTATCTGATAGTAGATTCCGCTAGTGACAAATAAATTATTTTCAATGTACTTATGGGCATAAAATATTTAATTTTGTAAATTCGTCCCGCAATAGCTCGCAGGCGTTTACAGATGTTGCTTATGTGAATATCCCATTTCATATGCCTGTCTACTGTTATCCCCAAATATACATACGTTTGTACAAGTTCAATGGTTTCGCAATTGCATGACTGTGGAGAATTGTGTATACACTCAAATGTATGCGACTTTATTAAAGGCGTAATGGTATATTTGGCATGTGGAGATCTTATATGCATTAATTTAGTTTTTTTTGAATTAATTATAAGACCCGCATCATGTGACCATTTCTGTAGGGAAAAGAAATCATGCTGCATGAGTTTAATTGCAATGCATAATTCTTCATGCGAAATTACTAGTGCCGTATCATCAGCATAAACGTAATGTTTAACGAATGTGAAAATTTTATTCATGAGTGAAACGAATATTATGTATAATGTTGGGCCGAGAATTGACCCCTGCGGGACTCCTGTTGACATATATTTAGCTTTGCTGTAAGTTTGGAAGAGTTTCACTTTAATTTGTCGATTGCATAAATAGTTTTTGAGTAGTTCTAGTAATTTTCCCCTAATTCCTATCGCCTCCAATATCTGTAATAGTTTTGTCGGATCAATGGTATCAAACGCTTTAGAGTTGTCTATGAATAAAACCAGAATATGTTTTTTATTATTGAGTTCTTGATTTACGTAATTCGAAAAGTCTTGTAGTAACATTTCTGTGCTTTTATTTTTTTGAAAACCGTATTGGTTAGGATCAATAATGGAGAAACTTTCTAGGTATTTTATTAAATTTACGGAGATGTATTTTTCTAGAATTTTTTCAATAGCTGGCAGTATACTGATTGGTCTGTAATTTTCTATCTCAGTATGTTTTCCCCCTTTGTATATTGGCCTAATAATACTACATTTAAGCTCATCAGGTATAACTGCTTGAGACAAAATTTTATTAATTAAATGGGTGATTACGGGACATAGAATAGTAATATGTTTTTTAATGTCGAACATTCGAATATTATCGATGCCCGGCGATTTTGAATTATTAAGTTGACAGATAATCCTGTGTATATCTTCACAGGAAGCTCTGGGCAGGTACATGCTATGCGGCAACTCAACGGGAGTTACGTTAGACGCTTTGTAGTCGCATTTGTGTAGCATCGAGCTGATACTGTTGGAAAAATACTCAGCGAACCTATTTACAACGATTTCCTCTGTTTGCCCATTTTTATTGAGCATATACTTTGAAATAATTTCATCGCAGTTTGTTTTTGTTTTGCGCCCCAATAATTTGTTTATTTGATCCCATGTTTTTTTGGAATTGCTGAAGTAGTTTTTAAATGTTTCATTAAAATGTGTAGTTTTACTTTTTATGATTAATTTGGAAACAGTATTTCTGAATGATTTGTAGTTTTTTTCATAGTTTTTATTGGTAGGTGAATTTTTCCATCTCCTGAACAGGGAATCTCGGATTTTAATTTTTTCTAAGATGTCATCCGTTATCCACAATTTTATTGCAAATGGTCTTTTTTTGGGGTTTGGACAGAAAGAGATTTTACTTTTTTCATATAGGTCATTAAAAACATTTTTGAGTCTATTATATATGTCAACGCAATCTTGTTCCTCAAGCAGGGCATTCCAATTATAACTACGTATGTATTTATCAATTCGTTTTTGAGATAATATTGAAATACTTTCCCCGCGATGTTTGGTTTTTGTAATTGCACTACTATATGTGATGTTCAGAGCTGTCGCGAAGTGATCCGCTATAGTAAAATCATAAATACAAGACGAAAGTGAGTCAGTTTGTTGCTGCCTGCTATTAAACCTAATAAAAATGTGATCAATGCACGTGCGTGTAACATTGCCGGCTACTAATGCCTCCCTTGTTACATCGTTGATACACTTTATTAAATAATGGCTAGATAATATGTTTTCGTACGACATAATAATAGGGTTTTGAGGGTTTAATAAATCTAAATTAACATCCCCAAAAAATAAAATATTTTCCTGGGGGTTGATAACATTTGATAAGATGGATGAGATTTCATTCAGAAATAGTGATTTACTTTGATTTGGAGGGCGGTATATTGCTAAAATGTTCATTGATATATTATTAGGTAATGTTATGATGCCAAATACACTTTCAAAATATTTTGTTTGTAATGATTTTTGTAGAAAAGTTATTTCATCTCTAACATATAATAATATCCCGCCTCCTGTTTTTTTTATTCGACAATAGCTATAAGATTTGAAACCAGGAATTTCATAGAGACAAGTAAGGTCATTTGTAATTGCTGTTTCACATAACATCAAAATATGAATATGCTTCCAGCAGGTATTAAGATAGATGTTAAGATTGTCCCAGTATTTGGAAATGGATCTTAAGTTCAGTTGTACAATATTTACTTGTTCCCTGTTGCAGCCTTTATTATAATTGTAATTGTGGGTTATATCCTCAAACCATTTTTGAAGATCACTGGTTTTTAAAAAGTCAACCTCATTGTCCTCCTCAAAATAATAATTATTGTACGCCATAGTCGATCGTAGAAAGGTCCCTTCTTAGTGCAGCTTTGTAGGCAGGGCAGTTGTCCCTGTCTCCAGTGGAATGCGTAGCGGGCTTTCCAAATCTAGTGCACGTAGCGCAGACTGGTTTGACCGCGGTATTAGGACAGGATTCGGTGGCGTGGTTCTCTTCAGCACAGTGTCCACATCTAAGGGTATCCCTGCAGTACTTGTATGAATGTCCTATCATTTGGCACTTGGTACAGACGGTGAGTCCAATAAAATCCCTGACTCGGCACACAGTCCAGTTTACGAATATTTTTTCCTGTTCCACCAGGAGTTTTCTTAATGTAGCGGGCATCTCATAAACGCGATGACAGGTGGTTCCGGTACGAGCGCCGGCCAGGTGACTCAGCTTACAGGTTGATATGGCTCCCTCGATATCCTGTACATTGGGAATACTCGTGAGGGCGATCCTCAAGAATTCAGCGTCCTTAAGATCCCGCGGTACATTAAAAAATATCAGCCTAGGGAGTCGCTTTGCAGGAAGTCGAGCTTTAAGTGCGCTTGAATTTTCAAAGCACGGTGCATTCAACAACTTTTTTTGCTCACCTGTGGTTGCCGTATTTAGTAGGACACCTTTATTCCTAATTTTGCGGATCCCGGTGATACGGACGCCTAGTTCGGATGGTCGAATTATGTCTTGGATCATTTTTTTGGTTCCATCACTATCTTTGGTGGCATCTGTATCTGTTGGAAAGATACAGATGGCGGGCCTTGGTGCTCCGACGTGATGTCCAGATTGGGTAATAGGCGGGGGCTGGTGAGCGACATTTGCCTGTTTCCGGACGATATCCGCAAATGATAAACTAGCCTCCGTTGCCACGGCAACTCTTCGCATCACAGGTCCTAAGTCAGATTCTAACTGAATAATTTTATGCTCCAGGTGTTTTTTTTCTTCTTTTTCATGACGTATTTTTATTTCCGCCATTTTTAATTGAGCAGTCATCGTCGCCAAATCAGCACGCATGGTCTCGCGCTCCAACAATAATTGAGAAACAGCTCTGAAAACTTCTGAGACATTTCTGGAAATCTTTAGTTGTTGATCTTTCGAGACCTTGGACTGTTTCTCGGCCAAGACGTCTTGAAGGGCTGTGAGATGAGCTTGCGCTTCATTAAGTACGTCAACTCCAGAAACGCTTGGAAATTTGGTTTCATTGTTGTCCGAGCAGTGAGAAGACGTATCGTGGTCCTCCTCTTCTAAGTCCTCAACAAGAACGCACCTCTCTCCATGGTCTTCCATATTCGGAGACATCATTACGTCCAGCGGACGTTTTTTCGGGCGATGCATTTCGAACAAATTTTATTATTTTTTTTTTTTTTTAAAACACATAAAATTTTTTAATTATTATTTAAAAATGGTAAGATTTATTTAAATATATTAAAAAATCACTGCGACAAAAATACGTTTTTAAATAAAAACATTAAAAAAGTAATGATAAATTAAAAAAATAAAAAAATTATTGTTTTGTCTGGGGATCGAACGCTCCCCCGCAGAAACTGACTTAAATAGGCGATTGAGCCACTCTACCAATTACGCCAGTTCGCAGGTAGAAGCAACCGAGATTTATGACCTATATTAAGATGTCAATATCGAGAACTGTCAATGGAAATGTCTGTTAGCTGTTTTTATATCGCAACTCAAAACACTGTTTTTATTGTTTATTTCGCATTTAGTTGTTTGCACTTCACTTAATGTTAGTTGTTTCAATTGATGTTTATTTTTATTGTTATTGTTTTTATTCACTTGAACTGGCCTCCAAAGTGAAGACATACAACTTTTAAATCACTTTTTAATTGCTTTTGAAGCATACTCCCTAGATTGATATCTTCGGGCCTTCTCCTAGTAATTTTTTTGTCATCTCACGAATACACTAGTGTATAAATATGTAATAAAAATTTAATAAAACAAACACTTACGCCATTTTAACAAGCATGCGTTCGAGAACAAACTTTTGTTTACATAAACAATATAGAATTTTAAACGCGTATAGAATAGAGAATCGGCCACAGGAAGTCGTTTTGAGACATCTATTTATTTTTTGGGACAGAATTATCTCAGTTTTATCCTAACACAAACTGAAGATCGCGGGAAGGTTGAAAAAAAATTTACGAAAGGTAGTTAAATTTTGCAGGACACCCAGGTGGAAAGAGAAAAGTGGGAAGACCCAGACTGAGCTGGGAAGACGAGGTAAGAGGGGATGCAGCACAGCTTCTCCAGGTACGAAATTGGAAGTCAGCCGTTGAGGACAGGAGGAGTTGGAGGCGACTGTTGCAGGAGGCCAAAGCTCGATATGGGCTGTAGCGCCATCGAAGAAGTTAAATTTTGCACACAAAAAATTTAAAATAGGAAAAAGGAGGGAGGACCGCAGACAGTGGAGAACAGGAAACATAAACAGATAAGATGAGTAGGGTGCCACAGTATCATCGGATGTTGTCTTTCATTGGGAAAGAGACGAAAAGGTCACCCGAAGATGAGACGGGCTGACGATTAGAAGAGAACTGAATTAGAAGAATCGGCAAGCCTGGATGAATATGAGTGAGACACCAGAAAGCTCATGAAGAAGAAGAAAGTAATGAGAGGAATGCAAGCAGATCGTGGAGGCCTTCATTTAGCCATATAAAGACAAAAGCTAATGACAATTATAATAAGACGAATGAAATGAGGAAAAAAAAACACATACAAAAATACAACTTTTAGTAACTTCCTGTGGCATTGATGAGTCATGTTGATCCAGAGTGAATTTAACAAAAATCATTGTTATAAACAATACAAATCCAGTTTTGATTAGATAAACTAATAATAAATAACAATAATTAGAGGCCGATGTAATCTATAATTGAATAGAGGCAACACTCAATGATGATACACGCAACAACAATGATGTTTTGAAAGCTCAATGGAATTTAGATAACACCAGGACATCTGACAATCTAAAGTTTATTTAAGACCTTTCACTCTAATGCTAAGCAACCTAATGAAACCTTCAAAAGCACGTTATACGTATAACCAAAAATACAATAACAACAGAGATAAGGTCTTAAAAAGTTGAGATTAGAATAAATGACAGCATAATCATAAAATAAAATCGAAGCCATAAAATGCTACTTACTAATGAAATGGAAAAATGGGTATCTACCTAAGATTTACATTATATTATCAAGAAATAGAATTTTTCAAATAGCAAAACTGTTTTTTTAAAGACAATTTGACAACGAATCAAGAAAAATGTATGCCTGTTTGCATTGTGCCAACTTCAAAATTATCCCTCACAGTTAATAAGCTGAATTTATATAACTCAGAACTCATCACATGTCCTGAGGCTTTTCCTAAAGGTGACAAAGACTCTGAAATGGTTGTAGCGTAGAAGATTACTCGGCAAATACTGATGAACAGCAATTACCGATAGACAACTCAAAAAACACATCTACAAAAAAAATGCCAGCAATTATAGGGCTAAAAGTTAAGCAACCTTATCTACCAAAAACGTACCAAAAATTTGAGAGCTTAAAATCATCACTCAATCAATCACTTTACGATGATCCCCAATTACTGATGAGCAACAGTTACGATTACCGACAAAATACTGATGCTGTTGAAAAACTGAGTTTATTTACATAAGAACTCACATCACACCTCATGGCGCTTTTCTTAAAGGCGATAAGGACTCGAAGTTTGTAGTGCCGATGATTATTAAGAATAATGATCGATATTTACCGATGAACAGCAATTACAGATTGAAAAATTACCGATGATCAACAATTACGATGATAGACAAATAACGATGACCAACAATAAGGAACTCCAGTGAAATATATTATGGCTTTAAAAAAATATGTTCATATAGACCAATAAACGCTGATTCTGAATATATAACTTTTATTTAATAATATTAAACGTACAGTTTTTAAAAAAATATTAAAAAGTGCATTTTTAATATTCTCGTTAAAACACAGCTTCAGGTTGGTATGCTGTGTAATGCTCTGTGGTGACGTCACGATGGTAATCACTGTAATGACAGGTTTATTTATGCTGTACGTCATTTGTATGGGAATTTAGGTATGACACAAACGAATGTTCTATATATTTCTTATTTTTGAAGATGTCGTAAAAGCATATACCTTTATAGAAACTTAATAGAATTGCCTTTTAGATTTTTGTATCTGACATGTACGATTGTGTTTGAAAAATGCAGTATTTTAAGTTTCAAAATGAAAAAATTAAAAAAAAATAGCTGACTGTAAACATATTCTATTAAATGGTCGAAAAAATTAGGAAAATTCAAAATTTAAAAAATACAGTCCTCTTACTTTATGAATTTGGAATAAAACTGTCACTTCACTTTTTATCTCGTTCATACAATTAAAAACGATAAAAAAATATTATAATAATTCCGAAAAAATAACTGAAAAAATCCGACATCTTGGGCTCGGTTTTACGCAATTAATGCGTTGATTTCTCGAATTTGTATTTATTAACACATGCATAAGGCTTTTACATTATTAAATAATATTACTTTTATGGAAGTTTTATTAAATTCACGCGGAAAAGTCATTAAAATTATAGAGAAGTAACCATTGATTATGTAATGTCAGTAACCTAAAAACCGAATGAAACTAAATCACCAACAAAACATTATTTAAGGACTAAAACTGAAAAAAAGTAAACTGAATTACACTAATATCACAGTGAATTAATCATTTAAACGAAAATTATCATCAAAAACATAAAACTGCAAGTAAAATTCATTAACGTCATTCATTGTTTTGCAAAGAATTTGATTTCGCCATTTGCAATAAATAAGCCATTAGCCAATCAACGCGTTATAATAAACAAGATGGCCGCGCGCCTGCGCAAATCTATGTGAGATTCAAGAAAACCAACATAAAAATTATAAAATAGTGAATCGTTATTTTAGTAGATGACGTCACAAAATTCACCATAGATGTGGGTGTTTTCGAGGGATCTCCTAAAATTAAAACTTTGAAAATTATTTTAACTATTAAAACTAACTCAAAAAAAAAACTATATACAGTAATTTAAGTTTTTTTTTATTTTTTTATTTTAGCGACTATATAAAATAATTGTTACATACAAGATATAATGGTGAAATTATGTATAAATTATTGTATTTCTTAGTCCTCCTCACTAGGGGGTCCTGTGCCGAGGCGGACTAAAGTTATTTAAATATGGTTTATTTGTCTTCTATGTCGTTTTTAATGTCTTCATTAGGGTTTTTTCATTGACCTCTGTTAGCCATATTTTTATTCTTGATTTGTATTCATTAGGATTTTTTATTAGTTTTATGTCTTGGGGAAGGATGTTATGGAGTTTTGTTGCAAAGTATGTATAGTTTCTTTGTCCGAAAGTGGTTTTATAACTTGGAATATTTTTTATATCGTTTTTATTCGATCTTGTGTTATGCATACATGGTCTAGTAGAGGATTCATTATTTTTGAAAAGCTTCAATAATATATTTTTGGCATATATTTGCTGTACATTTGGTACGTCGAAGCTATTGAAAATTTCAATTGAAGGCGTTCTAATTGGTACTTTCAATATGGTCTTTATGATTCCTTTTTGAATCGTATTCAGGTTGTGGAGGTACGTATGTGTAGCAGATCCCCATCCTATGATTCCATATTCAATTCGAGAATGACACAACGCGTAGTAGACCTTTTTCATATCATTTTTATTTACCACGTTTCTTAGATTTTTAAAGAAATATATAAGGCTTGTGAGTTTTTCCGTAATACCCTTAATATGTAGGTCCCATCTAAGATTTTCGTCAATTATTACTCCGAGATATTTTATGTTTTGCGTTTTTTCTATGACGGGGCAGTTACATTGTATATTATTTCCATGGCATTCGTGTAGTTTTAGTTCTAGTGATTTTATTGGTTGGCTCCGTGCGTTTATTGAAAATGTTATATATTTAGTTTTGCTTATATTAAGGGTAAGCGAGTTGATTTTAAGCCAATTTTGAAGTGCACTAAGCCCTTGTTCAGCCTCATTAAATGTATCCGTCCAATTTTCTTCTTGAAATAATAAAACAGTATCATCAGCAAAACTGATTATGTTTCCTTTAATGATAAGGCTATGTAAATCGTTGATATAGATAATGAATAGAATCGGTCCCAGTACACTTCCTTGAGGAACGCCATAGTTTAAAGATAGTAGTTTGCTCTTTTGTTTACCAATTTGTACTTGTTGTTCTCGCCCTGTTATATATGACTCTAATAAGTTCATTGTTGTTTCGGCCATTCCTATTTTTTTTAGCTTAGTTAGTAATATTTTATGGTCTATTGTGTCAAAAGCAAGTTAGAAGGTCATTTTTCATTAAAAAAAAATAAAAAAAATGGACTGGACTTCTCTATTACGATGATAGACAAATACCGATGATAGACAAATACCGATGATAGACAAATACCGTTGATCGAAAATTACTGATGATCAACAATTACGATGATAGACAAATACCGATGATCGAAAATTACTGATGATCAACAATTACCTATGTGAACAGTAATCTTGAAGCAAGTAAAATAAAAAAAATGTGATGTTAATTTAATACTTACTACTCCAATATCTCTGCATTGGATAGTTTGATTTCTTCTGCCGTTTGAGGTAGCCGAGCAACTCTTGGGATTGTACACGGAGTAATGGTTTCCCAGCAACTCCTTGGTGGAGTGGCTCTGGTGGATGGACAGTGGAGGAGGGGACTTGCCTCTGGCGCGCTTCAACACAGTCGAACAACAGGACCCGTATTTACAACTGCAAATAAAAATAAAATCAATTTAAGATTTCATCGCTTAATTTGAAAACAGACGGTAATAAAAAAATTCTTGTGCACACAGTAACATCAAAACTAGCCAGAGCTGAAGGACTTTTGCTGCACACCTAGTTTTAATGAACGTAACAGTAGGAATAGTAACTTAAAAAAATGAGAGATATTTATAATTTTTTTTTTACGTTAGCTTCACACAGGAGGCTCCGAGGAGGAGGATGAGGATTGAGGATGCTGTGAGGAGGGTTTTTTTTATAAGGAAAGGAAGGAGACAAAATTCTTGAAAAAGGAATGAAGGGTTAGTAGGAAACTGGGAGTCAGCGTATCCAGGAGTGACAGACATATGAATCCATCTCTCGTATTACGATGCGTTGAGAGCGTCCAGCTGGAGATGGAGAGGTCAACTCAAGGTCCCTCAAACGGTCTCTCTCGATCCAGCCACCAAGACACCAAGACCTGGACCCAGCCCATACACCCAGGTACTTCGTTTGCACGTTCGGATAATAGCGAACCAATTGGGAACCTATGGCAGAGGTATTGGCTAACCAATGAATGGTTCCCATACCCGCTTTCCAAATTGATAATTTGAATTGATTGTCACCAAAAGTTGCAAATGTTAGTAACGTCCTAACAATTCACTGTTGCATTTTGCATATTAGTATCTTGCTTTAGGATAAAAAAAATTTTTTAGTTAGCTTTCCTCTCCAGAAACATGAAACTTAGCTTTGCAATGTCGCATGAATTATAATACAAAATGCAGCATACGTAAAGGTAATAATTTTGTTATTACATTTCGTCTGCTGATTTATTTTGCTGGATGAATTATTTATAGCCCACCCATTCGAGTGATATAAAGTTTTAAATCAAATAAATGAGTCAATAAATCAAACACCTTCAAAAGAGCCATGTCTCAGTCGTGATACATTTACACACAAATTGAAATTAGATTACTCTTGGGAGGAAGATCACTAAGGTAATGGTGATGGTAGTTAGATATTTTGCAGAATAAGTTCTTGGCTAAGTATCAGGAATAACATAAAACTACGGAAATATACACTGGTAAATTTATTATTAAAATAACATTAGTCAGTATCTTTCCGACAATAATTTCTGATGACAATTCTGTGTAACAAGCTCGAAATATCAAGGCTCAATGAGTCCGGTCTATTAGTGAGCGGGCTTAAATAAATAATAGTATTTACTGGAGAATGCAAGCATGTGGCAGAAAAGATTAAGTGTGTGATGCAAAGGATTGGTATTTGTTGAAGAATTCCGTATGGGCTAAATGCCAAGACAATAAAGTATTTTGTTATACCTCTCCAAAGCATAACCTAAATATTTGAAGCTATCAACGCATATGGCATGGTCCATTTCAGCAACTCATAAATAAAATATTCTATTGTATGGCGGGGGGGTAGGTGGTACAGGCATGATAATGTGGATTTGGAATCTAAAATGTTTCGGAAGATCTTTCAATCATCAACATCGCATGATTACCACATTCATTCAAGGTTCTGTCTTCTGGTTATATGTATAAATATCGTCGCGATGTGGTCATTTTGTGATCATCAAGAAAGGAGTGAACCTGGATCTTAAAGAAACCCGTGTTGTAGGGAGGAAACGCTGAGGCCGGCAAATCGTTTCACAACAAATCTGTTGAACTCAAGATTGAGTCGTAGAAATGACAATTCTTCTGTGACAAATAATGTCAACCATGTACAGATGTCGGGCTTGTGTTAGGTGTGCACAATATTATTTTAATACGCTAAACAAATTACATTCTACAATTCAAATACAGGTTTCAGGAGCAAATTTTTTTTTCAATATAGAGCGAAAACTACATAAAACAAATTTTAGAGAAAAATACAAAATTACAGATAACGGGAGAGGTTGGCTATTGCACCGAAGACCAAAGAATTTAACAGAGAGATTAAATGAAGTACACATTAAGATATAATCGAAATCCTTTGGAACCAAGTGCCTAACAACCACTGAAAAGGTTAATTACTGCTGTCGAGAATTGCCGCCACTAAATTTTGGCAGCTGAATAATATGGCACATGTTAACAGCAAAAATCAGCTTAATAGGTTATCTAGCTTTGTTTGAAAGCTTTCAACACATGTTCTTTTTTTTGTGAAAGAGTGACCTTGAGCCATAAACACATTGTCAGTCTACTAGTTTCTGGGTTATTTAATTTTAAATATAAGGGTACAATTTGTGTCGCACTCGGAATGTATGCTCAGTGTTCTTGAAAAGGTTAAATAAATATAAAAACAGGTGTGTACTATAATTTACTGCTAGACAATAAATTTAGTTATAAGGTAAATAAATAAATAATCAGTAATGAAATTATTAGTCCAATTTTTCAAAATGACAGTTGTTATGGTTGAGATATTTAAATGAATCACAAACTGTTGGATTTAATTGAGCGTGAAACCATCGGGAGAAGAGAATGATATTGGAGCAAGATGGAAGGCCTGAGGAATGGAGGCATACAGCTAAAGATTGGTGGATCAGCAATTAAACTAGTTGAGAAAATTCCAGTCAGAGATTTAGCACCGTGACGATGATGGTTGAATATAATAGTAAATTTTATTATCATTCTTTAAAATCTTCCTAATTCATCAATGAGAAAGTTGAAGGAAAGCATAATAAGTAAATGAAATGTGGATATGTATTATTTTACCTGTCATTGGCTACGAGGCACATATTCTTCTCAGATTCACTCCTGGCCCTAACTCTTCGCTTTCCTTCCACCGTCTGTCTGCCGTTCACTTCGCTCCAATCCGGGGGCGGCTTGCCCTTGGTACATTTCCTAAAGAAGCTCGGGGAGGCACTTCTCCTCGAGTTGTTCACCAGAATAGACTTGAGGGGGGTCTTGTTGTATTGAACTAAATCCGTTGAATGCGGACGGGGCTCCACGATCTGAACCAGGGCATCTTTGAACTCTCCGTGCTCCGATAGCCTCGGTTCCTCATTCTCGATAAATTTACTAGAAGTCTTGGCATAAGGACTATCGCAACAGAAGCTGCGTCTACCGTTGCACACCACTGCACTGGAACACACGGTCTTCACGGGAGAACAGCGAGATCTCAAACTGTCACCGTTTATATTGCAAACTCCGTACTGCACTAAGTTATCAGAAGATGGTCGCACAGGCGAATGGGAATTTATTTTTGTCTCTCTAATTTTGTTGGGGGATTTGATGTGGTGGGCTTTAGACACGGCTACTGGACACTGGGGGAGCTTCCGGGGTTCTTGGCGCCCGGGAAAGGCGACGTAAGGGCTGGTGTATTGAGGATTCCTGTTGTTTTTCTGCCAGTCTAGCCCGCAGGGGGTCACTTCGTAAGGGGATCTCTCCAGGCCCTCGCTCTTGCAGCGCCTCCGTGCCCGGGCGCGACTCTCCCCTTCATAACACAAGCAAGCGAGGCAGCATGGGGGCAGGACACTTCCGTCGTCTCGGTATTGAAGGTCGTACAATTGATCACCAAAACGCTTCTCCATTTTCTAGTCAGCCTATGAGAGTACCTGAAATAGATGTATAATATTGATATTATAAAATTGCTTTAAAAAAGCAAAAAATGCATATAAACCACAATTTTAATAAATAACAAAGGTTTTTTTGGTAATTTTTGGAAATCGCTGGCAACGGTTAATATGCACTTTTTTTTGAAAAAATCTTTTGATTCACCTTTATTACATTAAAAGGCAACTATTTGCATTGGGGGAAGTGAAAAATATTTCATTCTAATTTTTTTCTTGCCTTGACGCGAGTAGGCGTTATAAAGGGGCACTTTCTTTTGAATCACAAACCATGTTACACAAACCTAGCGTAGCCGCTAAACTACTTGAAAACTGGGATGTTTTTCTTGCCTTGACGCGAGTAGGCGTTATAAAGGGGCACTTTCTTTTGTATCACAAACCATGTAGAATGAAATATTTTCCACTTCCCCCAATGCAAATAGTTGTCTTTTAATGTAATTAAGGTGATTCAAAAGATTTTTTCAAAAAAAAGTGCGTATTAACCATTGCCAGCGATCTCCAAAATTTACCGTTTTTTTTTGCAACAAAACAAATATTATGTTAAAACATGAAAAGTTGTGAGTTATTCAAAATATCCTCACTATACTTTGAAGTTGAATACATTTCACAGCAAAATCTTGACCCGGAAAAACTATTTTCACGAAATAACAATGTAACGTTTATCTCGGTGCCTGCAAAGACCATCAATGGAAGTGACAGCTTGTGTGCACTACGTTGGTGACGGCGTTCCCGCCAAAAATAACATAAATGGTATTTTCAAAATATTTCACGCTCTGTCTGATAAAAAAATGTACACGAAAGAATCGATGAATTACGTCGCACTGGCCGTTTAAAAAGCCTTGAATATAATTAAGAAAACCACGTTTTTGGCTGTCACCCACAATGGCTAGCTAATGGCGATGATGTTTTAAAACTAAACCACAAAATATTACGAACAGTAATGCGTCACGAATTTAAAAAGATAATTGAAAATAGCAATGCGATTAAATTATCTCACGACCTATATTTTTCGGAATACAAATCAATAAAAGGCAAGTAGAGGTAATATATTATTACCACAGCCATTGAATCCGAATAAAAAGAAAACAAGATCAACAGAACGTCAATCCGAACCGAAACCACAATCTGCGAAATCCGAAATCCGAATGAGTAAAATGTTGCTATCAAAAGCGTAAATTAAAAAATATACCCAATTTTAGCATATTTATCGGCACTCAAAATCATTGTTGAATAACGAATTACAAACAAGATTTACTCAAGAATATGATATTCGTCAAATTAAAAAACAAAATTTAATATTTTGCATCACATTATTGACGAATTCGTCATAACAAAAAAGATATATAAAATAAGAAACTGTCTGATAATCAGTCAGTTCCTTTTTTTAAGGCAACACCAAAATATTACTCAAAAATAAAAATGGAGGCGTAAGTTCGCATGTCGGCGAATACACTAGTTTGTGATTGAATTTTAATCGTTTTTCAAAAATGGCAGTTTCTATTAGCAGATTTCTTGGAACATTCAACAAGCCCTTGTTTACTAGCTCAAAAGGCGTTTTAGGTATATTCTGTTTATAGAATTATTAATTGAGGTTATGTTTAACAGTTTGTTGATTATTATATCAATTTTGGTTTTTCTTTACGATTTTTCAGGTTCCATTGAATGTAGATGTTTCTCGGCACTACCAGATGCTCAGTCAGAACCGGCAAAACAGACGAAGGATGGGCCAAAGGGAAGGAAATCGATTGCCCCCTTAAATTTCCGATTCATATACCCAGAATTTTTGCCAAACCCTGATATAAAAAGGAGAAATTATATTAGAGAAAAGTTAGAGCGTTTGGATATGATGAGCAGGAGAGAAAGAATAGATTTACCCGAATTTTACGTCGGTAAGAACTACATTAAAACTTTATTTCAAATATGGCAGAAGAATTATTATTTCACCTACCTCAAACTAAAGCTTTGTTGATTTCCGCCTGGCAGATACGACACAGGAATTACTAAAATAGACCCATTGGCATTTGCACGAAGCATCGATCTATGCAGATGTTGGTTTATTTGTATTCTCATTTGCTTAATGCCTGTGACAATTATTAGAATTCTAATCTTACGCTAGTCTGAATTTAGATCATGAAACATAATCATTGTTTATGTCTTATTTTATGGATTTATTCCAAATTACCAATGATATTAATAATCAGTGGCGTGCAGTCAGGGCCGGATTAACCATGTCGGGGCCCCTAGGCAATGCACGTCTCGGGGCCCCTCACCGACTAACGGGGGGGGGGGGGGGGGGGAAACAGCCCGTTCGGACCTCTGGTCCTCGGGGGCCTTCAAATGCCTCCATGTCCCCTTCATCAAATCCTCCCATCAAACAAGGGCCATTAACCAGCCAGCGGCCGAGAATTTAAATTTCGTCGAACGATGATCTTGCGATCGTACCTTTGCAACTGTACAGGGCGGTTCCGATGAGTAAGATTAATTATTCTCCACACCAGCATTTTAACATAATAGCTCAATATCGATATTATTTCATTCATAATATTTGCTTTGATAAATACCTAAATTCAAAAATGCTCAAATTCGTGATGATAAAACTAATCAAATTATGTACTTTTTCTAATTGTTTTTTTATCATACGTATTTATAATTTTTCAATAATGTCTAAGCAAAATAATATTTTTTTTTTAAATATATGCGCGGATTTTTTGTTTAATGATTTTATTTAAACTTAAATTAAAATTCTGAAACATGTCTTTCCCAGATAATATATTGATTTATTTTACTGCATTTGAAAATTTTCATTGTTCATAAAAAAAATAGAAGGGGCCCATTATAAAAAAAATCCCTAAGTGCTGCCATACTGATTGGATTTACTAACAGTTTAAGATTTAGTACATGAAAATCGGACGTATAGTTTTTCTAATATGTTGTCAACCGTGTTGAAAATAGGAGTTTCGAGAAAAACGCGTTCAAAGTTTTGCTGAACGTTAATTCAACATACAAACTGTTTAAAATGGTTTCATATAAAATGCTGTAGGTATCTCCGTCAATTTTACGAATTTCCTTAAAACATTTGGTGAGAGCATTATTAACAAATTCATCTTCAGAAAATAAATTTTTATAAATGACAATTTTTTTCACAGTGGCATGGTGCCTTAAAGCCTTGTTTAGGATTTGATCAAAGGAACATGGAGGCGTTTGGAGGCCCCCCAGAGACAGAGGCCCGTGTGAACTGAAGAAAAAGCTTGTAAAATTACATCAAATTCTTAAACGATGGGGGGGGGGGGGGGGTGCGGTTCATCCAGCTTTTCCACCCCGAGCCTCTGACGGGCTCAGTCCGCCACTGCACTTTACCCTTTTCTTACTTCCAAACTTTTTTGTTTCTACCACAACGTAATTTTATTCATAATTAATCTGTTTTTTTACTACATTTCGAAGGTATGCCTTCACCCCCATTCAATAAAAAAAATGAAACGAATACAATAGTACAATGAGAGGTCTTATCACTAAAGTGATCTCTTCCAGACAACCTTGGTATGAAGAGAAACAAAGAATTTTAGCAAGCAGATAGGTAGTGCACACTAAAGCTTATAAAACATTTATATTTTAAAAATTTAGAAATAAAAGCAAAAAAAAACAAAACAAATGCCAATGTAAACCACACACGGCACCTATAATCATATCCCCATTGATACGAAGGAAATTAAAGTAAAATACAACTATGTTTAAATATTTGTTTTAATTATTGACTTTTTATTTATTATTTGTGCGTGATGTGAACAGTTATTGGGTTATAACCTAAATTTTATGTTTGTTGTTTTCTTTAATGCGTGTAATGTTATTAACCTATAAATGTTCGTAATAAAAATTAAAATATTTTAAACATCTTGAAAGCTGACTTTTTCCAAAAGTGTGCCGGAGTTGCTCACTAATTTTGAGTCGAACCGTTGACGCAAGTTATTTTTTCTTGGGGCGCGGGGCCCCAACCGATGCGGGGCCCCTAGGCAGTTGCCTACTCTGCCTTAGGGATAATCCGGTACTGCGTGCAGTCCATAAAGGCTGAAAATCTGCGCTTACCTTAGGAAAAAATGGTAGATAATATAATTGAAACAAATCAAATTTTCTGATAAGTGTTTTAATTCAATGATGGATGACTTACCTAACAATTTTTGCTAAGTCGTCTATCATCGCACAAGCGGTACTTTCTTTTTACAATGATGGAAGTAGAAGGAATTCAAATTGTTATTTGTAAACTGAGAATGTTTGTATTTCTTTTAAAGAAATGAAAATATATGCTATCTTTTAGGTTCCATTCTTGCTGTGACAACTTCCGACCCCCATTCCCAAGGAAAAACCAGCAAATTTGTAGGGATCTGCATCAAGAGAGCGGAATCTGGATTGAGAGCAGAATTCACACTGAGGAATGTAATTGACCACCAAGGAATTGAGGTAATAATATGCTATTCAGATTGTTTGTGAAGCTCAAATATGGACATGCAGCCACTTGCTTGCCCAACATTTTTACAAAAACAGACAGGATTTCGTGAACGCATTACCAAAAATTGACCATAATACATTATTTTCTATGTAAGTGGTTGAGCATTGTAATCTGTGCAGATTATTGATTATTTTAATGAATGCGTTTCCTTTGCAAAGTGTTGATGATGGCGGGCTTTTTGGACAGCAAAATGCATTTGCAGCCGCATAGTGCAAACCAGAAGATACAGTATTTGGTTTGAGGACCGGCTAGGCCCTCGTGCTTGACGGGAATCAGCAGAGATGTCACCCGCTTGCAGTTTTGGATGACAATGAATTGCTTATAATACGACAATATGTTACCTGGAGTGAGTGACTCGTGATTTTTCTGTGATTTTGGAGTTCTTGCATTCAGTGTGAATTTTGAACCCGATGTGTATGTTTGACATCAGACTTAGTGCGTTATATTAAAATATACGATTGATCCATGTGAATGGACTAGATGTGAAGGCCTTCCATCTGCAGCAGAGACAGAGAAATAAGGTCAGTGTTCTTTTTTGTTGCCATTGAGTTCCTGCCGGATCCATCATCTTTGTAATTTTAGGTTGCCGCAAGATAAAATTCACATTCGTTTTTTTTTCTTTCATGAGTATTATACTCGAGAGTTCTGGGCTATTTACACGCCCAGAATTCATAAGTTACTGCACTTAACCAGTAAGTATCCAAAGATAATAATTGTTTGTGATAGATAAATAAACAGGCAATATGAAAAGAAATTGTTAATCTTTATCAGGAACAGTTTTTTTTAAACCTTTTAAATACATAAAATGTGTTTTTTAAACTTCATGTGAGGTATAAATACAATTTTTTAATGTCCTTAAATTTTTGTATGAAGAATGCACAGTCTCCCCAAACTGAAAAATCTTCTATGTTATAAATAATATGTTATAAATCGGAAGAAATTTGGAAGCCAGGGCTTAACACGTATACATTGTTCCATCTCCGTCCAGATTCGCTACATGATGTACGACCCCCGTATCCAGTCGGTGCAGGTGCTGCGCCTGGAGAAGCGACTGGATGATAAGCTGTACTATCTGCGCGATGCGCCTGAGGAGTACAGCACATTCCCGCTGGACATGGAGCCGGAGATCCTACCCGAGGGGGCTGCAATACCGGTTAATAAGCTGCAGGTATGGATTCAATACACACTATCCCCGTATGCGGTCTAGCCTGAAGAAGCGACCGGATGACAAGCTGTACCTTCAGGAGCTTCTAGATAATTAAGATGTAGATCTATCCCAATTCTATGCAGTATTCTATAGAAATTTTAAATAAAATAATTAAAGCCAATTTATTAAATAAACCATTGAAGAAGAAGCAATCCATTAAACCATTGAGCTTCGTTCAATAAAATAGAGTCCTGAGGTGTACGGTGAAGGAGGAAACCATATGTTTCCTTAGAACGCCGTGGGAAAGTGGTTGGACACCCTCCAATGGGCTTTAGATCGTGTCTCTAATTTTAGATCTGAATATATTTAACTCATTCAGATCTAAAAGTAGTGTAACTAAACTCACCATTAGTGATTCTTCCTTTCTATCTATTGTTAAATTCAAATTGATTTTATATTAAATTAAAGCAAATCGCTTTATTAAACACCTTTTAATCAAATTTATGTCATGAAGAAAAAATGTTTTTTAAAATGTGGTTTACTGTGTTCTATACGTTCAGTGTCATTGCGCTTCAATAGAATATTTGACAGTTAAAATTATATTGCCAGCCTACAAATTTGGTATTTCCTTTTTTTATATTTCCTGCTCTTATTTGACGGATTATATATATATTTTTTTTTTTTTTTTTTTTCATTTATTTATTACAGAAGATACATTATTTATACAGCAAAAATAACATATAAAATATAATATTTATATTTCAAAATAATCTTTTTTTGATACAAATAAACTATATAATAAATTTTCACTGATTTTTTTATTTTTTATTTTGTATATTTCTCTTCTATAGAAGCAGACGCTTGTGATTAGAAGAGGGACGAGTATCGGGATGAAAAAATATTTAAAATATATTTACAAAATATATTTTGAATCTTTTGATTTAATTGTGGTAGATACTTAAAAAAAAAACAAATTTACAAGTTATATAATTTATGATGATAAATTTTATCAATTTGTTATTTTTACTTTAAATTGCTCTTTAATTGCTTTTAATAGGCATTTATCGTCTTCGATTGTTCTTATTTTTTCAGGTAGGCTATTGAAGTATTTTTTTCCTAGATATGTGTAATGATGTTGTGCAAATGAGGTGTTACATTTTTGTGTTGGAAATATATGCTTTTGACGAGTACGACTTTCAGTTAAAAAGCTATGATTTTGTTTTTCTTTTATTATTTGGATTATTATATTTTTTCGAACTAGATCATTAAATTTTAATACTTTAAATTCTTCAAAAATAAGGTGAGTTGGATAATCTCTTCGTTTTTTCAAGATAATTTTTATAATTAGACGTTGCACAATTTCAACAGGGAGTAGATTTGTTTTGTATGCAGCTCCCCAGCTTACTACAGAGTATTGGAGATTTGACTGTACTATAGCATGGTAGACTGATGTTAGATTTTCTAATGAGAGAAAGTTTCGGATTTTTAAAAATATGTAAATTAATTTCCTTATTTTGTTAACGGTAAGGTTGATTTGATCTTTCCAGTTCAGGTTTTTGTCTATTGTTATTCCTAAGTATTTGATTTTATTCGAAATTTTTAATGTGGAACAGTTTATTTTACAGTTATTTTTTTTGTGATCTTTAGAATTATCATGTATAATTATATCAAAATTTACCAGAACGTCCTTTGATTTTATTGCAAATGGTATAACGTGAGTTTTTTCACTATTAAGAGACAGTAGATTTATATCAAACCAGTGTTTAAGTATGTTTATGTCTTCTGTTGCTTTTTGTTTTACAACTTGCCATGTGATTCCACTTTCAATAAGTACTGTATCGTCGGCATAAGAGGTTATACTACCATGAAGTGGCTGTGAGAATATACCGTTTACATATAAGATGAATAATATAGGACCTAGCACAGTACCTTGTGGAATTCCATATTCAGATGTCTCTTCGTCGCTATAAATGTTATTTATTTTGACACATTGAGGGCGATTTTTTAGGTAGCTTTTTATCCAATTTGCTACGTTTTCATTAATGTTCAAATTATCTAATTTTTTCATAAGTTTTTTATGGGATATGCTGTCAAACGCTTTTCTCAGATCTATAAAAATACCTATACATTTATTGCTCATATCAAGGTTTTTATATATGCGTGATGTGACATTTGCAATCGCGTCTTGTGTGCTGCGCGCTTTTCGGAATCCGTATTGATTGTCGTGAAGTATTTTGTTATTTTCAATAAATTCCATTAGTTGAGATTTTACGATTTTTTCAAATATTTTTCCAATATTTGAAATGAGGGAAATTGGTCGATAGTTAGTTACATTTTGTGCGTTTCCACTTTTGAATATAGGTGAGATAATTGTCCTCTTATAATTAGACGGAAATATTCCATTTTTTAAACTTAAATTAATTAGGTGAGTTAATGGTTTTATCACGTGGCTTTTAATAGATTTTAACATATTTACAGTTATGTTGTCAAAACCTGGTGACGACCCTCCTTTCATATTTTCAATAATGTTTAGAATATCTACTTCCTTGATCATTTTAAAATGGGACAGTGAGTTTACACTGTGTATATCTTCGATAATTTGTTGAGTTGTCGCTCCCTTTGTTACATTAATTTTTTTAGCGAGGTTTTGTCCAACTTTCGCGAAGAAGGAGTTGAATATATCCGCGCATTTTTTAGGGTTTTCCTCTGCATTTATTTTTACGTCATTTTCGTCTACAATTACCTTGATTGAATGTTTTTGTTTATTGTTATCTATTGCACAGTTAATTGCTTGCCAGATTATTTTTGGATTGTTTTCAGAACTTATTATTTTATGTTTGTAATATTCATCTTTACTAATTTTTATTAAGCGTGTCAATTTATTTTTATATTTTTATAATTAAATTCTATTTTTTTGTCGTTTGGGAATTTTATTGTTTTTTTGTAAAGCTTACCTTTTTCTTTGATTGAATTTAATAAACCCGGTGTGATCCATGGTTTTAAGTATTTATTTTTATCTAAATTACGATATGGAATATCTGTTTTTGAGTTTTCTACATGTTTGGATAAAATATTTTCAAAGTACTTTGAGCACATTTCAACTTCTTCGCAGTTGATTACAGGTTGCCAATGTTCCGTTTTCAAGTTTTCAATTAATTTTTGCAGATTTATTTTGGTATATGATTTTTTTATTGATTTATTTGGTTGTATGTGGTTAAAGCAGAAGAATGTGTCCGATAAATAATAATTATATTAAATGAATAATTTATTAAATTTATCTCTAAGTTTAATAAATTGACAATATTCACCATTATTTCAACTACACTTCTGACAGCGTAAATATTTGATATAAATATGGCAACGCCGTTATTTCTGTTAATTATATATTTTGTTGCGTAGTACAAGTAACTCGGTATATTATAATTAATTTCATTCGATGAATGCGTTTTTGATAATATTATAGAGTCAATTCTATTTAATTGTTTAATAGTTATTAGAAATTCTTCGAATTTTTTTTCCAAAGATCTAACGTTCATGTGTATTATTATTAGGCTGACTGTAGGTTTTATATCATTAAAATCGTTTGTTTTATTTACCGTGTTTAAAATCCTTTCGTCTATTTTATATGAGTTATCTATTGAGTTTATTATAAATTCGTTCATTTTGAGGTAGTAATAATTATAACAATAATGTTGGCGCTGGGAATACACTTCACATTTGCAATTATCGTACGTATTATATGTGTTTATATTATCACTGCGTGTTAACACTTTGCGGGCGGGCTTTTGGAAATATTTTTTTGAAATATTGTAGATATTATTTAGGTTTTCGTTACACTTGTAATTAATAATATGCATAATTAGTCGTAATCGATGCGATCCCTCGCAATTTTCAGCATTTTGTTTCTATAGTTGCACTTAGTACTGTTGGCTGTGTGGTCCGTGGTGTTTTTTTCTCCATATTTAGAATTTTGTCTGGTGCAGTTTACACACGCTGGTATTGTTTCTCTTCCCGGACATTTTGAAAGGATGTGGTCGCCCATGCAGTGTGGGCAAATTGGAGGGCCGGTTCGGTGTAGGCACTTTTTAGCTGTATGCATGAACATACAGCAATGAAAACATTGAGTTAATGGACTGCAATCTTCAATTTTTACTCGTTGAAACTGTATATTTAGTTTACCGAGTGCAAGAAGACTTTTCCGCATTTTGCCACTGGTTTCCAAGATGTAGCTAGTGAATTGGCGCTGTTGTTCATTTACGTTTGTATTTTTTATTTCCGTTATTAGTGTGATTTTATTGTCTTCACTTTCCTTGTAAACATCTTCAATTCCTTCGTTCTGGGTAATTATTCCGCAAACTATTTCGTCTTCAGTAAGATTTGATTTTAATCCTTTTATTATTATTTTTGGTCTTTTCTTTTGAATTTCATTTACCACCAATTCGGTTTTCAGTTTTTTTATTTCGGCAGTTAGAGTATTTGCATATTCCTTTTTTGGGCATGATATTATTATTTTTTCTTCTTTTGTTTTTCTCAAACCATTTATTCCTATCTTTATGTTGCTTAAATTTATTTCTTTTTTTATTATCTTTTCAATTTCTTCTGCTTTAGCATTATTTTTGGTCGACGAAATGATGATTGAGAATCTCTCTTCTTCTCGAGGAGTAACTTTAGTTGTTGATAATACCTGGGCATAGGATGGTATTGTTGCGTTTTTCATTATTTTTTCAATGTTTCCCACCAGTTGGTCGTTTTTTTCAATTAGTTTGTCTTGTAGTTGAATTATTTGTTGTTGCATTTTTAATATATCAGATTTTACTTCATTATCAAGATCACCAATAATTTTTTCGATGTTGGTTTTGGTTTTCGAGTCTTTAATCGTTTGGATTTTTTGAACTTCATTTTTCAATGTTACTAATAATTCTTCTACCGTCATGAAAGTGTTACGGTAACGCGAGCGCTAGGACAGTACCGAGGCACGGGCTGCCGTTACGAGCGTAAGAATATAACTATATGTATTGACTTTTTATAAAAGTCTAAATGAATTAAACAATAAATTAGATTTAACAAATAGCCACATTTTAAACATATTCCCCTTCCCTTCACCTACTTTTACTCCCTCTTCATTACCTCCCTCCCCATAGCCCCCCTCCAAAGTTGATGTTCTTTCTCCCTCTTCTATGTTACCTATAAATACACTGTAACTCTGTAATTAATTTAATATACCGATATATTTTTTGATACCCTCTGATTTAAGGAAAAAATATTATAGCACACTGAATTCGCACACATAACACACACTCTCCTTCCATAATATACAACTAACTTAGATAACTTTAGGTAAAATATATAATTTATCACACGAAAACATAACAGAGACATGTCATTGGTACCAATTATCGTATTAACTTCTATAACTTTGTAACTATTTTCTTCTATGTAACTATGTACTGTTTGTTTCTGCAAAAAATAAAAAATAAATATGTTTTTATATAACCCTGATGAAGGTTCAGGTTGAACCGAAACCAGTTGGTTTAATACAGGATGTTCGGGGGTAAAGTGCACAAACTTCGGTAGTTGATTTTCCATGACGGTATGAATAAAAAAGAAAAACAATTTTTTTTAAATTCCAACTTTTTTTCCATACAAAATTTTTTTTCCTTACAAACAATTCATTTTTTAACTGAAAAATACCTTAAATATGGATTTTCCAAAAAATGTATCTTTTTTACTTGTACTGTCATGATTTTACATGACCAAAGTTTGTGCACTTTACCCTCGGACACTCTGTATATTAAAAATAGGTATACATATAATGAAGTGGTATTCAAACTAAATTATTTTATTCTAATTATGTGTACCCACAAAGTGTTTGCTAATTAGAAAATTTAATAATCTATGTAGTGTTCTGTAGTTTTAATAGACACACTAACAGATTCTGAACACACCATGGATGTGGATTACTTCTTGGGTATAATAGATTCTTGATGTTTATTTGGTTTTATTAAATACTTCGCGTATTCAATATTGACCTCGTTAGTGGACCTAACTAGGAGCAGGCTAAATTGAATCTGATGAGAGGGTTCCAGTAAACACTCTCCCTGAGCTGCTAGACCCTCTATTGCTCAACACAGGTACTAAACTGCCTGCCATCTATGTCTAAAAGCAGGAAGCTTTTAGATACACTACAATCTATACATATATATAAAAATCTAAAAATGTTTGTATGTCCGCTAAGTGCTGCTAAACCATTCATCCGATTGCGATGACACTTTGGGGATTTGATGTGCGCATGCCCGCGATGGTTTCTGTATACAAAAGTGTGCTCTCTCATGAAATTACGCGTTGCTAAACCGTTCATCCAATTGTGATGAAACTTTGGGGATTGGTTTGTAATAAATCATAAAGATAACGTGTCACGCAAGGAGGAACAATATCTTTATTAAGTGGCATAGCAACGCACGCCGGGAACTGCAAACCCAGAAGCTAGCATATTTTGATTTTTATATGTATAGATTTCCCCCTAAAGCCATGCGAGCGAAGCTGCAGGTAAAAACTAGTATCATTATAAAATTCTCTAAAAATATTAATGGTATTTCTAAAATTCTCTAAAAATAGTAATGGTTGGATAATAAATGTGATTGTGTAAAAATGAGCTTTGTTCTATTATTTTTCAGGTCAGGCTAAAGCCGAAACCTTGGATTGAGCGTTACGAGCGACAGAATCTGAAGGGGGTCATCGATGTCACGGAGCACTTGACCAAGAAGGTTATGGATAGAATTCCCAAACACGAGAAGCCCTGGGAGAAGTATGACCTCATGAAGGAATACAGGTAACACCTGCCTTTTTACAAGTATACCATAGTACGCCAGTTTATTGGCCACTTCCAACCAACTTAGTCCCGCGGTCTATATCGCTTATGTTCTTCGGCCGATGGAGCTATTCAACACTTGACTCCTAAAAGACACACAGCATGAGAGGATAGAATGGTATACTTAACAAAAGAGGTACTTACGCCGCATTCAACAGGTGGCCTTCCTCAAATCCTCTGGAACTCAGGTCATCGACTAGGAATTATGTCGAGCATAGACAATCTTAAGTGTTAGTCAGTACACGTTTCAATCTGAGTATAACAAAATAGTGCAACATTTTTTTTTTTACATTAGCTCCACACAGGAGGCCCTGAGGAAAATAATTTTCCTCAGCGCCTACGCCATCTTAAGGGATGCTGTGTGGAGTCTTTTTAAGGAAGGGAAGGATAGGAAGTTCTATGAAGGATGTATGAATCCATCCCTCCCACTGGGGGGCAAGGCGATGGGTCGAGAGAGTCCGATTGGAGAGGCCAAAAGGTTTCCCTCACCGAGTCTCTCCCGATCCGGTCTGCTACACAGTAGGGGGGAAAATGCATCCGCCGCCAAGACCTAGACAAACCTCACCCCATAAACCCGGGCCCCCCCGTCAAGTCGCCAAACGTAGTGAACCACTTGGGGTGACCCATGGCGGAGGTGTTGGTTATCCAATAAATGGTTCCCGGGGCGGCGCTATCCATACCCGTCTCCCAAATTGAAATGTGCTCGTAATACAGGACTAACTGCAAATGAACTTGTTATTCCCAGAGCTAGATTATGATTTGGAAACCTCATTTCAAGTACTAACTCAGAAATTACAAAAAGTGAGTTAGTTCACTATGGTTTAACCACTCCGATATATCGCGAATATGCACTTTTTATGTCTTAAAGACAAAGACAACCTCAATACAGGCATTAGTCTTAGTGAGGTTAATTTATGTAAAAAAAAAAACAACAACAAAATGTATGGTGAGAATATAAAAAATGTCAGATTTACGAAAATTTTATGTTATTTCCGCTTCACAATTAAAGCTCTATCTTATAAATGTATAATAATCAATTTAATCACCTCACTTTTTATCATTTCATACAAGAATGTTTAATAAAAAAATAACAATGTCCAACAGTGGGTAGGCAATTTGGCGGTCTATCATGTATCTGACAGAAAAGGTTTTACGTAGGCAATTTGGCGGTCTATCATGTATCTGACAGAAAAGGTTTTTTATGTATTTCTATGGTTAACTTGAATAATGATGGGGTAGCTTGATTTATTATGGAGCTTCTACTTTTTATTTTAGGGATGTCACTAGAAAAATAACGGAGTTATAATGATTTCTGTGGAAACATACGCGTTGATGTGAAAACACGCTTATTGTACTTGACTGATGTTATCATATTAACGGGTATATCTGCTTACGTTGCTGAGTGGTTAAGACGATCCAATAAGGAACTCCAGTGAAAAATATTATGGCTTTAAAAAAATATGTTCATATAGACCAATAAACGCTGATTCTGAATATATAACTTTTATTTAATAATATTAAAGGTACAGTTTTTAAAAAAATATTAAAAAGTGCATTTTTAATATTCTCGGTAAAACACAGCGTCAGGTTGGTATGCTGTGTAATGCTCTGTGGTGACGTCACGATAGTAATCACGGTAATGACTGGTTTATTTATGCTGTACGTCATTTATTTGGGAATTTAGGTATGACACAAGCGAATGTTCTATATGTTTCTTATTTTTGAAGATATCGTAAAAGCATATATCTTTATAGAAAGTTAATAGAATTGCCTTTTAGATTTTTGTATCTGACATATACGATTGTGTTTGAAAAATGCAGTATTTTAAGTTTCAAAATGAAAAAATTTAAAAAAAACAGCCGACTGTAAACATATTCTATTAAATGGTCGAAAAAATTAGGAAAATTCAAAATTTAAAAAATACAGTCCTCTTACTTTATGAATTTGGAATAAAACTGTCACTTCACTTTTTATCTCGTTCATACAATTAAAAAGGATAAAAAAATATTATAATAATTCCGAAAAAATAACTGAAAAAATCCGACATCTTGGACTCGGTTTTACGCAATTAATGCGTTGATTTCTCAAATTTGTATTTATTTACACATGCATAAGGCTTTTACATTATCAAATAATATTACTTTTATGGAAGTTTTATTAAATTCACGCGAAAAAGTCATAAAAATTATAGAGAAGTAACCTTTGATTATGTAATGTCAGTAACCTAAAAACCGAACGAAACTAAATCACCAAAAAAACATTATTTAAGGACTAAAACTGAAAAAAAGTACAGGCAGCATTAGTACTTATGCTGAATTACACTAATATCACAGTGAATTAATCATTTAAACGAAAATTATCATCAAAAACAGCAAACTGCAAGTTGAATTCATCAACGTCATTCATTGTTTTGCAAAGAATTTGATTTCGCCATTTGCAATAAATAAGCCATTAGCCAATCAACGCGTTATAATAAACAAGATGGCCGCGCGCCTGCGCAAATCTATGTGAGATTCAAGAAAACCAACATAACTAACTAACCATCACGCCGTTTCCCCGCAGGGGTAGGTAGAGAGGACGGACCGCCAAACAACTCGGTCTTGGCACACACTCTTTGCCTCACTCACATTCATACATCGTCTCATACATTCTCTTCTATTATTCTGACTTTTGACATGGCCCGACTCAAGTATCTGATTCACTTGATCGTGCCATGTCTTCCTCGGACGTCCACGACTTCTTCTACCATTCACATTTGCGTCGTATATTCTTCTTACACTGCTTTCTTCGTTCATTCGCTCTACATGCCCAAACCATCTGAGGGTCCCTTTCTTAATCTTACTCATTATGCATACATCAGCCTTACATTCTTTGCGGATATCCACATTTCTCACACGATCATATATTGTTTTACCACACATACGCCTCAGGGATCTCATTTCAACAGCATTCAGTTTACTTTCATCCTTCCTCTGCCAGTTCCATGCCTCACTGCCATACATCAGGGTAGGTACCAGGACTCCATTGTGGACTGCTATAAAAATCTAAAATATATGAATCGTTATTTTAGTAGATGACGTCACAAAATTCACCATAGATATAGATATGGGTGTTTTCGAGGGATCTCCACTTAACTGTCCGTTACCGGCAGTAGATAAAAACTATTTTTTTATGGAATTGTCAAACGTTTTTTCTAAATATTGCTTTATAATGTATGCTTTTGTGATTTATCATTACAACACGTTCAAATTACACAATTTTGTGGTTCTATGCATCTTTCTTAATTGACAAAGCGGCTTAAGATGAAGCCATACTAAATAATGCAAAATCATATGTTTTTGTTTTGAAAATTTGATCGCTTAGAAGTATTATAGATGCTTCAATTAAATACTGCTTGTAGAACATATGTTGGCCCTTAAAAATATCGGTCATTTTTTAATAAGTCCTTTAATAAGTCTAGAAAAAAATAAAGTGTTAGGTCTATAAAAAATACTTTTAAGTGCAAACTCTCCTACTTATAAACCCCTTTTCGGATATGTTTTTACTATGTGGCAAATTCAGTTACTTTTATAATTATCGTAATCAAAAATGATATTTAGGCTCAAACTTCATAAAATAAAATAAAATATCCATTTTCGCGTTGCTATTTTACTTCTGAAGTTAACTTCTAGATTTGAATATAAAGCATGGTGTTCTCTTTCTGTTCAGTTGTTACTTTGTGGTCTGTCTTGCTGTATGGTTGTGAAACATGGACCTTGAAAATAAATACCATGAACAGGTTAGAGGCTTTCGAAATGTGGCTTCACCAGAGAATGCTCAAGGTCCCATGGACCGACATGATCACCAACACCGAAATTCTTAGGCGGGCTAGAGCAGATAGATAACTGCTTACGTTAATTAAAATCAAGAAATTTTCATATCTAGGTCATATACTTCGAGGGGAGAAGTATCACTTGCTCCATTTAATATTGAAAGGCAAGATAGAGGATCGCCGAGGGCCTGGTAGGAGACAAATGCCTTGGCTGCGAAATATATGAGAGTGGACCGGCATTAGAAGTGTGGAGGAGCTATTCCGGGCAGTGCAAGACAGAGACCTTTTCAAGAGTGATCGCCAACGTCAGGGGGACCTGATAAGGCACACAAAGAAGAAGAAGAAGTTCTCTATCTAAAATATTTCTCCTTTAGATCATAGGTCATAAGGGACCCAATGATTCCTTTGAGACCATTATTTGACCTGTTCGCAAAAGTGAACAAATCGACTATTGGAGTAATTAATAGCAGTGTGTTTGCAAAACTGAACAAATTAGTCTAAAGGGTTTTGACCAAACAACTGATATTAATCCCCCCTATCATTTTTTATTAAATTTGACCTAAAAGATTTTACCTTTGGACTTGATTTACTTGAAAACTCAAAATAAAATCTACTCCCAATGTGATGTAGATTCACCAGATTCCTGCTTGAAAAAAAACTATATTATTATAACGGAGATTGAAAGAATGGTAGTTTTGGTAAAACTTTACCTAACGGCCGCAAGCCGCTTCACTTTTAATAGGCATACATTTAAAGAAATAAACTACCCATAAACTTAAGAGTGTATTACCAGAGAAACCAGAAATATGTCATTTTTAAATCAGTGGTTAGACGTATTGACTCTTTTCCACAAAAAACTATAAATGGATTTCAAAAGATTGTTATTTTATCTAGTAAACGTTTTTTTTTAATTTAAATTATTCTTGTGTGAATACCGCACAAGAGTCCCAACTGCTCCAAAATATTTTTTGGGGTAAATCTTTTTTACGCACGCTCGACACTTGGGGGTAAACTGGTGAATGGGTTACGAAAAGTGGTGATTGTTACGAAAAATGACATGCGAACGGTAATCAATGCGAACGGTGATCGATTGCTCGGCGGGTCGGGCCTTTACGCACGCTTGTTTTTCGTGTTATTGTTATATTGTTAATGGACTATTTGTCCATAAATAAATAAATAAATTATAAACAGCGGGTACCCGGCATGCGTTTCAAGGGCACTGTAACCTCGCGGTCAACTAAACTGGTTCCATCACAAGTCCCGGGAATTATAATGCAAGCGCCTGCACTATATAACATTATACACAGCGGGTACCCGGCATGCGTTGCAAGGCCACTCAAAGAAAGAAAGGGTTTGTGCGCTTTAATTCTGTTTGTTGAAGTGCTTATTATTAATTATGCACACAAATAAATATTTCAAAATGCGACATTTTTTACAATCCAACTGAATATTACTCGTTTTTTTCATGAATACCGCACAAGAGTCCCAACTGCTCTCGTCTGGAGCCAGTGGGACTATTGCATCCCCAATTTGGGGTATGTTGTAAGACTGAAGGTAGTGGGGAGGGGAAGGATATAGGGAAGAGGAAGGTGGGGAAGTACCTGGCTATTCAGATCTGGCCAATAAACACGGCTAAAGCCATTTCAAGCAACGTTTCAATTCTTAATGGTGGTCTTACACCAGGGCGATACTGAGAGTATCTTCCACTCTAATGGCCGTAAAATACAATTAAAAAACAAAAAACCAAAATATTAAAAAGAATATAACAAATTGTTTATTCATGTAGGTATCTACTTAATACCTACTGTGTTTACGCATTTCACTTGTATCTATTTATGTTTATGCACTTCGATATACAAATTACAAATAACTACTACTAATTAAAATTCTGGAAGCGAGAATAGTAATATAAAGCAGTAATAGTAGCGGGTAGCCCTAGCTCGCGTGAACAAAACCCTCAAAACTCGGATTGCCGCGGAACGAAATTTAGTTCTGAAAACGCCCGCTCGCGAGCCCTGATGTGTTAGCGCTAGTGTCGGAATCGAAGTTGTCATGTGCTGGTTATTCACTCTTAATTACCACAAGAACCATCGGTTTCAGTCGAAAAAGGCGGAAAAATATGCATTTAAATTTATATTTCATAAAAACTTTTTTGTACGTAATTTTTCCTTTACGAATGACATTTCATGATGTATTCTTTCCATTTTGAAGGGGTACCAATTTTTAAATAGTAATAAAGGTTGCCATACCCGAAAAATTATTACCTCAAGAAAAAAATCCCAGTTTTCTAGTAGTTTAGCGGCTACGCTAGGTTTGTGTAACATGGTTTGTGATACAAAAGAAAGTGCCCCTTTATAACGCCTGCTCGCGTCAAGGCAAAAAAAACATCCCAGTTTTCAAGTAGTTTAGCGGCTACGCTAGGTTTGTGTAACATGGTTTGCGAGACAAAAGAAAGTGCCCCTTTATAACGCCTGCTCGCGTCAAGGCAAAAAAAACATCCCAGTTTTCAAGTAGTTTAGCGGCTACGCTAGGTTTGTGTAACATGGTTTATGATACAAAAGAAAGTGCCCCTTTATAACGCCTGCTCGCGTCAAGGCAAAAAAGACATCCCAGTTTTCAAGTAGTTTAGCGGCTACGCTAGGTTTGTGTAACATGGTTTATGATTCAAAAGAATATACATACTCAAATTATGTATTTATTCAGAACATGAAAATTTGTATGGTGCAACCTTTAGTACCTTCCTCGAATATGTGTGATTTTTTGCGATATGGCAATCTTTTTTAATATTTATCGATTGGTACCCTGGAAATCGGTCAGTATGCAAAATAATGTAATAAGAAATGTCAGCCGTAACGAGAAATTACGTAAAATTTATTTTTTATGAAATATAAATTTCAATGCATATTTTTCCACCGGTTCCAACTGAAACCGATATGTTTTAAGGTAACTAAGTTTAAAAGTAGTGTACTTTTCAAAATCTGTGCCTAATAAAAGTGCGGCGGCTTACGGAACAATTAATGTAGTTTTTGTTTATGTTGTTAGTTTATTTTGCTTGTATGTATGTATTAACCTTTATTATGTTTTGTTTACCAGGGCGACCATTCCTGAGCAGGAGCAGAGCGAGATCTGGGCTGATGTTTACTCGCAGCTCCACCAACTGGAGATGATCAGAAGAAAACAGTCCCGCAAGAGAACATTCATCATCCCCAAGAAGACTGGTTAATTACCGCTGCGACTGCTCTTGGCAATATGTATTTTATAACAATATTAGTGGAATAAATAGTTTTTATTGTTTTATTATTTTGGGTGAATTTTGTAAGAACAACAAAACACGCCTGAAAAAATGTTAGATTATGTGAAAAATAAATAAAAAGTTTGTTGAATTTATGTTCCAGTTTTCTTTCATAATCAGAGATGTTATCTTAATTATTAATATACTAGCTGATGTCTCCGATGTTGTCCAGGATTCACACAGAGTTTGCGAAACCTTATGCAGACAGTCACCTTCATTTATTTTTGAAGGTCAAGTGTGCAAAATTTCATCGATCTCAGATTAAATAATTATTATTATCATTATTTAAATGAAATTTCGGTGGAAAGACACACAGGTCTGCGCCTGTTTCCACCAGGAACTGAGTTTGAGTTACCCGGTCGGTGATGAGAAGACGACATACTGATGGCGACCGACACCAGTGTGAGCCCAGGGAGTTTCTCTTATTAAATAACAGTTTAAAAGAATGTTGTAATTTAACAAATCACTTTGTATTAAGAAATTAGTCAAAAGTCAATTTATTTGCTTTACAAAAAACATTTTCGTTAAATGTTAACATTATCAGTTAGTTTAGCTAAAAAACAAATTGTTGTTAATTTTCCATCGGTACAGCTTCCTCCGGTTTTGAATCTGCAAAGAAAAAAAAAATTAAATCTGAATAATAATGAATATTTATATTAGTAATGTCATAAGTACACATCAGCCGAGCGATTCTATATATTTTGTGCGATCGTTATCGAGATAACAGACGTGTGAACTCCTGTCACATTTAGACATTAAATGAGTAAATAATCATGCATACTTGCAGGAATTGACCTTTAGGGGGGCGGTAGAAGGCTAAGAGAAAGTTGGGGGACGTTACAGACTTTCAGGGGGGCGGTAGGAGACCCAGAGAAACTCATCACATCTTGCCCCATCCCATTACGTCCCCCCCCCCCCTCCCCGTTGTGGTAAATATAATCGTGACGACAATTGCTGTTTCAGATTCACGAGGGGGGCACTAGAAAAAAATGTATTCTCAAAGTGGGCGGTGGGCAAAAACAGGTTGAGAATCTATGATCTAAACTAAAATATGTGACAGTAAATATGTAAAAATCTGACAGGAGATGACGTCCGTTATCCAATAACGATCCCACAATAGATACGGAACCGCTCAGCAGATTATATGTGTTTTCGTTTTTAAGCTGATTTAATAACACATCTACTATATAGGACCGACTGGTTCTCTCCATCAGTTCTTCTCTTCACAAGATTAACAGTTTGTAAAACCTGAGGAAACGGTGTAGTGATTGCTACGTTCTGTTAGCATCGATGCGTGCTACTTCTACGTTTAAATAAAGCTGTATATTATGATCATTTGTTTGTTGACATGCTTTACGTTGTGCTGTGCGGGGACAGTCTGATCAGTCGTATCATAAAATTAATAGTAACCAATTACTATTTGGCTTCATCAAAGCCAGAATCAAGTTAGCCCCTCAGAAGCAGAGTGTACTCATACGAAGCCTGCAGTTTAATAGTACACAAATGCTGACTCGCATCGCAAGTTTTATCTAAAAAAAACCCTCGATTATTGGATTGTAATCTTTGAGCACAGTAGTCAGGCAGGTATGCTGTCTTTGTTCTAACAGTATTACAAAAGAAGGGGGCCCTTTATAAAAAAATCACTACATGGTGCCATAGTGTCTGGGTTTTCAAACAGTTTAAGACTGGGTGCATGCAAATCGGATGCATAGTTTTTCTAATGTACGTTGTCAACCAGGTTGAAAAACGTAGTTTCCAGAAAAACACATTCAAAGTTTTGCTGAAGGATAATTCAACATACAAACTGTTTACAACCGTTTCACATAAAATGCTGTATCTCCGTCAATTTTACGAATTTTGTTAAAACATTTGGTGAGAGCATTATTAACAAATGCATCGATGAAGCGGCAGAAAGACATGGACTCGATAAAATCACCAGAAGGTGGCTGAAGAACATGCTTTCAGGTCGGATTCTTACGATGGAAAGGGGTGAGGTGAACCTCAAAGTATTGATGACGCGAGGGTGTCCACAGGGAGGGGTCTTGTCACCCTTGCTGTGGAGCCTGGTGGTGGACAACCTCATCAGGAAACTCAACAACAGGGGCCTGTATACTCAAGGGTATGCGGATGACATCGCAACCATAATAAGGTGTTGGGATGCAGACACGTCCAGAGGCCTCATACAATCAACAGTGGAAGAATGGTGTGAAGAAACAGGGCTGTCGGTCAATCCAGACAAGACAGAACTAGTAATCTTTACACGTAAAAGGAAACTAGAGGGATGGAGCAATCCAACCTTCTACGGAAAGGAGGTAGAACCCTCTGACACGGTTAAGTACCTCGGGGTCATTATAGATGCCAAACTGAGCTGGAAAAACCAGGTGGAAACTGTGGGCAGAAAAGCCTGTGCTCTCATGTGGGCAACTAGGCGAATCTGCGGCAGAACGTGGGGACTCAAACCCAAAATGATGCAATGGCTGTACACAGCCGTTGTAAAACCAAGAATCATGCATGCAGCCTTGGTCTGGTGGAGGAGAACAACACTGAAAACAGTGATGGCCACACTCAACCACATACAGGGACTTGCATGCAGAGGAATCACAGGAGCTATGCGAACCATTCCAATACTAGCCATGGGAGTGCTGCTGAACCTACCCCCACTAAACTTAGAAATAGAGGGGGCGGCGATGGCGGCAGCCTACAGGTTAAAATGCAAAGGTCATTGGAGAGGTGAGTTGCCCAAAAACAGTCATACGGAGATCGGAACAAGACTGAGGACAATTAGCCCGACAGCTGGAATGAAGCAGGACGGCAAACAAGCTGAATACTTCTTCAGACAGCAGTTTGATGTGATGTACCCCACCTGGGAGGAGTGGGACATGGTCCCAGGTCCAACCTCCAGACAGGAACTAATCTGGTTCACAGATGGGTCCAAGATGGAGGAAGGAACGGGGGCCGGGGTATGTCTACAGGGATCCAAGAGGGAACTCAGTATACCTCTAGGAACTCACTGCACTGTGTTTCAGGCTGAGATGAAAGCCATCATGGCCTGCGCACAGGAGAATATACGTATCGGGTACAGGAATAAGAACATAACTATTTGTTCTGATAGCCAGGCAGCCCTAATGGCACTGGGAAGTAACCGATGCGACTCCAGACTGGTGATGGAATGCAGGACTGTTCTTACAGAACTCGCTACCATCAATAAAATAACACTGATATGGGTACCAGGACATAAGGGTATTGAGGGCAACGAGCGGGCTGACGAACTAGCAAGGAAAGGGGCGAAAGCACCACTTGCGGGATCCGAGCCGGCCGTAGGAGTAGCAGCTTGCCACACGAAATTACATATTGAGAGGTGGGTCAAATCCCAGCACTGGAAGGAATGGGAGAGGGCACCCGGAATGAGGCAATCCAAAGTACTCATAAACGGACCGGACCCCAGACGGACCAGGAAACTACTCGATATGGACAGAAACTCGCTGAGGGAACTGGTAGGACTACTAACGGGACACTGCCATCTCAGGAGACACATGCAGCTATTGGGAGTGGAAAGCACCAATAGATGTAGAAAATGTGAAGAGGATGAAGAGACTCCAATTCACTTGTGGTGCCAATGTCCTGCCCTGGTGGGAACTAGGCTCAGATACCTGGGGAGACACATCGTGGAACCAGAAGACTTAGCCACATATCCAATGATTGCGTACTTATGTAAGTATGATGTGTGCGGGATTGAGTTGTGCGTGCAGTTCCACCGGAACTAGTTGTATTTATATTGGCGGCGTTAGGTCCACGAGTTGTTGATTTTCGTTGCAGAATTTTGACCTGATCTTGTACAAACGATACTGTAGTGTTCGTATCTATGAAATAGATATAGTACATTGTCTCACGTACACTTAGTGGGGTGGCAACACTGTCAGAGTGACAGGAAGGACCGCGTGTGATAATACAGCGGGTGCGACGATTGCCTACGCCGGGCTAAGTGTAGTAATGAGCCAGTGATTAGATGTGATAAGATAAATACAGGCCACTACAAGTTAAAGGGACTGGGTTATTGTTAAAGGATTGAGGTAAAATGGGAGATAGTACAATGGGCCTATGGCCTAAGTACTCACGGGAACTAACTGTAAACCGTCTCCGCAAGTTAAAAAAAAAAAAAAAAAACAAACAAACAAATGCATCTTTCAGATTTTTTTTTTTTTTTTACAGTGTCCTGGTACCTTCAAGCCTTGTTTAGGATTTGATCAAGGGAATATGGAGGCTCAATAAAACGCTTGTAAAATTACATCGACTTCCTAAACTGGGGGGGGGGCTCATTCAGCTTTGCCACCCCGGGCATCTGATGGGTTTAGTCTGCCACTACCTACACCACCATAATAAAGCTAGGCTTGTGCGAATGGGGAGTATGTCATTATGTTTGTTATTTCTTTAACCACTCGTGCACATAAGCTTGTTTTCAAGCTACCTACAACATTACCAGACATTTGTTATGATGTAAAAGGCGTACCCTATTAATAGTATGTTAATAATTGGATAATTTGTAGAGCACCGTTTTTGTGAAAAATCACCTCAAGGGCGCTAAAAATATTCAGTTTATATTTTCAGTATGTTTTTTTTAAATCGAATTTAAAATATTTATTGTTATTTATACTTCTGTTACTTTCTGGTAATGTATTAAAAACTTTACTCCTAAATATTTATAGTTGAATTATTACATTAGGTACATAGGTATTTCTTTTCATTTTGAAGTTGTTATTTTGAATTGATGTTTGTCTGAGTTTTCTATTATTTTTAAATGATGCGGTATTATTTGGAATATTTATTATCTTTGTAAATTTGTAAAGTAGCACGGTAGAAGTGTAATGCAATTTTCTGACTTTAAATTCTATAAACAGTTCAGCCAAGCGATTCTATATCTTTTGTGGGATCGTTATTAGATAACGGACGTGATCTTTTCTCAGATTTGTGTGATTTTTATGGTGTTATTTGCTTTTTCTCTGTACAACGCACATTAAATAAATAAATAATCATGCACACTTGCAGGAATTCGTATTTAAAATGATTTAAATTAAAATATGTGACGGTAAATATGTAAAAATCACACAAATTTGACAGGAGATAACGTCCATTATCTAATAACGATTCCACAAAAGATATAGAATCGCTCGGCTGATGAACATGTGTATGGTTGTAGAATTATTTTTAATATAAAATTTTGTGCCATGTTAAGCTATGTAATGATATACCTTTAATAATGTCCTTAATTTGCAAGTTGGCAGTGTCTGCGGGTCGGGCCCAAACAGGTGGGAGAGTAGCGAAGGTCACGTAGCCAGTGTGCCCGGGCATGCTGGTAGGAGCGGACCCGGTGAAGCATTGCACCTCCTTGTCCTTATCCTTGGGGTTCTCCTCTACGCCGTCGGATCGCTGGAATAAAACAGAAATGTTTGTTTACATTTGGTGTCATAGTAAAAATTAAATACAAATTTGGCGATTGATGGAGAGGCAGACTTTAAAGTGAAAGTGGTAAAGTAGAAAACTACTATGACAACATTTGGAGAAATGACATCTGTTGACACTGTTTAGAATGATTTAAAGCGAATTAATTTAGAATTGGTTTGGGTCTAAGTCTAAGTATAGTCTTCGAACTAAAAATTTATAGAGGATTAATCAGAGATGCAGAAAAGTCAATAGATGTCTCATATTAAAAATAAAAATGGATAAAATTTACCCAAGATACTATCTAGATAGGGTTTGAATCTTGCAATTCTACATAAAGATAACAGCCAATAAAAAATATGCGTTAATTAAATAAATACAATGTTGGTAGTTCTTAGTCGAAGTATGATACAGTTAAATATGATTGAACCGAATAGGGACACATTAGCTCAGTTGGTAGAGCTCCGCCCCGGCAAAGCATAGGTCGTGGGTTCGATTCTTACATGTAACAGTAAGCATCTTTTTCTGATTTTTCTGTTTTTAGATTTTTGATTGACTTTCGTTAATATGTACCTATTGTATTCATTTTTAATTAAGATAAAATAATAGTTAGTGAAAGAATTGCCAACATTAATTTTGCATCACAACACTAACATTAAGTAGGTACCTATCATATCGATCGTCCAGTTGATAAGGTATATAAAAACTAATAGGTAAACATAATTATTTCGATTATACTTATTTTTGGTAGAACATATTTATTTATATAAATTATGTAATCATTATTGGTTGAATAAACTTATGAAACCTAACTAATTAATTCGTATTTAATTCAGTTAAAAAGTAATTAATATGCACACAAAAAGCATGTTCAATAAAAAATTGCATGACTTCATAAATTGCACATTATTTATTATCGACTAATATTACTATAAAGAGTCCATAATTCATTAGTTACGCCATTTGTTGTATGCATTCTACCAGAATAAACAATTAACATGAATTCTTTTGAAATAATTTGTGTACAGCAGTGACCTTTGCTTTAGTCAAAGGTCCTTAGTCTGAGGCATGCGAATAGTAATGATTGGCCTTAATTTTTATGCAAAGGGCAAAATATTACGTTTAGAAAACATTTGTAAAAATTGAATATAAATTATTATCTTGTAAATCTGTCTACCAAAGTAAATCATCCCGGTAGAGTTTTTTATGTGAAAACTTCACAAGAGTCTCGGCTGTTCACGTCTGGAGCCAGTCAGACTATGGCATCCTCAATTGGGGTATGTTGTGAGGCTGAAGGTAGTGGGGAGGGAAAGGAGATGGGCAAGAGGAAGGTGGGGAAGTAACCGGCTATTCAGATCTGGTCATCAAACATGGCTAAAGCCATTTCAAGCAACGTTTCAATTCTGAATGGTGGTCTTACACCAGGGTGATACTGAGAGTATCTTCCCTCTGTAACGTGCCGCAAATATACTATATTACTTCTTCAAACTTCGCAAAATTACTTTTTGGCATCATTAATTATATAATGAATAATAGATCACTTCGTTTAAACCACTATATTATAAACAATATCTACATGTTTCGATACATGTAGATATTGTTTATAATCAGCTCTACCGAGCAGTTGGCCATGAATGCTAAGGTATCTGGGTTCGAGTTCCAGTGGAACCAATATCTTTTTCTGATTTTTCTGTCTTCAGATTTTGATTGAGTTTCGCTAATATTCTCTTCATTTAATTAAATATAATAATAATACCGCTGGCGATTGTGCCTATTCACGATCCAATTTGCCGAACCCCAGCACGCTGTCCCGCAAGTTGTTATGAGAATCGGATGGTGAGTAGGGCCTTAAGGGCCTTCCTTACTAGCGATCTCAATCGTTGTATGGAGTATCATGAATTCTCAGATTAAAACGACAATCTAAGTTATTAATCGTCAAAATATCGATGATGTAGCCACGATAAGCTATCATAAATACATTTTTCTATCGAGATATATGCTTTTATTAACCATTTATTTTCGTTAAATACTATAAAATGAACATCTAAAAATTCTCCTACTCATTCGGCTCTAAGAGGTGGCCGTGAACGCACGTTTCCTACGGTCCGTCGTGTCAATCTTTTTTCAAAGTTCGAAATTCCGCGTAATTATTATGCTTCCATGCGACGTTTCAACAATATTACACTCTATGCGTTGAGCGTAGGGACTATAATGGTGTGTCGCCTTTTTATGCTTCGTCTGTGAGTTTCCGTCGAAGCTGTGTAGTGTCAAATAGTAGATAGTATTAAGAATTAATTTAACATTTTTCGGGTTTCTAGGAAATAAAGAATTTGATATTTTTTAAATATAAAAGTATGGAAATGGCCACTAAAAAAAATTAAATATCCATGCTATAGAAGAGGAAAGTTCTTCGCTTCAACCGGTAGTGCGCCAGGGGAGATCTTTTGAATCGCATGACTAAGAATGGATTTAAGGGAGTTCACTTGCATCAAATGGCTATGATTTTAAGATATCTTACTATATAAATATATACTGTATGTATACATATATAGTATTGGATTTTATTATATACATTTATATTTTATATACATATAATTTTTTAATTACATATATATCTCGTGTCTGAGATATAGGTGTTAGAAAAAAATGATTTTAAGGCTGATTGTATATATCTCGTATATATATGTATATATATATACATATATACAATCGGCCTTAAAATTATTTTTTTGTAACACCTATATCTCGGACACTAAAGGGTCTACTGTGACTAATAATATATCAAATTGTAGTAAATTTAGTCTACTATAATAACATACAGAATGATATTTGGAGAAAATTTTGTTGTTTGGGGTCAAAGTGAAAAAAATGATTTTTGGCAAGATCCGGAGATCTGACGAGATTGAAAATTTAGACTTTTCATTAGTCCTTCATCATATAGAATATGTAAAGAAAATCAGAACCATCCCATTTGATGCAAGTGGAAATGTTTAATTTTACTGGACTATGTAGTATAGAAAACTCATAAAGCAATTAGAATTAAAAAGATTGCAGAAATATAATCAAAAATTTTTAAGTAAAAAAAAAAGAAAAGGAAAAATCCTGCAGCTCGCTTCAGCAAAAGATCGGCATTATGGTCCCAATGCAGAAAAACCTGATATGGACCAAGCATCGTATGAGGCAGCTAAAGGTGATTTTTAGAAAGGTTTTTCACCATAGCCAAAGATAGGCAAGCAATTGAAAGGGCGACAGTAAGTACTTCATGCATCTAGTGGAAAGTGGATCGAGATGCGCTGCAACATGATTACGGCATCGTGGTTTGGAAAAGTGTGCAAACGGCGGCAAAATATCAGTTGCGCTCCATTAGTCAAAAATATACTGTACCAGCAATCCTTATCAAATATTCTTTCAATTCGACACGGACAAAAACATGAATACAATGTCCTGAAAGAGCTTGCAGAACAAGAAAGCATTACCATAGAAAAGTGTGGTCTTTTCGTAGATGAAGAATATCCATATATGGGTGCAACCCTAGATGGATTTTTTTCTGAAGACACCGTGATTGAATTTAAATGTATTTTCACAGCACGCAGCATTCTCATATATGAAGCAGTAAAAACCCAAAAAATTTCTTTTTGGAAACTTAAAAAAAATGGAGAAATACTGGTATATGCATCTCACGATTGGTTTTACCAGGTCAAGGGCTAATTACATGTAAAAAAAAAAGATTTTTGTATGTTTGTCGTATGGACTGAACTCGGAATAAAAATCGAAAAAAATTTACGGTATGACGAATTTTGGCAGACTAATATGGTTGAACAGCTGAAAAGCTTTTACAATTTTTGCATGCTACCCAAATTAATTGATCCTCGAAATAATCGCTGCATGCCTATGAGAAACTCTGAGTCTTTAGAAAAGTGCATAATAGCGAAAAGAAGTAAAGTAAAATTGGTTTCAGCTAAAACCAAAACATGTAAGAAGAAATTGTTTCGAAGAAATCAATAACATTTTATTTCATTGAAGTGTCTTCAGAAGAAATTACATTTATATTCCTAATTTACATAGTCCACATTTTTAGAGATAGGGAAGAGGCGGGTTGGAAACCATTTTATAACATTATATTTCATTGAAGTGTCTTCAGAAGAAATTTCATTTATATTTCTAATATATATAGTCCACATTTTTAGAGATAGGGAAGAGGAGGGTTGGAAAGTTCCTGGCCATTCAGATCTAGTCACTAAACATATCTACGCCGTTCTCGAGCAACTTTCAATTCTGAATTATGGTCTCTCACCAGGGTGATACTGAATGTATATTCCACTTTGGAACGAGGTACAGATTCATTAAATGTACCTATATACATTTAATTTTAATTCTACAATATGATTTACTCATATAAATGAAATTTAAATTGTTTTTTCCTCGCCGGCTTTTGAACCCGTGACCTCAAATCAAACTAGACAATTTAATATTAACAGTGCCCCGCTGCACTGCGAAACCAGGCTGGAACAAAGGGCAAGCCTTTTGTCAATGTTTATAATTGTATTACTATGTGTACATTTTTCATCTATGTATGTATCAAAAAAAATCCAAATAAAAAGTAACATTAAAGGTTTTAAGTTACTGAGAACCTCCTCCATGAATCAAGCTACCGTTATATTGCATTAAATTCTAAAACATATTTTAACATTATTTTTATAATCACAATATTTTTATTTAATAATATTTGGTTTTGTTCTGTGCGTGTCTTGATTTTGAATGGAACGCACCGGCCAGCTGCACGTGCAGCTAGTTCGATATTCGAAATCGAGCTGGAAACATTTAATACCGAGGGCCCTTAAGAGGAAAATTACAGTCTACACCTGATTTCGAAAAACTCTGGATAAAGCATGGGCAAGGCCGGGGACTTTAGCTAGTACTTAAATATAGTTTTCAAACCTCCAACAAATTTTGTTAATCACTACAGTAAAAGATTAAACATACATAATTTTTAATGATTTTTTTTGTAATAATAATTGTTCTTGCACTCATTCCAGAAGTACCTTTGTGTTTTCATAACAATACCCCAATATACGCTAATCATATATCAATTACTCATTCTAACAGTTCTTTATTATCAGAGTGTTCCCCTTTCACATGGATTAATAAAAGGCAAGTTAATCAAAGAACAACAATTCATAATAATATTAAAGCCGAACAATACGAATATTGGATTATAAAGACATAATAGAGAAATTAATGGTTGTTTCGCTCGGAGAAAGGCTGTAACATCAACTGAGAACCAGGGTGCATAGTAGAATGCAGGGATCAGCAAAATTTTCATAAAAAGGCCTACCTCTCAATAAATAGTGCAAAAGCTCACAAAGGTCTGATTTATTTACCCACCCCTGCAAGGGCGGATTTAGGGGGGGTGCCCCCGTGCCCCCCCCAGGATGGTATTTTTGTGTACTGTGGAGATTCCATCACAGTACATACCTAGAAGCAAATCAAATTATCAGAGTTGTTAAAATAACAGAAAGAACATGAGTCAAAATTTTGTCTATTTCTGGCTGGAATTGCGAATTTTGTTTGTTGCATCCTATTCATGCACTTGCAAATGAAATATGATAATCAGCGTTTGCGAGAGCGGTAGCGGTAGCGGTGCGGTCGGAAATGCCCCCCCCCCCCCATTAAAGTTGACAAACTCAAATTTCGAAAATTGGTCCGTCCTGGGGGGGGGGGGGGGGGGGGGTTGTGCTCTTGAGGGGTACCCCCCCATCGGGGTGACACCCGGGGCGGGCCGCCCCCCCTCCGCCCCTTGTGCCCCCCCCCCCAGAAAAAAATCCTGGATCCGCCCTTGCACCCCTGGCGTGCGTTTTTCCACTTATTTTCCGATTTTAACCCTTTTGTATAAAGAAACTGTATGTAGGACAAAGTCAGAATCGCTTGCGCCAATATCTATCTAGTACCTAGGTACTATTTAATTATTGTAATTACTCTGAATTATATTTTTAAAGAATTTTCTATGAAATTTGCGGGTGGTTTTTAGCAACTGTCATAGTTACGTTTACGTTTTCAAATTAGTATAAAGGTCATTATTTCTTTGAAAACATCTTGAATTGTTTTTTTCATGTTGGCTATGTATTCAGGTTTATAATAAAATCAGTTCATATTTGTATGAATTCATTTTTGACAATTATTTCCAAAATGGGAGATTTTTTATATATTTTTTTAGTTAGCTATTCTGGAAAAAGTTCTTCCGATATTATCATGAAATATACATAAATAATAAGATAATATATTATCTGGTAAACAGAAAACAATCGCAAAAAAACAATTGCTTTGTATTTATAATAATATAATAAGATAATCGAACAGAACTGATCAAGGTAATTTTCGCGCGGTTTTTTAAGGTCAACAGGTTAAAATAGCGTCACGTATTTGTATCGTCACTGGTACGCATACCTCAGATTGCGTACCCCTCAGCCAGGGGACAATAACCGATGAAGGCAGAAGGCACACGCCATGAAGCATGAGTCAGAGAGAATTGACCAAACGGTTTATAAACAAAAGTGATGCCACGTTTGACAGATCGCGGCGTGTCACTCGGCCGCCATGTTGGCCGTTCTGTCATTAGTTAAGCGATGGGTGGTCGCCCCAACAATGGCTGAATTTAAAGACTCTAAATTATTACTCTTGGCCGCCAAATGAAAGGCGGAAAATGCAACAATAGGTTACAGTGACATTTTTTAAATGTCGTAACATGTTTTTTTGCAAATTCGCGGTGAGTATTTGAACGTTATTTATTGCATACATGCAAACCTGGCAATGAACGGTGAAAACTGTGTTTTACTGAACAATTATGTGAAATATAAAAAAATTATGTAGATAGGTAGGTACCTACATAAAGAATACAAGATATTGAGGTACAGATAAATCATTTTAAAGAGACCCTAGTGGTGTAACTATTGCATGGATAAAAAAGAGATGTAATTTAATAACAATGATTACATTAAATACCCTAAAGAGGATTTGGCACATCAATATTGTGCATGTGTAACTATTGCATGGATAGTGTAACTATTGCATGGATAAAAAAGAGATGTAATTTAATAACAATGATTACATTAAATACCCTACAGAGGATTTGGCATATCAATATTGTCTATAGCAATCGTAGTAAACAACACAAGTAATAATTGCTCTTTAATTTTAGCAAATATAAGTGATAAAACCGAAGAAAGTCTTTAAAAAGTGCACAAATCGATTCTGATTTTCACCTTCACTATCTACCAGCAATACAGTTCTGTGTTCTTGTTTATCCAGTGCTCAAACGTTAATTAAAAAATAACTTCAAAATCAATCACACTGACAGAAGCAAAGGGCCAACTTTACACAAGCAGGCCGAACACGCAAAATGACCAGATCAACTCAAGTTATGGATGTGTTAACTGAAATGAAGCAAGAATTTAAAGAGCTACGAAAAGATTTCACGGACTTTAAGGCTACAATTGATTATTGTGCAAACAAAATCGACGACTTTTCCAAGCAAATTCATGAAATGGATAAAAAAATGAAAAAAGTTGAAAAAAATGAAAACGAAATTTTTGTTGTGCCCTGCGAGAAGTGCAGAAAAAATTAAACGATATTGAACATACAAATAAGTCATGCAACATCGAAATTCGAGGAATCCCAGAAAAAACGAATGAAAATCCACTGGAAATCATAGACGAAATTGGAGCAACCGTCAAACTCGACCGCGCTGATCTAGAAGTTAACAATTTCTACAGAATTCGGCGGGACCCGAAAATTCCTAATGACGTGCCTCCCTATGAACGAGTACGCCCAATAATTGTGAAATTCAATAAACAACTAAAACGAGACAATTTCCTTGCGGCCGTCAAAACATTCAACATAAAACACAAACTCAAAGAAGACAAACTAAACACCACCCATTTGAAGAAGTTCTCAACTCAAAAAAGGAGCCCATTTTCATCAGTGAACACCTTACAACACACGAAAATAATATACTACGGCTTACGAAAAGATTCGCAAAAGATCATCAGTTCGCTTTTGTGTGGACAAGAAACGGGCGATGCTTCCTCAGGAAGTCTTTTACCTCCAAGATTATAGTGATTTCCCATGAAGATCCGCTAACGCTGGAATTACTGAATGAACAGCCCGATTTAAATCAACAAACTGCTGAAAGGAAAACTGGTTGATAATTTTGCCTAAACGATAACATTTATAATAAATACCCAATCTATAATGATAAAATGCCTTTATATGAATATCAGGGGAATGAGGACCAAAATTGATTAAATATACGAAAACATCCTTATCAACGACTACGATTTAGTAAGTCTAACGGAGACATGGCTGAAGGAATCTATCTATGACCAGGAATTAGTGGACAGCCGTTACGAAGTATTTCGGAGGGATAGAATACACAAGACAAAAAAAGACGGAGGAGGAGTCATGGTTGCTGTATCAAAAAAACTAGAGGCGAAGAGGATGGCGCACTGGGAATGTCGAGCAGAAGACTTGTGGATCCAACTCAATATAAATCTTAATAACAGGAGTGTCAAACTAAATATTTGCACAGTATATCTACCACCATCTGAAGAAGAATCCATTATAAGCTCATTTTTAAGCAATCTTCGGAATGTCACCTAACAACACCAAACCAACACATTTTAATATTTGGCGATTTCAATAAGTCTAACATTCATTGGATTCCCAATGAAATAAATAATCTATTACCTTTCACCTCAAACACAAACACAATCACCACTGACATCATCGATACACTGTCATTCTGTAATCTCAAACAATTTAACGGAGTAGCTAATCACCAATCCAAAATATTGGATCTCATTTTGTCGGACAAACAAGATATATCAGTAACTCACTCTTCATTTCCACTAAGCAAAGAAGATCCATATCACCCTGCTCTAGAAATTAATTTTCTTTTCAATTTCCTACCAAATCTAGAAACCTGCAACATCTCAAGACCAAACTTTTATAAAGCCGACTATGACTCAATCAATGCCTTGCTTTGTGAGATTGATTGGGAATTCATCAATCAGGGCAAAATAGTTCAACCTGTCGATCAGTTTTACAGTATACTCTACCAGATTATCTCTTCTCACGTTCCCATTAGAATGAATAAAAAACACTTCCCTAAGTGGTATTCACAAGATCTCATTCGTTTGATAAAAGAAAAAAACAAATTTCACAAAAAATATAAAAAATATGGCAATGAACTAGACCATTTATCATACAAATTAATTAGAACCAGAACTAAAAATTCAATTAAAGTTTGTTACCATAAACACTTAGACTTGATCAAACAAAACTTAAAAGCTAACCCAAAAGATTTCTGGAAATTCGCAAAAAGTAAGTATAAAAACACAACTGACATACCAAAAGAGATGCACTTAAATGACGAAAAGACTACCAAAGGCCAAGTTATCTGCGAGCTCTTTTCTAGGCATTTCCAATCAGTTTACAAACCACCCAATGCAAACTATTTTCCACAATTCCCTGAAAACTTCTGTAATGAAAGCCTCGGTACGATCAATATTTCGCCTACAACGGTTTTAATTAAATGTAAAAATTTGAAAACTAATAAGGGATCAGGTATTCCTGATGGTATTCCTCCCATTTTTTTCAAAACATGCAGAGATTTCCTTGCCAGACCACTCAGCCTACTTTTCAACAAATCACTACAAGACGGTATTTTTCCAGTCAAATGGAAAACGGCTTTTTTAACTCCCATTTTTAAGAAAGGTTGTAAGAGCGATATTAAAAATTATAGACCCATTTCTAAACTCGACTGTGTGGGAAAGTTATTCGAGTCAATAATATATGACTGTCTACTAGCTCACGTAAGTAAATACATTATCATTGAGCAACATGGATTCTTCCCCCGGCGTTCCACAACCACAAACCTTCTTGTATACTCCCAATTCACCCGCGATAGCATCGAAAAGCATTTACAAGTAGATGCTATCTACAAAAGTGGTTTGAGAGTTACATTACTGAAAGAAAACTACAAGTAGTGGTAGGAGGATACTCAGCTGACTTTTTTACTGTAACATCGGGAATTCCGCAGGGCTCTCATCTTGGACCCCTGCTATTTTTAATTTTTATTAACGATATAGTTTTAAGAAAAAAAATTTCAAAATATCTCCTGTTTGCCGACGACCTAAAACTGTACAAAAAAATCAAATCTCTGGAAGATTGCATCGATTTGCAAAAAGATCTATCATCACTACACGAATGGTGCACACTAAATGATTTGTATTTTAATAATAACAAATTGTGCTGTAATTTCCTTCACAAAGAACAGAAACAAATTTTCAAACACATATCATATTAACAATATCGTTTTATCAAACATAACTTCAATTAAAGACTTAGGCGTGATATTTGACTCTTCACTTAGCTTCAATAAACATGTAGATACAATTTCAAAAAGTGCATCACAAATATTAGGATTAACTCTTAGAATCACAAATTGCTTTAAAAGTGCAGAATTAACATTAACATTATATAAATCAATTGTGCGAAGTATTCTCGAATACGGATCCACTATTTGGTCTCCCAATTATGAGATTCACAATTATAGAATCGAATCCATACAAAGAAAATTAACCCGTGTTATTGCATATCGCGAAGGTTTATCTGATCAATTTGAAACGTATAATGACCTAATTCTACACTATAAACTACACTCTCTGACAGGAAGACGGAAACTTTCCGATTTATTGCTTCTGCACCATAGACATATGAATATTAGTAGACCTGCCCTAAGCGATAAAAGCGTATTATTTCCCCCTCCCATTGGAACCATTCCATTGGAACCGACTGGGATCGTGAATGGCTTCGCGTTAATCTAAAAAATGTGACGTCATCATTCTTCTGCAAGCCAGCGTCGAGCACTCATCGGTGCATTTTACGAAATAAAACGGTAAACAGAGTGGCTTGTGTTCTGAAAACGTGTAAAAATAGAAGTGAAAAAGAGAATAAACAAAATTGTCGTATTACATTCCATAGGCAAGCATTATTTTACACTATTTTAAGCCAATTCAGATCACATAATATGATCATTTTTGTAACATACACTGTCACTCGAGATACATGGCGTGTGCCCGTCCCTGTTTACTGGGGTAAGTAAATTATGAAACATTTATAAAAGTGTCTTCACTTAATACAGCAACCAAATATTGAACTCGACCTTATAGGCGACCTTACTTTGCATATTTGGACTTCGCAAATGTGTTCATTACGCGGCGAACAATTCGCGCTCCTATGTAAAAATGTATATTCATTCAAAAGCAGAGTTTACTTATAAGAACGAAAGTGTGTTATTATAATGCGAGATGCCTATATACTGTCAGATTGAGTTTTGACGAATCACATATCACCAAAGCCGTCTTCTTGCCCTTCGTCCCGCTGTAGTTGGTTTCTACCCCTCACCTTTCTGTTCTGGTCTATTAATATTCATATGTCTATGTTCTGCACAAAATTATACATGCATCAGTTGATACACCAAACATTTTATCCCAAATCAACATCAACACACCATCAAGAAATTCAACAAGGAGGTTGCAAGATATTTTCTATATATCTACCTACCACACAAATACAGGATATTTCTCCCCTTTACCACGAACTTTAAGACATTATAACACTATACACCGCTCTAATAATGAAATTGACATTTTTAATAACCCATTCAAACACTTCAAAAAACATATTTTACCATCAATCGTATAAAGCTGATATTGTGATGAAGCCCTTTATTCAAAGACGTGAAATATTGTACCTACTAAATCCAGGTGCCAATAATAAATTGTTGGTGATTCTTTTGTATTCTACATTTAACTATTATTTGCATATTTAAGAGTAACAAATTATTTTTAATACTACTTTTGTTGTAATTTAAATCATCCATGTATGTAATTTTTTGGGCATAATTGCCTGTTTTATGTACTTAAATAAAAAATAAATAAAATAAAAAAAATAAAACATTATGTCCAAACGGTTTCTCAAAAATATAAAAATGGGTATGGAACCAATATTTATTACTTTTCTTACGTTAACTCCACTCAGGAGGCCCTAAGATTTCCCTTAGGGCCAATGTCATCTTGGGGGTGCTGTGTGGAGGGTCTTTTTAGGGAAAGGAAGGAGAGGAAGTTCTGGGAAGTAAAATGGTACGAGGGGTGGGTAGTAATCTGGGGGTCAGTGTGTGCAGGACTGACGAAATCCATCCCTCGTTGCGATGGGTCGAAAGAGTCCGCGACTGGAAAGGTCAAAATGCCTACCTCAACCAGTCTCTCTCGATCCGGCCCACGCAGCAGCTGGGCAGACATATTCGCCGCCAATACCTGGACAAACCTCACCCCATGAACCCGGGCACCCCTGCGCTAAGTCATCAGAAGTAGCGAACCACTCGTGGTGATCTATGACAGTGGAGTTGGTAACCCAATAAGTGGTTCCAGGGGCGACGGTACCCATACTTGCCTCCCTAATTGTTGTGTATTTTATTTAGGCTGTGAAATTTATTTTAACGGACTTAAGTACAATTTACACAACAAGTAAAACGAAATTAGAAGTAGATGTAAGTAAAGGATGGTATGGATAACAAATTTTTGTGATAAGTTTGCCAATATTTATTGGGTATAAGTATAATGAAACATAAAGCTTACGGTCTTTATAACTACTTACTATAAGTACCTATCGGTCCGAACCGATATCGGCAGGGAATAAATAAGACATCGATATACCCTGGCAACATTGGAGGTTAGCCCGAACGGATTCAAATCACTTCTTTCAATTCTAAGAGCTTCGTTAGTTCAACTCCGTTAATTAATAAGCCAGTAATTTAGCATAACGAACGACATTATTAGAAAAGCATTTAAAAACAAGCAAAAGCTCAGGAACAAAAACACTTTGGATTAAGCTCGAAGACGCAGTGTCAGTCCTGAAATCGGGAGACATATCATCTAAAGCTTATTTACTATTCCAAATAATAAAAATACATAGGGACCAGGCCGCGTACCGAAACTGTCTTTTAATGCGTCTGAGACCGATACGACCTTTATAGAGGCCGGAAATTCCTCTGAATGTCGCCTCTGATTGATACCAACGATATGTTTATTGACTTAAAAGGTTCCATTAGGCGCCTATCACAATGCGCAGGAGATTTGTGACAACTTTTCTGAGTGCCAAAATTTATCACGGACCCTGAAATATTTATCATCGCGTGCGCATAAATTTAACCCGCCGTGAGTTATGACATTTCGATAAAAGACATCGAGTTCATAATGCAATTTTTTATCGAAAGCTTTCTACGGCACGTCCCCTATGGCGCTAAGTGTAGAGTTTTTGATCTTCTGATCGATTTCTGTCAGATATTGACATTTTTTGTTTTTATAACTTCGGAAAAAATTCTGAAAATCATTAGTTTGTAAGACCCTAAATAAATAGACAAACTGGAGTATTTTCGTCGCAAAACACGTGCACGGATTTTTTTTAATGATTTTATTTGAACATAATTTAAAATTATGAAAAGTAGCTTTGCTAGATAATTTGTTGATTTATTTTATTGTGTTGTATTATATGATTTGAAATGTGTGTTTTATAATACAACATTACGTTTGAAAATTTAACAAATCTGCCAACGACCAACGATATAAATTTATTATAATAAAAATGAACATTATATTTTCATAATTTAAAACATAACTTTACTGGATAAAATAACAATCTTTCGAAATCAATTTATATATTTTTTTATAAAAAAATCGATACGTCTAGAATTTGATTGAAAAATGACATATTTTCGGTTGTGTCTGGTTTTCCCTCTTAAACTTTCTAATAAAACGACTAGGTACTTAAGTACCTATGTTTTCTGCAATAGATTTCCACGAATTAAATCCAATAGCAATAAATAATGCTTTTCCAATCATCTCACACCAATCACACTTTTTGCTCCTTGTCTTCTCTACTCCATTGACGTATCAAACACTCGTTAGCAGGGCTACGAGCAACCCATCCAAGAATAATCTAATCCCCTCAAGAACTGTAGTAGTAGATATTTTAACAACAGGATGTTTAGATTGGATATCTAAGGAACTACAACACACAGGTATGCAGGTTGCAGGGTCTTTGTAGAGTAGATAATAGTGCAGTGTTAGTGTAGTGTAATGTTATGTTGTAATAGTGTATAGTGTGTATTGTATAGTGTGTAGAAGTCTCCCCTCCCGGTGTTACACGGATAGTGCATTAACCATTCCGGAGATAGAGATCTGCGTGTGCATGTGCGACACAGAGTTGCTGATAGTCGATACCACGATGCTTGATAGGACGATATGCTGTTGGGAGTTTTATCTGAGGCTTCTGGAGACTGGGAGGTGGGGACGATGATTATACAACTGGACATAGTTCTATTTTTGTTCATTTTTAACATAAAATTAGGGATTAAACACTTATAAAATAAGTGCAGTTCACACGCGGTAGATGTGAAACCACCCACACAACCTTAACCAATAGGAGGCTTGAAAAGTGAGCTCATGATCAAAGCGGCCAATGCGCAAAGCACGACGCTTCGTAGGTACTGTACTGTAGGTAAGGTTACATTCTATCTCATTCTCTCGCCGGTTAAATCCTACAGATGTAGGTGTTTGTCTCTTTTTAGTGTCACTCGTTTCCATTTCATAGAGTTCATCAAATCATAACGGTACTAAAGAAGTTTTACTTCAAAATTATGATTACACCGCGCAATTTTTTTTTAATGTGAATATTGTGAATACCTCACAAGAGTCTCAGCTGCTCCCGTCTGGAGCCAGTGAAACTATGGCATCCGCAATTGGGGAATATTGTGAGGCTGAAGGTGGTGGAGAGGGGTAGGAGATGGGGAAGAAGAAGGCGGGGAAGTACCTGGCTATTCAGATCTGGTCACGAAACACGGCTAAAACCATTTCAAGCAACGTTTCAATTCAGAATGTTGGTCTACACCAGGGCGATATTGAGAGTATCTTCACTTTGGAACGTGCCGCAAACATACTGTATATTATTTTTAATTGGCTAATTGCGAAATTAAGTAATTCGATTTTGCACTAATTCGTTCAAATGACTTTGATTATTTAGAAAGAAGCAGTAATTAAAACAGTAAAAAAACACATAAAATTGATGTAGACTACTTTTTATTTAATTGAATTATTAAAACACTTTGTTTTTACCACAATAATCTTTATTTAAAAAGTCGACATGTTTCGAGAACGATGTTCTCTTCATCAGGACAATATATGTACTAAATATATTGTCCTGATGAAGAGAACATCGTTCTCGAAACATGTCGACTTTTTAAATAAAGATTATTGTGGTAAAAACAAAGTGTTTTAATAATTCAATTAATAAAATGGTGCCACAAAGTGAATTTGCAAAATTTGAAGAAGTACTTTTTATTTTATTATCACTCTACCGGTTTCGGAAGCACCTTTCCTTCGTCAGGAGAATATTATAACTAACCTACGATATAGAATATTAACATATATACACATTTTAGGGGTTTGAGTGGGAGGTAAGCAAAGGGGTAGGAGTAATTGCAGGATTTCCAGGAAGAACAGAGCAGAAGAAGAGTAGGAGGATTAAGAAGAATGCAGCGATTATTTTTTTAGATTAAACACAAACTTCAATAAATAACAGAATTGAAATCAACATTTTGCGTAAACCGACCTACACAGATAAAACAATACATCCGGTTTCACATAAACATTCTGCTTATCATTCAATGGTGCACTGGCCCGTAAAAATCCCTCTATCATCTGTTAATTACGCGATTGAACTTTAAAAAATTAAACAAATTGATCTAAATAATGGTTATTCCAAAGATTTAATTGATCAAATTTTCTACAACAAATTTTTTACGTGTTTTTTGTTGCAAATTATGGCGAGCCAAAAAGTTAATGCTTTTTACAAATATGTTATTAAAATAGTGTTCGTGTAAATGTAACACATCGTCTGTGGTTCTATAACCTCTGAGTAGAATTATAAGAAGGAAGCTAGCGAGAATTTATGCATTGTCCGAAACGAAAAACTCTTGGGAAATCGCTATCTTAAGTCTAAGACGGTGCAATTTTTCCTACCAGCAACGGCGTTAGCGAGCTAACTGGGGATATAATGGTGTTACCTACCAATATGATAACCAGATAAGAAAACCATAATGAATACCGTAAAACCTTTAATTAAAAATTTACGGCCGTTGTCACCAATCAGACTGAGCGATCGCTAAGTTAAATTTGACCTGTAGTGCGTTTGTATAACTCAATTGCCAACGCAAACGGGTGTAATTTTCGGTGTTTTAAAATTTGTCAATTACTTTTCTATGAATATAGCACAAGAGTCACAACTACTTCCAACTAATTGTTCACATCCCAAATAGGGGAACGTGTGATTGGTTCCATCACACTTGATCCCCCCACAGTTGGCCCGTCGGCACACTAATATGTACAATATGCAGTACGTAGATACAAAACTACAAACGTACTTCGTGTTCCCAAAGGGGTGTGCAGAGAGGATTTAAAGCCGAATAACAAATGTATAAAACATATTTTCATTTGAATGCATCAAGGAAAAATCTATTTGTTTATATACTGTATTTTTTACATTAGCTCCACACAGGAGGCCCAGAGGAAAATAATTCCCCTCAGGGCCTATGTCATCTTTGGGGATGCTGTGTGGTGGGTCTTTGTAGGAAAGAAAGGAGATGGAGTTAATGGAAGGAAAAGGGTAGTAGGGGTGGGTAGGAATCTGGGGGTCAGCGTTTCCAATAGTGACGGACGTATGAATCCATCCCTCCCACTGCGGTGCAAGGCGATGTTCCGAGAGAGTAAGGCTGGAGAAGTCAAAGGGACTCCCTCAACCATTCTCTCCCGACGCGGCCTGCCATGCAGCTGGTGGGCAGACGCATCCGCTGCCAAGACGCAGACAAACCTCACCTCATGAACCCAGGCATCCCGGCTGAGTCACCAAACGTAACGAACCACTTGGGGTGACCTATGGCAGAGGTGTTGGTTATACAATAAATTTTTCCTAGGGCGGCGGTACCCGTACCCAAATTCAAACTTGTGTACACAGTATAACTACAAAACATCGATACTGTAAATACGTTTGATATCCATATCAACTTATTAATAAAGGTGATTTTTAAGTCGGTAGCAGGTTTGAAATTAACAAATAATGCACAAAATATTATAATTTTATAATAATTATGAGTTCAGAGAGCCAAATGTCACCGCTGTGAGTCTGAAGGCACTAGGGTTGGGAAAGAGATATAGACGTCCACAACATATAGCAATTGAGGATGCAACAGTCTGACTGGCTCCAGACGATTGGGAGCAGTTTGGACTGACAACGACGCCATCTAGTGGGAGATTTAGCACTTATAACGCCTTTCTCACAAAAATAAAGTTGGTTGTTTTCAGGTGAAAAATGTAATAAGCAGTAATTGTTGAATGAAACACTAGTTTATATTGAATTATTTGGCGGGTGGGAGATAAGCCGACGTGGCTCAGTGGATAAAAGAGCAGTTGACCGGATATCAGAAGGACGCGGGTTCAAGTCCCGTCGGCGGCATTTATCTTTTCTCGGGAGATTTTTTCAATGTAGATGATTGTTTCAGACTAATAATTAGTACATAATAATTATAACTACTTGAAGCTACTTTTCAATTATTCTGAATGCTTGTGGTATTTTATGCTTGAGCATGACTGAAAGTATTTTTCTCTCTAAAAGGTGTTTCAGGCTAATAATTATTGCTTATAATAATTGTAACCCATTGTGCTATGCATAAAAATCTTGTCTTAAATATTAGTTTAGCAATTAAAAATAATAAAAATAAAAGTCTTAAAATAAAATAAATGTATATAGAAAGTGGAGAATAATTAAAAAGGCAGCTTTATCATCTGATAAAAAATGAAGGCGTGTTAATTAATATTAATTGAACATTTAATCAATTGAGACAATGCAGATAGGATCTGTCTTTTAGACAAGTAAAAAATGAATTACACAAGGCTAGCTGCAACCCGGACCTGGGCACTTGACCTCCACTACGTAACGGTTCAAATATAAGGAGGCAGCAGGCAACAAACCAATTTACCAACAATCCTACATACGTAACATTATATCTGCATTTGACCCCGAAGGTCACGGTTGAACATTTCCCAACGATTCTGTGTTGACGCATCAACGACCGAAATTAGCTGAAATTCTAGATAAGTACCTGCGTTCTTTTACGGAGGTGATATTGATACATACATTCCTATCATGATCTGGTACTTGATGATCTGGTATAACAGAAACTATACAGTATTTACTATATATAGTTCACGAAGGACTCTGTAACAAGGTTTAACCCAGAAAGTAATATTTTTTTACAGTAGATATTGAGTACACTCTTTTAATAAATAAATAACTTTTTTTATTAGAAATACTAAATTATTATTTTATTTAAACAAAGTAATCTATTATTCATTATATACTTAATGATGCCACAAAGTAATTTTGCGAAGTTTGAAGAAGTAAAAATACTAAACTGAAAATTCGATTGTTGCGAACTCCTGCAATTCATAAACCTACACATACCCACAATAACAACACGACAAAATACACTATTCTACTGCAGCATACATAAGCGCAACTATATTGCTCACTCCTTGATACAACGGTTTCACATTGCTGGAAACCAATACTTTGGTAATAGTCTCATATTTAATTTTAACTACTTATATTTTTGAAGTGAAAACTTATTTGGCACCGTCGTGATTTGAAACTCGATGAAAATAAAAAGCGACACTAGCCTGCGAGAGAATGAGATAGAATAATCGGTCTCCTCTTTGTGCGGTACTTCGTAGCCTCCCCACTCTTGCCAACTTTAGTTTTCTGAAGGTTTTTCGCCGAAAACGGGAGAGGGGGTCATTTTAATTACGGATCTGCCTAAACGGGTGGATGACAGCTGACAAGTTCATACATTCAGTACCTACAAAGAAATGTCATTTCATTACAGCTCCCTAATCCCTCTCTACTACCATAGGATGAAATATTTGATAGCGTCGTGTGACGGTACAACACATAAGCGCTCGCGGTTCAACAGATATCTGCTCGCGCTTTTATAGATGTATAACCTACATTAGACTTTTAGAAAAGGTCAATAGATGTCGAATATCAAATAAAATCGGATACGATTATACGAGACACTATCTAGGTTACAAACCAATTATCAACTATTTAAAAAGATAGCAGCCAAAAATATGGGAATTGTTAATTCTAAATTTGAAATATGAGATGGACAAAAATTACTTAAAAATAAATGGTCCCGGAAAGACGAGAGATCCTGGGTTCGTGTCGTAGTTGCGACCGTTGCCTTATTATGTTTCTTTGTATTTTTTTAAATATTTTCGTTTAGATTAATTATTATTATTATTTTCTTAAATACACTTTAATAACATTACTACAAAACCTTTCATCCAGCAGATTAAGCTGATTAAATCTGACAGACAATTCACGGTTACCTAATAATTTAATAGATAATAAATATCCACAACATCATAAATGGCTAGTTTAGCAATATGTAAATAAGATTGACAGGTATTGTGGTAGGAAGTAGAGATGAACAAGATGATAAATTATCGACGACAAGTGAACATGAACGCTTTGAATAATATCATAATAATAATTCGCCTTGTAAATATTATTATTGAAATACGTTGCTTCAATAAAACAATAATACAACCTACTTAGAATTTGAAGGCTACCGAAATTAAGATAAAGTGTACGTACGCTTACATATATGTATAATAATAATAATAATACTTGGCTCATTTATATAGCGCCGTTTTCATGAAAAATCATCTCAACTAAGATTTATAATTATAACTAGTGACTTACATTTGCCGCGGCATCCCGAATTTTTACCGACTTTTAACATATTTTCCTTAAACACTTTCAGCCTTACTAAACCCCGGCAAATTTTATTCAATTGATAAACGAGTGTGAATGTGAAAACATTACTAATTAAAAAAAATGTTGCAATGCTCACACAGCCTGAGAGGGTAGTTTATCTATTGTATACGACTGTTTTGTTAATAATTTCTGAATGAATTTTGTAATTTTTCCAATGTACTTTAAATGAGTTGTATATTTCTTATTTTTGAAGATGTAAAAACATATACCTTTATAGAAACAAGATAAAATTACCTTCACGATTTTTGAATCTGAAATATACTTTGGTGTTTAAAAATTGCAGTATTTTAAGCTTCAAACATGAAAAAAATTGAAAAAACCAGCAAAATATGAAACATATCAGTGCACAAACGCGACACTGTAAATTAATTTGTTTGATATCAATAACAACAAATTTTATTAAAGATATGTTTGAAGTCGACTTTAGGTTTGAAGTTGGTAAATAATACACAAAAAATTATTATCTTACATATAAAAAACAATATTTGTTTGTTTGTTTGTTCGTACTTTATGAGTTGCCATACCGTTAATCCGATTGCGATGAAAGCTTTGGAGATTAGTTGTGCGCATGCCCGCAAAGGTTATAGGCTATATATAATGGTAAACTCTGGCGTTATGAAATTTGTAAAAATAAAAATGTGTGTATTTCATATATTTTAGCGGCAGGGAGGAAAGGAAGGAGGGGGAGGTGGGAGGGGAACGCGGGAGGGGAAGGGGACTCGGGAGGGAAAGGACATGCAGGGATAATCAATTTATTTCTTAGAATGGCATTGCAACGCATGCCGGGTACCAGCTAGTTTTATAATAAGTATAATTTCGAGGGGCAAACAGTCGGGGAACCACCTGTCAGGTCACCCAAATTATAGTGCAATAATTGCAAATAAAATAGAATAGAATAGAATAATTGCAATAATTGCACGGTTGAATTTGGCAGCCACCTCTTGTCTGGAGCTAGAAAAAACCTGAAAAATACCCTTGACTCTGTGCAGAAACGGGCGGTCCGTTTGATAGATTCTCTCATCTTAACAGACGGATTGCAATCTTTAGAGCACAGGCGTGTCGGATGGGAATGCTATCCCCTTTATTAAAATGGAATATGCTCCGAGGAACTAGCGTCATTGATCACTTCGGCACCGGTGCATAGTTGGGAAGCACGCCAAACGCGTGCCCCCAACATTTGTACACGGTTGACATTTGTCACATGAGAACTGGTCGCTTTTTCGACTCGTTCTTGTGTTCAACAGCTCGGCTGTGGAATGATTTGCCGGCCTTCGTGTTTCCTTCTTCCTACAACATGGGTCTCTTCAAGACCAGTGTTAATTCCCTCCTCTCCTCAAAAAAACCCTCTACACAGCATCCCAGATGACATAGGCCCCGAGGGATTTTATTATCCTTAGGGCCTCCTGTGTGGAGTTAATGTAAAAAAAAGACGGTGTGGCAAAAATTCATATGAATAGTCCAGTTGAAAAGTACGTTGAATAAATCATTAAAAAATAATGCATCGTGATCAAAAATACTTTTGTTTCGATAAGAAATGCATTGCAGTGCATTGAAGGTCAATATTTAAAAAAAATCCACAACAAATTATAAAAGAGGAGGAAGTTACCGTAATATTTCATTTATGGAAAGAGTGAGGTTGAAATGGTAGTTTTTCTATTATATGCAAACTAATAATGACGCAAAAAAATAAAATAAAAAGGGTACTGAAATGTAGCTAAAACAATGGAGTTAATTACATCCAAAAGATTTGCAGATCGCTATTTAAATACAGTAGAACTTCCATCTTGAAATCTACCTTGTACAGGAAACAAATGGAAAACAATAATTTTAATATTTCCTGATAGCGAAATCCTTCGACAGGTTTTTCCATTAAAAAATGAATAAAAAACTTAATAAATAATTTAAAAAAAACATCGAGTGCATTTCACACGCGTGGAAGTGAAACTTTCAGAAAACTAAGGTGGAAAAGAGTGGGGAGGCTACGAAGCACCACACAAAGGGGAGACTGGTTATTCTATCTCATTCATCTGTAGGCTAAATCCTACCATCGGAGCGTCCCTTTTTTAATCTTACTCATCACGCTTCCATTTTTTGCGGATCCCATAGACACATAAATATTAATAGACCAGAACAGAAAGGTGAGGGGTAGAAACCAACTACAGCGGGACGAAGAGCGGGAAGACGGCTTTGGTGATATGTGATTCGTCAAAACTCAATCTTACAGTATATAGGCATCTCACATTTTAAAATGACCATTTAGTTCTTAAAAGTAAGCTCTGCTTTTGAATGAATAGACCTTTTTACATGGGAGCGCGAATTTTTCGCCGCGCAATGAACAATTTTGAAGTTTAAATTCGTCAAAGTAAGGTCGCCTATAAGGTCGAGTCCAATATTTTACTGCCGTATTTAGTTAATACACTTTTACAAATGTTTCATAATTTACTTACCCCCATTAAACAGTGACGGGCACACGCCATGTATCTAGGAGTGATTGTGTATGTTTGGGTGGTTTGGTATATTTATGGTGTATGTTCAAAAACGATCATATTATGTGATCTGAATTAGCTTAAAATAGTGTAAAATAATGATTGCTTATGGAATGTAATACCACAATTGGGTTTATTATCTTTTTCTCTTCTATTTTTACACGTTTTTATAGCACAAGCCACCATTTTTACCGTGTTATTTACGATGAGAGCTCGACACTGGTCCGGACGATGACGTCACATTTTTTATATTCACGCGAGGCTCTCGCAAGCCCAGCCGGTTCCGAAAAATGGTTCCAATGGGAGGGGGAAATAATACGCCTTTTATCACTTAGGGCACATGTATTTTGTACGTCCGTGGCGGATCCACACGTTTCTCATACGATCGTACATGGTTTTACTACACATTCCCCTCAGGGATATCATTTTTACAGCATTCAGTCTGCGTTCATCCTTCCTCTGCCAGTTCCATGTCACTGCCATACATCAGGGTAGGTACCAATACCAACTCCATTATGGATGGTTAGCTTTGCTTCTTTGGACCGTTTTGTTGTTGGCGCCAACGGCGTTCATTCCTACGTTAATGGAGTTACCTGCACTTACCCTTCTTTCAATATCTCAGCCTTCCCGTCTCTCGTAATTACAAAATGAATATATTCTAACAATTCCGTGCAAAATATAAATAATTGGATATGTCACCCTGCTCAGAATTAATAATGATAAATGCAAGGAATTTCACAATAAGAAGCTCGAAACTTGTCAAAACTCCATGGAAAATAGTATGATAGGGAAAAGACTGTCCGATAGAATAAAACTTGAAACCATTAAGAAACAAACAAGAAAAAAAGGTGTTCTAAAAACAATAAAAAAGCTCAAGTGGAAGTGGTAAGGCCACATAATCGGAGAGAGTGAAAAATGGTCAAAATTAGTCATGAATTTGTTCACAAGTGACAAGAATAGAAAACGAGGTAGACCGACGGTGAATTGACGACATCAAAGCCATAGCAGGTGGTACATGGACAAGAGTAGCTAATGGTAGAGAGAAATGGCGACAGTTGGAGGAGGCCTTTGTCAACTAGTGACATACGATAGTGAAAAGTTTATTATAAATAATGCGATGTAATTTACTGTCTGAATAAAAATTATTATTGTTATTATTCAAATAATTTTAGCATTATGCTATACAGTTAGGTAAGAAAATAGCACATAATTAATATCGCATTAGCCCGTTGTAAACGATTAAGAAATAGGTTAAGTTGAATTAAAGATGATCAAACAGGTGAATATAATGGTGGAGGTCAAATATAAATTATTATTGACCATTGATATGTCATGATAGGGTCAATCAATAAATCATTACTTTGCACGCTTTTGTAGGCAATTAAAACTTTAAACTACGAGATAAATTCTTAAATTACGGGGAATATCTTTATTTAACATTATAAGTAATTCAAAGAAACCAGCATAACATTATAACATTTATAAACCGTTATTTATTTATAGACGTGTGGATCGCATATTATTATTCATTATAATAAGTAAGATGATGATGTATTGCAGGTGTATGAAACTTTTCAAGATAAAATGAGGTTACACAATATTTATTTTAAAATCTTCGCTGCTTTTTACAATAATCATCATTCAATTTGGGAGGCGGGTATGGGTACCGCCGCCCGGGAACCATTTAGTTATTGGATAACCAACACCTCTGCCATAGGTCAATTCAAGTGGTTCGCTACGTTTGGTGACTTAGCAGGGGTGCCCGGGTTCATGAGGTGAGGTTGGTCCGGGCCTTGGCAGCGGATGCATCTGCCCACCAGCTGCATGGCAGGCCGGATCGGGAAAGAATGGTTGAGGGAATCCCTTTGACTTCTAGAGCCTACTCTATCGGAACATCGTCTTGCACCGCAGTGGGAGGGATGTATTTTATGTCCGTCACTCCTAAGTATTTTCTTCAGAGCCTCCTGTGTGGAGGTATCGTAAAAAAATACACGAGGTCCTGAGGGAAATAAATCCGTCAGAGCCCATGTCACTTTTGGAGGGTCTATTTAAGGAAAGGAAGGAGAGGAAGTTCTGGGAATGAAGAAGGTCTGAGGGGTGGCTAGGAATCTTGTCACGGATGTATGAATCTACCGCACTCACTAAGGTCCGGCTAGTGAGGTCTAGGTTAGGTCTCCTTCCATAAATAACTCCCGATCCGGCCCGCAATACAGTAGGTGGGTAAACGTATTCGTAGACCTAGACAAACCTCACCCCATGAACTCGGGCACTCCTGCACTTGGGGCGACTGATGGCGGGGAAATTGGTTATCCAATAAATACTGTAGACACATCCGCCAGCCAAATTGAAAAGATGAGCTGTTTCGAATCACTAAAACATCAATAAAATAATAAAGAAAAAGAAAATCTGTTCTGCCGTGTGGTACCTTGACTACGGCTGTTTAAATAACAAAATATTTACTATAACGATTAAGACCGTTAACTCGAAAACGTTGACAATGCGTGTGCTGGAATGGTAGGGCAGTCCTACAATAAATGTCAATTTGTTAACAGTTAAATGCATTGATGACTCTGTGTGAGATTGGACGATAACATTTAGATGCATTTACTGCAGCGAGGAACCGAAGATCCCCAACACGTGATCAGGTCACTGGAGTCACGACATCTCTCAGTCGGTAGGTCATGAGTCATAACGCATTATACTACTCGTATATGTAATGTTATATGTTATTATTATGTGTCTATAAATTGCTTTCCGATGTAGGAACCATCTGCCCATATCCACTTTGTAGAGAAGTCGTTAATACAATTATTATCTCATGGCGTTTAGTGGATCAGCTTAATAATTGTCTGATCAGGTCTTCAAATGGAAAAGTTTATGGGGGACGCTCTGAAGTTTTAGGATACAATTTAATATAAACAAGCAGGCAGTTTCTACGTTGGTAGAGACTCAGAATTTTAAGATGTCACTTCCACATATTATATTAGAATTCATTGCAGGAATAAAAAGATTCCATAAGTCGAAAGGAAACGTGACTTTATTGGGGTACCCCGTTCTAAGTTCGCATTGTACATGGTTTTTTGTAAGTATCTATGAATTAAAAATTAGGTCAAGTTTTTCTTGCAAGTGTGTTATTTTTTTTAAAGTAAGTTTTTGTAAGTATGTTAGAATATTATGAGAGCAAATTATAAAGCAATATGTAGAAGAAAATGTAAAATAAGCGTAATCTTTGTTATCTAGCAACATTTTTTAATTGTAATTTCCATAATATTAAGTAAACAAAAACCTAGATAACAACCACTCTGTAAATTGCCACCTCAAAACAGGCGTTTCACACCTAGTGAGATGGGCAATACGTCAATACTGTAATCAAATGTAATATTAAAACAATGAAATATAATAATAAATAAATTGTATCTATATTCTTCCTTCCAGTGTCTATAATCCATATCTTGAAATTCCTTTTTTAATGGTTTTAATTGCAAGAGGGAGGATATCAAATAGTTTTATGGAGAAATATTTATTATATTATTTTATTTATATGATTTTATTTATATGATTTTATTTATATGATTTTATTTATATGATTTTATTTATTTGATTTTATTTATATGATTTTATTTATCATATTTTAGTATACATTTGAAATATTTTTTTAATAAATGTTGGCAGTTATAGTAAAAAAAATAGCACAAAAGCATTTAAAAGCGTTGATATTCTAAAATCTAGATTGTAGACTCGTAAAACTGAATTAAATTTCAGTAATGCAAAGAAATTTTATAAGTGTCCCCGAAGGGGTATGCAGAGAAGATTTACCATCAAATAAAAATAATATAAAACATATTTTCAATCAAAGGCATTAAGGAAAACACAACTCGTAAAAATAATTTACATATTGCGTATACGTATAAAACATCGACACTGTAAATAAATACGTTTGATATCCATATACCAACTTATTATTGAAGGTATTTTTGAAGTCGGCTTTAGGTTTGAAATTGGTAAATAATGCATAAAAATTATAATTTTATAGTAAATATCATATCAGGGAGCCAACCGTCGGTGGACCAACTGCTGTGTCACCAAAATAGAACGCTTCCTCTGGTCCTTGCGGTTTTAAAAGATCTAACTGTAATAAGAACTAACCATTTAAGAGTTTCATTTATTATTGACCGAATAAATTGGTCCTCACATTGATATGGTGCACCATTTAAAAGTCATATAAAAGCACTCGGAACAAATCGTTTGGAATTCTATGATAGCATTGGTCCAATCAAAGACGAATTCCAAACTAAATAATATTTTATTTTGATCGTTAAAGAAGAAAGGCCCGTACAAGTACCTTATCATTTTTCAATTATATGAATTCAACAGTCTTCAACAGCTGTGAAGTGATTTATGATAAATATGAACGACCTCCGTGGTGGAGCGTTACCTTGGCAGTTGTAAATCCAGAGGTCGTGGGTTCAAAAAAACATAATGAAAAAAATGGACATGGCTCCACTGAAGCTGGAGTCAAGCTAGCCTCTTAGAAAGCTGGACGTTCTGTAAAGTGACCGCAGATACTATAATAGTACACAAATGCTGACCCTATACAAAGCGCAAGTGGGCCTCACTGTTGAATTTGGCAGTCACCTCTGGTCTGAAGCCCCAAAATTCCTGAAAAAAACCCTTGACTCTGTGCAGAAACGGGCAGTCCGTTTGATGGATTCCGATCTTAACAAGCGGGTTGAAATCTTTAGAACACAGGCAGATATGCTGTGCTTGTTCTATCGGTATTACATTGAAAGAAGCTCCACGGAACTAGCGTCATTGATACCTTCGGGTGGATAGTCGCGTAACACATCAAACATGTGTACACGGTTGATATTTGCAACACGAGAACGGGTCACTTCTACCACTCGTTCTTGAGTTCAACAGCTCGGCTGTGGAATGTTTTGCCGGCCTCTGTGTTTCCTCCCTCCTACAAGATGGGACTTTTCAAGACCCATGTTCACTCCTTTCTCTCCGCAAAAAGACCTTCCACACCGTATAGGAAATTATTTTCCACAGGGACTCATGTGTTGAGTTAATGTAAAAAAGCATGAATCTTTCCACACGTAAACTGTGACATTTTTGATGTTTTTATTAATCCAAAACATAAAAAATCAGTGGGAATTTGACAGTTAAAGGCATGGTGAGGGGTTGGGTGGTTACCCTGCTGAGTGAAAACTGACGACACGTGGAAGAAAACAAATACATCAAAAATGTCACCGGAGGCCAAAACTTCATTTACATTTTTTTACTCCAAATGTCAAGAAAAACTGGTTAAAAAAAGGCAAGAAAAAAGCCATTAACACCTCGTATTGACGCGTCGTTGTAGAGTAAGAGATGTTCAGTAGCGCCCTGCTGATAGTTTAACCACTTACAGTCGAAACTTGGATATTGATTCAACTAGATCTGAATAGCCAAATACTTCCCCCAACACCCCTCAAAGCATTTCGTAATAAAATTGGCCTTTAGCCTCGGGTAGTGACACTTGTGGTATTCACACAAAAAACGTAAAAAATATCACCAAATATATACTTGTACACGCATCAAACATGACTCAAGAACTCTAGATTAATTTAAGGCCAGAAAGGACCACTTACAGTCGAAACTTGGATATTTATTCAAATGGCTTTAAAACGACATTTTGTAACTAGATCTGAATAGCCAAATACTTCCCACAAGACCCCGTCTCCTCAAAGCATTTCGTAATAAAATTGGTCATTGGCTTCGGGTACCTACTGACACTTGTGATATTCACATAAAAAACTTTAAAGTTACCACCAAATTAGTACTTCTATAGATATAAATATCAAACATGCTTCAAGAACTCTAGATTAATTTTAGGCCAGAAAGTACCACATACAGCCGAAACTTGGATATTTATTCAAATGGCTTTAAAGACATTTTGTAACCAGATCTGAATAGCCAAAAACTTCTCACAACACCTCTTCTCAAAGCATTTCGTAATAAAATTGGCCATTGGCCTCGGGTAGTGACATTTGCGATATTCATACCAAAAACGTAAAAATTACCAAAAAATGATACACATATCAAACAAACAAAAATTATTCACATATCAAACACGCTTCAAGAACTCTAGATTAATTTTAGACCAGTCGATTTATCCAATAGTCAGGTGTCATAAACTACAAATAGAAAATACAAAAGAAGTTATCAATCAAAACATCAAAAAGATTCGTCAGTAATTCATTCGAAACCTAACAAACATCGGTGTTCAAAAGATCCTTTTTGTATCCGAAATTGTCGTAACGAAAAAAAGGGTCCACAGATGTCACCGTGTGCGCTTGTCGATTTCCCGCGCGATTTGTGACACGTGACGCGGTCGGGCGGGAAAAGCTCAAGGGACCGATGACAGGCCGCCGTTATTTACGGCCGATTGTGCGCAGAGATGTGTGCGCACTGAATCCCAAGTGAAAAGATGACACGAGGAGGGCGGCTTTTTCAAAATTATGTAGAACACGTCCCGTTTAGTGAAAGCGATTACAGATTTCTATGAAATGTTGTGGACGATGGATGCAGCTGTTGAGTTCAAAGTCCACCATTAATAAACACATTTACAACGTCACTAGCGGGTAAAGATGGACATCGATTTATCATTTTTCAATGTTAAGAACCGAATTCATCATAATCTTCTTCCCCTTGTCCTATTGGGGTCGGGGACACACTTCATCGACAAGGCGCCAAGAACCGAATTCAATTTGATAATTAACTGTGTTATGTTAGATTATATTCGTTAATACTAAAAAATATTTAATAAAAGAAATCACATTGGTACCTTTTATAAATCTTTCTAAAAACGTCTAGTTGATTTCGATTCTGTTTTCTTGAATGAATTTATACAAATCTTGTAAGTGGAAATTAACCCACTTCCTGACATCTGATCGAGTTGAAACTCGGAAAAAAAGTAATTGTCGATAACAGTGCATTCTGTCAACATGTGCATTAGTGGCACACACAAACACACACACACACACACACACCTACGCGTATATCTGAAATTGGATACTAACCGGCTCGAGAGATGACGCAACTGGGTCGAAAATTGAAAATAGATGTATTTATGTAGTGTAGTAAAAAACTATGTTTCAATATAAAAAACCTCCCAAATTTTAATATTCAATTTGGGAAGCGGGAATGGGTACCGCCGCCGCCCCGGGAACCTTTATTGGATAACCAGAACCTCTGCCATAGGTCACCACAAAAGGTTCGCTACGTTTGGTGATTTAGCAGGGTGCCCGGGTTCACGGAGAGAGGTTTGTCTAGTTTTGGAGGCGGATGACCAGGACACACTGAACCCCAGATTTCTACCCACCCCTTAAACTCTTTTCCTTTCCAGAACTCTCCTCTCCTTCCTCTCCTTAAAAAAACCCTCGGCACAGCATCCCCAAAGATGAAATAGGCCAAGAGGGAAATTATTTTCCTCAGGACCTCCTGTGTGGAGCTCCAGTAATTTTTTTTTTATATACATATATATACAACGAAGAGTTATTTGATGACGCCTTCGACTATCTAACAATACCCGTTGACATATCTCGAAAGGGTATAGTGTTATCAATCCTTATATAATCTCAATATTGTTATGTTAGGTTACGTTTTTTTAAACTAAACATTATTTCACCAAAAGCACCGCGGTAGGTACCTATCTATTAGAAATATATTTGTAATGGCAATATAATAATTTAAATTTGAATCAAATTTAAATTAAATTAAATTTTTTAATAATTAATAAATTTAAATTAAATTTTTTAATAATAATTTTCTTTCCAGGGGGGGGGGAGATGTAATGGCAATATATTCCATTTAAATTTGAATCCTGTAGTGTCAGTTGGAATGCATTTATCAATTGTCACTTGTTTTATTTTCTATTATTTTATTATAAATAAACATAAATGTCGTTTCTTTGTTAAACTTTGCAACACAAGTGTTTTATTTATAAATCAATAGAAAAGAATTAAAACATATTATAAAACGGATTATAAATAAACATAAATGTCGTTTTATAAATGCATTCCAACTGACACTACAGGATTCAAATTTAAATGGAATATATTGCCATTACATCTCCCCCCCCCCCCTGGAAAGAAAATTACTGCAAAATTTTCACTCATCTTCGATGTCCTCTTCATGGTTCATAAATAAAGGTGCTGGAGTTAACTTCGAGATGTGGAAAAAATTTGATTCTAATTTTTTTCGACCAGTGTTTATCTTGTAAATTGAGTTTGATAATTTTTCTATGATTTTGTATGGTCCGATTCTCAATTCGTCGAGCTTCTTCCTGTTAAGTTTGTTTCCATTCTCCACAAAAACAGTATCACCAACTTTGAAGTCAAAGTGTCTCCTGGTTTTATCGTAAATTATCTTGTTGTAATTATGTGACTTCATAGTATTTTCTAGAGCTTTTTTTCTCTCTTGAATCAAATCGATGCCGGTCTTCTTAAGTTTTAACTCATTTGGCAAAATCGTAACATCTGTGCCGTCAAGTAGGTACTGTGGCGCATATCCAGTAACAGTGTGCTCCGTTTCATTATAGTTTTTTACACAATTATGCGCTATAGTTGTCCAAGCTACTTTTGAGTCATTTTCGTTGATTTTGCATCTAATTTTATTGACCAGCGTTTGGTTCAATCTTTCATTTAATCCATTTGAGAAAGGTGAGTTCACTGCAGTAAAAATTATTGGAATATTTTTTTCATCCAAAAATTTTTTGAATTCTCTAGAATTGATACCCGGGTATTGGTCTGAGAGTATCATGCCAATGTCATTAGTTTCTGTGGAGTTTAAGAGTTTGATGAAATCATTGGTATTTTAAGTTCTTGACGTCAAAATATATGCAAACCTCGTGAAATGATCTGATAACAGGTGCAAGTATCTCTTTGTTGATCGTGAACCCCCAAAACCGCCTATTGTATCAATGGAACATATTTCAAAAGGTTTTGTTGCGGGACCCAAGTGGGACATCAATCCATATTTATTTTCACCTCTTGATTTGTTCTTTAAACATACTGCACAACTTTCGCAGGTTCTCTTTATATTATTTGTCATGTTTTCTGCTGTGTACCATGAGCTTATCATTTTTTGCATTTGTGTAATTCCTATGTGACCTAGTTCTGTATGAACATTTCTGATAAAGTCTATGCTGAATTTTTCTGATAGAATTATTTTTTCTCTTTTTTTTACTTTCTTGTAATAAACATTATTTTTCGATATCAATATATCTCTTCTGCACTGTATCTTCTCATTTTTTATCTGATCTTTTAAGATATCTTCTAATTTTATTAAGTTGACAATTTTTAATTGCTCATCTGTATTTTCATTTGATTCCAGCACTGGGTTTCTGCTTAGACAGTCAGCTTCCAAATTTTGTTTTCCTGGAGCATATTTTATGTTAAAGTCATATTGAGAAAGATAATATGTTAAATCACCTAGCTCTTCATCGGTTCTAGATTTGAGATTCATGTTTTCCAGTGGTTTGTGATCTGAATAAACTGTAAATGGTTTACCTATCAACCAGTATTGCCAGTATCTCACTGCTTCTTTTATAGCTAAGCATTCTAAGTAAATTGCTTTTTTCTTTTTCTGGGCGCCATTTAGTTTTTTCGAAAAGTAAGCTACAGGTTTTTCTTTTCCATCAGACTGTGTTTGTTTTAAAATAGCTCCAAGGCCTTCTAGAGAAGCATCTGTATATATATTAATTGGTAAATCTTGATCAAAAATTTCCAGGATTGGTTGTGAGCATAGTAGGTTTTTCATCGTTTCAAAAGCATTTTGGCATTTATCAGTCCAAATAAACTTTTGGTTTTTCCTTAGTAAGTTATGCAAAGGATCTAGTATTATTGCACTCTTCGGAATGTACTCATGATAAAAGTTGATTTTTCCTAGAAATTGTCTCACATTCTTCTGTGTTTTTGGAATAGGAAAATTCTTTATTGAAATCAAATTATCCTTTACTGGCTTGACTGAATTATTCTGAATTATATGACCCAGATATTTTACCATGTCTGTTGCAAATTTGCATTTTTTAAATTTTAATCTAAAACCTTCAGTTTTGATTGCATTCAGCAACTTTGTTAAATGATCGATGTGTTCAGCAAAAGTTTTTGAAAATATAAGTATGTCATCTATGTAATTGACAGCAAAATCGGTTAGTTTATATTTTCTCAATATATTGCTTAATATCCTCTGAAAAATTGCCGGAGAGGTCTTTAATCCAAAAGGTAGGCAGGTCCACTGATAATGCCCCTCCTGTGTTACAAATCCTGTTTTTTTTTTTGTCTTCAATCCGCAACGGAATAGACCAAAAAGCTGAGTTTATATCCAGCGTTGAAAAAAATTTGCAATTTCTGGTCTTTGTCATTAGGTCTTCAATCAATGGAAATGGTTGAGCTTGAGGTATTACTATTTTATTTAAGTCTCTGAAGTCTATGCATAATCTGGATCTTTTGTTTTCTTCTTTTTTAAATGCTAGAGTGACAGGTGCAGCAAATGGGCTGTACGACTCTTCTATCAGTTTATTGTCTATTAATTTTGCTATTTGCTCTTCTATTTCCTTTTTATCTTCTACGCTGCATCTGTAAGGCCTCTTACTACAATATTTATCCACCAATAAGTCTATCTTCGCTTCATATCCATTAACAGTACCAACATCGTATTTACTTTTCGCAAACACTGATGTGTATTTGCCTATTAGTTCATTTATTTCTTTTTTTTGATCATTATTTAAATGATTTATTGTTATTTTAAAATCTTCTTCTTTAACATGTTCATTAAAATTAATTTGGTGTTTTTCTATAATGTTCTTATTTTCAGAATGTTTAAATTCAGTATTGGTTTTCATATTTGTAGAATTTTCTTCTTTTTTATTTGTATTATTCAGGCAGATTTTCTGTGATATTTGTAAGTCTTCACTTTGGATTAGTTTGAAGTCTTTTATCATGTCTAATCCAATCAAAAAATCATACTTAAAATTGTGTTCATCAATAATGTACACATCAACATTTTTCTCCAATTCAAAAATTTTAATCTTCAACGTTGTCAAACCACTCGTTTTTTTAACACCATTAATCGTTACTAAATTTGCTTCATTCAAATTGTTTCCTTTTCTTTTTAGTTTCAAAAACTTAGAATTAATTAGAGAAACATTTGAACCCGAATCATAAATTCCGTATATTTTTAATTCATCATTTAGTAATAGTTTGACTTTGATTAATGGTGTTACTATTAGTTTTTTTGATCATTTTCATTTATCTCAGTCTCTATCACTGAATTGTTTACATGTTTAATGGCATTTCTCTTAAATTTTTCATCCTCTTTTGTTTTGAACCAGCATGTGGCTTCAGGGTGGTAACGAGTGCCCTTATTCAATTTTTCACAAATTTTACATGGCTTTTTATCCTCATTTTTATTATATTCTGCATTCCCAAATGTTCTCCTATTCATGAATCTTTTTTTGTTGACCATATGTTCATACTTGTTTATTTCATTAAATAAATCCACAGTATCTTGTAATCCTTCTCTATCGATCTTGTTAAGTATGAATTCTGGTAGTCCGGAAGCAACAAGATCTATCAAAGTACCGGTGTCGATTGATCTTCTCATATCCAATAGAAGTTTTTCTTTTCTCATAGCATAATCCAACAGAGAACCATCTTTGTATCTAAATAATAGTGCGTAGGTGACAGGGTTCCATCCTTTGTTTGCGAATGATTCACAGAATTTGTTTTTCCATGTTGACCACTCTGAGTTCATTGTTAGTTTAATAATCATGGAACTATACCAATCTACACAACTTTTATCCATGAACAATCTTAGTATTTCTATTTTTTTTTCATCCATGGTCACATCAAATCGTAAACATTCTTTTTCAAACACTTCTATCCACTGGCTTGCATTTGTATTTTTACTACAGAATTTTTCTATAACAAAATTCTCAGCAATGTTTTTGAGGCTCTGTTGCTTATCTTCCATTAATTTTACCATCAATCTTCCCAGTGTATCTTCTTTTTGATATACTTGTAAACTTTCTTCTTCCAATTCTTCGAGGTATTGGTCTCCGAACTGTAGGTTTCCATCTTCGTCTACATATGTTTTTTTTAGTTCTTCTGTCATTGTTACCCAGACTCTTCTAACCTGGTATCTTTTTTTTAAACTATTTTTTACTTTGCCAAAAGCACCACTTTTCATAATCTCCTTGTGATGGCTGGCGGATTGTAACATTTCTGGTATTGTAAACACTTTTTCATCACTTGTGACTATTTTTGTAATGCTAATAATATTTGACTTGCCATCGCCTCCAGGTAGTAGCGTAAATTCAAATTGAAGTTTCTCCATTTGTGGTTACGAAAAATGTCGTTTTATAATATGTTTTAATTCTTTTCTATTGATTTATAAATAAAACACTTGTGTTGCAAAGTTTAACAAAGAAACGACATTTATGTTTATTTATAATAAAATAATAGAAAATAAAACAAGTGACAATTGATAAATGCATTCCAACTGACACTACAGGATTCAAATTTAAATGGAATATATTGCCATTACATATTTATAATTTTTTTTAGACTATTTTGGATATAAAACAATAAATTATTCGATGAGTGCCATTAACTTTCTTACAACTCTCGTTGATATGTTCCGAAAGAGTATAGTGTGAATCAGGGTTCCATGCCAAAACAGAATCAAAATCAACTCAACACCTCTTTGAAAAGTCATTAAATGCCATGATTTTTTTTTTTTTAAATATCACGTAACCCTAACCTAATGTATCTTACTTAGCCATTTTTTTTTCATCGCTTTTAATGAATTTTCGAAGTAGGTTCTGAGTTGATACCATTCTGAGTTGAATCAGCCCTAATTTTATTTTATCTCAGTAGGAATCTGATCGGGTCAAGTATCAAGTTATCTACTGTGTGGTGTAATGTTCATACCCTGGCAGTCAATTTAAAATGATCCCTTCCGTGCAAACCTTTGTTCCGGGTAACAGTAAAATAAAATTGTGCACAGATTCATACTATAAATCAAACTCGTATGTTGGTCTGGACTATTTCTATTTTCTAATGTACCTAGCACTCTTTTAATATCAATATGACAGCTAGTTAGGAGTTAGGGGACAATGGAGCAACATGACACGCTATATACCGGTATGATCTCAACAATCCACACTGTGGAAACTATCTACCCACTAGCGCAGGGTTAGATTGGGAACTAAACGCGTTGAAGAAACTATACAGCTGATTTTATTATTAAGACAAGCTTTTGCAAAATTTAGCCTAAACCTAAATGCTTTTCTCTACTGGCGAAACACCAAAAAATACTCAACAGTTACACCCAGTAAGGCACAGACTAAAATTAAAATAACTTCTGTAGAACAAAGGCCATTGTTTTGATTTGGTATGTTTGATTTAATTTCATCTATTATCTACCTACAATGACGTGATTAATAAAGCATTCTCAAAATATTAAGGATGGGTTGTTTAAAAAAAAATTAGCAATTCATCCAATATTTTAAGTAAATTTTCACCTTCTGTGAAAATTCAACTCAAGTTCTGTGATTATTTCAGTTTTAAGAAGAAACTGGCCTAAAATGATATAATAACAGAACTTGAATAAAACTTATACAGAATGTAAATATTAACTTAAGAAGAACAGTAATTTTTTTTGGAAATAACCATTCCTTAGGCAATTTTGTAGTATTGGGTATTATAAGATCTAATATGTGCAACTGGCTTCGAAATTTAAAAAAGGCGTCTAAAAATAGAAAAAAATTAAATTATTTATTGACAAAGACGACTATCTAAAATAATATATTAACTCCACACAGGAAGGAGGTCCTAAGGAAAATAATTTCCGTCAAGGCCTACGAGTATCTTGGGGATGAATGCGATATGGATATTTTTTAAGGAAAGGAAGGTGAGTCTGGGTAGGAAAAAGGTATAAGGGGTGGGTAGGAATGTGGGGTCATTGGGTTCAGGAGTGACGGAAGTATGAATCCTTTCCTCCCACTGCGGTACAGGAGGTCGAGAGAGTCCTTCTGGAGAGATCAAGGAGACTACCTTAACCGGGCGGCCTCGCCGGATCCATCCCACCACGTAGATGGTGAGTAGACCACCGACAAGAGCTGAAGACACCTCACCCCTCGAACCCGGACCTACATAAATCGAGCTTTGAGGCAGTTTCAAATTCAACAGTGACTTGCATAAAAAGCCAATTAAAAATGGTGTTTTGGGTCGAAAAGTTTAATTTAAATTTTAAAAAAAAAGTCAAATAAGGTTCGTCTGTAATGAGCACACGAGGTTTTTTAGAATAATAATATCATTTTCTTTTAAAGCATATAATAGAAAACGTGCCGTTTAATACGTTAATTAAAAGAAAGCTTTAAGAACTTAATTTTCTAAAGACAAATAATAAAAAACACTATAAAATAATAATAAGAATACTCGAGATGTGAATTTACGAAAGTTGTTTACGAAAGCCGGCCCTGTTCTGAGATGGCGTCACTTGTCATTTTTGATTTACTTTCGTCTCTGGGGTCCTAATGAGCCAATGAGCCACCGAGGCAACTCCGCAGACCGCAGGCCACTCCGGCCGGTCACAGGCCTCATCCCATTTTAGGAGAGCCTGTGACAATAGGACGTCTGGCAACTGACGTTAGGCACCAAGCTATACAGTCCTCAAAGAACCAAAGTGGATTTGTTACATTGCCAACTATTATATCTTCTGTGGCATTTAAATGATTTTTTTCCATTTTTTTTCTTTTACTATATAAGACTGTATCGTCGGCATAAGAGATAATTTGATTTGGTTGAACAAATAAATCAATAACATCGACAATGAATAAAGTTGGTTCCAAAACGGTTCCTTGTGGAATACCAAAATTTGACGTTTCTTGGAAGCAAGTTTTTTCATTGATTTTAGCAAATTCTGGGTGATTTTTAAAATAACCGTCGATCCATCCTCACATCCGCATCATATCTGGCAAATTTTTCGTCCATGTTATTATTTTCTAGATTTTTAATAAACTTTACGTGTGTTTTCTCGATACATTATCTCAATGTTTTCTGATTCTTGGTTTGCTCTCAAGCATTCAGATCCGGCAGTATTATTTAGGTCATCATCTGCCACCGCCTTCTACGTCTTTTTGAAAACCTAGAATCCTGTCCGAGGATATTTGAAAACCAAAGGTCTCCTGTTGATCGTGGTAAGTGCTCAGCATAATTTGGATTGGGACGGTAATCGCAACTAACTTTGTTTTGCACCAAAATTAGGTAAATATATATTAAATAAAAACTTTCCTGTCCACACATTATAATTCACTTGTCTTGTTGATCCTGCCATTGAAAAACGAGCGATTAGAACATTTTGCAACGACAGTTTCATCGCCTCATTGCATCTTCAACAACTCTCCGATCTTGGGGATATCCAGCCCCACTCCCCTTTGGCGACGTATCAGAGACGCAATCGGACAGATCCGGGCGGATAAGACGTCAATAGATAATAAGAGGCCATGTTGCCTCGGCGCCACCTGTCCAAGGGTTTGACAGTCTGTTCCAAAGGCCGCAAGAATAAAGCCCACTGCGGCTCTGGGTTATTATTTGCAGCTTATGGACGCCTAATGGATGGTTTAATGAAGTGAAGGATGATTGTTTAAGGAGGGAATTGGGCACTATATTGTTCTCTCGGAGCACATTGAGGTGTCCATCAGAGTTGATAGGATGCCATGGTTTTAATAAGGCGATGCAAAGTGATATTGAGTGGCAATGTTCACTGTAAGCCGGTGGAGACAGCGAAAATTTCACTATACTCTTGCCGCAGAGAGCTCTGTTTTAGAGAAAGCGGGACACTGGAGTTACCAATATTAAGTACCTATATTGTAGTGAAAAAGTCTTTTTAATTTTTAAATCCACAAATTTTTTTTTTGAAAAATTAAAAAAAAAAAACACAGTAATATAGTCCACACGGCATCCCCTAAGATGACCTGTGGACAATACCACTGATTTTATTAAAAATAAAATCCACACAGGAAACCCAGAGAAAAACAATTATAGTATCTTTGAGGATGTTGTGTGGAGGGTATATTTAAAAAAATGTTCTGGAAAGGAAAATAGGTACGAGTGGCGTATGTCTCCCACTGCGGTGCAAGGCGTTTGGTCGAGCGGTCGAATGGAAAGGTCGAAGGGTCTTACCGGCCTCTTCCGATCTGGCCCGCTATGCAGCTGGTGTGCAGGTGCACAAACCATTAAGACCTGCTAAGTGTCAAAACACAGCGAACAAACACTTGGGGTCACCTATGGCAGAGGTGTTATGTTATGTATTAACCACATATAAAATTGAAACACTGAAACTGTGGTTAAATAATTTTACTTATGTATGCAAGCACACCAACCGTTTTCGACACAACCATGTCCTCATCGCGATCACTTTAGGTGGGGAAACAAGAAAACTGTTCGAGAAAATAGAATTTGTTGAACCGATATATCTTAATTACATATAATAATATGTACATTGAATGATTTTTTTTGCATATTCGTATTATTCACCACACTCCAACTATAAAAGTATTGTCCAAAATTTTAGGAATACTTTGTAATATAAAGTCAGTGTTAGGAAGTTTAGTGACATTTTATGGATAAAAATAATACTTATTGTATAAAACTACAAAAACATAGTTTTCATTTTGGTACAAATCAATATAAAAAACAGAACAATTTGTGCATCTCTAGTGCCATAGCATAAGTTTCGTTTTGATAAAATATTCTTCCACACAAAAGAAAAGTAGTTGGCACCATTACAAAGAGATTGTTGTACAATATTCGTATAAAAATATTTGGGATTAAAGTAGGACCGGCGTAAAGGGTAGATTTCCCGCCCAAAGTGTGTTAACCAATAGTTTAAATATTTTATCACTCGTAGGTAGGTACTAAGAAATTTATTGTAGGTTAAATGTGTTTTGTTTATAAATAATAGGTATAGAAAACAAAGTTTTTTTCGCCAATCCGAAATCTTCCTTTCCGACGGAAAATCTTAACAAAAAATAAAAGCACACATCAACATATTCCATACACTACAAAAACTACATACCCGTAGTATTATTTAAACTCTTCCATGGCGTCTGTAAAAGAATAAGCGAAGAGGTATCAATTATTATCGATTCATCTGTCCTAAATCCGTTCATAAAAACACCGCGGGTTTTTAAAGTGTTGACTTACATAAGAGTGCGAGGAAAAAAATATAATTGTTATAATTACATGAAGAAACAAATCGCTATATAGGCAATAACAAGCACCAGCTTGCTTGTAGCATGGTGTAAATGCAGCATGACCAATAATATTAAAAACACAGGTATCAGGGTTGAAATAAGGCATACACGGCGATATTTAATCTTTCCTAAATCTGGTCATTAATATGTGCACATTTGTTGTTTCTATTGTTGTTTGCAGGGTAGTTTTCTTGATATTGTAAGAAGAATTTCATAGATCTTGAACTGAAGGAGCTGTTTCATTAATTCGATGTTGAGACGACATGTGCAAACTCAACGACGTATTCGTACCGAGGCATCGGTATCCGCATTTGTACCGATTTTTAAAGCTCTTAATATATGATATTGTTGAAGATAATCCCACGCCTAATCGGCAATTATATGAAATTCCCTCGATAGAAAAAAATCGCAAAATATACTCCGAAAAATATTACAAACACGTTTTTTTTTCAGTCATTTTACGAGTTATATGTATGAAAAAATTCACAGTGTTTCTTTAAATGCTATTTTAGTCATTCCAGATTTATTTTAAACTAGTCGTGTTTTTCATTTTCACAATTTTCGCTTAAATTTGATCGATTTTAATTTTAGCGCGCTCCCTCTAACATTCGTATTTACACATCTCTCCTTCTTCTTTTTGAGCGGGTACTACCGGGCCTTAATTTATTTCTGTTATAATTATTGACGGCCTCTGTGGTCCAGCGGTAAGGCTTTTGACTCGCAATCCGAAGGTCGCGGGATCGAATCCCGGCGTGGGCAAATAAATTTTATTTGATTAATTGTGTTTTTTCATGATTAATTCATTTAAAATAATATATAGTATATTTGTGGCACGTTCCAGAGTGGAAGATGCTCTTACATAGTATCGCCCAGGTGTAAGACCACCATTCAGAATTGAAACGTTGCTTGAAATGGCTTTAGCCGTGTTTAGTGACCTGATCTGAACAGCCGGGTACTTCCCTACCTTCCTCTTCCACAACTCCTTCCCTTCCCCACTACCTTCAGCCTCACAACATACCCAAATTGGAGATGCAATAGACTCACTGGCTCCAGACGGGAGCAGCTGGGACTCTTGTGAGGTATTCATATAAAAAATAATAAAAGAAATATAATTTATCATTTAACCTAACAATCAAACGGCAGTTCCAAAATTAATTTGAGTTAATATTAAAGATTATTTATAGTCGAGTCATGCCCTCATCCGGCTCTGACTACCAGTGACGTACCCTGGGAACAGACGACTTGGGCTTTGATTCAAGGCGTCATAACATCTCAATAATTACCATAAATCATTGAAAATAGCGTGTGTGCTCAGCCATCAGGTCAGTTGTTAGTCTATGGTACGTGATTTTTTTAGGGCAAGACGTGTAAGTACGGCGTCCTTCAAACTATATAAATCGGTTCTCGAAGAGATGATATTCGGAATGAGAGAAAAAAATCGACAGGCAATTATTTGATGTAACTCCGTATGTAACCGTGTCACGGGCGACCATCGTAGTATTTTATATAGTTATTATATAATGTTGTTATGTGAAAATTTCTAACTATATCACGTTGGTACATTTAACATATTATTCTTCTATCTATCAATCTATCTATCTCTATCTATATATCTAAATAAAAATGAATCGCCGAAATGTACATACGCGCATAACTTCCGAACGACAGCACCAAATTGGATAATTTTTTTTTTGTGTTCGTTATTGTCAGGACGAGATTTGTGTAAAAGAAGCGGTGAGCTCCGGCAACATTAAATTTGTATAAAAAATTGCAATAGGTGGCACGTTTGAAAACTGAATGTATGGAATGCGGGAGTGGGGAGGGGAGCTCGGGAGGGGGGAGGGGAACTCGAGAGGGGTTCGTAGATCGGGGGAAGCGGGAGAGGGGAGTAGGGAGAGGGAAGGCGGAGTGGGAGAAACAGTTTTTTTATTAAGTGGCATAGCAAAGCATGCCGAGAATTCGCTGGTTTATTTATATTATATGCCTTTTCGAGCTTTTACAAATATGTGATATTATTAATAATTTAGAGGCAAGAGTAATCATGAAGTAAAATTTGCTATTTAAATTATGTAGAACCCGTGCAGAAAAATAGTATTATGCGAACATTCATTATTATTATTGATATATGTTATTATAGCCATCTTGTAACTATATTCCGTGCAGTTGAACATATCTACAATTTATGCAAAAGTATTGCCAACTGCAAGCAATCTAGATACAAAATCTAAATGACTCAGTCCTGATATTGTTGTTGCAATTCATGGGGTGAGGTTTGTCTAGGTCTAGGTCCCACCCCTTCCCAGAACTTCCTATCCTTAAAAAACCCTCCACACAGCATCCCCAAAGATGACATAGGCCCTAGGGGAAATTATTTTCCTCCGGGCCTCCTGTGTGAAGCTCATGTAAGAAAAAAAACAATTTTTGGATAGAGTACCAACTTTGAGTAGGTATATCGCAGATAATTAGGGTGAGTAAATCAGGACTGTCTATAATACCAACACATTATTTTTAAAAAAATTGATAAGTAAATATATATTTACGTCTCTAATGCAAGATAACTGCGGCTCGTTCAATTAAGGAAACCGCCAAAAAGAAAAAAAGAGATCCATATTTAGTATAAATGCTGCGTTTTCCTATTAATGTATCAAAATATGGAAAAGAATTCGTAAACGGGAAATAATATATATTTTTTAATTAACGCTATTGCATTTACACAGATTTAGAAAACGCAATCAAACATTTAATAATAAAATAAACATTTATTTTTTTAATGCAGAATAAAATCATTTTTACATTGGACAACGGGTCGCTTTCTCTTCGACGAAAATAATTCATACACTTCGAATACGTCGAATGCGAAGGGATTATATAAAATAAGAGTAGTTAATCCACTTGCCGAATGCGAAAGATCCGTTATTTCGGTGAGCCGTCAATTGATCCCCCTACAATTCATCCCCCTACAATTGATTCCCCTACAATTGATCCCCCTAAAATTGATCCCCTTACAATTGACCCCCCTACAATTGATTCCCCTACAATTGATCCCCCTAAAATCGATCCCCTCACAATTGACCCCCCTACAATTGATTCCCCTACAATTGATCCCCCTACAATTGATCCCCCTACAATTGATCCCCCTACAATTGATCCCCCTAAAATTGATCCCCAGATAATTTTCGAATATTTACTAGAAAATTAAAAATTTTTGTGCATTATTTACCAATTTCAAAAGTGAAATCAACTTCAAAAATACCCTTAATAATATGATGGTATGAATATCAAACGAATACAGTGTCGATTTTTTTGTACTTATGCGCTGGTATACCTAAATAGTATATAGAGAAGCAGATCTTTCCTTGATGTATTTGAATGAAAATATATTTTATACTTTTGTTATTCGGTGGCACATCCTCTCTGCACATCCCTTCTGAGCCACTAAGTTATAGTTTGCGTAATTAGGTATATTATAGTTAAATCTAAAACATTACCACCAAAAAAGTAAAATGTACACCTTTATTTACCAAAGTTTTTAAACGCAATTTGAAAAAAAAAAAGTTATAACTTTGAGAATTTTTTATTAATTATTTTCACATGAAAAGAAAAAAAGGCGACAATAACGTTTATAATACATTTGTCTAACAAAACATGAATGTGTTTTTATTTTTTTTCGTTATCAGTAATATTAGTAAGAAAAAACATGAGGTGAGTCATTTTGCATGCAAAACTTTTAAATTTAAAAAATGATGTGTTTATTTTGAAATATAAAATTTTAAAGCGTATTTCATCACCTTTTAAAAGCAGTTTTTATTTGTGGGATAAGTTCAGAAATATTTAATTTATTTGCATTTTATTGTAAAGTGAAAACATTTTGACCACCTGAAAAATACGTCAAATTTCTGAAGGGTTAAAAGAAAATCTATCTTGTTTGGAACTGTTTGGGCTTTGAACGCTGTTGCTTCTCGGAAATTATTATTATTTCTGAAGTTCGAGGATTAGCCAGGATCCAAACAAAACCATTTGTTTACATTTTATTGATAATACCTGCGCGATAAATACTCCTCCTTTTAAAAGTTTTCCGAACTAAATATCGACACTGCTCTAAATCGAATTTTTTCGAGCGGAGAGCGGGGTCTTAAAACTATGAATATTTCGATTTTAGACAGTTAGTTATTTTTTCATAAAGTAAGAACGCGGATACAAGCTAATTATTAAGATTTCAAATGTAACCTCACTGGCACCCATAGCTATTAAAATATTAAACACAAATTATGTGGAACAGTTTACACATGCAGCAGATTATAATGTATTTTGATTGACGTCACGGCAAATTATTCACTCAATATAATAGTCGGTGCGCAGGCGATACCAATCGAATTGCAGTTAATCAGGGCCAATTTGCGCCCGACATTATCGTTAACAGGTGTGCTATCTCTGCTAGTAGAGCTAATTACATACCTGCGATCTCCTGCATGCTAGCAGCTAATAATCTAATGCCGACCCGCTACGAACTGCATATTCTCTACTCTGTTCTCCTCCGCAGCACAGAGCTCGGGAATGTTACATTAGGTGGACAAAATTGCGTTTTTGAAGTAAAACTTCTTTAAGCACGCTTGAATTGAGGGGTAAGCTGGCGAATGCGTGACGAAAGCGTTACGAAAAGCGAGGCAAACGCTTAGTATTACTGTAGGAGCAAGAGAGAGCAGTGCACGCGCACATTTTCTTTCTCTCTTCATATATAATATAATATATCATATATGCGGAGCAGAAGTTTTACTTCAGTTGTGTGGTCTAACTAAAGCACACACTTGCTTTTTTACCAATAGATATTATTAAAATGTCTAGGTGTTTAATGAAGAGAGGAGCTACTTTTGCGTACAGTAGTCTCAAACGCCTCGTAAGAAAACAAAAAAAAAGACAGAAGATACTAGAACGATGATGACGTACGACCTTTCTTTGGGACGATTATAAACCCACTTTCAAGTAGATAGCCCTACGTATGGCCAATCGACAATATATTACTCTATGATCGATACATCAATACCGAATTGCACTTCGTGATTTGATCGCCTATCGATACCGTAGAATATTTTATATACGACCGGGCAGTCAAATTTTTTCTCCGGGACAGTTTAGATTTTTTACCGTTCATCTGAAACAATTCAAAGAAACATCAATACGAAAAAAACTTGTATTTCACCTGAATTTTTTTAACTAAAAACATGTGAGAGATTATATGACATGCGGTTGAAAATCGGAGAAAATTTATGAATCGGAAAATGTGGAGGATACTTTCGGTATACCCCTGGTGTAAGACCTCCATTCAGAATTGAAACGTTGATTGAAATGGCTTTAGCCGTGTTTGGTGACCAGATTTGAATAGCCCGGTCCCTCACCTTCCTCTTCCCTATCTCCTTCCCCTCCCCACTACCTTCAGCCTCACAACATACCCCAATTGGGGATGACATAGTCTCACTGGCTCGAGACGGGAGCAGTTGGTACTCTTGTGCGGTATTAATGGAAAAAAACTACCACCTCCGTTATTTTTTCAAAGATATTTCTGGCAAGCCGCAGTTTCTTTTCGGACCTTTGTGCAGAAGCGAATCCATCTTCTAATGGTTCAAGTAATCGCCGTTAGATGACGCCAGTTTGATGGCCGCGACATGTGAGAAGTGAGAAGAAGGGCCAAGTCAGGAAAGCCACAAATCAAGTTAGTGTGCTTATTGTAATTATGTTGTTGTTTCGGAATGGTGGAGATGCCGATTTAATTATAAATGGCATTCGCGAAAGCTGGTCGGAAAGCCATAATGTTAGAAATAATAAAGATATATGACTGCGGTAATAGAAACAGACACAGAGGTTTAAGAAGCCAATTCTCTTTGCTTATACCTCACCAGATTGCGGGTTATTAAGTATTTATTTCTTCTTGTTAATTCTTCTTGCCTACCTTTACTAGCTCTGATGATGGACAGTACAAGTTGAACGGTTGAACATAAGTTATCTCACTGTGAGATATTGCAGATATTCAAGGCTTATCAGGTCAACAGTCAAGATCCTTTACGGAGAGTATGTAGGAAGACTGTTAAGATAAATAATTATAAGCTGTCAGTGGCGTGCAGGCAAGCATACAAAAATGCATCTAAAAACCTTAAAAAAACGAATCAATTAAATAAAATTAATCTTGCGCCATACTTTCCCATTGGGTTACAGATTGCAGATAAATTTCAGAAAAAATATGAAATTCAATGCTGGTTTCAATTTGATTACAATTCCAAAACACAGGGAGTGAAACAATCAAATTCTTAATTTCGGGAACGTTGTAGTAATTTTTTATGGGAAAATTACAGTTGTACACACATTTTGACGTGTAGAACGTTTACTTGGTTACTTAGAAGTGAGGTGAAGTTTTCGCTAAAGTTTTTCAAAAATGTGTAAAATGTAAACAAAAATGGTGGCGGGAGGAAGTAGGGAGGGAAAAGATACGGTGAAGAGTGACTACCTGGCTATCCAAACCTGGCCAATAAAGTAGCAAAATCACAATCAGGGTGGTATAAATATTATTTAGCTTTGAAATGCCACGACTACCTTCGGTTAATGAGCAATACACGCCCTTTCTTCTTCTCCTAGAAGACATACAATCCACCCACTCAGCATCCCCAAATGTGGCGTAGGCACGAGGGAAATTATTTCCCTCAAGGCCACCCTCCGTGGATTAATGTTGTGGTAACGATAAATGCAGGATTCAGAGGGTGAAACTCTAGGAGGCGGATATGGGTACCGCCGCTCCAGGATTCAATTAATGGATAACCTACAACCTTGCCATAGGTCATCACAAGAGGTTCGAGATCATGAGAAGAGGTTTGAGTAGGTCTTGACGGCGGATGCATTTGCCCATTTACTTAGTGGCGGGTCAGATCAGGAGAGACTTGTTTGAAAGATATCTTTGGCCTCCCCAGCCCGACTCTCTCGATCCTTCGCCTTGCACCGCAGTGGGAGAAATTCCCAGATTTCAACCAATCCCTCACACCTTTTACCTTCCCAGAAATTTCTCTCTTTCCATTCCCTAGAAAGACCCTCCACACATGCCCAAAAATGACATCCTCAAGACCTCCTGTATCAAGCTAATGCAAAAAAGCCTGTCCGTATATGGAAGATTGCTCTGCTCATGCAGTGGCATTTTTACTTAATGGACTATTATCAAATCGTTTTTTTAAACGTACTTTGTGAAAGTTCGTAAGACATACACCCCTGCACACCACTGATATCTAACCTTCCTTGATTCTCAAACCAAATTGGGCATTTGCATGATATATAGTCCAAGGCCTTCCCGCGGGACTATTAACGCAACTAACGGCTCGCATTTCACAGCGTTCTCATAAAGACATTGTCGGCGAGGGTTCAGGGTTCACGGTGTAATGCTGCCTCTACGACATTTAACACTAACGATGATGGGTGCATAGGAAATGGGCGATAGATGCCATATACGGTTTGACCTGAATGATGCAGTCTCTGAGAGATGCCTAATTTAGTGCAGGCGGTATGTAACGTGACATGTAAGATGATCGATTCCCCATCAAGGCATTTTACCGAGAATGTTAATGGTTTTCATATTCCAAGTTTGATACGAAAACTCACATAATATCGTCTTTTGATGATGGCTTTAAGTTACATTGTAGTAACATTTTACAGATTATGGTCGAAGTTAGGGATGGATGGATGGTAAGGTTACTCTGATAATAAATAAATTTGTATTTAATGATCGCAATAAATTTTAAATCAAAACCAGAATTAAATTTTTTAATACACCAACATAAATGTAGTGGAACTAATTGTAATCAAGCTTGTTTTATACTTAATCCAACTTCTAAATAAAATATCTTGGCGTATAGATCAACATTTTAAATGGAAAACTATATTTTAACCATTAAATCAGAATTAGGAAACGAATTTATTATATATTTATAAGACTTAGAAATATTCTTAGACTAGAAACCTAAAAAGAGTGTAAAAAGAAATTGTTCAATCTATATTACAATACGGTATTATAGGCTGGGGAGGAACATATGATGTTGTTTTAAATCCACTCAAAATAGTTCAAAGATAGAAATTCAATATACCTACAATAGACAAAATATAAAAAAAAATTCAATACTACAAACTTTCAAAGAAATACAACTAAATAACTTACAATTAAGTATATCAGCAAGACATCAGAATAATTTTGAAATCGCAAAATATAATACCAACAAGCACATTCAAAATACTTATCTCTATCTAGGTATAACTTATTCCAACAACCTCCCATTAAGATCCAAGAGTGGAAGATACTCCCTGTATCGCCCTGGTGTAAGACCACCATTCAGAATTGAAACGTTGCTTGAAATGGCATTAGCCGTGTTTGGTGACCAGATCTGAATAGCCAGGTACTTTCCCACCTTCCATTTCCCTATCTTCTTCTCGTCCCCACTACCCTCAGCGTCACAACATACCCCAATTGGGGATGCCATAGTCTCACTGGCTTCAGACGGGAGCAGTTGGGACTCTTGTGCGGTATTCCTATAAAAAAAATTAAATCTAAAAATTATCGAAAATAATCATGAATTCCAACTTAAATTGAAAAATGACCTGAATTACCATAATTAGTCTATTATTATCTAATATTTCTTTCAAATCTCGAAATCTATTATTGATAAATCTTGAGTATTTATTACTTATCTTTTTGTTATACATTGCAAACATGATTTTATATAGTTGAACATGAATTCCCTCACCAAACACAAGAGCCAAATCTCTTTGTGGTGAGGAAAGTCTTTTTTATATTAATTTATAACACTCTATAATCTATAACATGTAAAAATATATACTTATTGCAAAAAAACATACAAATATTAAATAAATAAATAAAATAATAAAAATTAAATTTGAACTTAATAAATTCATTAGGTACCTACACCTACCCAATTCGATCAAGTGGAAGGCGCCTAATAAATGAACCAGTACCTTCCCCGAGTATAAAAACTACTTTATTGCTATTATTTTTTTAAGCATGAGATATATCGATTGTCCAATTTATTAGTCAGACGTCTTAACTATAAGTGTTCTGCATTATAATTGATTCGGTGGTGTTTATGAGTAATCTGAGTTTTGAAGCAAGTAGAGGGTACACTTTTACATACCTACGTATCAAACTCAACTCAAATATCGAGATTGATATACATAACTATATAAAGAGAAAAACGTAATATAGTAGGTAAATAATGATAACATAAACAAGTAAAATGATGAATAAAGTAAAAATAAAAATAATAAATTAAATTTCATATCAAAATAGGAATCTACAGATATCGCTCTATTAAATTAAGGAAAATGGTATGGTAAAACAAATAAAATAATAGGAAAATACTATGGTAAAACAAGAATCTATACATAATATTGATAAATAAATGAAACCACAGAGACATTTGTTGATAATATTAGTTGTAGTTGTTGGTATTATTGAGAAAAAACCTCGATATTAAAGTTACTATTTTGTTCAGACCTTAAATTAAACAGAATCCAAATCCCATCTTTTGAGTAATGGCTACCTAGGATATTTATTGGCAATCAACTCATGATCAATAATAATGTATGAAGGCTGTGGCAGTGCGGGATCAGAGGTCAGAGGTAAGAGGTCAACTCTCCAGCGCTTTATTTTGTATTACTTGATGACACATTAACATGACCTAACTAAAGCCCCGATACTCACATGGTGAAATGTTCATTGGCTAAAAAAGACATACTTTAGCAACAACTGCTAAGTTTAACCCCTAAAGCAGTGGTTCTTAACCTGGGTTCGATCGAACCCCAGGGGTTCGGTGAGTCAATCTCGTGGGTTCGACGGAGGTCAAGACACAACCCGACTCATATGATTCGGTGAATGAGAAGGGTTCGGTGAATGCGCATATGAAACTGGAGGGGGTCAATACCTCCAACAAGGTTAAGAACCACTGCTCTAGATTATTGAATATCGAGATTTTGTCGTCTTTGAATGACTTGCCAGATTCATGATGCAGATAATTATAAATATTCCGTATTGACATTAATTTTCATATTAATCATAGGTATCCCAAAATAAAAAAAATTGTTTTATATTAAAAAATATTAAACTTTGATTTCTAATATGGGGGATTTTTTTTACGATTGTTATTCGCTTACCGACTGTTTTTTCCTGTAAAATATAGAAATATAACTTTACACGAAAATTAAAAACTATTTAATTCGTTAATGTTTCACATAAACATATGTTATTTTAAAAAAATCACAAATTTTGATAAAACTTTCATAAACACCCAAGGCGTAAACACTCAACCAATGACGATTTTTTTGGAAAATATTACATTTTTTTCAAAATTTTCTTTAGTCTTAGATGTAAGTTACCTACTAGTTATAATTTTCAGTAGTTAGTTGCTAACTTTTAGTTGTAAGTCACTAGCCACAAAGAAACCGCTATACAAGTTGTTTAGGGGGTTGTTTTAAGTCTTAATTGTAAGTCACTAGTTATACGATCAGTAGTTAGTTGCTAACTTTAAGTCTTCGATGTAAGTCACTAGTTATAAGTAATTAGTTACAAGTCAAAGTAATAAGTCATATTTTAGAAAAATTAAGTTGTAAAGCGCCCTTGAGGTGATTATTTCAAAATGATGTACAAGCGAAATTGTAATGATGAAGGAATTTAAAAACAGGTTTCCGAAAGCTTTTGAACCTGAATAAAATATCTCCGGAAACCCTTCGAAATCTGCTGGATGACAGCGCTATTCACAATCATTCAAGATAAATAAAGATTTGAAAACATGACATGTGATAAATAATAACAATAATAGCCTTTATTCAGACAGTAAATTATATTACATTATTTAAAATAAACTTTTCACATTTATAACACTTATCATGCATTGACTCTCTGTCTGATGTCACTAGTTGATAAAGGCCTCCTCCAACTGACGCCATTTCTCTCTATCATTAGCTACTCTTGTCCATGTACCACCTAGACTGTTCGATAGAATAAAAATTGAAACCATTAAGAAACAAACAAGAACAAAAGATGTCATTAAAACAATAAAAAAGCTAAAGTGGAAGTGGTCAGGCCACACAATCAGAGGAGGTGAAAAATGGTGAAAATTAGTCATGAATTGGTTCACAAGTGACAAGAAGAGAAAACGAGGTAGACCATTTAGACGGTGGGTTGACGACATGTGATACCATCTGATAAATGAGATGCTAAATAATAAAAAAATATGAATGGCATAGCAAATGGATAACCATTTCCTATCTGGACGTATCTTAGCTCAATAATTGCATAAGATCATTAAAACACTCAATAGTCAATGTCAACAGAACAAAAAACTCTTTGAAATGTTAGCCTGATGAAATTGAATGGATTATAGATTATAATATCCTAACAGCATCATCGCCAAATCGTCATCCATTATTACATGTGCCCAATTTCGGTACAATTAGATACCCACACCAGAAGTGGTATCAAGAATAAGGTTAACAGCTTTTAATTAGCTGTCTAATTTGTAAAAATGATGGAGATTTTTCATTGGAGTTGATTGGCGATGACACCGATATCCTTGGTAGTTTAAGGCGAGCGGATTTGTTTATTTTTTAATTTTGTAAAGATAGGTTTTTGATTTATTAATGTGTGCACGAAGATTTCTAGAGAATTGTACATAAATTCGGTAACTATGGATATATTTACGGCCTCCGTGGTCGAGGGGTAAGGTTCTTGACTCGTAATCCGAAGGTCGCGGGATCGAGAAATTATTTCTTCCTGCTTGTTGTTCCCATTCGTCCCATTCCCCTTCCGCCTCCCCTTCCTCTCCCGCATTCCCTTCCCCTACGCCGCGTTCCCACTCCACCTTATGCGCCTTTTTTACTCCCCACTCCCCTCTTCCGCTTCCCCCGCTCCGCAAATTCCCCTCTCGAGTTCCCCTCCCCCCTCCCGAGTTCCCCTCCCCACTCCCGCATTCCATACGTTCAGTCCCAGATTACATTTTCAAAACAGCTCGCGTGCCACCTATTGCAATTTTTGTATACAAATTTCATTATGCCAGAGCTCACCGCTTCTTTTATACAAACCTTGTCCTTACAATAATGAACACAAAAACGATTTATTGAAGTGGTTCGAAAGTTATGCGCCCTACAAACATATCGGCGATTCATTTTTATTTACATAAATTTGTTTTATTTTTCGCACCTTAGCAGCTCCGCGATTGTGAAGTTTTTGTTATTCAAATATAATTTATTTTATAATATTCTTATATTTATTTCAACTAATAAACCACGGCTTTTTTGTTGACCAAAGGTAGACATTTATTAGTCTATTCTAATATTATATTAAAAATTTAAACATAAATAATAATAAATCTTAATTTTCAGGATAATTTTTATCCTGATAAAGAAGCCCGTGGTTCTGAAACATGTTGATAATTTTCATTAAACATAGTGGGGTAAACCTGGTTGATTATTTTAATTTAATTTAAAATGCAGACAAAAATAATATTGCAAAATTTAAAAATAAAAAATACTTGCTCTTGTCGGGATTTGAACCATCCACTTTTCGGGCCAGACTAAAGGAACAAGAGCTCTTCGCAAATATGACCGAATTTTAATTAATTTAATAAAATCTCACACGAAGAAAAGCGCAGAAAGACGACACTAATATTGATAGGGTAGCAATTAAAGCGTCATTTAGAAAAGGCTTTCAGGCTAGAGTGGCTATACTTTACCTGAAGAGCAAAGTGAAATGTTGTTTAATTCTCTGGGTAAGTTGTAGTTTGTGGCAGTCGCTCTTACTTTAGGCATATCAAACATGCTGACCTTTGACATGATGATTCGCTGATAAACGGAGAGGATGTAACATAGCCGAGATGAATAATAATTCTTCTGAGCCCCAAGTCATTTGAAGGTTTATACCATAGAACTTGGGAGGATACAAACTTAACTAAAAGCACATGGAAGGCTTAATTTTTCTATGTGCTGACTAAAGGCAAATGCAAAAGAAATATACTCATAACGAAGACCATCAAGATGAGACTCATCTGAGTGTTGATTCCCTCATATTTCTTTAAGCTGTGGAAAGATCGACACTCACAGCCAGCGAAAGAAAGCGGATGGACGCCTTTGAAATGATAAAGGCCGGAGAAAAATGTTCAGAATTCCACGGACAACCAGAAAATTAGTATTGCTTTGAAGTTCACCAATTTTAGGTTATGGTTTTATATAAAATGACCGTAAAACATAAAATATTTGGACCTAAAATTCGCATAACATAATAAAACAGTTTTGGACATGTTTAGAAAGGGCAGGACCGACCAACAGGAAATGTTTAGGAAATACGAAATACGCGCTTGTCCGAAAAGACGTACTACCTACAAGTGTGAATCTAGTAAATCCACATAGAAAAAATGTAATTTTTTGAATCTGAGCTTTTCCATTTTCATTTCTTTTTAAACTTTTTTCTATCATATGCTGAAACGGACCAAGCCCAAAAACGTTTGCTAGCGTAGTGTAAATATTTGTGCCAAAGTCCAAAATCTGCACCAAAGAAAAAAAAATCGATTGGTGAACACTGGCGTGAGGAAATTTGCATCAATTTTTTTAATATAGAATTTCTAATTCAATTTTAAGCTCGCAACACAATAAAGCTATAGACATAAAAAAATAATAGCTACTTCATGTTTTCACTGATCAACATGTTTAAAGAGCGTAGGAATTCGGGTGAAGACGGATAGTACCTGTAGTACCTAACTAAAAGTATTATGTAATAGGAACGCATCTCTATAGTAACCTCTGCAAAAAAAGGATCATCGTCACAACATTCATCCTCTTTGGTTATTTAAGCATTAAATGAAGGCTACCCACCTGCATACAAAACCTAATACACCTGCTGGAGATGAATCTCGTCATCAGTAATTGCCAGTAATACCTCTCGCAGTACCTATCAGGTATAAACTACCGACTATTACAGAATCACTATTATTAGCTTCAGGGACACTCGGCCGATACGAAGCGACGAGAAAAATAATAATAAACCTACAATAATAATAATGCACCTAATAATAATATCTTCAATGGCGGCGTTAATCATTACGTCGATGGGTGTTAACAAACCACGTTTAAGGTTTTTTTCGCTGTGGGAAAACGCTGTCAATAAAAAATCATTACTGTGAATTTCATTCAATGAATCAGCCAGAGATCAGAACCATAAAAAAGTAATTTGGTCCTTCGAGCCGGAATTCAGAAATTAAACAACGAAAATTTTAAACGTTTATGACTCGAAGTAAAGTTTTTTTCTTAAATTTTTTTTGATGACCGAGTAGTGATTGATTTAATGTCTAGTGCGTTCGCATTGAATATAAGGTACGATGATTCGACCACCTGAGATGAGGAATTTTAAAAATAAATAATACTAGAGATGCGAATCGGGTTGATGTATAATTTATTCAAGTCAATTATCGGCGAGTATCGTTTTTAAAGGTGATCCCTCGGATGCTCTTGGATAGAGAGCAGAAAATATGAAAATGTGATAAAAGTTTAAAAAGGTGTATATGGAATAAACCAAGCTCAAAATATCAATTTTCATAATGTTCTTCGACATTTACAACATACACATCCGATGCCACAACTCATCAATTAAACTAAAAAATAAATGGACATGGCTGTTTTGGTCTAAATATCATAAAACATACATTTTGATATGTTTGTCGAAATTGGGGACAAAAATTAAATACTTACACTTATATCGACGTAACTTTTAAATATAGCTCAAATTTTTATTCAAAAACGCGTATTTTGTATTCGATTTTCGATAAAAATTTATAAAAGACCCTTCAATCAATCATCACCATTGCTCACAGTTGCTTAAGCTATGACCTTACCTATAGAAATTATTATAGAAACATCTTCTCTTGGCGGCATTTTGAAATATAAAAATAAATAATTTGTGCATACTGGAATCAATGGCGGCAGAGGGAATTGATAATTGCGGTTTGAAGCGCATTGCCTGCAAAAATGATTGCTTTTTACGTAATTACAGCTCAAAGGTGAATAGTGGTATTATTTTCGTACATAGGAAAAAATAACCATTCAAGAAAAACACGTAGTATACACCTTCTTTGGTATTGCATATTTACAATACAAACTCGATAATGGTCGTCTCCCTAGTATGTAATTTCAGATAATTTGTCCGATTCCTACAGCGATTTCTGATTGCGGCCATCAGTCCAATGACGCGATAAGAGATGCCACTTAATAAATCAGCACATTATCTTAAAGCCTTTATTTACAAAGTTTTTAAAATTTACTAAAAATGGGATAATAACTGACTTTCGAGTATTATTTGATATAATTTCCCTGGTGCCTATCGCCGTTTTAGGTGGCGGGCATCAAGGATGCGATAAAGGATAACACTTTTTGAAGTGAAAACTTCTTTAGCTTTTGTGATTTCAAACTCGATGAAACGGAAGCGAGCGACACTCAAAAGAGACAAGCACATACATCTAAGAAGAAAACACAAATAATGCTGCCCCTCTTTCTAACACACGAATAATAATAATAATAACAAAAACAAAAACGTTTATTCATCAATTGATTTTTTAGAGTATTATACATTTTGTTCTTTTATCATTGAGTCTATTGACGAAAAGGTCACTGCTCAGCTACAATTCAGGATTTCTCCTGGAATGCAGCTGGTTTTCAGCAGTGCCTCCAATAAGATGACCAAATATATGTATATGAAAAGGTGCACTGGAATTCAACGACAAAAATATGGAAAAAATACATCCTTCACATTGATAAAAAGAGTGCTTCGTAGTCTCCCCACTCTTATCTACTTTAGTTTTCTGAAGGTTTCACTTCTACCGCGTGTGAATTACCTTTTCTGATTTATTTTTTAAATTTTTATTATTGAATACCTACTTTAAAAAAAACAAATCGTTGATTATGTTTTATAGACCTTACTAGGTATAAAACCCGTTCTGAGATCTACATATTACAATAATGATGTTTTCCATTATTCTTCTGGGGTGGTTTAAACCTATAATATAAAAATAAACAAACAGTTCATCTTAGTGTGTTGCATCTGTTTTTTTAATGAAATCTCTTCCTATTGACTTGATCTAGTTAGTCAGTCAGCCTCCTTAGATCTTTTTGTTTACACCAAAGGTGTGAATATTTCTAAAAAAAGCACGCTATACGATGTCAGATGTCACCTTAAATCCTAACTAATATTATAAATGCGGAAGTGTGTTTGTTGTTTTATTGTCCTTCTTTCACGTGGCAACAAACGATTTTTTGCAGTCGAGGGCTGACTCTTCTTTTCATCCCAGAAAAATATTTCATTCCTGTGGGAAAAATTTTCATTCGTGTGGGAAAATTCTTCATTCCTGTGGAAAAATATTTCATTCCTGTGGGAAAATTCTTTGTACAGTAATTTCCACATGATACAATGCGAGCAAATCCGCAGGTAAATGCTAGTCATGTAATCAAACAATATGTTAAAACAGCTTTTAAGTACGTGGTGGTAAGCTTTAAATAGTTCTGGATTAAGTACAAGGTGGTAATTGTAGTGATGTCAATTCGTCCATTGCGATTTTGAGAGATGTTGGACGACCAGCTGTTAAATATGAAATTTCAGATATGGATGACGCGATACGAGCTGGCAATTTTTTAAAGCGGTTTACGTTTAGTTCCTCTGCGCATTTAGGCGAAAGGTCCATCGTGCTGTCTCCTATTTTACCTCAATCATTTAACAGTAACCCGGTCCTTATAAAGTTCACCAGGGTTGTCATTGGACATGTGGCTATGTCTTCTGGTTCCACAATGCGTCTTCCCAGGTAACTTAGCCCTGTTCCCAACAGATCGGGACATTGTCACCATAGGCGAATTGAAGTCTATTCGTCCTCTTCACATTTCCTGCATCTATTGTTGTTTTCCACTCCCAACAATTGCATGTGTCTTCTGTGAGTTTTTGTCCATATTTCAGATATCTGACATCAATGAATGACGAGATATGACAGTTAATAAATCAGAAAGTAACTGAAATATATAATTTATTTCCCAGAGGCGTGGTCCGGTGCGACTCTCCGAAAGCGGCAATGAGGAAGGCCAAACGCCTTTTTCCTCTTGCCGCAAACTATCATTACTTGTACCAATGTGGTAATTACTTGACCATTTATCTACACTAATCTATGGCATAGAAGAAACCGATTAATTTGCATTTATGATAACAAACATAATCAGTTTTCCCAGGTAAATATTTCTTAACCGTTCAAACCAATTTGTTTGCTTTTGGGAACAGCTCATATAGGCCTCAAATATATCGTTATGTCTTCCTTACTGTCACGGTGAGAAAATATGATCTAAACGATGATGGAAAGAGAAAGCACCATGCTTCATATTCAAATCTCAAAGTTAACCTCAGAAGAATTAAAATGTCTAGGTACATATATGCAATTCAATTCAATGGATTCATTTTAAGAACATTACAAAATTACAATTCGAAGTGTTTTTAAAAGAGAAAAATGTTTTAGATGAGATAAACAGATTTAGACTAACGGCAACAAAGCTTGCCGTTTGAATCGTGCTTCATTGATGTTAAACATATCGATATTCGAAGTGATTCTATTTAACAACAAGACAGCTCTTCCGACTGGCATAACCATTGGCAAGTTAGTTCTGCAAGCCGGGAGATAAAACAGTATATGCTGCCGGTGACGGAGATAACCATCGGGAACATAAAAACTAATGCTCTCCATGATAGCAGAGTTTTCGAACCATCCACGAATGAGTCTGAAGAAATGTGTTACAATGAGCAGCTCCTTTTTGACCCACATATTATACGAAACCAAAGTTTCCGAATGTAATTTGAGAAATTTTAATGAAACTTTGTGAATTTTTAGTACCTAATTATTTTTACATAAAACGGCAAAAAATTGAGGTGACAACGACGTTTATAATAAACATTTGTCTAATAAGATGAGTGTTTTAAGTTTATTTTGTTATCAGTAATTTTAGTAATAAAAACGGAAAGGTGAGCTATTTAAAAAAAAATTTTGTTTGCATTAAAAAATGTACTATTTCTAAAATTATATGTTTATTTCAAATCTAATAATAAAATTGGATGGCTTATTTCATAAACTTTCAAAAACGTTTTTAAGTTTACGGATACGTCCAGAAACATTCCATTTATTTGGATTTTATTGTAAAGCGAAAATACTGTAACCTTAAAATATGCACGAGGCCTGAGGGGTTAATGTTTTCTATGTCATTATTAAACGAATTATCTGTTTTATGTTATTTTACTATTTACAAGGATTGGCACGCAAGTTTTAAATAACAATGATTCTGTATAACTTGTCAATATAAAAAATTTCTCTACCGTAAGTGAGGTAGGGATTTTTTAAGTTTTATCGAAGGAAGCAAATACTTTGTGGTGTGACATTATATATTAAATGAAAAAACACACTTTGTAAAACACCACTTTATTTGAATTAATAATTATTTCACAGCCAACCAGGTTTCGCTTAGCTCAAGCTTCATCAGGGCTATTGTATTAACTAAAGATAATTACATACAGACACATATATATATATATATATAAGAAATTTAAAAAAATGAATGAAAGAGACAGCAATAGAATAGGCGATACCCTATTGGTGCCAGTAAGATATAAAAATAGATAAGAGGGCGACAAAATTATTGCAGGATGGGTGGTTGAGGGGGGGGGGGGGGGGGAGGGGGAGGGAAAGGGGACTGTTTCAGAAGAGGTTAACGGAACAAATTAAATATGGGACTGTCAGTTAAATTGATTTGATTATTAATAATATTTGATTTATTATTGATGGCTTTTTTTGATTTCAAGGGCTTCTAGATTGTTTAATCTAATTCCAAATCCATTTTTATGTAATATTTTAGTCCCAGAGGTTTTGATGAAGCTTGGCTAAGCGAAACCTGGTTGGCTGTGAAATAATTATTAATTCAAATAAAGTGGTGCTTTACAAAGTGTGTTTTTTCATTTAATATTTTTTAAGTTAATACCGTACAAGAGTCTCAACTGCTCCCAACAGTTTGTAACCAGTGAGACTATGGCATCACCAATTAGGGAACGTTGTGATGCTGAACGTTGTGGGGTGAAAAATAAGATGGGGTTGAAGAATGTTAGGAAGTACCTGGATATTCAGATCTGGTAACCAAACACGACTACAGCCATTTTAAGCAATGTATCAATTCGGAAATATGATTTTTCACGAGGATGATACTGAGAGTACCTTTCACGTGGAACGTGCCACAAACAGGCTCTATTATATTATTTTTAGTTAATTAATTGTGATGCAACAAAAGTTAAAGAAATGTAATTTTCTTGAGCACGCTGGGATTTGAACCCGCGGCCACCGGATTGCTAGTTGAGAGTCTTACCCCTCGAATACGAACGCCGTCAATATATTATTTATTTATATATTTATTTTATTTACTAAAAGATTATACATTTATATACATTATTTAAGAAATTTTTTGACTGCCCAACTATTAGGATTCTCGTTTTATATTATAGAACATCAGAAAATAATGATTTTAATTAAAAAATTATCTCGGAAGGATTTATAAATATATTTCTTGTTCACTTGAAATACATTTTGTTTAACAATTTTATTTAAATATCATTTCATATTCGTGTAACCGGGGTTGCGTCATCATTTAAAAAAAAAAATTACGTTTATTTATTTCTATTCTCGACATACACTTAACAGTTTATTACATTGGTTTACATAGGTAAAAGTTTCAGTAATAAAAATAATGTGTTATTGACCCGTAACTGTATGTAAATAGGTTAACAGCAGTGTTATGTGAATACCTCACTGGGCGAACTTATAAGTTAAGTGCTAATTTTAAGTAGAAACGCCGTATCCTCCTTGATATTGTCAAGATGGGCACTGTGGGTCGACCCATGGCAGCAATATTGTATATGAATGAGATAGTGTGTAGAGTGGATTTGATATGTGCGAAGATTGACTGACGAAGGACCTTGAATTTTGTGTTACTGTTTACTGCTTGGAATGAGGAAAAAACATATGCTGCATATAAAGGAAAGGACTCACCGAAACAGGATAAAGAACTTGTATGCTGGCAATTTTGTCTTCTTTCTCCCCGTCCAATTGGCACTGAAAACAGCAATAAGCGTGCGTTTCGTTTACACGGCGGACACGGCGGAATTACGTCAATGTTGCAGGTAGCGGGAGCACGGTGGCTATAGGTATGTTGCGGCGCGGGCTGTTGATTGCAGACTGACGTGGTGAAGGTAGTTATAGGTGCGGATTTTGGGAACAAGGTAGGACAGGATTTGCAACAATATTAATACCAATCCCAAGCAGTAACAGTATGTATGTGTGCTATGTAGGTGTGTGTATGTGTGGGTATATGTATTGGCGTAACCATGCCCCCCGCCTGGAAGGGGATGAAAGAATCCACTTCCATAAACCAAAAGAGTGCCAATACGTTTCAATGCGCAAACAAAATTATAATGACACGCGGTAGAATGTAATAAATTATGTAAAAGTTACGAAAATATTATGTAAGTTATATAAATGCTTTACCAAATGGTCAAAATGACTGATATAGCAAGGAAATAAAATGAATAAAAAACATTGAAACGAAAAATATGACTTGAAAGGATTCAATAAATAATACTGAACCTGCGGTAGATAAAACTAGTAGGGTTTGGTACCTATTTAACAATGAAACTAATCTAATTGATTTTTAAAAATTAAAGTATTATGAACTAACTTCTAAGATGTCGTTAAATCTATTGTGACGGTAAGGGACAGAGTTTAACGACTGCCCTGCGGTATGTTCCGGAGTTAGTTTTAACTTCCGCAACCCGGATCACCCCATCTGCCCCGGGGTAGACATTGACTATTACCCCAATAGGCCATTGAAGGGGCGCGATGTTGTCACTCTTAATCATTACTACCGTGCCTGTCTTTACCGAATTAGCATTTGTATTCCATTTCTGGCGAGCTTGCAAAGTATTTAAATACTCAATTCGCCATCGGTTCCAGAACGTCTGAACAAGACGATCCACGAGATGTTTGCGTTGTATCAAGTTGACTGGCTCGTCTGACAAATCAGCAGCGGGTAAAGATTTTAAGGGAGTGAGCGTTAAAAAATGCGCGGGGGTTAGCGGCAATGGAGCCGAAACATCGTTAACGCTAAGTACAGATAGCGGGCGTGAATTTAGAATTGCTTCAATCTGAGAAAGCACTGTTTCCATCTCTTCATAAGTCAGTAGAGAGGTGCCTACTATTTTATTTAAATAACCTTTCAGGCATTTAATGTTACTTTCCCAGATCCCACCAAAGTGAGGAGCTTGCGGTGGATTCATCTTCCATTCGATTCGATTCTCCAACAGATTGTCTGAGAATTCCTTTTTGTAATTGGGTGACTCTATAAGTGCAAATAAAGACCTTAAATGGGATTTGGCTCCCACAAAGTTCGTCCCATTGTCGGAGTACATTATACTCACAGGACCTCGACGAGAAAGGAAACGCTTGAAAGCGTTGAGGAAGACTTCGGTGGAAAGATCCGAAGCGAGTTCAATATGAACTGCTCGGGTCACCAAGCAAATAAATAAGCAAATGTATGCCTTTTGACTTCGCACCCCCCCACGTCTATAAGGGATTATTTGAAGCGGGCCAGCGTAGTCAACCCCCGTGTGAAGAAAAGCCTTAGCTTCGCGGACGCGGCATGCGGGTAAATCTCCCATTAATGGGAATTGTGGTTTAGGATTGACTTTGAAGCACGTATTGCACTGATGCACACGTTTCCGAACCAAATTGCGCGAAGAAAGTATCCAAAATCTTTGTCTTAGCAGCGACATCAGTAACGTAGGACCCGTATGTAGGTTCTTAATATGATAGTAGTCTATTATTAAATTGACTACATTATCACGAGCGGGTAATAGAATGGGATGACGACTGTCAAATTCTGTTTCAGCATTACTCAATCTGCCTCCTACCCTTAGAATTCCGTCATGAAGAAACGGATTCAATTTTGCAATCGCTCGCCGAACCTTCTTCCCATCTTTGACTGCCTTTATATCTTCGGAGAAATGTTCTTGCTGTATAGAATTTATAACAGCGATTTCTGCAACTAAGATATGGCTTAATTCGAATGCTCGTGGTAATTTCTTAATGAAACGAAAAACATAAATTACTATTCGAATTAATTTCGGCCATGAACTAACACGAGAAGCTAGTGCACACAATAACGGTGGAGCAATTGTTTTGGGGCGGTTATTGTCTTGAACGGACATCAAAATTTTTGTTTTTAATTCGGGTGGATCAGATATCGATTTCGTATCAAAACGTTGTAAAGGCCAATCACTTTTAGGTAATTGGGCAAATACGGGACCGTTAAACCATAACGGATGGTCTATTAGCTGAGCGGGAGTAAGACCCCGCGATAAGCAGTCGGCGGGATTGTCTTGACCTCTTATATAATGGAAGCATTCAGCCCCAAGATGGTTTTGTATTTGTGAGACACGGTTGGCAACGAAGGTCTGCCATTTTGCAGGCGGTGAATTTATCCAAGCTAGTGCAACCGTGCTGTCGCAAAAAGCTAAAGTCGTATGAGCTTTTGAATTTGATGTGTAGGTATTACTGACCGTATGCATTAATCGTGCAAGTACTAGCGCTCCACATAGTTCTAATCGCGCAAGTGAAATCGTCTTAGCCGGAGCGACCTTGGATTTAGCGCATAATAAATTAATTGTGGTTTTATCAGTATTCGGACAGTAAACATGTAAGTAAATAACACCTCCATATGCGCGTTCGCTTGCGTCTGAAAACCCGATAAGCGTTAATACACATTGGGGTTCGATTCCTAAAAAACGAGGAATTTTAATAGATTGCAGTAATGGCAATTCCTTTTTAAACTGTCGCCAAAGTGTGACAACTGTTTCAGGAGGAGTATCGTCCCAATTCAGGTTATACTCCCATAGAGATTTAATTATCAGCTTAGCCAATAATACAACTGGTGCGGCGAAACCCATCAAATCCCAAAGACGAGCAATCGTCGAGAGAATATTTCGTTTAGTACACGTTCTTTCGTCGGTGTGTACGACAAATACAAAATGATCAGAAGCGGGTATCCAATGAAGCCCTAGTATTTTTAGGTTTTCATCGGGATTAAATTCCACATGTTCCTTAACACGACGAGCTGTAGGAATCGTGGATAAAAACTTTGGAGAATTAGAAGAGAATTTTACAAGGTCGAATCCTCCGGCAGCGAATAACTGAATTAATTCCGTCGACAACTCGGTAGCTTCCTCTACTGATGAGCAACTGGTGACGAAATCATCCATGTAGAATGAGCCATTTTCCACCAAGTTTGCCGCGAGTGGGAAACGAGGTTTTTCATGCGTTGCGAGTTGACGCAGTGAACGCATAGCCAAAAATGGGCTACAAGACATGCCGAAAGTGACGCGATTAAATTTGAACAATTGTAAAGGGTCACTATTGTTAAATCTATACAGCATGCGCTGATAACGACGGCATTCTTCTTGCACTACGATTTGTAGGTACATTTGTTTTATGTCAGCGGTTATAGCTATTGCGAACAATCTGAAATTGAGGATAATGCGAAACAAATCACCTTGTAAATTCTTTCCCGTATGTAGGATGTCATTAAGCGAATAACCCGAATCGGATTTCATACTCGCGTCTAGCACCATGCGAATTTTAGTAGTAAGTTTATCTTCACGAACTACAATATGATGCGGTATAACGTAATGAGGTAAGTCAGAATTGTCGACCGGCGAAATGTACCCTTTCTGTAGGTATTCGCGTAATATTTTGTCATATTCTAACTTTATTGCGGGTTGAGATATCAAGCGGCGTTCGAGAGATCGAAACCTGCGTTCGGCGGCGGGTAACGATTCACCGAGAACAGAGGGACTGTTTCGAAACGGCAACGCGACGATATAACGACCTGCCGTGTCACGAGAGGTAGTGAGTTTAAAAATGTCCTCACACTCTTGTTCATCAGGCGTTAAAAACTTCTCATCTGGAATGTCTTCCAATTCGAAGAAGCGCGACAGGCAAAAATCATTATTTTGCGTGAACGTACAAAATGATTGCGTGGCGTTTATACTTGGGTTTTCAATCATCGTTGGGGCAGTACCCAAGATGAGATATCCCAAAGTGGTTTCAATAGCAAATGGCTGGCCGAGAGAACCTGATATTTTGTTTGCCTTTAGAATGCGAGCAAATATGTCACATCCTAAGATAATATCAATCTCACCGGGCGTACAGAATGTTGTGTCTGCTAAGGGCAAATTGTCAAGATACGACAAAGAGGAACGGTTAATGTTAACAGTAGGCAACTCACTGGTTATAGTTTCTACTACATATGGTTTAATCGTATACGACTGAGTGATGTCATAGCGGGAATGTAACTTTAAGCAAGTTACGCCATTTGTCACATTTCTTACGTCACCTATTCCCGTGACGTAAGTACTTGGAGATGACCGCACCGTAAGATTCAAGCGTGAACAGCATTTGCGCGTAATTATGTCCCTTTGGGAGCCGCTATCTATTAGAGCCCGTATCGTCTGTACCTGGCCCTTAGCGTCTCTGGTAGTGCAAACAGCCGTTCCTAAGAGTGCAGTAGTATTTGCACTAGGGCATGAATTTGTTACACATAGCGAAACCGGATTAAAAGAATTTAAGTTATCATTATCGGCATCTGCTTGTAACGCGGGAGATGGTATTGGGTCTGTTTGTGACTTCCGCCCATCAGTTTGTTTGAAATGCAATAAACTATGATGGTTGAGCGCGCATGTTTTGCATGTACTTTTTGATTTACAAGCTTTCGTGATATGCCTAGTACTGAGGCAGTTCACACAAACACGAATATTCGATGACTTAATAAAGTTAAATCGATCGCGCGGTTCTAGACTTATGAATTTAGAACATTGGTATAAAGGGTGCGATCCCTTTTGACAACAAAAACAAATTTCGATGGAGTGATTATCGATTTTTTCGACATTAATAAATGCCTTTGCGGAATTAGTTTTTTGCGGTTTAGCGGAATAATTAATATTTGAGCCAAGGCGGTTCGAGGTCGGTTGCGTAATTTGCGCGCGGTTGAGAATTCGTTGCTGTTGTCTTACAAAGTCGATTAGTTCCGCGCTGGAAGGTAGATTTTCATTATTTTTAATAGAAGATTCGAAAGCCTTTACAGTCTCTATGTCAAGCCGTTTAAGACCCAGTTGTAGCAATATGAATTCTGCGAGGTCTTTTATTTTTAATTGCTTCAGCGCGGCGATGTTAGCGGAGTATGCATCTGCGAAATTCTCTAAAGAAGCGGGCGTGGCCGAGTTAACTGGAGGCAATTTCAGCAATCGGTCAAAGTATGATTCAGCAAGAACGCGTTGATCATTATACTTAGTACACAATGCGTCCCAAATAACTTGATAATTTGTACCAGTAGGCGTAATAGTTTTGCAAATATTTAATGCTTTTCCGGTTAATTTAGACATCAGATACTGCATCTTTTCAGCATTATCCAGAGAATCATTCAAATGTATAACCGAATTATATGTTTCATAGAAAAGAGGCCAATTATCTAATTTTCCGTCAAAGCACGCTATTTCCAAAGGCGGTAACTTAATTTGACGGCGAGGTTTCGCAACTGGATTGGACAGCATATTTGCTTCGGTATATTTAATAACCCCGAAGAGTTCTTCAAATGCATTTAATTGAGAGTATTCAGCAATTGCTTCCGGATTCAATTCCAGTTCGCAATCCACTTTTTCATCTAAAATTGTTATAAATTCAGAACGAATTTTTTCAACAGTAGTTGCGCCTGACAAAAAAGATTGGCGATTGCTAATGCTTTCCGAAGCTTTCCTTATCTTGTCATACACCGACTGTAAGCTTGCAAAGCTAGCTGATAGTTTAGCATTTAAACGTTTGAGACGTCTTTCGTCCCGAGACGACCCGGATGATGCGCTTGTAGCCATTTTATTTATTCCGGTTATATTTTACAAAATATGAGACGATAAACAACTAAAACTGCGGTTAAAATAATGTGTCTGTATTATTTATGCGGAATTAATTAATTAATATTTAATAAATATTTAATTACTTCACAGTGATAACCGCACGGGGTTAAATTGACTGGTGAGCTGTGAAAGGTTAACAGATGCGCCGTGCACTACGTCGGTAAATCATTAACAAATTATACATATTACGATCGTATTATTCTATTTGTAATGTAATCCAATAATATAAACAATACGAATATTAGGAAATAATCGTATTATTTATAAGGTAGGTAATGCGATTTGATTAGCAAGATATAATTACATGAGTTATCAGAAATAAATATCAAAGCAGTGTCTTGTATCTATTTATTCTAATAGCGGGTAAATATGTTATTTCCAACCATAATACGATAGGTATAAAGAAACAAAATTACTCATGTAGGTATATCAAACTGCGGGTATGCGGGTAATTATTTATATGCGGTATTGTAAAACGCATTCACACTCTGCTGGATTATTATCTACTAATATTATGGTTCAAAAATGTCCGGCTCGTTTGGATCAAGATGAATGAGATAGTGTGTAGAGTGGATTTGATATGTGCGAAGATTGACTGACGAAGGACCTTGAATTTTGTGTTACTGTTTACTGCTTGGAATGAGGAAAAAACATATGCTGCATATAAAGGAAAGGACTCACCGAAACAGGATAAAGAACTTGTATGCTGGCAATTTTGTCTTCTTTCTCCCCGTCCAATTGGCACTGAAAACAGCAATAAGCGTGCGTTTCGTTTACACGGCGGACACGGCGGAATTACGTCAATGTTGCAGGTAGCGGGAGCACGGTGGCTATAGGTATGTTGCGGCGCGGGCTGTTGATTGCAGACTGACGTGGTGAAGGTAGTTATAGGTGCGGATTTTGGGAACAAGGTAGGACAGGATTTGCAACAATATTAATACCAATCCCAAGCAGTAACAGTATGTATGTGTGCTATGTAGGTGTGTGTATGTGTGGGTATATGTATTGGCGTAACCAGTATACATAAATTAAAGATTAGTTGCAGTTAGGATCTATATATAAATGTTCTAAGCATCTAGATTATGTGTAAGATAAATAATTGTCTTGATAAATAGTTAGGTATATTTTTCTATGAACCACAAGCCACTGGTATAAATAATATTGTGATATTATTTTCTGTTCTGAAACTAAGTTTTTTTATTATTTTTTAATGTTTGGGTTAATTATGTAATTAAAGCGACAAAGCATGCCATGAATTATAACATTATAAATGTTTCCAAATACTAAAAGAATTCGTCACCAATAACGTAACGCTTCCAAGAATTATTAAATTAAACTTCATGGAAAGTACTAATCATAAAATATAATTACTCACACTTAAAAACATCAATTTAGCCACAGAGTGAATGGTTTGACAAATTGCAATAGAGAAGTTGGAAAAAATGATTAATAATGAATTAGTTATGATAGTCAAATCGTATCTATAATACTTAAAGGAAAGATATACCAGACCATTGTTAGACCCGCGATAATTTATGGCTCCGAATGCTGGACTATGTACAACTCCTACTCTAGGCAACTCGAAACAGCAGAAATGCGAATGCTTAGATGGTCGGCAGGAGTATCACTAAAAGATAAGATTAAAAGTTCACGCATTCGCCGTAGCCTGGGTGTCACGGACATAAACAGTAAGCTGGAGGAACGACAGTTGAGATGGTATGGGCACATAAGACGGAGACCATCAGACCACACAGTCAAGCAGGCAATGTCTATGGAGCTTCATCGACAGTCACCCAGAGGAAGACCAAAGAACTCCGGGATGACTCAATGCTCCAAAATACTTCAGAGAAACGACCTGGATGAAGCGATACTCAGAACCGAAGAAGCTACAACCTGAGAACGAGAACAGCCGACCCCAACAGCCTAACTAGGCAATAAGTTGGGACGGCGCAAAGGAAGAAGAAGAGTTATGATAGACTTTAATGCGAGGAGCTTGGCCCGGTAGTAAGCGTTCAAAAATAAGAATGAGAGATATGTAAATACGAATGTTAGAGGGAGCGCGCCAATATTAAAACCATAATAATTCAGCGAACATTGTGTAAAATACGACGCGTTTAAAATAGAGCAAAAATCTCTCGACAAATTCTATAAAAATACACTGTGATTTTTTTCATACCCATAACATGATAAATAACAGAACAAAATGTGTTTTTGATAATTTTTGCAGCTTACTTTGCGATTTTTTTCCATCAAGGAAATTTCATATAATTTACCTTTCGGCTCTACAAATATATAGATATTAACTTAAAAAATAACTTTTTTTTTGAGAAAATTAAAAACTTAAGTATTCAAGAGAAATATGTTATAAAACGTTAGAATATCGGAATGCAGTGGTTTAAAAAGCGGAAATAAATACATCCATCAACCTTTTATCGAATTAATCGAATAAAACCGTGCGGTGAGAAGTTTTTAAATTAACAAAACCAATGATAAAATTTATACAGTTCCGATTTATCTATACTGAATAAATCGGAATTACCGTACTCACAGTAAACGATTAACTTTTTCAACATTTGAATAATACTACTCACCTGCACAAGCTTTATAAACGTTGTCATTATAGATAAAACGATTGGACAGTTTTCGTCAATGTTTTTTTTCTTTCTGTCAACATTTTTCTCATTTTACTGGCAGAGAGAAATCTTCTTAATGGTTGTCAGAATCGTCTCCAACCAATGGAAAACGATAGAAAAGCCGATTGGTGGCTTTTTAAATGTCAATTCTACGCTTCAACGACGAACGTCCGTCCTCTTTTATAAGCTTTTACGTTTTTTTAGTAAAAAAAGTTCATTTTTAAGCCATTTTATGAATGCTCTGACTTGGTACAATGTATAATCGATCAATTTTTTTCACAGGAAAGCAAATAATACAATCGGCTTTTGATTTTGACCAGGAAATCGGTTTTGTGTGCAGATTTTTTGCAGAGATGTGAACTGTTTAGAATTTCAATCTAAAATAAGGAAAAATGTTTAATTTAAAGTTGCAGACATTCAAGATGCAAAAAGAAAAGTACGGTCATAAGCGAATTACTTTATACGAGGGAACAAATCGTATTTATGATTGTGGAGTGATTGTAGAACTACACTTATATTTAAAGATTTTCTTATGAGTAAAACCTCAAATTGTAATATTTAATCATTGAAGACGATATTCGCGACTTTCAAACGGAAATTTGAAACAAAACAATCAGAAAAAGATTATTTCTGTATGTAAAGGTAGGTACCTATATAAGCTGGCACAATGTATATTTTTGATCAGTTTAATTTTATACCCTGAAGATGCTTGTATTAAGCGAAACCGGTTGGTATTGAAAAAATTAAATCGTGGTTACAAAAAAGTTATTGCTTTATTTAAAAAAAAAAAATCTGTCGTATCTAGGAATTGAACCCAGGACCTTAACCTTGCCGGGGCGCTGTTCTAACCATTGAGCTGATTCGGCCCTATCCCCTTCGGTCATATTTAACTGTAATATTTATTTGTTGATAAGAGACAAACAGCTTAAGTAGGTATAAATAAAATAAAGAGATACATTATATACAAATTAATTATATATTAATTAAGTGAAGCCAAAAAGGTCTCCTATATTAAAGTTACTTGAAGATGGAGTTTCATCACTCGAATATCTAAAATTTAAACTTAGGTGAAAAGAAGAAGAATATAGGATAAGGATAGGAAATGCTCCAGATACATTCCACACTCTTGTATTAATTTTCGATCTTACGCGTTACTTCTATTCGGTATCTCTGTAGGGTACCTATTGTTAAAAATGTCTATATTGTAAAATGTTAGTTCTATGTGTGGGCAAATGAAACATGTAAATTGCATTACACTTCGACTAAGAACTACCGACATTATCTTCATTTTCTTAATGCACATTTTTATTGGATTTTTAGATTAGCTCCACGCAGGGGGCCCTCCGAAAAAAAATCCATCACAACCTATGTCATCTTTGGGGATGCTGTGTTGAGTTTTTAGAAATGAAGAAAAGGAAGTTCTGGGAAGTTGTCACCAACGGCATTTGAAAGATTTTAAAATGATGGTTTGAACAAATTTATATAAAATATAGTGAATGGATATCAATTCAAGATAAATCTAGTGAAATAACTGTGTAGAGAAATGAAATGAAAGTTTCAATGAACAATGACATTGTATGTATCTCACGAGAGAAGAGTATGTGTGAAAAAAAATAATGTATCAATCGATAGCGTAAAGATATGTCGATCTAATCCAAGTCACATACAAAGAGGCACGTGCGACCACAAACATTTTAACACGCCGTGAGTGGACCGTAATAAATAAATAAAAATAGTTAATCTCGGATCCGAGGCGATTCATTTCACAAGTGCTGCCTCTTACATTGAAATACCATCGCTATGCGGTTACAGAGGTCCATCGATACAATAATAACATCAATTTTATCAAATAACGATATTCATTTATCAAATTGATATTCACAATATAACAGCGGATGAATATCGACTTGGTGGTTTTACAATGATAGAGACGTGGCGATGAGTGGGCTGTCGTGTCAGCTGCCATTGTGTATCTTGTACAATAATTTTTATTATAAAAGCAAAACACATCGAATTGAAGTCGTTGAAAAATAATAGAATACTTCATGAAAAATTTATGTTAGCAATAATGTTTAATAGCCTGGTATCTTTAGTGTTTTTGTCCAAAGGATATGTTTGTTTTTTGATATTTGTAGTTGGTATTTATTTATTATATTTGTAGTCTTGTTCTAGTATTGCGAGAATTTGGTGAAGTGTTAAATGTGTTTAAATTCTTGTAAAGGAAAGTTAGTATTTGTTTTGAATATAATTTTTGAATTTTCAGTACTCGGAATTTTTCGAATATTGGTAATTTAAGTATTACTTTTTTAAGGGTTTTCTGAACTTTAAATAGTGTATTAATGTATTTTTTACTGGCACAGCCCCAGGCAATAATGCCGTATTCCATTATGGATTGTGCTAGTGCGAGGTATATATTTTTTTATATCATATTTCATTATAATAATGAATTGAATTGATTAAGGCATTCCCCGAACAATATTGAAGTAAGCTGCAAACGCGAGGTAAATAAGCCTACTGGGAATAACCAAAATAATTAGAAATTCGGCAGTCAAAGACGACTTAGTAACAATTATAAGAAAACCAACATAACTGAATAAAATCCTTGTAGACACCCCCTCCCCCTCCCTTATATGTTATGTATATAAACCTTAGGTTAAGAATAATTCGTACCAGTTTGAAGATGGCTTTAACAAGCTGAAACTGGTTACGATCAAATAAATTAAAGTGGAAATAAAATTAATAATTGTTTTATTTTATTAATATACTCGTACCTTTTCTATTGTAAACTGCCTAATGCACTTTATGTTTTAATATGTATTAATATTTGCTATTAACGTCTTCATAAAAATTAAAAATACAATTTTCGGTTGTGATTCTGATTGCAAATCTCATGACCAGAATGCTCTGCTTTGAATTTAAGGCTCGTTTTCAAAACTGGAACCGGTTGTAAAAAAAACCCAGAGAAACGATAAAGTAGGTACCAAAATGATTTTATTTTTTATTTGAATAAAAAATAAAATCATTTGACAGATCATCATTTTTCAAGCTTATTAACGGTATTCATTTGAAAGGTAAGAATATGAATTTCTCCAAAATTGAAAATGTTTGTTTTTGAAAACCAATGATCATGTGGAAAATATTTTATTTAATAAATACATGCTTTCAGCTTCACAAATCCTACGATTTTAATATCCCAAGATTATTCGCGGGTCTGCGATAATATTGTTATAGTAAGCGTGTCTTATAATTGAAGGGGTACACGAAACATGTTTTGTACACATATTATATACAGGATGTTAAGGGACGTACTTGAAAAACTTTAAACCAGTGATTCCTGAAGTAAAAAAATTTAATTAAATTTTTACTCAATCTCATTTACAACGAATACACTGCATGATTTCAAATTTCAGTGCTCGTAATTGTGTTTTTTTTTTAAATTATTTTAATCTGCTTGAATCAATGCATTTTTACAATATTTTGATCTGCGCTCAAAAAAGATTGACAGTAGTGCGAATAATTATTTAAATTATTTTATCAAAGGTTAACAATTTTATAATAAGCAATAATTATCAGCCTGAAACACTCATCTACATTGAAAAATCTTCCGAGAAAAGATACATGCCGCCAACGGGGCTTGAGCCGTGTACTAAGCCCGTGTACTATTACCCGTGTAATGTGTAAAGCAGTAAATTATATTAGCATTTTCAATTATGTTAATGGCACATGTTGTGCCGTATATGTGTAAATAAATAAATAAATAAATAATTACCTAAATATCAGCAAGATGTACCAAAAATTTACTAAGATTTATAACATTTTCCAAAAATGAAAGAACGGGTCGGGTTGAATCGGTTTTCGAATACAAATAATATTTTGTTTACTTTATTAGTCCGAAGCCAAATCGAGTATAACTCACCTATTTGGTCACCATATAAAGGTTCACTCAGATTCTATGAAAAAATACCGCACAAATTTTAAGACATAAATTACAAACTTAAAATTGTATTGAAAATATAAACAATAACTGTCTAATGATAGTATAAAATTAATCTAAAATTAAGTCTAATGTCATTTAACTTTTTTTAATCATTAATTTATTTATTGCTAGCCCTCAATTATTGCAATTGATTTTATCTAATGTTCCTAATAGAGTCTCAAGAACTAAGAATATCTTTCCAACAGTCAATATCAATTCGTTTATGAACTCTCTTATAGCACGCATAAACAACTTTGCATACACAGTGTAACAAATATGAAGAAGTAGCAGATATTTTCAATAGCACCGAAAGAACTTACAAACAAGCTTTCCAAATGTTAGTTTACATTTTGTTTCCAAAATTGTAAATTCTAGTTAATTTAAATCATATGTTTGAACTGTATAATTGTTTTGTAATCCATCCAAGTTAAAAAAAGTTGTATTCTGTGTTTATAAATATAATACGTTATAAAAGTGGTTCGCGAACATCTCGATGCCTGTACGATCTCCCAAAGGCCGCCGCGTATTGTCTCCGGGGGAGTGTGGCGATAATGTGTTACAACCTGCCCCAGGCCAGAGGAACATTACGGGGTATACGGTATTATATAGGTAACACACGTACAAAATACTTTTAGGTGGGTACTTACTGTGGTCTGCGAAGGGGCGGCTCTCGTAACGGGGGATTTTGTAAGTGCCGGCGCATCATTGATTTGGTAACTTGTATCGCGGGGTCACCAATGGTTTTACACTTTGTATGGCGGTTTCGAAGTTTCTCATATATACAGTCAATATTTATGAAATCATACTCGTAAACAGTGCATGAAACGACTGTTTAAAACACTTGCACAAAAATAAATATAAAGTAAAAATATTATTGAATTTGATAGTTAGACCACACAGTATGTAGGTACAAAATATAAAAAATCCAAAATAGTTTTTTTTCTTTCAGCCGACAAAATACTGTTAAGGTGTTAGTTAATTTAAATAGCTTTATCAAAATATTTCCCTACTTTAATTAATGTTTCAAATCTTTTTCTAAGTTGAGAGGTGTTTATAAATACAAAAAATGTTAAAATGATGGAATCATAATTTTTTCTGGTTTTGTCATATCCTAGCGGAGGTCGGTGTTAAATTTTGATTACAATTATAGTGAGCAGACTTTGTAAATACATTTTTTATAAGAACAGTAATTTAATCATAATTGGCAGAATCTCTAATAAGACATGCAATATCTACATGGGGACATTCGTCAAAAACAAATCAAATTTCAAAATGCTAAATATTCCATAATTAAATTGATCTTAACTACTCGGACCTATAAGCTTGTTTTCAAGATAATATAACATTACCAAACATATGTATGATGTATGAGGTATATATACCTGACTTATTAAAGAAAGCTGAATATATATTTTTTCACGAAAGCTCCACATAGGAGGCCCAGAAAAAATTTCCCTCAGGGCCTATGTCATCATAGGGGATGCTGTGTGGAGGATATTTTAAGAAAGGGATAGTTAGGAAGTTCTGGGAAAGAAAAAGCATGAAGGGTGGGTGGGAAGCTGAGGTCAGAGTGTTCAGAAGTGACGGACGGATGTATCCATCCCACTGCGATGCAAGGCGGTATTCCAAGAGTCGTGTTGAAAAGGTAAAATCATTTTTATACAATTCTGTAAATTTATTATCTGTTCGTGTCATATTGTGGCTTAAGTAGCATACATTTCAATCTGAATATAACAAAATAGTGGAACGTGCCCATATAATACAAGGCAAACTTGACTTGTTGTTCCCAAACAAAGATTTGTTATTCCCAGATATATAACGTATGTAGATATACAATAATACAACGTCTCTAAAATTTACAACATATTAAAAAAATCTATAAAACATTGAACAAATTTTCAGGAGATGAATGCTGAAAAAATTATTTTGTGAAAAAAAAAAACTTCTTGGACTGATTTTCTATGTACTTTTTTAGAATTTCACATTCATTTTTTGGTGTTTTTTTTTTTTAAATTTATTTCCTAAAAAACTTCTTATTTTTATTATCTTACTAATATTATAAATGCGAAAATTTGTATGGATGGTTGGTTGGATGGTCCTTACTCTTTCACGCAATAAATATCGAATGGAATTTAAAAATTCTTTCACTAATCGAAAGCTACATTATTTGCGAGTAACAACGGCTTTATATATTGGTAAGCTCTGGCGTTATGAATGAGCTGTGGCGTTATGAACTTATTTATCATACGTTTTCTGTCCCTAACAAAATCGAGTTATTGCAAACGTCAAACAAATTGTTACCTTGGAAACAATGTTTTTTTTTAAATTTTAGGCTTAAATAGAGTGCTTTGTTGTGATTAAAAAGAGTTCTTTTTTGGCGTCGTAGTTAATATCTACATATCTCTAAAAAAAAATTATTCTCCGAACAAAATGCATAACGTTGCTATAAAGCAAAGCGTTTGAAGTGGACTGTAATTTTCTTATTTTTTTAGGTTACTCTGGATTCAAATATGAATAAAATACTAATAAAGGGAGTAGGTACTTAAAATAAATTTCTATTTCTATAATTTAAATATTTTCTAAAATAGAATTTTTATTTGCGAAATGTCATTCTCAAATTTTGAAATTTTCTATTAAACAATAATTATCTTCTATTAGACAAAATACCAAGAATAATAACAATTATACCAATAATTATGCCTGTAATTTCCAACTAATACTACGCGAGCGAAGCCGTGGGCAAAAGCTAGTTTAAAATAATAATGCTTAATAATATGTATCCACGAAGACGAATTGAAAAATAAACCAAAAATGTTAAAAAATTAAAAGAAATTTTAGAATGAAAAACTAATTTTTCGAAGAAAACTTCTTTGGAAAGGATTTCACTTTGTGTGCATTATTTATTTTAATAAAAAGACAAATAGTTTTGTTTACATCACTTTTATTTGTACACAATAAACATGTTTCGTAAACAATGTTTACTTCATCAGGATCATGTTTACTTCATCAGTATACGTTTGATCCTGATGAAGTAAACATTGTTTACGAAACATATTGATTCTGTAAAATAAATGTAAAATAACAAATAAAAGTGCTGTAAACAAAGTTATTTGTCTTTTTATTAAAATTAAAAACTATTCCGCCCCAGTATCAGACCCACTAGTGTGGGAAAGGAGGACTTGGACCATGTTCCTTTTCAATATTTGTGAATGTTTCAAAATATACTTTCACACAGAGTCATTGTGATTCAACCCGCACACTTTTTGATTATCCAAAAGGTCCGATTTCAAAGGCCACCAAATTATAACATTGTTAAAGAACTCATTTTGTACAGTAGAATGAGCGAATGAGGTGGACACTTCACAACTCTTTTACCGGTAGCCCTTACAATACGACTGATGGTTTATTGTCGCAAAAAAACTCTTAACTTTAATGAACACTTCTTCGGTTTGTTCTCCTCAATTGCTTACCTTCACTTGCTCAATAGGTCCTTCCAAATATTGAAAAACTTTACTCAAATTAAACCATTAGGCAGTTTTAACTGGCTTCTGTATCATTTGCACAAATTAGTCCCTCTGAGTGAGATTGTGTGTGTGTAGAGTGTAGAGTGGATTTGATATTTTGCGAAGATTGACTGACGAAGGACCTTGAATTTTGTGTTACTGTTTACTGCTTGGAACGAGGAAAAAACATATGCTGCATATAAAGGAAAGGACTCACCGAAACAGGATAAAGAACTTGTATGCTGGCAATTTTGTCTTCTTTCTCCCCGTCCAATTGGCACTGAAAACAGCAATAGGCGTGCGTTTCGTGTACACGGCGAACACGGCGGAATTAGGTTAACAGATAGCGGGAGCACGGGGGCTATAGGGTATGTTGCGGCGCGGGCTGTTGATTGCAGACTGACGTGGTGAAGGTAGTTATAGGTGCGGATTTTGGGAACAAGGTAGGACAGGATTTGCAACAACATTAATACCAATCCCAAGCAGTAACAGTATGTATGTGTGCTATGTAGGTGTGTGTATGTGTAGGTATATGTATTGGCGTAACCATGCCCCCCGCCTGGAAGGGGATGAAAGAATCCACTTCCATAAACCAAAAGAGTGCCAATACGTTTCAATGCGCAAACAAAATTATAATGACACGCGGTAGAATGTAATAAATTATGTAAAAGTTACGAAAATATTATGTAAGTTATATAAATGCTTTACCAAATGGTCAAAATGACTGATATAGCAAGGAAATAAAAAGAATAAAAAACATTGAAACGAAAAATACGACTTGAAAGGATTCAATAAATAATACTGAACCTGCGGTAGATAAAACTAGTAGGGTTTGGTACCTATTTAACAATGAAACTAATCTAATTGATTTTTAAAAATTAAAGTATTATGAACTAACTTCTAAGATGTCGTTAAATCTATTGTGACGGTAAGGGACAGAGTTTAACAACGGCCCTGCGGTATGTTCTTTATATGATAGTAGTCTATTATTAAATTGACTACATTATCCCGAGCGGGCAATAGAATGGGATGACGACTGTCAAATTCTGTTTCAGCGTTACTCAATCTGCCTCCTACCCTTAGAATTCCGTCATGAAGAAACGGATTTAATTTCGCAATCGCTCGCCGAACCTTCTTCCCATCTTTGACTGCCTTTATATCTTCGGAGAAATGTTCTTGCTGTATAGAATTTATAACAGCGATTTCTGCAACTAAGATATGGCTTAATTCGAATGCTCGTGGTAATTTCTTAATGAAACGAAAAACATAAATTACTATTCGAATTAATTTCGGCCATGAACTAACACGAGAAGCTAGCGCACACAATAACGGTGGAGCGATTGTTTTAGGGCGGTTATTGTCTTGAACGGACATCAAAATTTTTGTTTTTAATTCGGGTGGATCAGATATCGATTTCGTATCAAAACGTTGTAAAGGCCAATCACTTTTAGGTAATTGGGCAAATACGGGACCGTTAAACCATAACGGATGGTCTATTAGCTGAGCGGGAGTAAGACCCCGCGATAAGCGGTCGGCGGGATTGTCTTGACCTCTTATATAATGGAAGCATTCAGCCCCAAGATGGTTTTGTATTTGTGAGACACGGTTGGCAACGAAGGTCTGCCATTTTGCAGGCGGTGAATTTATCCAAGCTAGTGCAACCGTGCTGTCGCAAAAAGCTAAAGTCGTATGAGCTTTTGAATTTGATGTGTAGGTATTACTGACCGTATGCATTAATCGTGCAAGTACTAGCGCTCCACATAGTTCTAATCGCGCAAGTGAAATCGTCTTAGCCGGAGCGACCTTGGATTTAGAGCATAATAAATTAATTGTGGTTTTATCAGTATTTGGACAGTAAACATGTAAGTAAATAACACCTCCATATGCGCGTTCGCTTGCGTCTGAAAACCCGATAAGCGTTAATACACATTGGGGTTCGATTCCTAAAAAACGAGGAATTTTAATAGATTGCAGTAATGGCAATTCCTTTTTAAACTGTCGCCAAAGTGTGACAACTGTTTCAGGAGGAGTATCGTCCCAATTCAGGTTATGCTCCCATAGAGATTTAATTATCAGCTTAGCCAATAATACAACTGGTGCGGCGAAACCCATCAAATCCCAAAGACGAGCAATCGTCGAGAGAATATTTCGTTTAGTACACGTTCTTTCGTCGGTGTGTACGACAAATACAAAATGATCAGAAGCGGGTATCCAATGAAGCCCTAGTATTTTTAGGTTTTCATCGGGATTAAATTCCACATGTTCCTTAACACGACGAGCTGTAGGAATCGTGGATAAAAACTTTGGAGAATTAGAAGAGAATTTTACAAGGTCGAATCCTCCGGCAGCGAATAACTGAATTAATTCCGTCGACAACTCGGTAGCTTCCTCGACTGATGAGCAACTGGTGACGAAATCATCCATGTAGAATGAGCCATTTTCCACCAAGTTTGCCGCGAGTGGGAAACGAGGTTTTTCATGCGTTGCGAGTTGACGCAGTGAACGCATAGCCAAAAATGGGCTACAAGACATGCCGAAAGTGACGCGATTAAATTCGAACAATTGTAAAGGGTCACTATTGTTAAATCTATACAGCATGCGCTGATAACGACGGCATTCTTCTTGCACTACGATTTGTAGGTACATTTGTTTTATGTCAGCGGTTATAGCTATTGCGAACAATCTGAAATTGAGGATAATGCGAAACAAATCACCTTGTAAGTTCTTTCCGGTATGTAGGATGTCATTAAGCGAATAACCCGAATCGGATTTCATACTCGCATCTAGCACCATGCGAATTTTAGTAGTAAGTTTATCTTCACGAACTACAATATGATGCGGTATAACGTAATGAGGTAAGTCAGAATTGTCGACCGGCGAAATGTACCCTTTCTGTAGGTATTCGCGTAATATTTTGTCATATTCTAACTTTATTGCGGGTTGAGATATCAAGCGGCGTTCGAGAGATCGAAACCTGCGTTCGGCGGCGGGTAACGATTTACCGAGAACAGAGGGACTGTTTCGAAACGGCAACGCGACGATATAACGACCTGCCGTGTCACGAGAGGTAGTGAGTTTAAAAATGTCCTCACACTCTTGTTCATCAGGCGTTAAAAACTTCTCATCTGGAATGTCTTCCAATTCGAAGAAGCGCGACAGGCAAAAATCATTATTTTGCGTGAACGTACAAAATGATTGCGTGGCGTTTATACTTGGGTTTTCAATCATCGTTGGGGCAGTACCCAAGATGAGATATCCCAAAGTGGTTTCAATAGCAAATGGCTGGCCGAGAGAACCTGATATTTTGTTTGCCTTTAGAATGCGAGCAAATATGTCACATCCTAAGATAATATCAATCTCACCGGGCGTACAGAATGTTGTGTCTGCTAAGGGCAAATTGTCAAGATACGACAAAGAGGAACGGTTAATGTTAACAGTAGGCAACTCACTGGTTATAGTTTCTACTACATATGGTTTAATCGTATACGACTGAGTGATGTCATAGCGGGAATGTAACTTTAAGCAAGTTACGCCATTTGTCACATTTCTTACGTCACCTATTCCCGTGACGTAAGTACTTGGAGATGACCGCACCGTAAGATTCAAGCGTGAACAGCATTTGCGCGTAATTATGTCCCTTTGGGAGCCGCTATCTATTAGAGCCCGTAACGTCTGTACCTGGCCCTTAGCGTCTCTGGTAGTGCAAACAGCCGTTCCTAAGAGTGCAGTAGTATTTGCACTAGGGCATGAATTTGTTACACATAGCGAAACCGGATTCAAAGAATTTAAGTTATCATTATCGGCATCTGCTTGTAACGCGGGAGATGGTATTGGGTCTGTTTGTGACTTTCGCCCATCAGTTTGTTTGAAATGCAATAAACTATGATGGTTGAGCGCGCATGTTTTGCATGTACTCTTTGATTTACAAGCTTTTGTGATGTGCCTAGTACTGAGGCAGTTCACACAAACTCGAATATTCGATGACTTAATAAAGTTAAATCGATCGCGTGGTTCTAGACTTGTGAATTTAGAACATTGGTATAAAGGGTGCGATCCCTTTTGACAACAAAAACAAATTTCGATGGAGTGATTATCGATTTTTTCGACATTAATAAATGCCTTTGCGGAATTAGTTTTTTGCGGTTTAGCGGTATAATTAATGTTTGAGCCAACGCGGCTCGAGGTCGGTTGCGTGAATTGCGCGCGGTTGAGAATTCGTTGCTGTTGTCTTACAAAGTCGATTAGTTCCGCGCTGGAAGGTAAATTTTCATTATTTTTAATAGAAGATTCGAAAGCCTTTACAGTCTCTATGTCAAGCCGTTTAAGACCCAGTTGTAGCAATATGAATTCTGCGAGGTCTTTTATTTTTAATTGCTTCAGCGCGGCGATGTTAGCGGAGTATGCATCTGCGAAATTCTCTAAAGAAGCGGGCGTGGCCGAGTTAACTGGAGGCAATTTCAGCAATCGGTCAAAGTATGATTCAGCAAGAACGCGTTGATCATTATACTTAGTACACAATGCGTCCCAAATAACTTGATAATTTGTACCAGTAGGCGTAATAGTTTTGCAAATATTTAATGCTTTTCCGGTTAATTTAGACATCAGATACTGCATCTTTTCAGCATTATCCAGAGAATCATTCAAATGTATAACCGAATTATATGTTTCATAGAAAAGAGGCCAATTATCTAATTTTCCGTCAAAGCACGCTATTTCCAAAGGCGGTAACTTAATTTGACGGCGAGGTTTCGCAACTGGATTGGACAGCATATTTGCTTCGGTATATTTAATAACCCCGAAGAGTTCTTCAAATGCATTTAATTGAGAGTATTCAGCAATTGCTTCCGGATTCAATTCCAGTTCGCAATCCACTTTTTCATCTAAAATTGTTATAAATTCAGAACGAATTTTTTCAACAGTAGTTGCGCCTGACAAAAAAGATTGGCGATTGCTAATGCTTTCCGAAGCTTTCCTTATCTTGTCATACACCGACTGTAAGCTTGCAAAGCTAGCTGATAGTTTAGCATTTAAACGTTTGAGACGTCTTTCGTCCCGAGACGACCCGGATGACGCGCTTGTAGCCATTTTATTTATTCCGGTTATATTTTACAAAATATGAGACGATAAACAACTAAAACTGCGGTTAAAATAATGTGTCTGTATTATTTATGCGGAATTAATTAATTAATATTTAATAAATATTTAATTACTTCACAGTGATAACCGCACGGGGTTAAATTGACTGGTGAGCTGTGAAAGGTTAACAGATGCGCCGTGCACTACGTCGGTAAATCATTAACAAATTATACATATTACGATCGTATTATTCTATTTGTAATGTAATCCAATAATATAAACAATACGAATATTAGGAAATAATCGTATTATTCATAAGGTAGGTAATGCGATTTGATTAGCAAGATATAATTACATGAGTTATCAGAAATAAATATCAAAGCAGTGTCTTGTATCTATTTATTCTAATAGCGGGTAAATATGTTATTTCCAACCATAATACGATAGGTATAAAGAAACAAAATTACTCATGTAGGTATATCAAACTGCGGGAATGCGGGTAATTATTTATATGCGGTATTGTAAAAACGTATTCACACTCTGCTGGATTATTATCTACTAATATTATGGTTTAAAAATGTCCGGCTCGTTTGGATCAAGATGAGTGAGATTGTGTGTGTGTAGAGTGTAGAGTGGATTTGATATTTTGCGAAGATTGACTGACGAAGGACCTTGAATTTTGTGTTACTGTTTACTGCTTGGAACGAGGAAAAAAACATATGCTGCATATAAAGGAAAGGACTCACCGAAACAGGATAAAGAACTTGTATGCTGGCAATTTTGTCTTCTTTCTCCCCGTCCAATTGGCACTGAAAACAGCAATAGGCGTGCGTTTCGTGTACACGGCGAACACGGCGGAATTAGGTTAACAGATAGCGGGAGCATGGGGGCTATAGGGTATGTTGCGGCGCGGGCTGTTGATTGCAGACTGACGTGGTGAAGGTAGTTATAGGTGCGGATTTTGGGAACAAGGTAGGACAGGATTTGCAACAACATTAATACCAATCCCAAGCAGTAACAGTATGTATGTGTGCTATGTAGGTGTGTGTATGTGTAGGTATATGTATTGGCGTAACCACCCTCTGTTGAATCAAATCCGGTTTTACCCGACGGAGATTTGATTCCAAAGCCGACGATTTTTTTTTTTATGTGAGCACTGCACAAGAGTCTCAGCAGCTCCCAACCGTCTGGAGCCAGTGCGAACCCAATTGGTATTCGTTGTAAGGCTGAAGAGAGCGGGAAGGAAAATGAGATGTGAAAGAGGAGGGTGGGGGAAATAACTGATTATTCAGATCTAGTCAACAATCACTTCAAAAGCTACTGCAGACAATTTCAATACTGAATGGTGTTCTGTCACCAGGGCGATACTGCGAGTATTTTCCACTCTGATATGGCATTGGGGAATGAAACTGGTAGAGGAAGAACGAAAGAAATGAGATCCCGAGGCGATTTTTTTCATATACCCGCGTTAGTTTGTTAGCAATGTGTTTCGTTTACAAAACCTATTAAATACATCAGCAACAAGCACAGCAACGAGATCATATACTAGTCCCAGCGAGAGATCGTAGATGACGAGCTCTCCCTGGGACTAGTTCAAATCAAAATGAGTGACCACAAACTAAAAAATATTGCACGATGTGTCAAAGACGTCTTCAAAATGCTTTAAGTAAAACAGTAAAGGTCAAATAACAAACATATCGTTCACGACGGCCGAAGTAACGCACCGTCTCCTTTGGTTGATTTATCGACGACGGAACAAGAGATTTGTGGATGCATTCGCTGGGCCCAGCGTCGCATCGCGGGTTCTCCCAAATACCGCGACTGGGTCCTATCTGCCACTCTTCTCGGGGATTATTTGTCACAGTATCTCGGGACACGAGTGCGGTTATCCCTGACTGTCGACGGGTATTTTTTTGTACCTTAAGCACGCGACAAATTCAGGTATTTTTTGGGGTATTTACGTTCCGCAACATGAAAATTTCAAGGGATATAATTTTACTATTTTATTTGTGTTGCAGGTGTTAAAGCAGTAGCTGTCAGGATCGAGTCTCACAAAACGGTGCAGAAATGATACAAAATCTAAAATATCATGAGAAACATAAGTATAATGTGGTAAGTTGATCAAGGGATTAAGGGACGAAATAGGTGCAGGACGGCGTAGTTTTAGTAGTTTTCATGAATTTTTTTAACACATAAGGCATATATATTTTTTATTTATACTTTGGGGTCATTTTACACAAATATTCAAGAGTATATTCTAAAATTTTCAGATATTTTCCTAAAAAAATAACGGAGATATCAGCTGCCGCGCATTGTAAGTCGCCATCCGGCTGGGCAATTTGTGTAACTCCTGGAGGTCACAATTTTCACTTGAAATCAATTTTTCAAGAAAATTTCTTTTGTTTATAAGTGTTTCTTGTATTTTGTTCGTTTTTTGCAATGTTAAAATAAAGTTACTTGAAAAAAAATTTAAAATAAAGGATTAAAGTTCAAATAGAGCGCATTTATATAGAGAAAATATGTACTGTGTTTGATAACGAATGATCAAAAACTGTAGGAGCTAGAGGTTACACAAATTCGAAAAAAGTGGTTTTGAGAAAAACGCGTTTGAAAATAAGAGTAATAAAGTAGCAGTAGTTCGACTGAGGGACACTCAAACGCTTGTAACTTTTAAACGGCGTGGAATTTTGGTTTGAAATTTTCAGAACATATTTTGGAATAGTTTTACTATCTATTTAATCAAAAAAATTTTTTTTGAAGCCTGAAAGCCTCTACACCTATTTCTCTTCTTGGGCAGAATCAAGAACTTATCAAAGACACAGATTTATTTCTTTAATTTTAACGATCTAAAGTAACATTAAGAGACGATTGTAAGTCAATTAGTTGTCAGTTTTAAAATATAGAACTCCATTTTAAACTCCAGTAACGTTAGTCAACTAAATCGCTTCTGCCGAGTTTCAATACCCCTTAAAACGTTCTATTAAATAACTATATAAAATTACGAAACATACGATAATTGTTGAAGAAGAAGATGATATTACTGAACAAAAGAAAACAAATAAAAAGTAACGGTCGCAGCCGGAGATCCAATCCAGGATCATTGACTTACCGGGACAACGCTCTAACTACAAAACTATTGAAACCGGATTGTTTCCAATATTTCTTGGAGATTTAAGAATTTGAATGTTTTAACTGTTATTCTTTTTTGTGTAGATAAACGGTTATCACAAAGTTTCCTTATCTAAAAAGACAGATAGTCGTTGTTTCATAAAAATAGAATAAGCATGTGTTACACCATTTTATTCATTTCCCACAGTCCCACACCCACAGTTGAAAGGCTATCCACTACTTATTGGACATCCTATACCCATAAAAAATAAATACAGAAGAATGATTAACAGTTTTTTTGTGCTTTATTTTTTATTTATTTATATTCTCACAAATTAACCTCACTAGGACTAATGCCTGTATTGAGGTTAATAATTATAATTTGAGGATGCATTTTACATACAAAACACAATATAAATACACTACTTTCAAAACACTAATATTACATACTAATTACCCATCTGGTCACTAGACCAGATGGGTAATTTGAGAATGATTTGTAACAATATTTATACCTGCCAAAAGCAAAGTAAGTTCAAAAGAACTAGGGTGACACTTCAATTTGTGCGAATGGAACTCAAATATCTTATTATTTTTATTAAAAAAATCTTATTATTTAAAAAAAAACTTATTATTTAAAAAAGGACACGGATGAAAATATAGTATGCCAATCCTCTGTCAACATAAATTTCTTAACATTATTTTTAAATTTAGTTAATGAATTGGAAGACTTAATGTAATCTGGCAGAATATTAAACATAAGTGGAGCCTGATATAAATAGTTTCTTTGGCCAAAAGATGTTTTAGTATGTATTGCCACAAAGTTCATTGTTGAGCCAATTCTAGTGGTATGGGTTTGTTGGGTTCTTTCTGCAGATTTAGTATTGATAAAAAATCTCAAATTATTTTAATGATGTACAGCTGTTTTATACACATAACATTAGACTCCTTGTAAAGTAGTTTCGATGGATAACGATATTTTTTTTTTGTACATGACTTTAAGAATTAATTTGTGAGCAATATTTAGTGGTTCTACATTGGACTTTAGACAGGATCCCCAGCAAACTATATTGTAAGAAAGTCGAGATTGGACTAAGGCATAATAGACAGATTTTAATTTCTCTTTATCCAATATATGACGAAGTTCTTTAAAAATATAGGCAAGTCTCCTGATATTTTTTGTTAACATGTCAATATGGTCGTTCCATCTCAAATATTTATCAATAATTACACCTAGGTACCTAATACAGTCTACTCTTTCTAAAGGGTGGCAATTACAATTTTGCAGACAATAAGGAAGTTGAGTCCATTTTTTTTATTTTTTTTTATCAATGTTCGCATTCAAACTTAAATACTGGTATTTTTTATATTTTTTTTAAAGTTCGTTTTCATAGTAAAATTAATTCTCAAAGTTTAAATTTTATTAAGCCCGCCAAAACGAGCGGATCCGAGCGGTAAGAAGCGGGGTGTGGGTGTGACGTCATTTAAACTGAGAAAACTGCGTCGCTTGGGCATTTTGTATGGAGATTTTTTAAATTCTTCAATAAGGAATTCCAGTAATTTTTTTTATCAATGTTAACCGTCTATCAGAATTGATGTTATTTTAAAAAAAGAAAATTGATCAAGTTTTCATGGTTAAATTAATATTTAAAGGTAGAATTTTTGTTTCTCGCGCCAAAACTCTTCACAAACACGGTATTGCCGTCACTGGCCGATCGCCGTTGGTTGAAGTGTCACCCGCCAATTCAGGCCGCCGCGCAAAAAAGTAAAGACCGAAAGTAAGATAACGGTTTACAGCGCAGTTCACTGTGAGACTTTTCTGCGCAATCAATAAATTTAATATACTTGCACAAAACTAGTGAGGTTTACGGCGAAACATTAGATGTCAGATGGGTAAAGAATACGTAATGATTATTATTTATACTGAAAAAATGTATTATACTTATTGTAACATACATGAACACAATTAATAATTTGATGTATTTACTTGGAAGCTTTAACTCCACAAATTTCAGCACTTATGTGGTCAGTATTATCTATTTTAAATATAAAATCAACATGTCAGAATCAACGATTTGTAGGTAGTCGGACTGGCCTTGAATATATCCGATTTCTGACATAGTATGTGGTTTTTTAAACAGATTTTGCATTACATAAACTTTGTTTACTAAACCATTAAATATACCAAACCACCCATTACTAAACTTAAAAAGACTTTTAGGGGATAGAATGCAAAACCGTTTGGCCCATAAGTAAACGACGTTTGGCCTATACGCCTCTCTCATCATACACAAACCATCTCTCGTGTAATAGAAAGAGATGCACCGTAGACATTTCGGTGATCCGCTCTTTATACAAACTGAGGTTCCAATGACGTCAGAATTCTTTCGACCATTCATGAAGCGTTTTTAGTTCGTAGCTTTTTGATGGATTTTTAAGAAGGTTTAATTAATTCTAAGAATAACAATATAGAAATATATTTATATATTTAGAATCGATATTTTTTGATCTACATGAACATATTTTTTATAAGTCAAAATATTTTTCACTCAACTTCCTTATTGTGGATAGTTAGATTATGAATGTAGGATGGCTGACTTTTTGATGATATGATAAAAGTTACATATTTTGTTTTTGATGTATTCAAAGTTAAGATGTTATTATTTAGCCAACTCTTTACTATTCTTAATCGTGAATCACATTTTTCAAAAGCATCTTTCCAGGTTTTACCCTCAAATATTAAAGCAGTGTCGTCTGCGAAACTGACAATGTGACCTGGAATATCTAAATTACATAAATCATTAATGTAGATTAAAAACAATATTGGTAGGCGGATCTCTTTTTAAACATCATTTAGAATAAACTGAAAATTAAAGATTTTGTAATCAGGCGCCCAACGGAATAACAGAATTTTTAAATACAGAAGTAATGGGTTAAGTGGCTTTTAGGGCCCGCCGGGTGGTGGGTGGCGGGTTGCGGGTGCTGGTAACCGGGTGGCGGGTGACGGGTGTTGGGGCCGGATAATTTTGATGTCCGTTACATGTTTATTTTATGTCTCAATGATAAGCCGACCGTCCTGCTCCTGTCTGTTAATCTCACTTCCCAGGAAACTTGGCTCGAAAGGAGCAGTTAAGAAAGCATACTGGAATTTTTATCATGCTGCACTATTTGTTATGGCTTACTGTTGACGCAACTATATACATCTTCCTCTAACCCAGTGTTTCTTAACCGTATTGAAAGAATCGCCCACTTTACCGCAGTAAAATTATCCAGCGCCCCCCCCCCCCGAAACGAAATTTTACAATTTCGTCCATTTACGCAGCAATGAATTTCCTACCCTCGAACTTCTGCAGCGCCCCCCAAAATATGAGAAATCTGGACTGACCAGCTCAGATATATAGCTCCATCGATGCCAGAGTAAAGTTAACCTGTCAAAAACTGGGCGTACTGTACAGGGCCCGCATATACTTTAATAGTACACAACAACTGCTAACCCTGTACAAATCGCAAGTGCGCCCCACGGTTGAATTTGGCAGCCACCTCTGGTCTGGAGCTCCAAAATACCTGGGAAAAAAACCCTCGACTCTGTGCGGAAAGGGGCGGTCCGTTTGATAGATTCTCCCATCTTAACATTGGATTGCAATCTTTAGAGCACATGCGTCGGGTGGGAATGCTATCCTTGTTCTACCGGTATTTAAATGAAGATGCTCCGAGGAACTAGCGTCATTGATCCCTTCGGAACCGGTGCATACCTAGTCGGGAAAAACGATAAACGTCCGCCCACATATGTACACGGTTGACATTTGTCACATGAGAACGGGTCGCTTCTTCGACTCGTTCTTGTGTTCAGCAGCTCGGCTGTGGAAGTATTTGCCGGCCTTTGTGTTTCCTCCTTTCTACATCATTAGTCTCTTCAAGACCAATGTTCATTCATTCCTCTCCTCAAAAAGACCCTCCACGCAGCATCTCAGATGACATAGGCCCTATAAGCGATATTATTTTCCTCAGGGCCTTCTGTACAAAGTTAATATAAATTTTTTTAAGTGATCAACTGGTACTCCCTCGGCGTGTATAAATTCAATTTTTTTATGTGTAATTGTTAAGTGAATACTATCAGTATCCCCCAAGGCCATAAGAAGGATTCTTATCAACAAGAATATCAGAAGACAAAGGGTACGTCAGTTTTTTACAATTACAATCTTTTTCAAACTCCCATACTTGTGTCAAACTAAAATGTACTAAAAATTGTTGATTACATCCACAAATTGATCACGCAGAGAATATATGCGACTACACTTACAGTAACAAAAGAGTAGTTTTACTGCTGTTTTGTCGAAAAACAATATGATGGCATTTTTATTTTATTTGTACGTTGACAAATATATTTTTGGTTGGTCGATGGCTAGATACTATAGAAAATAACGTGTCAGAAAAGCAACTCGTTCGATGTGGACCTTTTTCAGTAAGTAATGAACTATTTTCATGTATTTAACTGATGGTAATTCTAGTAAAAAGCTTCTCAATCTAAAGTCTAAAGGGCTTTGTAAAAAGGTGTCCCGCTATCATGCCATTATTTATAGGGGTCGCCATGGGTAATGGTGGCGATTAATCCTGAGGGGTAATTAGGGATGAGAAGCTAATTATTATTAATAATGTTAATGCAACGAGTATTGACGGCGGCGCTGATGGGTTGATCGTTGCTCGTTGATTGTTGATCGCTGATCGCCGGAGAAAGCGCCGAGTAATGGATGACGATGTATTAATCAATATAATGTAATGTGATAAGTGGTTGAATATGATCAATCAGTTCGTGTCACCATCAGATTTTAATCTATTTAGTAGTTGTATTGTACTTTCAACATTTAAGCATTTAAGAGAAAAGCAAATACGGTAAAATTCAGCGACGGTCCTTGCGAATTTTTCTCTGTTTTGTTACCGATATATTTTCGTTTTTACATAATACAAGATAATTAACTCTTTGTGTGCCGGAAGTGTAAATAAACCATGAAAAATTTGTATTTTTTTCAAGGGATTTTGCATAGCAAAAAATAATCAAAGCTGACTAAAACAAACAGCTTACTAAAATAAAAAGCTTACTAAAATAAACTGCTTACTAAAATAAAAAGCTCACTATAATAAACTGCTTACTAAAAATAAACTGCTTACTAAAATAAACTGCCTACCAAGATAAAAAGCTCACTAAACTGCTTACTAAAATAAACAGCTTACAATTTTTTTTTTAACATAAATACCGCACAAGAATCCCGACTGCTACCGTCTGGAGCCAGTGGGACTATGGCATCCCCAATTGGGGTATGTTGTGAGGCTGAAGGTAGTGGGGAGGGGAAGGAGGTAGGGAGGAGGAAGGTGGGGAAGTACCTGGCTATTCAGATCTGGTCGCCAAAAACGGCTAAAACCATTTCAAGCAACGTTTCAATTCTGAATGGTGGTCTCACACCAGGGCGATAATAGAGTATCTTCCACTTTGTAACGTGACGCAAATATACTAAATATTATTTTAAATGATTAAATTGTGAAATAACACAAATAAACTGCGTATTAAAATAAACAATGAGACAAGGAGTTTTTGATTTTCTTTAAGTAAAGAACAATAATTTTAAAATAGTAACAAAGTAGGTACCTACTACTCGTCACTCTTCAAAGCACCCGCATAACGCGCAGTTCGTATAGTTTATTTTATTTTTATTGTAAAAACCATTATTTAGCTTCACAAAAAAAACAAATAATAAAACATTTTTTGTGACTCACGCGGACGTCAATCAAACCCACACACTGCGGTGCTAGGCGACATTCCGAGAGAGTCTTGCTAGATAGGTCAAAAGGTCTCCCATAACCAGTCTCTCCTGCTCCGGCCTGCTACGCAGTTGGCGGGCAGACGTCCGCCGCCAAGAGCCGGACAAACCTTACCCCATGAACCCGGACACCCCTGCTAAGGCCCCAAACGTAGCGTGCGTGCATGGCACATGCAATGAAATAAATAGTCAACTCACCCGAATCTAAATTAAAAGTTCTCTAATCCCATTATTGTTATCAATAGGAACAAACCTGTTTAATTCGGTCAAATATTTTTGCTACTAACTTATTAAAAAAATGTACGAATCGATTTTTTTTAACGGGCAATTCACTCTAAAATAGCGTAATTAAGCTTGTCGAAAAAATCTAATGTTAAATACATATAAATAAATATTTGTAAGGAGTACACAGGAAATTCCTAGTGAGACAGACAAAGAAAAAAATATGTGTATACCTTACTGCATATTGAAATTGGCATTATAGCAAACAATGTCAATGCGCTGATTGTTTTGCTTTTGTTCTTAAACATATAATATTATAATGCTGGCCCTCTTTCGTACACACTAAACTTCAATAGTCGAAAATGAAATAAACGGAGAACGGTGAACGTATGTCTGCACCCCTCCAAAGGAAAAATACAATAATCATAATAAATCTCCCTCACATGTATAAAGAAAATGAAACGCAATTCCCGTAAGTAAGTGGAAAAGTAAGAAAATCACAAAAAATATAAATCCGTACACAACGCCATCTCTGATACTGACAAAAACAAAAGATGGAAAGTTGCGCATCGACAATTGCTTCATTGTGTAATTTTTAATTAAAAACTGAATTTAATTTAGCTAATAAGTTAACACAACATTTATTGATTCTGGGGCGGTACGAAGTTCGTCGGGTCAGCTAGTAGAACAAAAAAATGAGAGAGGAACAAAATGAATGTAGGTAAGTACATAATACATCAAACAAAAAGAAAAGTCAATGGACAGTAATGGTAAATTCAAATACCATTATGAACCAAATACAGTAAGACCTTGATTACGTCAAGCTATCTTCTACTCATCCCCGATCCCAATCAAAACGCATTTAAAGAGCTTAAACCAATTCTTCAAACAACCATCAACTAACCAATCAAACCCCTTTATATTAGTAAATTCATCACTCATCAAAACCCCAAACTATCGCCTAATACAAGCCCACTTAGTGTTTAGTCGGGCTGTCGTTGTCACCTCTCGAATCTGTTATCCTGATGCATCGGCTCTGTCCATTAGCCAGCCTGGTTCACAGTCCTCGGACCTGGTTGTATGAGGGAACGGCAGTGGTTGATATACTTAAAGGTAAGGCCACACAGGACCCACGTACGCAACGTAAGAAATACTACAATTCCAGGCGGACGTGCATCTTGTCTTACACATGCAATGAAAATTTGAATCGTAGTATCGCGATAATCAACGTATTTTAAGTTATCACGTCGTAACGTCTTACTAGAAGTATGTATTAGTTATCGTTTATCTCCCATTTATAAATAGTTAGAAGTAAGATAAAGCATTGTAGAAATATATTATACATTTGCGCAGCTTGAGATGATTTTTCCCAAGAACAACGCTGAACAAATCATCCACATATTATTACTATAAGATGTACACGTGTCTTAATACGTTGCCTGCGTAGCGTACGTGGGCCCAGTGCGTCTACCTTAACCCTGTGGTGTCGGGGGGTCCTCGGACGTCATGAGAAGTCGGACCACCCGACAGCCGTAACATTAACTGCACCGATAGATTACATATAGGTCAGTGAAGCTAAAACCGTTAAGAGATTGCCTCCTACACCAAAATTTCATGTTATTTACAAATGTATAATTGTTATAATTTTGTGTATCATATTAATGGGAGCATGCTGAGGACAGAACTTATGAAAATAGAAATTATATCTTACAAGTCTAGTCGCAAAGTCTACAACACCCTATAGTTCCAGAGTGCAACAAGTCAAAATGTGGCAGTATTGAATTAAGTAGGGACGAGAAATATTTCAGAATCCACACTTTTATTAGTGTTAAAGAGCTTTTCATATAAATATGTCATTGTGACGTACATACTAATGTTCAATGTATTTCTTAAAAGCTATGAACTATTAGACTTAATAAAACCAAAACCGAAATTGTCTTGATAAAACCGTTTAGAAAATTTTTACACTCTGGATCTAGGATATCGAAGTGTATACCTATATTTATTTTTTTACATTAGCTCCACACAGGAGGCCCTGAGGAAAATAATTCCCCTCGGGGCCTATGTCATCTTTGAAGATGCTGTGTGGAGGGTTTTTTTAAAAAAAGGAAGGAGAGGAAGTTATGGGAAGTAAAAGGTAATTAGAGGTGGGTAGGAATTAGGAATCTGGAGGTCAGCGTGTCCAGGAGTGATGGACGAATGAATCCATCCCTCCCACTGCGGTGCTAGGCGATAATTCGAGTTAGTACAGCTGGAGAAGTCAAAGGGACTCCCTCAATCATTCTCTCCCGTTCCTGCCTGCCACGCAGCTGGTGGGCAGATAAATCCGCCGCCAAGACCTGGACAAACCTCACCCAAGAACCCGGGCACCCGTGCTTAGTCACCAAACGTAGCGAACCACGTGTAGGGGTGACCTATAGCAGAGGTGTTGGTTATCCAATAAATGGTTCCCGGGGCGGTGGTACCCATAGCCGCCTCTCAAATTATATGGCTTCGGAGACGTAGTATACCTTTAATGAGGCTCCAGAGAAAATTAAAACGAAAACATATACCTAATTAGATATTAAAAAAAAAATGCACTGCAAGAAATAAAGGACACCATCGGCTAAGAGTATAAGCTCTTACTCCTATGCTACAGCGGTCATCAAAACGTCGAAAGGAGACAAAATCTTGTTTTTATCAGTCTGTCAATAATTTCGAGAACTTTGCAAAATTGTTTACTTTTAAAATAATTGGAAAGCAAAAGGGTTACATTTCAAGGAGCTATCTTTTGAGAACCTTTCTCTAGGGATTACCGGTAACCAAGTAGTGAACGGTGAACAGTGGACAGTGAGACAAAGGGATAAATGCCCCATATCTCATAACACAAAATATACAACACAAGACCTCGAGACTTCAGAGGTGACTCAAAAGATATACAAGTATTCACATGTTCTTCTTGCACGTAAACAGTTCCCAGGAGATCGTTCATCATGTGATTAATAATAAATAAAGTAATGTCACTCGTAGATCCTCCGATAGTTGTACCCCTGAAAATACTGACTTTTTGAAATCATGACATAGAGAGCTCCGGGCCAAAAAGGCCCTTCTGATTATTGAAAAATTAATTTATTTGGTTGTTTGTTAAAAAATATTTGCATGAGGAATATGGCTGCAAAATGGGTATGGGTTAAACATTACGTAGAATTTGTTTAGGTTTTTTATGTGTGCTACGTACTATTTCGTCGTACCGGGCAAGGCAGTTTATCGACGCGTTTTCATGGGTGGGAATTTCAGCATAAAATGTTCCCGCGAGACTTAAGATGTATTTTTTTAAAAGGGGGATTTCGGAATCTTTGTGGAGTTGGGATACCCTTATCCATTTGGGGGAGCACAGGGCTATGCATATGGCTTTATTCTGGAATGTTTGAAGTATTTTTCAAATGAGTTTTTTTTCAAGCGTGGGCCTAGTTTCAAATCTAAAATCGACTTCAAAAACACTAACAATATTTAGTGTGGATATCAAATGAATTTATTCATGGTGCCGATTTTTTGTACCTGGTTGCTGGCGTTGGTATACAATATATAGACAAGTAGGATTATCCTTATTGCATTTCAATGATTTTTTTTTAAATTTTGTTATTCGGCGGTACCTCCTCTCTGCTTACCCCTTCGGGGGTACATAAGATGACAATATACCCTAAAATATATTCAGAATCTTAACGTCATAAGTAAAGAAGCCGTGTATACAAATAGCGACTCGCGACCCGTGTATTGCACGGACCTACTGTCGAATTTGCCCTTTCAAAGAAAAGAAGATAAATAATGTGGGAATATTAACGACGTAAGTGAAGAAATAGTGTAAACAAATATGCGCCCGCTGCACGGCGTACTGGACGAACGTACGGTGGAATTCACCCTAGCAGGCATGGAGATTAGACCTTTTCACCGCGTTCAATTTAATTAATTCTGAAGAACGTGTTACAAATATCGAAAATGTGAGATGATGTCGAACTGCCCAAGTTATTAATTTATCGTCTAGAAAAATAAAATCTGGTGCTTACCGCTAACTTTAGTTGTACAACGTATTACAAATTTTTAAAGGCGTTGTACGTAAAATATGTTAATGGTAAGGTATTGTTTTTATTAATCTTAAATACAAAGAACTTACATCCCCAGGACAAAATCTGAATAAAAAAGTTAATATAGTTACGAATTCGCCGGAAATGATTAAAAAGTGAGTTTTGAGCAAACAAAAATTATTAGGATTGTGTACCGCCTTAAGTAGTTATGTTTTATGTAATTAGGTATACCGTATTTTCCCTAAACCGACTGTAATTGCGTATACGCGGTGGCCAACTGTCGAGGGATAAACTGTCATGGAATCGTTTATACCGGCTCTATTCTTAGAAATTTTATACTGGTATTCTTAAAAAGTGTGGTAATTCTTAGTAAGTGTGGTAAAGTATGGTAATTGAATCATGTTTTCGATTTAAGATTTGAGTTGATTTGAAAAGTGAAGAATTTGCATGATAAGAATCAAACATTTATAAGTAAAATATCATATGTAGTAGATAAATGAAATAATGTCATCAATTCACAAATCACAATTTGGGAGGCGAGTGTGAGTACCGCCGTCCCGAAAATTCTTGGATAACCAACGCCTCTGCCATTGGCCACCCCAAGTAGTTCGCTACGTTTGGTGACTTAGTAGGGGTGCCAGGGTTCAACGGGTGAGGTGTGATCAGGCCTTGACGGCGGAGGCGCCCACCCACCAGCTGCACGGCAGGCTGGACCGGGAGAGCTCGGTTTGGGGAGACCCTTTGAGCTCTCCACAGGTCTCTCAGTGAGAAGGATGGAATCATACGTCCGACAATCCTGGACACACTGACCCATAGATTACAACCACCTCTAATACATTTTCCTCCACAGAACTTTCTCTTTTTCCTTTCATTAAAAAACCCTCCACAAAGCATCCCCAAAGATGACAAATCACTGAGGGAAATTATTTTTCTCGGGGCCTCCTTTGTGAGGTTAATGTAAAAAAACAAAAATGTAAGTGGGCAAATAATTAGAAAGGGCGTTAAGTAAGAAGATTTATAAAAAAACACAGTCAACGACGAAACAATAGTCGTAAAAAAAGCAAATAATTTAAACGAAGGCACAAATAGGATTAAAAGAATCGGAAAACTTAATATTGATGCTTACCCACTTAAAATAAACCAATTAGGCCCAAGCACCATTGATGTAGGTACATTTTATAGGAAGTAATAGCATGCGATAAGTACATATAACGCCGCATAATGCGGCAGATTTAAGTCAAGTCTGGAGTGAAAAAATAAATGTAGGAATTGACGTGATCTCTTAAAATATGCGCTAATGAAGAAGAGATCTCAAAACAAAATACATTCCGCATATACATTGCAACAAACACCGGCGCATGCAAATGAGAATTTTCATTGGACCCTCATTATCCATTCGCATTCAGGTCCATCAAGCTGGAAACTACAAACTACTACCAACCAACAAACATACTCGCACAACATATAGGTTGGGCTGGGACTTGTAAGTGAAAGGATAGAAACTGGCGCCATCACTTGAACAGATCAAATACCTACCCGAGGCACCGTTTGTCGGTACAAATAAAGTAATTAAGATAAATATGCGCAATTTATATCCAGACGTATGTTTTCCAGATGTCGACGATCCGCAATCAATTCACTAATGCCAGAAGCTACTTACATAGAAGGCAGGGAACAGCGATGAATTTAACAGCACCAAGAAGCAAAAAGCCATCTTTGAAAAAGCTAAAGCTGTCAACCATATTATTCGTTTAACGAGTGCTTAAATGCATTTTATACACTACAAAACCGTCGGTGAACTGACGAATTAGAAGATAAACGTGATCAGATGTCATGCGAAAAAATGTGGACAGTTTTTAAAGTTCCTTGTCCGTTTTTCATGTCTGTCAAATCGTTTGGATCGATTGTCAGGAATCGGTCCATCAAATTCTTTATTCAGCTTTGCCTTTGACCCCATCAGAGTTTCGTCACAGCAGTCAGGCATCAAAGGAGATCACTTTGATGTTTACAGTAACACAATTTAACCCGAAGGCAAGAATGCCGCACAATGCATCACCGGAGTGAGACGTAATTTGAGAATATCACGAAGCCATTGTCCGAATCTATGTGAATCCGCGGTTTCGTGAATGAAACTGATTATTGAATACGCCGTCGATGAAAAAAAATCTTTTCAAAAAACATGTGACATCTTGAGCGGGCATTGTCGCTCTTGATTCCTGTTGATGTGTTTGAATGCTGGAAAATTAAGTGAAAAAGATGGACACGACTTCAGAAAAGCGATCAGTCCGGTTGGCTTCAGATCGAGATTTGAATAGAATGAACTGGAAAGTAGCCAAGGAAGTTCAATTTGGACAGTTATTACAAAATCTGGCATAGGTACCTAGCGGCATCAAAAATCTCCACGTTAAATCAGGCGGATATACTAAAGGCCTGTACCCACTTATTTCAAAGCACTATAGTCGAACGATATTCTGTTTTGAAGAGGGTTGTCAACATAAAAATCAAAAAGAGACGAGGAGTGCATCTGTAAAAAGCTTTTATGATTAGATGTAGGTACCTATCTACCTATTGTGTACCGCATCAGCGAATGTTCAGTCGAAAACGGGAGGTGCTATTCGAACAAATTCATAAATAAGACAGATTGTTTTTTTTGTACGGCATTCATAAAAATCTAAAAAAGAAACATAATTTGTAATTTTTATTCCACAATTTATGTAATATCTGATTTCGTTTTGCAGATTGTAAAATGCGCATTCTGCTCCAAAAGTGTTTCAGAAGAAATCAGGACTCCAAAGTGATTATAAAAAAAATTGATAGGCATCATAAATACATTTTTATTATATTTTAATGTTATTCATAGAATTCCTTCGATTTTAAAAATACAATAAAGTTTTTTTTTTACTTGATCATTTTTTCTGCAGAACGAGTCAAATGATTTTAAAACCACCACATTCTTAAAAAAAAAACCATCCAAAAAAAGACATTCCACGAAAGCCTTTATTTCATATATAATTCCCAGTTCACATTCCAAGGTGGGGCCACTCCATTCAGGAATGCGTCAATAATCCCCGAATTCTGACATTCGTTGTCACATGTTAGGAGGACTACTTCCGAGCTGGCCATAAAGCTACAGAGTACTACTAAAGGGGCGGCGATCTTTGACCGTTTTCCCATATCAAATTATTTGTACATTCCCCGATAGTTCCTCGTTATTGCCTTCATATAGCTCTCACAAATTGAGGTTGTTGATTGTAGTGGGTGAAGTAAATTAACTAAGTTGTTTTTTTTTTCAAACGTAACCAATATTTAAATCATATTATTTGATCTACTTAAAAATAGATTATTCTTGTGTAATTATTAGGTATTTATTAAAAGAAAATAACTTAGTTTACATCACTTTATTTTTTGTACACTATCAACATGTTCGTGAACCATGTTCACTTCTTCAGGAATAAAAGTATACTAACTTAACTTAACTAAGTAATTTTCTTTTAATAAATAAATAATGACATCACAAAGTGACAACCTTTTAGAAGAAGTTTTCTTCGAAAAATTAATTATTAGGTGATGTTTTAAAATACTTGCAAGATATATGAACTTGGTCGAAGTCTTGCAATAATTATCATTTACTTTGTTGTTTTGTTTTCTTTTCTTGATACCTGATTCATTATGGCCCAGATGTTTTGCAAAAATTCAAATGTAATATTGATATCAAATAGAAATCCAGCGCCATTTTTTTTTTACTTTTGAAAGGTTTCCGTTAAAATCGGAACATTTCAACTGTTAAAAATACATTATGGCTCCATTTGATAACTTTGTCACACGTGCATTTCTGCGAAAAAACTGGGCCCAAGTCATCGACCAAGTATTACGTCAATGGTCCAAGTTCACTTCATGTAGTTTCTTTTTTGAAGTAAAAACATCTTTAGTACCGTTGTGATGAAAGGAAAAAGCGACATTAAAAAGAGACAAATACATACATCTACAGGATTTAACCTGCAAGAGAACGAGATAAAATAATCGGTCTCCTCTTTGTGTGGTGCTTCGTAGCCTCCCAACTCTTGTCTACTTTATTTTTCGGAAGGTTTCTCTTCTACCGCGTGTGAATTGCACACTTGTGATTTTTTGGGGAGACGTAAAAACGAACAAGTAACCATACAATTAAAAGCCAAATGCGTAACCCTTACGCAACGAAAATATTTTCCAGACTTAAGCCAATACGTTCCTGAACCATTCAAATCATCAATGGTCTATATGTAACATTCTTTATGGCATAGAGGAGTCCGTCACGACGGGCGGGAAAACGGACGTTTTCATCCGAGAAAATTGGTGATGCACGATTGGCATAACATATTTATTTGCATGACTCAAGGGAAAATGCAACGACCGAAAAAAGTCATGCTTTGCTCATCCGGATTTTTTTCACATCATGGTAAGACGGTCATAAAAGGCATCTATTATTGTTAAATCTCTTACATAACCGGCTTCCCATATTTATGGCTAAATGGTTTTAGAATAAAGTTTTTGTGGGGAATTTAAAAACTTATGAATGGAGAGTCCGTTCAATGAAAGCCTTTTGAAAGCCTTTTTTATGTTGAAAAGTTATTACCTTTTTATGTTTTGTAAAAATTGTTTATTGAGTGTCTTGTGGGTTGCTGCTACTGCCACTGCTATGTCCAGCAGGCAGCTTAAAAAGGTATTCTGTTACCATTATCAATTTTTAAGAAAATATAGAACGTTATTCAATTTATATTTGATCATTTTCTTCTCTTATTTCGGTTGTGTGTGCATGGGTGCATGCGTGATTTGAAATTGTTTTCCTGAGCAATGCATAAAATTCTCTGATCTTACAACTCTCAAAATTGGAACTGATAAGTTTAAATCATGTCAGACAAGCGATAAAGTGGGTTCAAAAACATATTTTATTAATTAAAAATTCTTTATTCAAAGTGTGTTTTTTTATTGTTTGACAGATCTAAGTTTGTAAAAATTGACAAATATAATTCTGAATCTGAATTAACGGTGTTAAATTTGGAATTTAATTCTGGTTGTCTCCTTATTTATTTGTCAACAAAAAATAGTTAATATACTACCGCGGGTAAATTGGACACTTGTATTTACGTATTTGTGCTAGTTGTTGAAGTGAAAACATCTTTAGCACCGTTGTGATTTAAAACATGATGAAACGAAAAAGCGACACTAAAAAGAGACGAACACATACATCTATTCTATAGGATTTAACCTGTGAGAAAATGAGATAACCATATAATATTTATTTAATTCACGAATAGGTACTCGGTTCCAATATAATATGATATATCCACAGCCCCACACAAGTCTCCTTTATTAGACTAAAAAAAAAAAGTATTTTAATTTTTGAAAAATCAATCCCATCTTCAAACCACTTCAAGATTAACATGCAAAAGAAAACAAAAAAAAAGACTCCGAAGAAGAAAACACAAATAATAATACGCTGATCAAACGTATAGTAAAAGGTGCACCGGAAGTAGACAAAGACATGAAAAAAATCATCCTTAATATTGATAAAAAAATTCGTTGTCTCCCCACTCCTATCTACATTAGTTTTATGAATGTTTTACTTCTATTGCGTGTGAATTGCACACTCAAATTTTTTTTTTGCGCAGATCATTTGATTAGGATAACCTTAAAAATTATTTCGGAGAGTACATGTATATGCATCGAAGTCGAAATAAATGCTTCATCCACAATGTACCTACTCGTAAAAACACTTCAACAATATTTACTATAAAATAAAACAAACAGGTCTATTACTTTTGTAGCGAATTTCTTGACTATATTAAAAACAGATAATACGTGTGTGCACTGTTGGGGCCCACCTAACGTAATCGATTATAATATTGTCCGACTTATAACATACAATAGATTTTTAACATCCAGATGTACAAAAAACTTGTCCCGTTTTGAATCACATTGTAACAAAACACAAAGACCCGGACATGTGGATGTGGTGAATGTGTGTCTGGTGGGACACGAATATGACTCTCCAGTCAATACGTCAAGATCAAGTAGTGATGTTGCTATTGGTGCTGGTTGGAGGTATGTTCAGTGATGGTGAGTCATTTACCTCGTCGACCAAGATTGTCTCCTGGCATTATCATGTCCGATTTGTTATGTATTCTATCGGAATTCGATGAATGTTTTGGAGGGAGTTTCTCAAACTTACAATACGATCTTTCTTGTAATGTTTTCATGTTAACATGTCATGAGAACCTTGGTAAAATATTACAATGAATAAATAAAATTTATAGTCCTTCAAAGCTTTTGTGAAAAACATAGTTTGCGAATACCACAATGCAATTTTAGGTTACTGTTTATTTTTGAAAATTATCCCATGAATCTGTAACATTTTACACGTTTCGCATAATCAAAATATATTGCAAAAGAAAGTTTAAAAAAAACGTGCGCCTCGCCAAATTAAAACTCAGAAACGAGTCCCGATGCGATCAAGGGAGTTATATGGCGTGGCAGATCTCTATCCCCCTCAAGGATAACGGTTCCAGTTTTTCCCTAAAGGGCGTTCTTTTGAAACTATAAGGGCTAGAAGTTTCGCCCTCTTGAAATTTCTAGAACAGTCTTCCGGAAAGTTCTAGAAGGTTCCATAGAGCTCTAGAAATTTCTGAAAGGAGAGTCGGAGTATGTCGTGGAATGATTGGGAATAATCGGGAATCCATTGTGGAACATTCCAGAACACTCTCGAATGTTGTCCTGAGCGAAGCTGGGTAACAGCTAGTTTAACATAAATGGCAAATTTATGCAACAATAATTTTGAGTAACATTTTTTTATTTTTTTTATTACAATTCCACTTTATTTATCTTAATCCAACCGGTTTCGGTTCATCCTGAACCTTCCTCGGGGGTGAATAAAAAGACATTGAACATAATACAGATATACATTACACATTACGGGAGACAGAACATCAACTTAGGTGGGGGCGAGGAGGGAGGTGCCTAAGAGGGAGGGGTGAACGTGGGTGGGGGTAATGGAAATATTTTAAAGATAGGGGTGTTGGATCTAAACGCTTGAAAATTTTCTGAAAACATTTATTTGAAATATAGAACTGGTTTATAAACCTATCTATACAAAGAAGAATATCTGTGGTGGGCGGGAGGCGTGGATTTGATTGTTATACAAATCTACTGCCTAATTTTGAGATGGATGAAATTTTGCACGCTTGACCTTTGCATTGAAGGTTACTGTCTACACGAGGTTTCGAAACCCACCTCCACCCCATTTTCCCACCTTTCCACCCCTTAAAAGTATTTTTTCTTAGATTTTTTAATTTCATTTCAAGTTGAATCACAAAAATGGCGGCCTTTTATTTTACGTACTACGTTCAAGGAAGACTTTGAAGAAGTTTATACGTACCTCTTATTTATTGTTATTAAGTTCAATTTTTAGAAATCCATTTTATTTTTATTTCTTTTGTATACTAATTCAACATTATTATTATTCAATTTATTTATAACAAGATGTGCTATGTAATTATTATTACGCGTGACAGCTTTTTCGCCTTAGGTAGAAAATAAAACCAAGAGTCATCATTTGGGAATAACTCACATAATGAGCAGAATACAGATCTACCTTCAGTCGAATTTAAACGATGCAGTAAGGGGTCGTCCATTAATCACGTGAGGCTCGAAACGGGGGGGGGGGGGGGAGGGTTCCGGAAAAAATCACGAAATATCACCAGGAGGGGGGAGGGGGATATATATATAGATATCACGTGTATTTATTTTTCATTGAACGCACGATTTCTTAACCAAATACCAGTCAAAAACAACCTGCAACGCTAATGTGTCTCTGTAATTTTTTATCACGGCGCTGAATTTTCCAAAATTTAATCAGATTATACCAGTATTTAAAGATAATATTCTGAAAATTTCAATATACTTTGTATTAAAAAAATACACTTGATTTTGGGTATGTGGGGAGGGGTAGTCTAAAACCTCACCACATATCACCAGGGGGGGGGGGGGGCTTAAAAAGTTGTTAAAAAACATCACGTGATTAATGGACGACCCCTAATTGGGGAAACTTTAAAAAGATAATAACCATTAATATAATTTCAGTCATTTTACTCAGAAATTAGTCATCGTAAATAATATAAATACATCGCCTCTACATTAAGGCGGGTCACGATTGTATGGGGGAAAAAAATATCTTGTTTTGGTTTGTCTGTTAGTGATAAAAGGGTGTTAAATGAAGATGTAAAATCACGTAATTTTTTTAATAATATTTGGATGTCATCTTCTTCCTCCGGATTGAGTTTGAAATTTCACAAAATAGAGAAAAACCCACCCTTGTTAAATCTCTAAAAAATATTTGATAAACAATTAAAAATGAACTTTTTTTCAATAAAACATAAATTAGAGAGGATATTCTGACTTATTTATTAAAAAAATATATGATTATAATTAACATTAAGTATCTCAAGACAGTGTATTGAAATACCGGCAAAATCCTTCTTACTGTCAAATTTCGGCATTATTTTGCGAGACTCAATCTTTGCCTTAATAAGACCTTCTCTTGCAGACTTCGTACATAAAGTAGTCGAGGCTTCAGTAACAGTCTTTACAGCTCTTTTAACTGCTTGAGTATGACATGGCAGACGCAGAAGAGGCAATTTACCTTCTCCCCCCTGTGCTACAAATAATTGAAGATCTTCATCCGATATATTCTTCAGAATTGGGGGTTCGGTTACATTTTGCTGCCAATTAATAAGGTCGTAGTAATTTGATGCATCGAGGTTTATGTTTGGAAGTTGGAACAGCCTCGTTTTACTTAGTTTCTTACTGCGTGCTTTTAGAACACGACGCGCAGCTAATTCCCGGATATGCTTGTGAGGGTCAGTTAACATTGCAAGTAGTAAATTTTCGGGGTGTGCGAAGTAACTGTTTCTTTCTATGACTGGATCAATTATAGTTTTTAGTTCAGGGGATAAGTATCTAGACGCTGAAATTAGCTGCCATAGGTGACGTGCTCCATCTTTACAGGTGGGATGAGTTTTAATACTGAACCAAGTCGGAGCATAAACTTTAACAACGTACGTTGCTAAAATAATAAGATTCTCTGTAGGAGCTTCCGTTGCAACATAAAGACGAAGAATTCGGTTAGCACGCGTAAGCCATCTGGCATGAGACATTTTTCCAGGAGATTTGTGGCCTAAATCTTCAGGTAATTCCCCCACCGTAACTGCAGATACGATTTTATACAAATATAACTGATCTGTACCTACTTAGGTCTTTAGTTAATAATTCAGGCAACTCTCCGTCAATTTTCTGAAAATGAACAATAGGCTTTTTTCACAGTTTTCTAAAGCTAGTCCTATTGTCCCTGAATATGTTTGAGGTCCAGATTTCTTACCGTCAAGATGTGTGAACAAATGACGAATTGGTAACTCGTTCATGTGAAGCAAGCAAATTATCCATTGCAATGGTTTATCCAAACGTTTTTCCAGCAAACGTATTATACCTCCATGTTTTCCAACTTTCACGTTCGTTCCGTCACATCCAATAGCCATTAATGGTTCAAATGGTATTTCTTCCTTTAAAAAATAATCGACAATTGTTCTTTCTATAACTTTCGACGTGCCAGAGTTTGGTGCAATATAACCCAAATATATTGAGTCTGGCTCTTTTATCATTGAAATATGATGTTCAATGATTAGTTCTCTGTAATGCCTCCCCCTTTTTCCCTGATAATTTTATCTTTCCGGCCATCAAAATATAATGCGGGTATTTGTAAAACTATGTGTTGTTCCTTAGTATTTTCCCTTGTTTTTTTTCGTTCTCTGCGAAGTTTACTTTTGTCAATAACTGGAATATTAGACTTGATGTCATACAGAACTGCCGAGGCAATGGCTGCCGCTGCTCTATCCGAAACTCTATATCTATCACAAGTTTTCGACAGTGTAGAATAATCAATAGTGACCGCAGCCTGCTTCTGAGGCATTTGAGATACAACATCTGGTTTGAAAACATCATTGCAATCGGATTCATTTGATGCAGAAGACGTGGAAATATCGATTAGAGAGGTAGTTGGCTTACCTGTGCTTTCCTTTTTAGACGTACGCAAGGATTTTTGCTTCAGAAGTTTTCTTTTCAACGCAGTTTTCATTCGTTTTGTTGTAGCGGTATCCACATTTCCTATTATCATTTTTCGTGTAGTACGTTGGTCACTAATGAAACTCTGTTCATTTACAGGTATTTTTTTATCTTTAGGACAGTCACATTTACTGAAATCTTTGCATTTGCAAGACGAAATATCAAACAGCACTTTACTTCTGCGACGGAATTCCTCCATTTTTTTCTCCGGTATTTTAGGATGTGACTTAAGAAGGTTTTTGCATTTAAAATGATATGATTCAACATGAGTGCTACTCGCGAGTGTGTAACGATGGGAATAGAAGAATTTCTCCATATTTCTTCAATTCGTACTGTCACAGTACACTCTATTTGCTGAAATTTGGGTTCTAGTTTGGTCTCTTGATTTAATTTTATTTGATGCGTGGTCCACTCAAAAAACTTCATAACATCACAATAAGTTGGTAAAACATTGTCTTTAACGTCGCAAATTTCACCAAATATGGGACTTTTTAACGCATTCCGAGTACGTTCCATTGCAAAAACTTGTGCAACTTAAAGAGCCGTAAAAAAAAAAAAAGCCGTAAAAAAAAAAACTGACTCCAAACTCCGACGTCGGTTGCGCAGAGTCGCTGCGCTTAGTGCAATCGGTGCTTCCCCCGCCCTCACCTCGAGCAACTAATAATCAAAACTCGGATTTTTTGTAAATGAATTCGTAAATACGTACCATATTTGCCATAGAATATTACAAAAAATATAGTATAAAGGATTCGTAGTAACTTTTATACACACTAGAAAATACCTCTAAAAATGAAAATTTTCAAAACTTTGAAGTGAATCCGGAGGAAGAAGATCGTATCAGAAATTAAAAAAAATTTAAACACATCGGTTTGAACCCATTTGGCACCCTTTTATCGCTAACAGAATCTAAAATTATCATTTTTTTTTAAATGACCCACCTTACTGTACATGGTATGACCACAGTTTGATAATGCCTTCAGAAGGCGAAACAGCTGTCACGCGTAATTATAAAGACATAGCAGAACTTGTTTATAAATAAAGTGTTTTATAAATTGAATAGTAATATTTTTTAATATAAAAAAGAAATAAAGAATTATACCTTAGCAGTAATGACAAAATTCGCCCGTGAGGTGATTTTTCACATAAACGGCGCACTATATAAATCAGCCAAGTATTGCTATTAACCTAGATATAGAAATGCTCACCACAACAGGTTGATTAATACAAATCTGGGACCTAAGTATAAACCTTTGAATAGTTTTGATCCATAATGCACTGGTTTCCGTTTGTCGGCGCGGCTATCAAAACTTAGAGGAATGTCATTTATCAATACCAACTATCTCCAAATGGAGCTATCAAATGGAATGCTATTGGAACGTGGGGCATTGGGACCCTGATGGATATACATACATATTGTAATATTAATTGTATTTTAAAAGATCAACATTCCAATCACGTATCTGCTGATGACAATTTTTAGAATCTCGGATTCGCCAAAACATTTAATTATGGTATAGTAAAACTTATTCACCGTGAACGTGGTGCTGTTTCCACAGCAAAAATTAAAAGATGACATTTTTAAAAATTTTAACATACATCTAAAGTATACGAATAAATCTTAATTACTTCTAAAGAAGCTCAACATACAAGCAAAATAACACAAATGAAAAATAGTACTTACTTATTCAAAAGTGAAAACAATGTTGCTAAGCGTTCTTGTAATGATATTTGACTGAAGTGGCATTAAATAATTAAATATTATTACTATTAAAGGGAAAACATTAACTTAAAAAAATTAAAGATTATTATTAAGTACCTACCTACCCACGATTTACCTACCGATCAAATATTTTATTTTAACAAGCTATAAACTCAAGAATTTTTATTATAATAACTGCTGGTTCCCGCATGCGTTGAAAGTTGAAAAACGATATTCAAAGAAATAAATTGTTTCTCCCTGCATGTTGTCCCCTACTGCGTCCCCTTCTCCTACCGCGTTCCCCTTCCGCCCAACCCGCCTTCCCTCTACCCTCTCCCCCTCCCCCGTCCCGTTAACCTCACTCCCGCCTTCCTTATAATCAGTCCCAGTACATACAGTTTTCAAACACCTCGCGTGCCACCTATTACAATTTTTTTAAACAAATTTTCATTTTTCATGTACCTATTACAAATATTATTTTTTGTATATTATAAGAACAATCAATTAAATTTGGTACCCAACCAATACACCTATTTAAAATATCTGTAATTTTTTATTCGATTCAAAGTATTAAGCGAGTAGTTAAAACAAATTCATTAATTTAAAGAGTTTCGAAAATTGAATTTAACAATCATTGTTTTGCAAAATGTCATTCTCGAATTTTGACATTTTTTACAGTTATGCGAAGGTTTTAGTAATGATTAAAAAAGCTTTCCAGATGTATTGTCATCTGGTTGTAATAATCCAGAAACCTACGCGGGGGTATTTTGAAAACTTCAAGCATTTCCTATGTTTAATATAGCGATACATAGCAGTGGCGGTCTATGAGTTTTCAGTGAGTTAGAGTGCTAGATTGAAAAATACGACGTTATTGATGTTGTTGTAGCTGGAAACAATTTTTTTTTGAAAATTTCAACTTTTTGTATGAAAATATATCCTGAAAATATTCATACAAAATATTGTAAAAATATAACATTCATTTTCAGCTACAATCATCACTAACGTAGTATTTTTCAATCTTAGCACTTTAGCTCACTGAAAACTCACGGACCGCCACTGATACATAGACATCTCAATTATTCATTTATATACACCCAAGTAAGCACATATTGATTTTTATATATATTAATAATGTTATACTTAGTTCTTAAGCAAGCTGATTCCCACTGTGTGGTTTAAACTCGGATTTGTCCGACTGCTAGTTAGACAACCTACACGCTGGGCTATCGACCATCTCAAAAACTCAAAAAAACTTATAAATTTTACTATAAATCTGAAAACAACCCTCTTATGTATATTATGTTACTACGACTGTTATGTTCCGTAAATAAATAAAATAAAATAAAACAACAAAAAAATACTTGTACTGGAATCGAACTTAAATCCTTGGATAAAAATATTTATTAAATATAACATAAGTTACTAAAATTCAGCTTATTTATTTCAAACGACAACAGTAATAGCAATATCTAATTCCCCAAGTTCCTATCTTTAAAAATTATAAAATAAGTTTTTTCATTTTAATAATTTTTTATATGTTACAATTTTTTGACTTTTACTATCATACTAGGCTTATACCCGCGTTGTGGTAGCATACATGAAATAATTCAATAAGAACAATAAAATATTATTTCATACAAACAGATAATAAAACATAAAAAAAGAATAAAAGAAAAAAACATATTTAAGAATAAATAAAACTAAATTAAAATATAAAAATTAAAAGTAAGCTGAAAAACAAAGAAAAATAACACATTTTAAAGAAGATAGAAATAAAAAAAAGTAGTAGGTATTCATCTACAAGAGTAAGTGCTTATGGTCACATTAATCATATTCATAATAAATTTAATCTGCAAGAGTTTGTGTTAAATAATGTGTTTTGTTAAATATTTATGATAATTTTACATTTCCTGAAATGTTGCAAAAACAATGGTAACAATTTAAAAAATATAATTTAAGTACCAAAAATAATCATTAAACAATACCTATAATTTAAGTAACAAAAATAATCATTAAACAATACCTATTTGGTTTGCTGTTTTGGACAGCCGACTGGCGACATGCTGCAGAAGTATAAGTGATTGTACTTACTTGTAACAATAATTGAACAAAGGGTGACCTTTCTGGCCTGGAAACCTGAAAGTCACGTTACTTCAAATGTCACCCCAAGAGACAGAACTGTCGGACTGTGTTTTTAAACCATTCTAAAAATTAGATATGTAAAACCCCAGCTGGGCGTAAAAAGAAGTAAATAAATAAACTCTTCAGCAGGTTGTCACACATCTTATTTTACACTCTCGTTCTAAGTTCTAACTAAGCCCAAAGTCTACAGACTCTACAGTCTCAAAAGTCTCACCGGTTCTGGTCACAGAAACCATCGATATTATTTCAGAGTATCCAGGTATTTTTTAAACGGTTCCTTTTGTAAAAAATTGTAAAAATTCAACAAAATATTTTTATTTTTGAGGATCCTGTTACTTTTTCGCTGAATTTTCCAGTATTTTTCTTTTCTCAGAAATGCTTTTGCAACCCATCCCAATATCTGATACCTTTTGAGGAACAGGTTCCACATCGATCATGGGTATAAATAAATAACTGCAACCGCAGTGATAAGCCATTTTTTTTACCGTTCAAGGATAAATAACCTGGTTTTTCGTACGCGATTGAGAAATTAAACAACGTTACTTGAGTAAATTTTCCATAATGCTCTAAAAAAAACAATATTTTTCATTTAAATAATGGGAAAAAATAATGTTTTTCAATATAAAAAAGTACACAAATAAAAACAAAAAGTTTTTATGGTTAAATTGTAGAACTCCATTCCAAATTAAATCACAATATAAATATTTTAAGAATTATTATAGAAGAAATTCTCCCACAATTCACTATATATTAATTTTTCTACGTTTTACAGTCCCTAAGTTAGTTAATTTAAGTTAAAAGATATAATTTTTATTTCATTATACATAACGGATTCGTAGTATTGATTGAATGAATATAATAATTAAATTATGAATATGAACCCAACTGAAAGTCAAAATTCGACTCAAAACTAAAACTTCACATTTATTGTAGCTTGACTAGCTTGTAGGTACTAGGTACTTAGGTACCTACCGGTGCCCGGTAACAGTGTTGCCAACCCGTTTTTTGAAAAAGACGTAGATCGGACTAGAAAATTACGTAGAATCGTATAATTTGGATTATGAAAAGTTAGTAGATCTACGTACTTTTTTTCTGAGTGAAATATAGAAGTTTGGGTAGGTGAACGTAATTAGTTATTTCTTGTAGTAATTAAGTTGAAATATGTATCTTTTATTTTTAATGCATTTTTTGCAAATTTTAATTATTTTTTTTATGATTTATCATAGGTTCTCAACCTTGCCTCTCACTCTTGCTTCTCAATTTCGCCCACCACCCACTTTGAGATTTTTTTTTGAGACCCCCTTTTTCTTATGACAGGGGGGGGGGGGTTATGGATTCAATTTTCTTCCACTTCCTCAACTACCGAAACATGTGAATTTTTGCACACGTGATAAAAACGATTACAATACATAAAATAACAAAAATTAACCAATATTATAGTTTATTTTGCTTTATTAGTACGTGAAGAGCGGGTTTTTTTTGTCTTTTAGACTATATTTTTTACCTGCCCTCGCCATCACTGTGCCACCTCAATGCCCTCTCTTTGGGTCTTCTACTGCCCCCTGAAAGTCTCAAACGTCCACAAGGGGGCGTTATTTTTATTGCCCACGTTGAGAACCTACGGTTTAAATGAAACCAAATATAGTTTTGGTTATTATGCAAATGTGGGGTAATAGGCAATATTTAGGAAAAAAAACATGCATATGGAGTAAACAGTTAAGGTCAAACACTAGCAATAGATAAATTAGCGATGCCTTTGTCTGAAATTGTGTATTTTACCGGAAAGTACAAGATTACAACTCCAATAAAAAAAAAAAAATTATGGTAATAGTTCAAAATTTTCCCACATTTGTGCTGATTTCCCTTTTGCCTAAAAAATATTTTTCTCCCCTAGATCTAGGGTAATTTCCCTAGATATCCCAACCCCGGCGCGGACTCTAGTATGAAACGGAACGTTTTTGGAGTCCGCGCCAAATACTTTGCCCCGCAGACGGGGGCGCCACCGTAAAGTAACAGAAAATATGCTTCTTCAGCCTAATGAGTTATGTTATTTTGCAAATTTGTACAATTTGACAAAAAATACGTAGATTCTGGACTGAAGTTAGTAGATGTTCAGGAAGGACCTAAAATACATAGATCTACGTAAAAAGACGTAGAGTTGGCAACGCTGCCCGGTAATCAAATAATGATAGTATAAAAATACCAGTTTCATCAACGACCCAAAATGAAGCATCGAAGTATCAAAGCATCCCTCCGACTCCGACTATCCAGCATCCAACAACACTGAAATATATATTAAAAGATTTCCTTCGAAGAAAATCGGTCAAAAAGTGTTGAGGTCATCAACAAAGCGTCAGCCTCTTTGCACCAGCCCGTTTGGACGCGGACTGGAACAAGCGGGTTAGAATCACGAATTCATATCCCATACTCATCATTCGCTTTCAATTGGTCAATTAAGACCCTATTGATGACAACTTGAGCTGATTTTTCCGACATATATATCCAAAACTTGAAAAATTACCCGTGTGAGCTGCGAACGGAAGTGGCGCCATCTCTTCTCGACCGGTAGCGGTACCTGCTGAATAAGATTACGTATTACGGAGTAGAGACGGATACCGTAGCGTAAGCCGTAAGCAAGCGGCTAGCATCTTGTATCGAAACCACCAAACACATAAATGCTTGCACACCATATTACTTTTATTAATTTTTGGACAATTGTTTTTAAATATATTTTTGTCCATTTCGACATTATTTTTGGCGACTTCGACCGTAATATTTCAGGATATTTTATGAATTTGTACAATGTTTTGAAGAATAAAATACGTTTTCGGAAGCATTAATTATCCACAAGAAACATAGATGGCAGTAGTGTGCAGTTTTTCAGTTTCACGTTCCAATGTTAGAACTCGCGAGATAAATTGAAATAAAATATTAAAAGTTTTTTGGACAACGAAATAAACAATTTTTCTTTAAATGAATAGGTATATCACTGAATTCGATAAAATGTATGTAAATAATTATAACTGAAAATATATTTTCAGAAAAAAATTTACGCGTCCTGCGTAGAGTAATGGTCCAAGCATAAAACTTGAATTTGGGAGGTTGAGAGCTCGAATCCCGAGTAGCGCAATAAATATTTAATATAAAGATATATATTTTTTTAATTTTAAACCAATTCAATACCTGTGCCGCCAAGTTCAGGCTTATATAAAACTTAAAAAAACGGTTTAAAAAAATTAGGTCGATATTTCAAATTAGGGGCCATCCATAAATTACGTTACACCTTACGGAGGGACCCCCTACCTGTAAAAAAAATTTGAACGTTTTTGTTATTTTTAGAAGTAAAATTGCAAAATAATATGACGTCACACTAGGGGGGAGGGGGCTCACAAATGTGACATATTGCCATTGAGAATGTACGGCGAGAGATATGCCGAAATATGCCAAGCCAAATGATATTTTATCTTTTATAGCTGTGTATGACACATGCATTACATTGGGCTAGTTTAACATTAACAATACCTAATTATTATTATTTTATAAAATTATTTTAATAATATAAAATGATTGCGCACGTGGGCTGCCCGCTGGCCCAGTCCGCAGTCTGAGTGCGTGGTGCGCATGTCGTTGTGCGCAATATGCCGCCGGGAAAGTGACGCAGCTGATAACAGCTGATAAGGCACGCGGCCCGACCTGACAGCTGTCACTGCTGTCAGCCGTCAGACACGGAACAAGGGGACACCTACCGGAAGATCTGATAACCTTAGATAGTTGGATTGGAATAGTACTCCAGTACTCGTAATATTGTTGATTCAATTTATATTGACAAAATAAAATGGGTGCTCCTTTATGATTTTATTATATGCTGTACTTATACTCTGTATGGGATGTGTGGGATTGCACTCTCCTCCCCACATCCTGGATAAGATAATAATAAGACCTTTATTATTATTATTATTATTATTATTTATCTTTACATAGTATAAAGCAAAGTCGCTCCCGCTGTCTGTACGCTTAGATCTATTAAACTACGCGACGGATTTTCATGCAGTTTTCACCAATAGATAGAGTGATTCGTAAGGAAGGTTTAGGTATATAATTTGTCAAGGTTTTGTGTAAATTGGTTTAAATATAGATATAATCATATAAAGGGAGCGGATGGCAAGAGGGCGGTGTGTAAAAGGTTAGGTAATGGTGTTGTCAGTAGATGGCGTTGTGTTTCTTTAGGCACAGCGACGTGTGTCTGGGTCTGCTAGTATAAGATAAAGTGAAAAAATAAGTAACAGGTGGAAAATATTTAATTATTTATTTTATATCTATATAAAATTAAGAAGGCATAATTAAAGAATACGAGCAAAACAATTTATTTGTTTTTGTACACAGGTGTTTTTAATCCATAAGGACATATTTAACGAAGATCTCCTTTCTCCAATTTGCTTTCAATTTAAGTGTCATTTTCAAAATTGAAACTGATTGTGTGAGAATTCAAACAATCCATAAATTACTTAACTATGTATAGTATAATATTTTTAAAAGAAAATTATCTTTGTAATTTAAAATCAAAATTGCAACTGTTTGTCAAGACTTCCGACTAACCCGTGATTTTCTACGGGTCAGAGTTATAATAAGAACAAAATATTGAAATCAGTTTACAAACGAAGAAAAGATTTAAAAAAATGATGACGACAATTTTCTACGTTTTGTCAAAAAGAAATCAAATTAAATTGAATTATCAATTTAACAGCATTGTTTTTTTAAATTGAATCAATAAATATAAAATATGGCCAGTAAAGCAATGAATATTTCAAAGCTCCATGGCTCAGTAAGAAAACAACGATACTAGATGAAAGCAGTGGCATTGTGATCTAGAAAATCTAGATAAAAAACTTACAAAGATACAAAATTCACGACGACAGATTTCACCGATCAAATGCTTTTGTTGTTATGAGAAGAAGATTAATATGTTGTGATGTTCTTCAATCCCATTAATTGAGATTACACTTAAAATATCTTCATTTTGGGAGGCGGGTATTGGTACCGCCGCCCGCTGCGGTGCCCATACCCGATGCAAATGCTGCGTGGCGGACCATATCGAGAGAGAATGGTTGAGGAGGTCTTTTGACCTTTCCAATCTCCAATTTGACCTCGACCCATCGCCTTGCACCGCAATTAGAGGGGTGGAGTCATACATCCGTCACTCCTGGACATACTGACCCCCGGATTCCTACCCACTCCTCATAACTGTTTCCTTTCCAGAACTTCCGCTTCTTCCCTTCCTTAAAAAAAACCTCCACACATAATAAATGGAAACAAAACCCTTACAAAAAATGAACCTGGTAAAATAGCTAATTTTATTAACTCCCAATTTGCAAAAGTTGGATCTAACTTGGCTGAAAAAATTCTTTTAAAAAACGGCACAACAGAAGACTCTTTAACCAAACTATCCTCTACCATGCAACCAAATCATTCGTTTTATGCTCACAAAATAAGTACAAAGGAAATATCGGATTTAATTATTTCTCTCAAACCAAATTGCGCTGTGGGCCCAGATAACCTCTCCAATCATATACTGATTAGTCTCCGAGAACATATACTTATACCACTTCAACATATTTTCAACCAAAGTTTCAACCTCGGCTTTGTCCCCGATCATCTAAAAATAGGTTGTATTACTCCAATACATAAATCGGGAGACAAAACGCTGATCTTAAATTACAGACCAATCACTCTCCTAAATTCGCTATCGAAACTACTAGAAAAAACTATGAAAAAAAGACTGCTCGCATACCTTGACAAACACAAACTGATCTCCACCCGTCAATTCGGGTTTCGAGCGAAAATGGGAACAGAAGACGCCTTATCGGAACTAACCACCTACATAGTGAAAAACCTAGATGGCGGTTCAAAGGTGTTAGGAGTGTTCTTAGACCTAGCAAAAGCTTTCGACACCATCTCACACAAATTACTCCAACAAAAACTCAAAAACATTGGCATAACAGGTCCACCACTAAAATGGTTCATCAGCTACATTGAAAATAGACAACAAATTGTAAAAATCAATAATCAAGAAAGTGACAAAGTAGGCACCAGGTATGGAGTACCCCAAGGCAGCGTCTTAGGTCCCATACTGTTTCTCATCTACATTAACAGTCTAACGGAGATAAGCCTAGGGAACATAGAGTACAAAGTAATCAGTTATGCAGATAACACTATAATCTTATTCAAAGCCCAATCATGGGAAAACGTCTTCAAAAACACGGAAGCAGGGATGACTGAAGTAAATAACTGGCTAATAAATAATCTACTGACACTAAATATTTCTAAAACAAAATACTTAACTTTCAGTAAAACATTAGCTGGTCAGCCAGATAGTCGCCCACAACTACATCTTCACCCCTGCACAGTTACCTCGTTAACTAACTCACGTTGTGTTTGTCACAAAATTGATTATGCGCAAAATATTAAATATCTCGGTTTAACTGTTGACAAAAACTTAAAATGGGATCTCCAAATTAACCTAATTACAAAAAAAATACGGAAACTCTCTTACATCTTCAAAACCATTCGAAATATTATGTCACTACCTCAGCTAAAAATATATATATAATGCACTCTGTCAAAGTATTCTAATGTATGGTATTTCAGTATGGGGAGCAGCAGCAGAGACTCACCTCAAATCACTTAAAATTAATCATAAAACAATAATCAGAATTATGTTTAGAAAGCCTTATCAACATCCGACAGAACAGCTAATGATCAACAATAACCTATTAGACATAAATAAACTATACATAAAGAAGATCATCTACAAAAACTGCATAAAAATATCACCACACTTCATAACTCACTCGCAAAACACAAGAGCATACACACACAATCAATTACAAGTACCACATATCAAATCAAATTTTGCAAAAAAACATGAATCTTACTTGGCACCATATATATTCAATAAGTTTGTAGCCCAAACAAAGACCTACTTCGCATCTAATAATTTGAATTGGGTTTTCAAAAGATTTTTAAACTGGTTGAATGTCAAAGAAAGAAGAGAGATAAGTAATATTCTTAATATCTAATATTATATATTTTCTTTTATTCTACTCTGTTTTTAAATTCTGATTTCCTCTTATTTTATTATTATTTTTTTTTTACTATAATATATATGTTTATTTTTTTATTTTTTTTACCACTTACTTGTTTTTATGTAATTAAAAATTGTTAGTTACCAGCCTCAGAACAGACTCTGTCTAGTGAGGAGGGTAAGGAAAAAAAACTGTTGTGCATAACTAATTATAAATAAACGCCCGGGTTGCCGGCACTGAAATTGAATTGAAAATAATCCCCGTAGATGACATAGGCCCCGAGGGAAATTATTTTCCTCAGGGTCTCGTGTGTAGAGCTAATGTAAAAAAAATGTTCGGGGAAAATCCAATAAAGATCGAGGTCCGTCGAGATTACAAGTTTCTTTACTTATCGTCAGGTTTACAATGAATATTTAACTGAACCAGACGTCCGTCTTAATCGATATTCGAAATAATTCTGAAGCTAGAGAACCCAGCACTGCGGGAGCCCCGCTGTCTATTGTGTATCATCGGTTATTTCCGTAAGCGTTTGTGCATTAGACACGAACGACGATAGGTGACACTCTTCTAAGGCACTACTTAAATGACATCTGTTGAAAAACCTACAACTTGACAACTACATACAACTATCTATACTAACGACATCAGTTAAAGGATGTTGAAACTACATGTATAATCCTAGCTACCACAAATGTGTACGTAGGATTGTGTTCTGACACATGTTGTTATGACATATGTTCATAAAGATGGGCTTATAAATGGAAATTTTTTCCAACCAATCCGTATTTCAGAAGGAGAAAAAATATGCAGCCTGTTTTCTTGTAGAGCATAAATGAAAAATTATGATCAAATTAAAATGAACATTTGGACCGATGTTTCTGCTTTATAAAAAAAAATCAAAAAGTACACAATGAATTCAACAATATGGTGCTTCAAAACTGGTACAAAACCGGTAAATCTGGCGTCGTAATGACTGAAATTCTGCGCGCTGGTCTCGGCATATTATTAGTCATAGAATTGGAACATTGAATACATAATACAAATATATACATACAACAATATGTTCAACATACCTCATAGACTTTCTGTTTCCCGGGTATCGATTGGTTCAATGAAAGGCACATTATCATCCTGTGATATCAATCCAAGCTTTATGTATGTATACATGGAACCAAGTTTTCTCCGTCCAATAAGACAAGGGACAAAGAAAACATGAGACTAAAGGAGAAATGAAGGTGTAACGAGATGGTTACATTGATAATATCATAATGACCTTTGGTAACATAATGGATTTCAAATATTTTAAGTGGCTACAAGACAAATACACTATGGACTACTTTCTAGTTAGGTACAGCTGATTTAAAACATAAAAGTGGTTTACAAAATGTCAGGGCTGAGTTTAAAGATTCAGTGATATTCATAGAGCATTGTAACATAGTTGTAAGTTAGGATAGGAATTAGTTATAATAGTCTGAATAGTGCGATTCTTCATCAGAAAATTTGGCGGGAGACGAGAGATGTTGAAGAAAGAATTATAAAAAAATGTGTGCAGTTCACACGCAGTAAAAGAGAAACCTTCAGGAAACTAAACTTCGAGAGAATGAGACCAATGCAGAGTATGACGAGTAGGATAATTGAAGAGTTTATCTAAATATATAAAAATTTAGGTTCCGTATGTTTGCGTTCGCAAATCGTGAAAAGTGATCGATGGATTGACTCAATTTTTTTTACAGAACATTACTTTTCAGCGGAATAGTGTTTGTATATAAAATGGTAAGCGCTAGCATTATGAAATTTGTATTAAAAAATACAAATGTAGGTTCCGTATGTTTGGGTCCGAAAATCTCAGAAATCAATCGATGGATTGACTCAAAATTTTTACAGAACATTGCATTTTAGTAGAAGAGTATTTTTTATACATAAAGGTAAGCTCTGGCATTTTGAAGTTTGCATAAAAAAATACTACATTTGGTGCAGAGTTTTGAAAATGCAGGGAGAGAAGGCAGGAGGGGGAGGGTAACGAAAGATGTGGGGTTCGCGGGAAGGGCGATGAGGGAGGTGGAAGGCGGGGAAGGTGGAAGGAAAACGCAGGAGGGTAGGGGGGGGGGGGGGGGACGCAAGAGAATGGACATAAAGGGAGAAACAATTTATTTCTTTGAATGGCATAGCGAAGCATGCCGGGAATCAGCTAGTTTATTATACCTAATATTGTTAACAAGTTTAAACATTATTTTACACTTTATTCTGCGAAGCACCGCACAAAGAGGAAACAAATGAATTTCATTCTCTCGCGGCTAAATCCTACAGAGTATGTGTTTGTCTCTTTTTAAGTCGCAAGTAAAAGTAAGACAATAAAACATCAAATAAAAAAATATATACATATCAAGATAAATTCAAAATATTCGATTATTTTTTATACGGTGCTCCAGATTTTATGTCCGGGTTAAATCTTTTCCAAATGAAAGACTAAACCCTTCCACACACTTTTCCACAAATGAATATCTAGTAAATTCACGCAATGTAAGTGCACTATATAAGTATAATAAATACAAAACAATAGAAGAACAATATGTCAAGCCACCAGAAACATAATGGGAAAATATTTCACCGACTCCAGATATTTTCATATCAGAGGGTTCGGCTCTGATGAAATCCTAACTGGTCCGATAAATCCTACTGATCCCTCAATATAAATATTTAAAAAATCTTTCGTAATCCTACATTTATTTAAAATGACCGACTTTTGCAGTTTTATGTACAAATTTTTTGACAAATCTAATATTTAAAGCATCTAAACTAATAACTGTTTTGAATTATAACAACAGAAATTGAAACAATGAGCTAACTGCAGTAGAAGATTTGAGAAAAACATTACGTATTTGTTTATTTAGCTCAGTAAAGTTTTAAAGAAATAAATATGCCATAAAATGTTGTGACTGTCCAATAGAATATAGAAATACTCGTTTTAGGATAGTGTTAGTTAGTATTCAAATACATTACAAGCAATATAAAATCCAAATTAAACTTTTCCCCTATGAACATTTTTCGACCGCAAATTGAAATTTAAAAAAAAGAGATATTGTCAGAAATTTCTTATTTATATGTACAGATCTAAAATTTTAAAATGAGATATTACTATTTACAACAGACGTGCAGTTAGTAAAGAATGAAAGGAAGGACCTATCAAACAATTTTACAAAAAAAATCTTTTAGAGTTATGCACAATATCGAACAAAGAACCCAATACTGCGTGATCGCTGTTATTTTTAACTCCGAGCTTGCAAAATCGATTAAAAATATGAATAATTACCTCTAGCTAGTCCCTTAGCTATCGCGCGCTGGTCCAAAGGCATAAACAACACCTCGGCCAGAACGCCCAGAGAATGGGTGTGATTCCGATGACTGGCCTCGATTGCGCACTAATAAATCCAGGCTAAATGACAGCCGCCCCATCAGATTGGCCAAAAGGTGATGAATATTTTCGATAATAACAATATAGCAACGACGAAATAACTACTTAGGATTTGGAATCCGTAGAAATGGTGCATCGTTAAACTTTATGTTATATTGGTTCGCTGGTGGTTCCCTGAGGAACGCCGTGCGAAACGAGGATGGTTTATCAAATGCCATGGTCAAAGTATATATTTTTGTGGCATTCATTACACAAGACGTAAGTTATGTTAGCAATTTTGGAAGAGATCTGAATACTGCTAGCATTCGTATCTTTTTTACACATTTATGCAATTATTACATGGGCTACGTTGTGTTAACAGGGTTTTTAAACCGTCTTTATCTAAATGTCATGCTGAATCCAAAAAATGCAGTTAGTTTGCTGTTATAGTTTACGAGATATGGCATGTAATTTGGAATTGAGAGACATGTTAAGTTTTTAGATTTTCACGGCCAAAAGCATTTTCGTAGTTAGTTTTTGGGGTGTTATGCCGTGTTGCGCTACCTCCTTCTATAGCCGACGTTTCGGACAGCGTTGCAGTGTCCATCATCAGGGCATATCCGGTAGATCCGACGATGTGATCGTTTTTGTTAAAATTAACAATTATATATAATTTGCAACTACATCCTGCAATACGAAAGTAAAATAAACTGAGTAAAGTTACTTAACATAACATTTTCTGGTATATATTTTGCACTTTAAAATAGACGCAGTTTCTAGTAGAGCGCTTGTATCCTTTTAAAAAGCACTTGTTGTGCTACAATTTTTCGAACCGTGATCTTTCGTAATTTTCATCTTCTAATTCCAACTGTTTTATAATCCGAGCTATACCTTCACCTGGTGAAATTTACGGTTCCCATTGCAGTAATGCCGGCCTGAATCCCAGATAAGCATAATATTATTTAACAAATGTTTCAAATTCAACGGACACTTTATCTATCTCTGCATCGCCATTTTAAGAATGCTCTTATTAAGATGGGTTGAATCTGAAGTAAATTAAAATTGTTGAAGTTTCTAACCGCCGGATTTGTCGCCTGATAATCAAAAGGAATGCGTTTATTTTTATTCGATATAATTCCATTGGTAATTTATTCACTATTATAATGTTAAAATATTATAATTAAAACTAATTGAGGAAATATTTGAACCTTTTCGTGATATCAAAGAAACTTTTTAAAGAACGATTCATTCCTGGTGTAAATTTTGTAAAATTGACAAACAGCCGCATAGTTTACGCAAAATAAATGTTGATTTTTTGGATTTATATGCATGCACGAGGAAATTATGTTATAAAAAAACACCACTTTCATGAAATTGAACAGTCAATGAAAAAATAATTTATAAGAAGTAACATCACTTTTTCAAGACGGAAATGTCAAGCGTCGGTCTTCCAAAATGCGATATTGTCAGTTCTTTCTGAGACAATTTTTACTAGATAGAATTCAAAACAGAGCTTGTATAGTCTTTACCAATGAGTATCTAACTAAAATATCGTTTAACGGCTGGGAAGTATTTTTTTCTTCCCATTAGTAAAAGTCTGAAAAATTGTATTTATTTGTACTATTTAGACACTAGGACGCAAGTAACTTATTTTTTTTAATTGCCTTTAGTTTATCCTACAATATTTTCATAAGCAATCTGTAAATTCGTAAATATCAGATGTCGTTTGTCATTGCTATCTGAATAGCCACGTTATTAAAGGTAAATTTACTATGGTAAGTAATTTTAAAACATTTGACAACCACCGCCCCAAGGTGATATTTCACAAATATGGTACTGCAAAAATTAGCCAACAATTATAACGTTATTATTTATTAGAATTTATTGGTACGAATTACTTAGAGAGCTCTCTGTCATATCTATGGTCCAATAAAATCACCTTACAAGGATATATTTCAAAATGCGTGGCCATTTAAATTTAGTACCTAAGCGCGTAGTCACAATTGCGCGGCCGGGGCCGCAAGAACAGCGTGCGCAATGTCAGATACCAGGGGATCAGAGAATGGACCGGGTCAAAGTGTCGAAAGAGTTAGCCTTATACGGAGGCGAAGGTGAGTGGAACACACTACACACATGGAAGCCAGGAGCAACCGCCTGGCGCTTATGCTGCCCGGGCACTGTTATGTTGCCAAACAGTCACAGAGCACAAATAATTAATAGATATAAAATATTCGACAATTTTTGGTAGAGGTCGGACTCCAATCGATCCATAAATTGTTGCTATGAGATCCAATTTCATTTCCCTATTTTTGATTCATGGGTAACTCCCCCGGAAAAGAGGGAGAAGGTACAACAGAGTTGTCTGCGGCTTGCTTTATTAGTAGGTACAAAACACATTTTGGAAGAGGTCGGGAGCTAATTCGAGGGCTTAAAGTCAAACAATGTTAGTAGGTATATCTTTTTCATTCAGAAAACATTCAGATAATGATGTTCGATTTAAAGCCCTCGAATTATCGGTACACTTTATTGAAGATAATGCAGTTTGACTAAGACGTAGAATAAAATCGACTTTATTATTGTATAATGGCCTTAAGATGGTCATTCAAATTAAACCCATGTACGGTATAAGAATTTGAAAAAAATGTTTATAATAAGCACACAGAATAAATGAAAAATCATTCAAAAAAGAATAATCGAAACGCATTTATTGCGTAAAGTTCAAGTGAAGTGAGTTGTCACCTTAGAGAAATAAAAAAATTGCCCGTATCAAAACTAGGTCTTGCGGAAATATCACAGCAGCCTAGCGATATGTAGCGAATGACGGTTGTACGACTTAAGTCAGAAGGTGCCGGTGTAAACACTAAGCAGTGTGGGTAGTCACAGAAGACAGAAAGGTCGGCAAGCTTCCTCGGATGCCAATCCCACCGACATTCACACAGCATTAAGCTAAGAGCGGCCTTTAAACACTCCCGGACATTTTCGTGAAATGCTTTCTCATTTACGGTATCGTTAGAATGTCAAGAAAAACACTAGAGCCACCCGGCGGGCGATAAAAAAAGTTGTTCCGAGATAAGGGCCCGCCTCTACCACACAACACATATACGGCAGAGTGTGTCGATAGTCCATAGTCGATGCATACCGCTAATTAGTCCATAAACATACCGCAAGCTGATCCGCGCGCGCTGATTACATATTTAGCAGCAAGCCCAACGCGAAGGGTTCGAAATAAAAAGCCCACGCGCTGGGATGCCATTGCCCCGTAGTCCGTAGGTCCGTACCCCATTGCCCATTATACTTGTCCTTTTCTGTGCCCCGTTCGAGACGTTTCGTTAATAAAGATTTATTGACTGCGGACGTCTGCGAGCGTTTTCGTGGCGGCTAAATTGCGCCGGCTCGCGGCTGTGATGAATGTGTGAAAATTGCGAAAAACACGGACGGAACTGCGTTAGCGATGAGTTGTTCGATGGCTAAAGCGTCCCACGTCTCGGTGCGTCGGATATTTATGACGTACGGATAAATATGATAATTGTTTGCACTGTCAGCCTTGGTAAATTGTACATCAGCCGATCAGCCTAATGTTGGCTAACTGGCTATATGATCACATGCGAAACAATTGTCTGTGACTGCTTTCTGAAATTAAAAAACCTCATTATTATACCTAGGATGCCAAACATGAGAGTTTTGAGAGGAGTGAAAAGAACGGAGTGAGAAAATGAATGAAATGAGAAGCTAGAGAATACTCGAAAATCTAGAAAGAAAATGTATCGGACGAGGTGTTCAGAACGTCAGTAAAATCTAAAACTTCAGCAAAAGATATTAGAGGCAATTCCAGCCGCAAGACGTCTAAAAGGAGCCTTGTCGAAGAGATGGGTTCCCAGCCCGATTAAAAATAATATCTACCTAATAAAAAAAAATTCAAACGTATTTTCGTCAATATTTTTTTACAAATTTATATGTATAACTTGTTTATTTAACATTGTTTCTATTGACAAATGGGTCACTGATCAGCTATACATTCAGAATTTCTCCCGTAATGCAGCTGGTTTTCAGCAGTGCCTCTAATACATTACACATAATATAATAAATACATATTACAATACTTATAAGCAAACTACAGATTAAAGCGAATAATATTAAAATTAAAATAACATAACATAATCAAACACAAGGAAGTATTCCGTTCATTGAAATTGTATCATTAAATTGTATCAATAAAGATGTTGTGCAGTCAGCAACCATCTGTCGAAGCACTGCAACGATATCGACATTCGAATGTCGACATTGGTATTTCATTCCAAAGTTTTGATGATGAATAGCTGAAAATACCCTCAAATACAGCAGTTTTAGGTTTGGGGAAAACGAGTAAATGGTCTATTTGGCGTGCACTGTGCGCATGAGAGTCACGGGACCATTACGATTAGGAAATGTGCCAAATAGAAAAGAAAGAGATTGTTCGTCCTTTTACTCAAACTTCAATTTGTTTTTGTCAAGAGTTTATGAAACATAAATAAGAGATGAGTTGTTTGACGGTGGAGCGTCCTACGGTGCGTGGGATATTTATGACGTATGCGTCAATCTGATAAATATTTGTACAAGCAACGCTCGCAACTGTCGTCACAGGCTAAATATATCGCGGAACGGGCATGAATGAAATGGACTGAAAATAATATTATTCCTAGTCACGAGCCGTTTGATATTTTAATAATTTAGTGCCGGGACATTATGAATGGCTAAATAAGGCTGCAAAAGTAAAATTGGCGTAGTTTATTTCCACACCAAAGGTAACAAACTAGAGTTGACAGATGATTATTATTATTATACTGGGAACAGATTTCACAGCAGAACACGGTGGCTGATTTATATACTAGTATTCATTCAGCAGCAGGACAAGCGACAAGCGTTAGTCAAACATACAACTTGTATATTTATTTTATTTTACGCCCAGAGGGCTATAGTTTGAGAATGCACGACATAGTGAGGAGACCGTACAGTTAAGTTATATTCAACCTGACTCCTCACTAGTGATGTGTACAGAAGTTTAAATGTTTTAATGTTGGTAAAATCTTTAGCCGCTCTTAGTAACCCTTCTTTGAGATATTTTCAATGTGTGGTATGAAGCTAAGTTTGGTGTATTGTAATATAGGTAATAGGTAGGTATCCATTGTAGATTCCTAACAAGCACGGGAAATATATATATCTCTTTTTGGCTAATATAGCATAATATTTGGCTATTATGACAACTACGGCATTCAAAATGTATTTATGAAAGTCCAAATGAATACCTATTCAATTTTTTATAAGAACAACTCTATTTTAGACTTTTATAAATAGGTCAATATATGTATGTTCCATATGTTCCATGTTTCCAATAAAAAGGGTAGTTGCCTATGTTATGGAAAAATTATTCGAAAACAATATTCTTAATTCTAAAAATTTTAAAATATGAGATTGACCATTATGATGGGTTCTTAGAAGGTGACAACGGCTGAATTGGTAAATATTTTTTTTTAACTTAATATGAAATAACAATAAAAATATTTTGGTTAACAATATGTATATTCTCAAAAGAATTTATCTAGCATTTTGTTAGAAAAAATTAACAAACAATATATATTTGAACAACTCAAAAGACCTTGGCATTATAATTTTATTAACTACTGATTCCATTATTTTATTTACGGTAGTAAAAACACAAATTTAAATTAATTTTAATTTAATCTTCCAAGAAAATTGGTAGCCTGCTACAAGCTTGATATTTTGATACGTTAGGCTGATAATAACTTACTTATACAGCAAATTGTTTATTATAAGGAAGTTAATACAACGGTTAAACATGATACCTACCTAATATCCCTGAAAACTAACCTATTATTATAGTGTACATTGTGTAAATATTTAGGACTTACTAATCGGCAGTTCGCGACCATTTTCGTTGTCTATTATTGTCATGCCTCTTATCAGGGGATCTATAACAGGCCCAACATAATCGACGATGGAGATCTGAGTTATTATTTCTGAATCTAAACCAAGTTTGGGTCAGGAAATCAACACAGCGCCGGATTTACCGCAGGCGCAGATGGGATGCAAAACAAGGGCGCAAATTTTTAAAAGGTCACGTTTTCAAAAGCCCACCTATGGTAATTTCTTGCAACCACTACTTATCACACGAACTGAATTTTTAGGCAAATTGATGTACGCCCCAAATCTGGGAAATTATTATAGTGTAGTTATTTTTTCAGATTCAGAAAGATTTGAGAATAGCAGCAAAAACGTGCAAAATGTATGTGTTGAAAACCTTGATCACAGAAGTAGAACTAACGTACCATTACCCCGGCCTCTTAACTTCGGAACTTAAAGATGCCGAGTTCAAACTCTGCAAATTCACCTTGTGGCGTCATTTTTAATTAAATGAAAACAAATCACTTTGTAAAATCCCACTTATTTATCAAAATTATCTGCACGTTTCAAAACCGAAGTTTTTTTTTAATTTTATGAAATAAGAACTTGATAATAAATTATTATCATTAAATTTAATTATAATTAAAAAAAAAAAAAATAAATGGAGATCTAAGAATTAAACACAAAACCAATTAATAATTAATTAGATAATTTCGATTAAATAAGTGGTGTTTTACAAGGCTAATAAATAAATAAAAATAGTTTTTATCAAATAGCCCCATTTTAAACGTATTGCCCTTCAACACACCTAATTTTACCCCTCTCTTACCTACCCCCTCTCTAGCCCCCCACCAAAATTGAAGTTTTCTCTTCTACTTCCATGTTACCTATAATGTAACTATGTCTATAACTGTAACCCTATAAATAATTAAATATGTTTTTATACAATCTTGATGAAGGTTTAGCTTGGATAGAAACCGATTGATTTTATATATTAAAGATGTATTACATACAACTAAGTTACTTTATTCTAATTGGAGGAATTTTGGAGGCGCTGCTGAAAACTAGCTGCATTCTAGGAGAAATCCTGAATTGTAGCTGAGCAGTGACCTTTTCGTCAATAGAATCAATGAAAAAAGAACAAAATATGTAATATTGCAAAAAATCTATTGCTGAATAAATGTTTTATTATTATAATTATTAATTATTAAAACATTTAAATTCGGCCCTGGTTAAGGGGGTGTGGAAACGACTGTTCACCATTATAATATGGCAAATGGTAAACAATTAAACAAACTGGTAATTATAACATTATTAAATGTCACGCTATCCGGTTTTGCCGTTTAAGAATGAAGGTGAAAGATGGATTCAAATGTTAACAATGCTCGATAAAGGTAGGAGGATAGAAGGAATGTGCTAACGAGGTTGGATAGGTTAATGCCAACCTTTGTTATCGGCTAATAACGACTTAGTTTAACTTTAAGTTAGGTTACAGATATTTAAGATTGATTTGAATCCGCACCATTTTGCATTTCGCCTGTCTGTAAAAATGTGTGTACGTTTCGTTTTCGGTTCAGGAACGCCTACACGACCTTTTTCATACAAAACTTAGTTTTGGATTCACCAAATTGAAAAATTATTTTTTTAATCAAAAGTTAGTTTTGGATTCACCAAATTGAAAAATTATTTTTTTAATCAAAAGGTATGGAACCGGTACGAATATTAACTACTTTATTTATTGTTGTTTAAAATTATGATAAATTAGTCATTAAAAAAATCAATTTAGGATGATTTTAGAGGCCACTTTGACATTTTATTATAGCCACAAGGTTATTATAATTACTAAAACATAACATTAACCTACCTTGCCTCTAAAATCATGAAGAGTTGAATTCTTTAATTGCCTCTCTTATAATATACAAAATGAATGTTTCTTTGTTTGTCCCTTATGCATTTCTAAACCATTCATTCGATTGCAATGAGACTTTGGGGATTTGATGTGCGCATGCCCGGGATGGTTTCTATATATAACATTGAGCTCTGGCGTTATGAATTTTTTTCCTTACTATTCAATCTAATGATTTCTATCTAATTTCTATTTCATAGGAGATAGAAACACGATTTTTGGTCGCCAGGTGTATTGCTTACAGAAAGCATTCTTTAACTAATCCTAGTTAGATAAGTTAGTTCGAAGTTAGAGAAAGCTTTCAGTGCATCACAGCAATTCTTCTTAATTCCCGATATATTCTGAAAAATTATATATATATATATTTTTTACATTAGCTCCACACAGGAGGCGTTGAGGAAAATAATTCCCCTCAGGGCCTATATCATCTTTGGGGATACTATGAGGAGGGTCTTCTTAAGAAAGGAAGGAGAGGAAGTTATGGGAAGCAAAAGGGTATTAGGGGTGGGTAGGAATCTGGGGGTCAGTGAGTACAGGAGCGACGGATGTATGAATCTATCCCTCGCACTGCGGTGCAAGGCGAGGTTCCGAGAGAGTACGGCTGGAGAAGTCAAAGGAACTATCTCAACCACTCCCTCCCGTTCCGGCCTGCCATGCAGCTGGTGGGCAGACGTATCCCCCGCCAAAACCAGGACAAACCTCATCCCATGAATCCGGGCACCCCTGCTAAGCCACCAAACGTAGCGAACCACTTGGGGGTGACATATGGAAGAGGTGTTGGTTATCCAATAAATGGTTCCTGGGGCGGAGGTACCCATACCCGCCTCCCAAATTGTAATACTACATATGATACCAGGAATAAGATTTACCAAATAATGAATGAACGGAAATATTCGTCACAAATCCATGGAATCACGGCGATTTATTAAAAATGAAATAAGTAAACTATTAAATAGCGAAATATTTTATATATCTATACATTTAACAAAAAAAAATTATATGCCCGTCGGAATAACATTGTATTCCATGATTTTTATTTTTTTATTAAAGAGTGTACAACACGTGCGAACAATCAAAATAACATGGCGTAGAAAAGAACAAAAAGGTTTTTCTTAGTCCTTCTCACTAGGGGGTGGTGTGCTGAGGCGGTTTAGAAAAAAATCGTCGGTACTTAATTTTTTGATCCGGCCGGCCGTGGTGGGGGTAAGGCTCTTGACAATCCGAAGGTCGCGGGATCGATTCCCGGCGTGCGCAAATACATTTTACTGAAATAATAATTGTTATTTCACAATTAATTCATTAAAAATAATACATAGTATCTGCATTTGCGGCACGTTCCAGAGTGGAAGATACTCTCAACACCGTCCTGGTATAAGACCACCATTCAGAATTGAAACTATGCTTGAAATGGCTTTAGCCGTGTTTGGTGTCCAGATCTGAATAGCCAGGTACTTCCCCACCTTCATCCCCCCCATTTCCTTCCCATTCCCACTATATTCAGCCTCCCAACATACCGAATTGGGGATGCCATAGTCTCACTGGCTCCAGGTGGGAGCAGTAAGGACTCTTGTAAGGTATCCACGTAAAAAAATGATCAAATATTGTATGTTACGTTAAAATCACGTCATAAATAAAAGATAAGTTTGATCTTGTGAACATTCCTTTAATTTTCTAAAATAAGATTTCAATTGAATGTCGATCATAGGTCTCTTCCATATTAGGCTTTGACAGCCATATTGCATAGCCCACAGTTTCACAATCATCACAATTGTTCGATAGGTATCCATCGGAATGTTGGGAAAGTCAATTTCGTAAGTAATTCATAATATACTTTTTATGCTCTTTATCTATGGACCAATCACCAAATATATCAAATACCAATCGATTTGAGTAGGTTGGGATATAGAGCAAGACGATACAAGACCGCCAGATGAAGATCACCTTAATGATAGCTTACCTCCAATAAGAGAAGGTCCTAGAAGAGGAATATATAGTGACACACCAAGTGATGTCGGCATTGTCTTCAAACACATCCTTCATCATGATTTATTTTTGGGGTATACGCCTCGTTGCGCTACCTCCTTTAAATTACACTTCTGCCCTGATTATGGACACTGTACTGCTATCCGAAACCTTGGCTAAATAATCCCAATCCCGCCTTTGGGCGACTTCTTTTCTTTCCCCAACCAAAAACGCCCTTTGGTGATATTGAATTTTCAACTCCTTCTAAGAGACAGATGTTTCACAGAATTTGAATAATTTGTCAAATTTCAAAGTTAATTTCAACTAATGCGAAATTTCTATTCAGGTTCATGGAATTATGTCATCATGGGCCAGTTGCTTCACATAACTGAAAAAGTAACTAAACTTGAAATTTAACTTCGAAATTAGATGATCTATGCAAATTCTGTGAAACAACTGGCGGTAAGACACTCAACATGAATACATCTATAGAATTATTACGCCAGCGTCTGCACGATTGAAATTTAATAATCCGACTACGAGTTCAATTCTGACCCGCGCTATACGCATAACCGTTTTCGTACGTGGAGTTTGTTACAAATCTACTTTCGTATAAGAACCGAATTAAAGCAATGTCAAAATATGGCGCTACTTACGTTAACAGCTAGCGTGAAGAACATCGGCTGGCAGGCGTAAGTACTATTGGATTTGTACGTTCGTGAATCTCCCCGCGTATGGAGAGATGGATGATATGATTATTATTGTAACTGGCAGTTGTGAATAATAATACCACGTTGTGATTTCTACCACGCGTCTATATATTATACATGACGCCAGTGCCTGTCGCAATTACTTTATCCTGGTGACTAGCTGTCACTGGATCCCCTGAGATTATTTTTCCGAGGAACCAGCTATTTTTGGAAGCAGTTCCTGTCGAATTTAAATGTTAACCAACATTTAATCTGGGCAACGCCGAAGCCTGGCAGCAAAAACCTGCGGAGCGCGTTTTTAACTACTAGTTTTTATAATATTCTGGCAGAAAGTGAACCTAATAGCGGAAAAATCTTAAGAGTGGTCAGAACAAAGCACAGAATCGCAACTCCTGTCAGCAGTTTCAATGGTTTAGGTGTAAATAAGATTGACCAAGAAATAATAATAAGAGTGGAACATAGAGAAGATAAAAAGCCTTCGTATCTTTGCAAAAATGGGCAGTTCGTAACGGATTGCTGTATTTGAAACACGAGGTGGGTTCTTAGGCAAGGACCTTTAAACAGCACCTCAAAAGATGCCAAGTGTGAAGTTATTATAAAAAAGCGTGCGAAATTTAAGATTGTGTTTGACGATGGACGAAAATTTAAAGTGTATGACATTGCCACGGTCCATTAAAACAACACCTGATCGTGCCCCCGCTAGTAACAAACATCCGGATCACGTGATCCAGCTGACCCGTAAGCTCCCAATTGACTGACGGATAAAATAACGATTGGGAAAATTTAAACACAACAACGGTCATAATAGAGTTGTCAAAAGTCAGCCAAGCAGTCCGCACACTCCGGGAGCATCGAGAAAAGCAATGACACGCATCATTTTACGTTCAAAAGCGTGAAGTTGGTGCTGCCTCTTGCGCTGTTTGTTTTCTTCCAAAATGTAGAGGCGTATCAAATAAAGCTCGCGGCCGCAACTCACGGGAATGCGATATTAAGACGTGAAAGCTTCGCGTGTAACAAATAATAACAAATCACGAAACAAATTTCATATGTATTCTGCGGCGCCGTGTTGCCGTTTAACCCCTCAGGTCTCGTGCGTATTCTGTCAGAAGGTCAGAAAATTTCCGCTTCGCAATAAAATCCAATTTCAATTTGGGAGGCGTGCATGGGTATGCCGCCCCGGGAACCATTTATTTGATATCCAACACCTCTGCAATAGGTCACTTAAGTGGTTCGCTACGTTTGGTGACTTAGCAGGGGGGCTTGTGTTCATGGGGGTGAGGTTTGTCGGGGTTTTGGCGGCGGATGCGTCTGCCCATCAGCTGCATGTCAGGCCGGATGGGGAGAGAATGATTGCGGGAGTCTCTTTGATTTCTCCAGCCGTACTCTCTCGGAACATCACCTTGCACCGCAGTGAAAGGGATGAATTCATACGTCCATCACTCCTGGACACACTGACCCCCAGATCCCTACCCACCCCTAATACATTTTTCCTTTCCAGAACTTCCTCTCACTCCTTTAGTAAAAAGACCCACCTCACAGCATCCCCAAAGATGATATAGGCCTGAGGGGAATTAATAATTAATAAAAAAACAAAAACTTTTAAAAATTTCTCACGTTACGCCTTTTCTATCTAAAATTACTGATAACGAAAAAAAAAAGAAAAACACACACATGTGTATTTTATCAGGCAAATGTATTGCAAACATGATCACCACTTCACGTTTTTATCGTTTTATGAAAAATTCTCGAAATTTTAAACATTTTTCACAAATTGCTACTGGAGAATTTGGTTTCATAGAAATGATTAAATTTTTCTATGGATAAATTCTAGATTTGAATATAAAGCCTAGATTTTTCTCTTTCTAACACAGTTTACATCATATTCCTTACCATGACAGTGAGATACAACGATTTTCATGAAACCTTTGTGAGCTGGGACAAATCTGGTGTTCTGTGATTATACGGGTTAAGTTGCCGCGGATCTTATGGGCGTTTTGATTTATAAATAAAAAATAAAACAATAATATTTATTGAGAGCGACACGGTGGATGGCAAAAGCTTATATTGCAATATGTCAACGGACCTATGAAGACGAGGATTTCGAATACTTACTGCTTATTTGTTTATAATTTAATTAATGTTTTAAAGGTTGTGTAGGTACGTATTACTCGTATTATCAAATTCTGCTATTGACAGCAGTTTGTTTCTTTGAACGCATTAAAACCGAAGAAATAATTATGTTATCTGGTACAAGTATGCTTACAGACGTCACGTTCATCGGGAGCATAGTTTGTAAGGCTGTGTTATTGCAGGTTCAAATCCCGACCTGCACAAGTACATTTTATTTGATTGATTTATGTTACTTCACAATTGAAACATTTAAATAACATAAGTTATATTTGCGGCACGTTTGAGATTGGAATACACTCTTGATATCGACCAGCATTTAGAATTGAAACGTTGCTTAAAATGACTTTAGCCTTGTTTGGTGACCAGATCTAAATAGCCAGGACCTTCCACTTTCATGCATTCATAAACTATAGCAATATAATAGATAATAATGTATAAATTACCGTCATGCCATTTGGCAGCCATTATTGGCACTCAGACAAAATCTTTTAAATACGACTTCCATGGTTTTCCACCTTTGTGATCTAATAATTATTAGGGATATTACGACGATTTCTGACCTTCATGGATCTAAGATGGCGTCCAGGTGTTGACATTATTATTGACAACGTCATACAAACATAACAGTAGGGTCCTGCCGCTGAGAGCTATAGGCTAACATCTCTTTCTGATACACGCGTCATTTATTAGAAAGAAGGAAAGTTTTTTTTACATTAACTCCACACAGGAGGCCCTGTGGAAAATAATTTCCCTCAGGGCCTATGTCATCTTTGAAGATGCTGTGGGGAGGGTCTTTTTGAGGAAAGGAAGGAGTAACATGGGTTTTTTTTTATTTTTTTTTATTTACTATTGTAAGAATAGTTATTACAAATCACAAACAAGTCCTGCTAAGCCAATTGAATTGGCTTGTCAGCAGGTGCTTATAATTAAGTTACATATAAAATTTTAAATGTTATAATTTTACTTTTTTCTTGAAGAGACCGAAGTTTGTTTGTGGAAGGAAACACACAGTCGAGCTGTTGAACTCAAGAACGAGTCGTAGAAACTACCCATTCTCATTATTGCAACGTTTTATTTATTAACTATAAACAAGTTATTAAAAAGAGGGAGAGACCGCACGACATAAGCCTGACTGAAAAAAGCTGTAGTGTCAACAAAATCACATTTAAATTTTTTTTTTTTTTTTACAGTGAATACCGCACAAGAATCTTAACTGCTCCCGTCTGGAGCCAGTGAGACTATGGCATCCTCAATTGGGGTATGTTGTGAGGCTGAAGGTTGTAGGGAGTACCGAGTAATTGTTTCCAGTATCAAATTTCGAAGATAAGTATAGGGCTGTAGGCAAGTATCAATTTTATAATGTGTAAAGAAAATCAGAAATATAAAACTCACGAGAACTAAAAAGTATTTTAAAAATTGTTTTTTTTTTAATTTTTTAAATTTAATTTTTAAATTTATTAGCTCGCCAACAAAATACAAAACATAATTATAACATACGGTTATAATGATGATTCTAATTATTGGCGAGCACACTATTCATCTCAACATTTTTGTGTAACGATAAGTTAAATTACATTAACACAAAGCATAGCATAACAATAGCCGAAATGCAAAACCATTATAAATAAAAGTTTTGAAATGTTTGCGGTTTTTCACATCAATAATTATGAACGAAAATATTAAATTTACACATAGAAACGGAAAAATAAACTATAAATCCCTCACCCATTTTAACGGTATTCATAGTTTATGAAAATACTCCATTTTATATTATATACATCATGCGAACCTGCTTAACTAGTAAACTGTTTATGATTAGGTATATTGTATACATTTATGTAAATGTATACTTATGTCGTATGTGTAAATGTAGCCTTTTTAAGGGGCGTAAAAATAAATAAACAAAATTTTGGTCCCCGGTGACATTTAATGTCACCGGGAAACTAACGATATGAACGAATGTCATAACGAACAACAATAAATTTTATTGTTGTTCGTTAACAAATTTTTTTTTTCAAATGTTGTAACTGATCAATCAGCCAAACTAGCACCCAGCCCCCCATACCGACCCTAACTGTTTAACTGTCCCACACATACTGATTTTTAAAGTAAAACTTTTTTAGCCCCGTAAGAGATTTTAAATTTGGATGAAAAGGAAATGCGTCACAATTTATTATACGAGAGGTCCTCGGTTCTAACATAACGCGGTAAATTCACAACTTCGCACGAGCGTCCGGTAGCGCAGCGGTATAGCGCGTTGCAAATCTCAGCAGTCGGGAAAATCCGGCGAACGGAGGTTGGAATCCTATGGAATCCAAAAAAATAAACATTTTGTATTTTTGTAAATCAATATCCAATCTTTAAACCACTTTAAAATAAACACGCAAAAGTAAAGAAAGCGACATCTAGCGACTTTCTAGTTTCACTTCTAGAATGTTTTTAGTTGATGAGAAGTAAATAACCGTAAATCAAAAAGTTATCTACATTTTTTGTTTTACGTAAATAACCCGAGGAATCGATAGTTAAAAGTGAGTCAAGAACGTCTCTTAACACCCTGTGTTATATCCAATAAAGGCTTAAGTGTAGGTAATTATTGCTTACAAAGAAAATATAACTCAATGAATTATAAACACAGAGGAATCTCAACTGGCAAGCAAAGCAAGGATCCCTCTCAATATCCGATTGCGCGCATCACTCAGTCCTCAGACTCGCGATGGAAAGAAATTACTAAGAATGCCCGTAATAAGTTACGAAGGCTGTATAAAAATGCATTGATGTATCGATGGGAGATTACCCCGGCACTTAGGTTCTCTGGGCCGATACTACGACAAGGTGATCACACAAATATGAAGGTTCTGTTGCGATTTTTAATAGGAAAACTAACAAAAGTAAGGCGTCATCCACTGTGAGCTGTTTTTTTCTTCAATTTAGTCTCCTCCCCCTCCTTGGTGAGATTAAGTGAGATTTGGTGGGACCCCCTTCCCCCTCACGTGAGATTTAAACTACAGTCGTTAAAGGACTACTTTTATTTTCATAAAGAATAAAAATAATACGACTTTCTGGTATACTATCGCAAATTTATTTGAATTTAATAAAATTAAAAGTAAAAACAGAAAACCCCTTCAAAATACCTTTCTTAATTTTTTTACTTACTCCATGGACATTCGTGTACTGTTTCTATTGAAATAATTGGACCATGACGTTTATGTTTTTTTGTAGTATAAGAAGTCAGTCATCAGATGTATCTACTACTTATCCATCTTTTACTTTTGTCTTACTCTGGAAATATATTTTTTTTCTTAATATAAACGTCACCACCCGAATTATTATCATGGCGCGTTTACACTACTTATCTCTGAAATTATCTCCAAGGCGACAGTGGAAAAACTTTCACGGGAAGTTTTAGTCGTTAAAAGACAACAAGAAAGTCTGAAACTGGATTTTTTGAAGTAGCGACATAAAAGGAGACAAACAGGTACATCTATAGGTATAGGATAAGCCAGCGAGACAATGAGATAGCACAATCAGTCTCCTCTTTTTGCGGTGCCTTGTAGCCCATCTGTCTCCTCTTTGTGGGGTGCATGTGAATGTGAATTGCACACTCTGTTTTTGAAATGAACCTTCTTTAGCCCCTTTAGTGATTAGAAATTCGGATGAAACGAAAATGCGTCACAAAAATGTATTATTTGAGGTTCTTCGGTTCTATTATAATGCGGTAAATTCACGACTTCGCGCGGGCCTCCAATAGCGCAGCGGTATGAAGCGGCTAACTCTCAGCGCCCAGAGAGACATCCAGCAAATGGAGGTTCGAAACCTACCAAATCCAAAAAAAAACATTTCTATTTTTGTAAATATCCAATCTTCAAACAACTTTAAAATATACAGGCAGAAGAAAAGTAAGCGACATTTAGCGACTTTCTAGTTTCACTTCTACTGCGCGTGAATTGCACAGTCTGATTTTTTTAATACTAACTTCGTAGTAAGTCCATGCATTGACAAATATATTCGAAATTTCCAGAACATCTTCGGAGTTGTTCACTGGTTTCCATGACATGTTGTTTAACTAGCCATGTGAATACATAACAAAAGTTCATTTTCGAAAAATAGAAATTAAATAAAATGAACAGCTTTGTCATACATCGGTAATCGGAAGATGAATCTATGAAGAAGGAACAAAATCGAAGGTCAGACACTAAGGCCGGAGATAGCATTTTTGGAGTTGTTCATAATATTACCTCATTTACTTACTTTCTACAGTTATAAAGTCCAAGATAATACTAAACCAACATGCAATTTAGAAGGCTCAAACATGAGATTAAGGTATAAATCAGTGCGGGCTGATCGGTAACTATTGTGCCCGATCGAATTACGATACAAAGCATAGTTTTACATGCGTTTATTGACATTGTTACTTGTTACATTCCCCGGGTCAGTATTCCGTACCTAATACTTACTTCCATGGTACTAAGGTACGAGAACCGGGGAGGTTTATGGTTTATAGATAGGGAATGTAGCAATTGCCATGGTAATGGGCAAGGGCATATTACATTTAAATACCTTAAGCTTTGTGATTATGTCCGCCTTGGTAATGCCGGAAAATTGTGAAGTTTAGTTCAAATAAATATTGCAAGTACCAAAGCTCTTGATACGATCTTGGTAAAAGGGTGAGTTTAGGAAATTATTATTAATCCACAGATATTATGGTAGAAAGACAAGAAACTGACAGTTACTTGTCGATGGTAGACAGAAAACAGTAAATCACCTGGACTAGGAGTTCGCGGGTTTAAATCCCGGCGTACGCAAGTAAATTTTATTTGATTAATTTGTGAATGTCACAATTTATTTCTTAAAAATAATATATTCAATTTGGGATGCGGATATGGGTTATGGGTACCGTCACCACAGTAACCGGATAACCAACATCTCTATCATAGGTAACCCCAAGTGGTTATCTAAGTTGGGTGACTTAGCAGGGGTGCACAGGTTCATGGAGTGAGGTTTGTCCAGATATTGACGGTGGATGCGTCTGTCCGCCAACTGCGTGGCAGGTCGTATCGGGAGGGACTGGTTGAGGGAGACATATGGATCTCTCCAGCAGGAGTATCTCAATCCACCGCCTTGCACCGCAGAGGGAGGGATGAATTCATACGCTCGTCACTTCTGGACACACTAAACCCCAGATTCCTACCCATCCCTCATACCTATTTCCTTCCCAGAACTTCCTCTGCTTCTTTCCCTGATGCAAGACTACCATTTAGAATTGAAACGATGCTTTAAATGTATTTTGTCGAGTTTGGTGACCAGATCTGAATAGCCAGGTACTTCCCCACCTCCCTCTTTCATATTTCCTTCCCCTTCTCACTACCTTCAGCCGCCATAGTCTCACTGGCTCCAGACGGTTGGGAGTTATACGTTGGGAGTCTTCCATGGTATTCACATAAAAAAGTAGAAATGAGATCCACAAGGCGTACGGTATTGATACAACGAATGACTGTTTTCAGACACGTTACAAAAATAATTATAACCCTAGGTTTCAGAAAACTCCAGAAACAATGAAACGTGTAAAGAAAAGTCCAAATTTAAGAATGACCATTGATAAATCCCAAAAACATTGCAAGCCCGATGTAAGCATTTATCCATTTTCGAATATTTATTTATTTGTAAGAAACCAAACATAAATACAAACACAGAATACAAACAATAAGTGCAAATAAATGCACTACTCGAATTTAAAGAAAAATATGAATACCCTGTGGACCAACACACCTACACTACATGGTCGAAATCCTCTAAACTACTTGACATCCCGCAATTAAATACATCTTTTGGCCAGAAAAACCATAATTTCCATGCTACAAAATTATATAAAGCCCTTCCAATTGAAAATAAGAACACCATGGAGATACAAAAGTTTAAAAAATACATCAAATTATGTTTGGGTAAACAGGACGATGAGGAAATCATTAAAATTATGAAGTAACCCCAATGCAATCTGCAGAAAACAAACCAATACTTTTATTTTATTTATTTGTTTATTTTGTGATAATCAAGAAACTAGAAGATGAGGAAATAAAGATCAGCACCCATTCAGCAACATATGTACAGTCAGCCTCGGAACAGGAATACCTAGTGAGGAGGACTGTAAACAAACCAAATAACTTGGTATTTTTACTTATTGTGTAATTTTACTTTATCTTATATTGTCATTAAAAAAAAAAAATTAAAAAAAAACATAAATATACATACCTTTTTGGCTCATCTTGCTAATGTTGCTGGGTTATAAAGTTTTATATTTTAGGTAAGGAGGAAAGGGAGAGGAATATAGGATAAGGATAGGAGATGCATCCGATACATTCTCACGAATTAATTTAAAATCGTACGCGTTAGTTACTTCCGTCCGACGTTTTCGAAAATTATTGAAAATAATGTCTTCCATGCATCGAAGCTTCCATGTTGTAAAATTTTGTGTTATAAAAAAAAGTGAACACCGTACAAGAGACCCAACTGCTCCCACCAGCCTGGAGCCAGTAAGACAAGGACAAGGGTATATTGATGGGAAAGAGGAAGGTATGAAAAAGATGCGATATAAGAAGGTGGGGAAATACCTGGCTATCTAGTAGCAGATCTAGTCCCCAAACACGGCTAAACCCATTTCAAGCAACGTTTCAATTCTGAATAGTAGTACTCCAGGGCGATATCGAGAGTATATTTCACTCTGGAATTCCGCAAATATCTATAGCTTAAATTATTTTATAAAATTAAATTGCTAAATAACACAAGTAAAATTAACTTGCGCACGCCGGGATTTGAACCCGCGACCTTACCCCTCTACCACGGAGGCCGTCGATCATCTGGGCAAGGTGTTCACACTGTCCACATGCCTTCATATAGGTAAACGAAATAAAGTACTTTGTCATATTTTTTACAAGTAAGATCAGAAAATTAACGCCTAGATTATTTCAACACGTTGGACAGTCGGGCGGAAAATAGCATAAAAATAAGAGAGTTAATTGAAATATTTTTGAAATCACTACTCACTTGAACAATTTGATTAATTATACATTTTTAAAGACAACTCCAGAAACTGCGTGAGGAGAGGATGGGACTGCCATGAACGGAAGCCGAACAATCAGCGCAAGACAGGGAAGAATGGAGGCGCCTTGTCGATGCAGTGGGTCCGCGACCCGAATAGGACAAGGGGAAGAAGTTGATGAATTTTTACAAAGTCACTATTTATTTAAGCAATTTGAGCTCTAAGACGTGCAATTTTGGGGACGCCATCAAACACAAACATATATGGCTTGATGCATACTTGCCGATCAGATAAATAAAAATAAATGATTCAATATCTGATTCGACGGTTTGACGACTAAAATTGAGACACAATGGTGCGTCTCTTACAAGTTGCGCAATACCGTGTCTAAAACGGAGAAGGAAATGATCGATGGGTTCTCTTGGGTCTTGTAATGTCTATGAGAGATGGGTTTAAAAACGACACGGGAATTCAAGTCAAAGGCTTCGCGGTAGGGATGACAAAATCAAGATTTCTATTTTGAGATGATTCGAGTTTTTTATTAACCGTAATATTTTTATTCATATTATGAATAGCCAGGTACTTCCCCATCTTTTTCTCCCCCATCGCATTCCCCTCCCCACTACCTTCAGACTCAAACTAGGGACGGCAAGTCTCGTTGGTTACATACGGTTGGGAGCAGTGTATGCGGTACTCGTATCAAAAAGCACCCTTTCTGCAAATTTGTAATGTAAAACGTATGGTTCCATGACAAATCAACAAAGTGGCATTTCAATACTCTTATGAAGTAACATTATAAGTGATGAAAAAAAAATAATTCAAAAATAGCACATAACCTAATCTAACGTAACCTACATAACCATGTTATTTTAATTTGTTTTCGTCACTTTTAATGACTTTTCAAAGGAGTGACGAAGTTCAAGAACCGGTCACCAGAATAAAGATATTTTGTCGCGTTTTTATTCATAGTTAATAAAGGTAGAACAGGATTTCCAAATAAAGAAAAGAAGAAAAAAAAGTAGAAATTTTTCGAGCCTTTGTTTCTGAAGCAACGAACATCACCTTTTCTGTCTGCAATTTCTAAGAAAACAACTATTTTCAACTCGTAAAATCTTTTTCTTGTGGGGCGTTTAAACATCGATTCAGGCACATTTATCATTTATTCATCTAAGATTTATAAAAAGGCCGTTTAACACTTGAAAAGCAAGTATACAGCATACTGTGTTAAAAATATAAATATTCAATTTCTGAGCTATCCTTTCTTGTGCCAAAGATGATAGATTGCTGTTCAGATAACCGCCCAACATTGTTGACACAACCTCCTTCGACCATCTGTGTAAATAAATACATAATCCGATGCGCTTCAACCAAAGTCCAACTTAAACATAATTCTAAATAGTAAATAGAACATTATTATTGCAGAATACATTGTTTCCCACGTTAGTCAAGTACTCGATACCTACTGAGATGTTACTGTAAAAGTTACAAATTCTTAGGCTTTCAATTTTTATTAGAATGACTCTTGTTATTATGACTTTTGAATGTTATACCCGGCAATGTAATACCTATATACAAAAATGAAATTTTTTATTAATTATTTTTACATGAAAAGACAAAATAATGAGTTGACGATTACGTTTATAATATATTTTCCTAAAAAAACATGCACGTCTTTTTATTTTATTTTTTGTTATTAGTAACTTTAGTTAGAAAAACAAAAGGTGAGCTTTTTTTCATTATTAGTTTTTGGGGTGTTATGACGTGTTACGAGACCTCTTTCTTTAGCCAACGTTTAGGACAGCGTTGCAGTGTCCATCATCAGGGCAGATCCGACAGATCTGTTTCTGATCTGCCGGATCTGTCCTGATGATGGACACTAAATGCTGTCCAAAACGTTGGCTAAATAAAGAGGTAGCGTAACACGGCACAACACCCCCCAAAAAAATAACGAAAATGCTTTTAGCCATGAAAATCTAAAAACGTATCCGTAAGGTGAGCTATTTTTTTTTTGTTTCCATTAAAAAGTTTTATATTAAAAATATTTTATGTTTATTTCTAATTATAAAATTTTAAAGCGGATGTCATCGCTTCTGAAATACAGTTTTAAGTTTTTGGATGCATTCAGAAACATTCTATTTATTTGTATTTTATTGCAAAACAGAAATAATTTGACCTTCCGAAAAAACAGCCCGATTACTTATAAATCTTACAAAGCTTTTCAGTACACCACCAAAATCTGCGATTTAATAAAGTTTGGGCTTTTACAGTAACACAGACAACACACAGTAGCAGCTATAATAAGTATTCGTGTTAACTGTCAGGCATTGTTACACTTAGAACAACAACTAAATAAACGTGCTTCCCACATTCTGTGAACAAACATGAGCATGATAGCGGGTTACGACACTGCGAATATAATAAAAGGAAATGCTTTGTTTAGCTGATATTTAGTCGAAAAGGACCTGCTTTTGAAGTTGTATGTGAACGGAGAATGTAAAGTTATGGAGTATTGTAATGATTTGGTAGGAAATAGAAACAATAAGCGTTTAACCCTTTCCATATAGGTGTTCTTCCTTATGAAAAGGAAGAAAAAAAAATCATCAGTCATTTTAAATACATGTAGGATTCCGAAAGATTTTTTAAATATTTAAATTAGGGGATCAGTAGGATTTTTCAGTCCAGTTAGGAGTATATGAAAATATCTGGAGTCGGTGAATTATTTTCCCATTTGGTCTCTGGTGGATTGACATATTGTTCTTGTATTGTTTTGTGCTTATTATACTTATATAGTGCACTTACATAGAGTGGATTGACTAGATAATCATTTGTGGAAAAGTGTGTGAAAGGGTTAAGTCTTTCCTGTGGGGAAGATTTATCCCGGACATAAAATCTGAAGCACCAAAAATAATAATAAAACGTTTATTCATCAACAGATTTTTTTACAATATTACATATTTTGTTCTTTTTAATTGATTCTATTGACGAAAAGGTCACTGCTCAGCTATAATTCAGGATTTCTACTTTAATGCAGCTGGTTTTCAGCAGTGCCTCCATTTTGTGAATCAAACAGTCCAATAATAGTAGACATTCAAATTGATAGACGAGCTCATCAGGGAAAGAGGAACAGACCAAGATACGTGAAGCGGGGAGGGGGCGTGACCGTCTATCTTTCTGTGTTTGGTCAATTTAATTTATCATATTAGTCCATGATTTAGCTCCTACATTACTATAGTTGTCTATGGGCTCTTCGGGTCACTTGATCTCGTTGCCGAGTTTTGCTAAAGGTGACCGATGGAAAATTATAGTTCAGCATCTGCGGAGATCACACCTAGCTTTCTACCAGAAGTCCTCCGAAGTATTATAAATTACGATGCGTCAATAAACAGTCACTTTAAGAACCTAGGTCTTTTCAATGTGCATCCTATAGTACTGGAGAGAACAGAGACATTATAGTAAATAAATGAATCTGACAGTATAAAGGCAACTCGCTTTGCAAAATCGTGATTTAGTCCGCAAAAATAAAAACCGCTTACAAATCACTAGTCCATTTTATAATGGTGCGCAAATTGATGCTGCGTAAGAAACATAACTATAATTCTCAAATCGGGTGAACATAGGTTCGGACATTTTTCTAAAATTGAATATTTTGTTACACTATTTAGTTAGACGCTTGACAAGTGTCGTAATTTACCCAACTTATTGATTTTTTGAGTGGCTGCGCAACCAGATATGAAGATGGTACGGTTTTTAACCGTTTTTACAAACATTCAGATCCTGTGCAGAAAAGTCCCACAACGGACTGCGCTGCAAGCCTCTTTTTAATTTAGCGAACTTAAGGTTAAACGTCAAGTACGTTATAATCTACGCATTCACAGATGGAGCCAATCAAATTATTTTAGGTTTTTAATTCCTTTTGCACGTTACACTTTAAAATATTAAGGTAAATTAATTGTTCGCGCCCGTACATATTTAATTAGAATGTATAAATAGTTTTGTCCATGAAAAACCCAAATCTATCAAGAAAGGCTGAAAAATTCAATTTTGTATCGGTGACTCAATCCAATATTGTATTTTTCAGCCTTTCTTGAAAGATTTGGGTTTGTTTATGGATAGAACTATTTATTTATATTCTTATTAAATGTGTACGGGCGCGAATATTAATTTAGTCTTAATATTTTAAAGCGTAACGTCCAAAAAGCATTAAAAACCTAAAAAAAATTATTGGCGCCATCTGTGAATGCGTCGATTATAACCGACATGACGTTTAACCTTCATTTTTTCGCGCAGGGTTTTGATTATTTAAATAAGATGTCCATAGTTTATTAAAAGCATTTTCTAACTCTCCTGATGCCAAACATATGTTTGTATATATATATGGTTTGTCACCAACTTGTCTTTAAAAAATAAGTCCAACAATTTGAATGTCCATGGCCAGGTTTTTTCCGCTACAAACACCTAGTGATATCTTCTAGTGATAGTTTCGGTGGTCTTGCTTGGTCTGGGATACATAATTAACGTTGTTTTAAATAATTCTTATATTTATTCATGTAATAAATACACTGAAAAGATTGATAGTACTTTAGTTTTTTCCTAAATTAGAAAACAAATCTATATATTAAAGCAAAATTTTTTTATTCAACCTTTGCAAATTCACTTTATGGCGTCATTTTTAACTAAACGATTTTTTTTTTATAAAACCTCACTATTCAATCAAAATTATCCAAATGTTTCGAAACCAAAAGTTTCTTTGTCAGGATGAGATTAACAAATCATATAATAGATACATAATATAAATTAAAAATCCAGCAAAATTTTAAAACAATTATCGAAGGTGTTTTCAAGCATAAAATGTGCTCTATATAATGTGGAAACAAAAGTGAGTTGATGAAAGGGTTAATAATAAACCTGTGTAAGACAATGTTGTATATTCACACTTAGCATTTCCATATCGTAATGGCACGAATAGTAGTTATTCTTTTGGTACCTTTGTAAAATACATGTGATTTATTATTCCCACGGATAATAGAATAATACTGTTTGAGTTTTGAGGTGTTGAGCGATTTGTGCTCCTTTTTCCCCTCCCCACTACCTTCAGTCTCAAAACATACCCCAATTGGGGATACCATAGTCTCATTGGCTCCAGGCGGTATGGTAGCAGTTGGGACTCGTGTGAGGTATTCACACAAGAAATGATCCTTTGCATTTAACGACGACTGGCATAGTCTAGGGGTAAGGTTTTTGAATCGAAATCTGAAGGTCGCAGAATCGAATCCCGGTGTGGGCAAATAAATTTTATTTGAATAATCTATGTTATTTTTTTAAACAAAGACAAACTTTCCGGATTTACGAATAACCCGAAAATAATTCAAAATCTCCCACTACCACCACAGTAAGCCGAAATTAGCTAGCCGAGGAATCGAATACGGAACGCCTGGGTGGCACTGACAAATTAATTGATTTAAAATAATATATAACATATTTGTGGCACATTTCAGAGTGGAAGATACACTCAGTATCGCCCTCAGAATTGAAACGTTGCTTGAAATGGCGTCAGCCGTGATTGGTGACCAGATCTGAATAGCCAGATGCTTCCCTTTCTTCCTCTTCCCATATCCTTGCCCTCCCCACTACCTTCAGCCTCATGACATACCCCAATTGGGGATTCTATAGTCTCACTGGCTCCAGACGGGAGCAGCTGGGACTCTTGTGAGGTATTCATATATAAAAAAATATTTAATTGAAAAATATACATTAGAATAAAAAAAAAACTACGTGTATACTGTTGTCCGAATAAGGACTTAAAGTTAAACGTCACGTACGTTATAATCTACGCATTCACAGATGGCGCCAATCAAATTATTTTAGGTTTTTAATGCTTTTTGCACGTTACGCTTTAAAATATTGGGGTAAAGAAATTGTTCGCGAACGTACATATTTAATTAGAATATAAATAAATAGTTTTGTCCATAAACAAACTCGAATCTTTCAAGAAAGGCTGAAAAATAAAATATTCTATCAGTGACTCAATCCAATATTGTATTTTTCAACCTTTCTTGAAATATTTGGGTTTGTTTATGGACAAAAATATTTATTTATATTCTAATTAAATATATACTTTCGCGAACAATTAATTTATCTTAAAATTTTAAAGCGTAACGTGCAAAAAGCATTAAAAACTTAAAATAATTTGATTGGCGCCATCTGTGAATGCGTAGATTAAAACGTACGTGACGTTTAACCTTAAGGGTTTTGCGATACAAATCGGTCGTAATTTTGGTCGTACGCAGAAATATGTAGGAATAAACATATTTACATTGAAGTGTCAAACTTCATACCGCCATTAATATAATGTAAGCCCTTACCATAATTAATTGATGATTGTTCACAGCATAATAGTTGAACGGAAGCCTAATATTAAGTAACTAAACCATTAGTAATATGAATAAGGGGTACTAAATCACTGGCAACTGGTTGATTAATTATAACTTACGAATGCATTAAAAATATCAGCAGAGAAACATTATGTACCAAACAGCTGGTAGCCTTTATAGAGACGTTCCGACCGAGTTTCCAGTTTGTAATTAATGGCGGCATTCAGCTGTCCGGTGACATGAAATGTGAGTTGGACAAATGAAAATGAAGTTACAAGTTTTCACATTCCTCGTTCATCTGTTTTCTTGTTTCGCTGCCATCTATAATGAGGATAACAACGCTATTTGCCGGAGCGCTGCGAGATGAGCGTATCCAAAATATACCAAATTAAATTTTTATTGAAATAACTTATGAAGGTTAAACGTTATACCCATCAATGTAATACATCATTGAAGAAGAAGATATCACTAATAAATCTTAACGAAACACGAAAAAGATATCCCTCCCCACTGCTAAAACCCTTGGCATAAATATAATGTCACAAATTTAGTGCATTTTAGAAGCCCAATAGTAGGTATATCTACTAAATTCCATAAAAGCAACGTACCTTTTCAACGAATCTATCATTTATTTTTGTTTCAGAGAAAAACTCTAATTATGTTTTCTTAGTTTAAATTTCGTTACAAGTTAAGTTTCCTGCATATATAAGTTTATATTTCTAATGTTAAGTAAAATAGTATTATTAGTTTATTAGTTTAGCATTATTAGTCTCTGTTTCCAAATAAGGAGATAACGAACTAGTATGTAGGTTTTTTTTTTAATTTTCTCTGTGTCTCTTTTATGTCTTCTGTGTGGATTATTTCCTAATTAAACAACTTTTTTCGGTTTTATTGATTTTCTACTTAATTTAAGTTAATTTTTTCAACGCAAAATTGGTGGGCAGTATATGTTGAGAATTATCCCTCCCTATCTAGCCAAAGCCTTTGGCGTAAGAACTATAATGTAAAATTTAGTGCATTGACAGGCTTCAAACGAGTGACAACAGTATGGAATCATTTTTTCTTTATCTAAATAGCTTCAGTTTAATTTAACTACTTTTGTTTTAACTACGAGTTTTGAGATGTCTTCATTAAATTATGTTTATTTAAAAACTTGCTGATATCTGACTATACTGAGCGTTCTGAATCGGTAGATAGTGGAAGATGATGCCTCCATTCTTCTGCTGAAGCTTATAATGTGAGTAACTTTATTGTTTGCCACACACAGATAAATAAAAAGTTAACGGTCACAACTGGGACTTAAACTCAGGATCTCCTGTCTTGCCCGGACATAGCGCCTTAACCAACTGGGCCATTGGGACCTATATTTTTTGTCATTTTTGTCGATCTCGTTTTTAAAACTTAAGAATTGAAAATTTATCTCCAAATAATTTTTGAAATATTTTTGGCAACTATAATTTTAAATGATTACAAAGTTCTTTAACAAATTTATTTGGAACCGAGATAGTGTATCTGATAAACATCTGCGATTATATTTACATGGTACACGTGTTGACTTTGAAGTATTGTATTTATATGCCTATCTTGAAATAATTGAGACGTATACGGACAAAACTATTTATTCATATTCATGATTAAGTAGTATACGTACGGGCGCAAACAAATAATTCGTCTTGATATTTTAAAGCACAACTTGCAACAAGTATTTTTCCTAAAATAATTAAAATACGCATGTATGAAAGAGCAGATTATGAATTCTTTTATTATGCTCGTATCTTGATCGCACTAATGATCGCGCGGATAAGCAGGAAAACCATTAAAAATATAGCTTTGCAGAAATTGCTATCTACAAATGAAAATAATATTTGCAAGATTGGTATAGTGCTGTTTTTGAGAAAAATCACTTCAAGGGCGATGTACAAACTTATAATATATTTCTATAATGATATATCTCACTTCAAACTATAGACTAAAACTATTATAACATCTTATGGCCAACAAATTGCATCCACCAGTTCATCGATCACAAAGTACGAAACTTCGAATACAAAACTATACGCACAAAGCATTTGACCAATGGACGCGATGCTGCGTTAAAATATACAGAAGTTATTTTATTTATATTCTGTAAAGGCAGAAAATATGCTTACATGGGAGGTTACTTGAGATTAACAGGTTTATTATTTATTACAGAAATTTAGATACAGTTTTCAAGCAGAAGACATAGTTGAGAACACATGTTATTGGAAATACTATTATTTAATCCCGGTATAAATGTATTTTAATAATACATGTTTGGGACTTATGAATTTATGTGAACATGCTTGGGAAAGGAAAAGTAAAAGTACAATAATGCAAGGATTTGATTAGAATACATATATATCTTTCTTAACGTGATTCATCCCTCGGTAAGAGACAGATTGAGTAATGTTAATCCAGTGAGAAAATCTCTAACATCATCTTCCGAAATACACACACGTACCTCTTGAGATAACATCGCACATGACACGCGCCTGTTCAAAACCAGGAAAACCGTTTAAATTAAGTTTTGCGGTATTCTCAAACATGTACCGACCTCTAACAGATACAAACGCACCAGCAATGATTGATGCCCACCGGTCGCATTAGCAACGTCACCCGAGCACGTGTCACTGGGCTGACGTCCGATCCATCTCCTGCCCTGCCGCCCATCAAGCCGAGAGGCCATCAGGCGACCAGGGACCGCGGAGGCCGCGAGACTGACGCGCTTCTACGCAAGAGACCCGTTCCGGAATTCAGCCGTATCTGGACTCTGGGCTCGGTCGAACGGCATGTCTTCATTAAGGCCATACTTAGAACTTATCATTCTCTTTAGGGTATTGTGGGTAGTTAGTTTGGTACCTGGGTAACTACAACATTCTTAGGCAAATCAGAGACACGGAGCAACTCATTTACCAATTTTATCCTGTTTTGGAATAAGTACTTTTGTACTAAACAAATAATAAAGTCACAGAAGCTGAAAACATCAACTCAATCAACCTGTTTTAATTTTTTTTAAATGGAGGATTTTAGCACAGGACAAGAGAAAAATTTATCGAACATGTTTGGAATATAATCATAAATTTAACAACAAAAATATAATAAACACTAGACAAAGGCAAAAAATCTCATGCAATATTCATGGACCTAAAGGAGGCTTTTGAGAGCATAAGTCCCAAAAAATTACTATAATCGGAAATATAGATAACGCTTAAATGTGGGAAGAAAGTTTCCCGAAATCTAGAAATCAACATGTAAAAATAAACTACACTCTTCGTGAACCGAATGCAAGCGACTTTGGAATACCACAAGACACCATTTCGGGCCGTCCTCTATTTATCTTATATGTTAATAATATATTTTAATTACCAATAACAGGAATACTTATTTCATAATTATGCAGATGATATCGCATTTATATTCCAAGCAAATATATGGAATGAACTTGAAATAACTGCTAACCATGTTATCAATATCTACGTTAAAAGAATGGTTTGGCAACAATTTTAAACTTTAAATATTAAAATTTAAGCAACAAATGTACCCACTACTAAAATACTAACATGCGTAGCAAATAAAATAGAAATAGAAATGAAATAATTGGGCGTAATAATAGACAGTCACCTTAAGTGGAAGACTCAAATTACCAATACTATAAATAGATTAAGAAAACTTATATACAAACGAATGAATGAAAAAAATACTTAATTAAAAAAATCAAATTTTTACCATATCCCAAAAAATGATTGGTTGACAGATGATGTATTTCAGTACATTTCAAACAAATGTAAATTAGCGTTACCCGTACCTATAAGGCACCTCTTCCTAAATACATAGTATTATAGTATATCCATAGCCCGTAGGTATATCAGGCTGGATGATTTATGATAGGCCCAGCCTGGCACGTGATTTATGGGGCGATCGATAAGCTCAGATCATTATCATTATGCCAACTGTCCGTCTCGGTTTTGGCAAGACCAAGCCAGGGAATTACATTAATAACACGCGTAGAATGAAACAAATCGGAATGGGAAGATGGCTGATGTTAAAAATATGCAAAAAAATAAGACAGATATGGTGTAGGTTCAGTCATAAATATTTTCTATGGTTTTACTGCTTATCCGCGCGTTCAGTATTTTGAATAAGGTTATTAGACAACTTAAAGAATTCATAATCTACTATTTCATAGATGGCGTGTGTTTTTATTAGTTTAGGTTAAAACGCTTTTTACATGTTATGCTTTAAAATATTAAGATGAATTAATATATAATATAATATGAGCATGAATAAATATTTTTGTTCATAAACAAAATACTAACTAAGTATCTGATTCACTTGGTCGTGCCATGTCTTTCTTTGGCGTCCTCTACCTCTTCTACCATTCACATTTGCGTCATTCATTCTCCTCACACTCCTTTCCTCGTTCATTCGCTTTACATGCCCAAACCATCGGAGCGTCCCTTTCTTATAAGAAATAGTAATATAGTCTTACACATTACGCTTACATAATTTTGTTGGAAAAAACTATTCATTCGTTTTCATATTGCGTATGTACGGGAGCAAACAATTAATTCATTTTAAAGCATAACTTGCCAAAAGCATACTTTCTTACAATAATTAAACTAGCGCCATCTGGAAAAGAGTAGATTTAGAATTATATCCATTTGACTAAAACTGTATAGTATGATGAATGGATTTGTGTATTGAACAGCTCAAGTCAAACATGGACTGAAAATTCTCATTAATTGTATGTGAATTTATATTGCATAATGTGTTTGTAAAGTAACAATTTATGTTCAGATAAGTGTTGGCCAAATAAAGGCTTATGGCCTTTTCGAAGATAATGTTTCAATTATAATGGAGTTTCTTGTAAATACAAAACATTGATTATTGTTGACACAATACCAATTCTGAAATATTTATGAACTAGCATTTTTTAATGATATCACAACATTAAAATGGAAATAACTAGCGAGTTCCCGGCGTTTGCTGCATTGCCACTAATACATATTTTATTTATATTTTTTTCCCTGCGTGTCTTTTCCCATTCGCCCCGTTGCCCTTCTGCCTGTCTTTCCCCTCCCTCTGACGCGTTCCTCCTCCACCTTCCCCGCCTTCCTTCTCTTACGATCCCCCATCCTACGAACCCCCCTCCCACGTTCCCCTCACCTCTCCAGCGGTCAATATATTCAGTCTCGGTACATTCAGATTTTTAAACAGCTCGCGTGCTACCCACTGCAGTTTTTTACAAATTTTTATTTTTCATATATTACAAACATTCATTTTTGTATATTATAAGAACAATCAATCAAATTTGGTACCTAACATAGATACCTATTTTAAACAAATATATTTTTTATAAGATTTGAAGTATTCGATTTTGGTTAGTACCATGGGTGAGTACTTTGATTGAATTCATTATTTTTTTTAAATTGAATTTGGATTTAATAATCGATGGTTTGCAAAATGTCATTCTCAAGTTGTGATAATTTTGACGGTTTTGTAAGTAAGATCGTAATGAATAAAAAAACTTTTCAGATGCATTAATTGGAACTGATCGTGTCAAGAATTCGGACAAGCAATAAAGTAACGAGGTAACTATAGTATTTTATTTTTAAAGAAAATTATTTTAATTCTGTATATTGAAATGTGCTTTTCTCTTGTTAAAATTTCTTGATAATTAAATCCAAATTTCGTGAAGAAAGCGTTATTTACTAACTAACAAGATTTATTAAAAATATATCCAGTGAATTTTTACGGGTCCGGGTTAAAAGCTTCCGAAATCACCAAGAAGCGTATCGTTCCCTTTGTATTTCTTTGAAGTTATAATATCAAAAAATATATCTGCAGCCGATATAGTTAATTATTGTGAATACAAAAAAAAAGAATTACTATGAGTTCTTCTCTTGGTCGCCTTTATAGAAAAGTATGTACATTTTGCACCCTTGAGTTACTGTTATTATTGTCTGTAATGCACTTTCACATATAAAGACAACTCTTCTTCCAACATAAATTCCACATTCCAATGTTACCTCAAGTAGCAATTAAAACCAGGGCATCTACAAAAAAAAATACTAATAACTCATACCTCACACGGGCAAAGAAACTTAAACTACGTAACCAAACTACATAACTGCATGCCCACCACCTTGAAGCAACTATTAACTACAAATACATCTAAAATTCTTCACATAACACACATCAAAGACTGGATCAAACAACAAGGTATTCAATTTATTCAAAACATTATAATACCTAACCAAACATAACCCAACCCAATGATTAAAAACATAATAAAAAAAAACCATTTGATCGATAAAGATCATACGTTTTGTCATAGCACCGGTGCTAAAATCTTACATAAAAACGGGCATGGTAACAAACTAAACAATTCAGAGGCACTAGAAATTAAAAAAGCTGTAAAAACCAAAAGTCATATATTTAATAATCAATTAGACATATCAAGTAGTCCAATATTAGGTCTGTTTCCAATAAACCCTTAATAAAAAAAAATCCCAGTGCTCCTTACCACCATGCCAGTTAATGCTTCGTTTCTCCAAATTTATTATTGTAACCCATTAATCAAATAATTATAGTTCGGTTTTTTCCATTACTTCTGGACTTAGGTAAATGTATTTTATGGCCGTCGATGTGTTTTTTATATTTGTATCATGTTGTCTCCCTCTATATTTTGTTTTATATAAGCACACATTATGACTTATTGTTTAGTATTAATTTGTACCCTGATGATACTTGAGTAAAGCGAAACCGGTCGGTTCAAAAAATTAATAAAACTCGTGGTTTTAAACAAAAAAGTATTTTATTTTATTATAACAAAAACTTTGTTTAGGAACAGAAAATAGTAGGTACCACAACATTATTTATACCAGTGGCGTAAGGTCCATAGAAAAAATATACCCACCTGTTTATTAAGACAATTATTTATCTTACACATAATCTAGATGCAAAGAATAACTGTATATAGATCATAAATGCAACTAATCTTCAATTTATGTATACGATACTGCCGCCATGGGTCGACCCATCGGTGACCGGACAATACAGAATGAAACCAAATCAGAAGCACCTCAGAAAGGTCATTAAGAGTGATAATAAAAGAAATAAAAAAAATGGTTGAATAGGTTAAGTTAGGTTAGGGTTACCTACTATTTTAAAATTATTTTTTCATAGCTTTTAATGACCTTTCTGATGTGTTTCTGAGTTGGTTTCATTCTGAGTTGGCATGGAACCATAAATAAATAAAGGCAATGGTGCCGCGTAAACACATTATCAAACGAAATAAAACCGAACCCAAGTGGAGCGGCAAATAAACTTAGGATTTGACTAAAACTTATCTAGTACAAACAAACGGAACAACAACGCCACCAGCTTCAGCAATATGTGAACGGGGACCTTTATTCAAAATCAATTAAACGACGGAAATCAAATGTCAAGTTTATCGACACTGGCAGGACCGAGGAGATGGCAGCTCCCGGCGAACCAATCGAACGCATGAACGGATTGTATTCCGTATCGGCGAAGGTCATAAGTGCCAAAATCGAATGCATTGAAAGCTTAATAAAGTCAAATTTGAATGTGAAGGAAAATTTTGAAACTTTATTTTTTTAAAATTTAATTCTAGCTGACCCAGCGAACTTCGTATTTCCTCAGAAATAATAATTGCTGTGTTAACTTATTAGCTGAATCAAATTTAATTTTTTATTAATTTAAAATTACACAATGAAGCAATTATCGATGCGCAACTGTCTTTTTTTGTTTTTGTCTTGATTTTATTACTTTTCCACTTATTTACTTTTATTGTAATTTTCCTTTGGAGGGGTGTAGATATACGTTCATCGTGTGTCTCATTTTCGACTATTGACATGTAGTGTGTAAGAAAGACAGGCAGCATTATATGATTAAGAACAAAAGTAAAACAATCAGCGCATTGACATTTGACGTTTTTGAATTTTTGGAATTCACTCACTATTCAATATTATATTTATCACAACATTGCTGCAGCTCTTTCAAAAGATGAGAATTCCTTCCATACAAAATGTATGAGGAAAAGAATTTTCTTCATATTTTTTTATTTCAAGAATTTTATTTATTTGATAATAGCTATTCTGCTATTCGGGGCGGAGAAAAAACCAACAAATCAAAGATAATACAAATCGGTCCAGCCGTTCTTGAGTTATAAATGGTGTAACTAACCCGACTTTATTTTATATATTAGTATGATATAAAAAAAATATTTGCCGCTCCGGCATTTTATTGGGTAACCAACACTTCTGCCATAGGTCACCCTAATTGGTTCGCTATATTTGATTACTAAACTGGAGTACCCGGGTTAATTGGGTGAAGTTTTTCTAGATCTTGGCGGCGGAAGCGTGTACACACCTTCTGCGTGGCGGTCCAGAGCGAGAGAGACTGGTTGAGGCAGACCTTTTGACCTTCATCCCTTTGCACAGCAGTTGGAGGGATGGAATCATACATCCTTCACTCCTGAACAAATTGACCCCAAAATTCCTACCCATACCCTTAACATCATACCTTTTTCCTTTCCAGAACTTCCTTTTCTTAAAAAGAAGATATAGGCCATGAGGGAAATTGTTTTCACAGGGCTCTTCTGTGTACTATTGTAAAAAAGAAAACTAGAGTGGAAATAATCTGTAGCAATAGATACGAGTATTAAGGAACACTCTTTATTTTGGTACCAGAGACATTTAAAGGAATAACCTCAACCTTTGTGGTATGAATTCACACAAAATAATTAAGAAGTCTTAATAGTGAAGCCACAAGGAACTCAAGGTTAGAATACCACATTGCGAAGCCGACCTTTGCACATTGACACGAATACCTAGTTGCATTATATCACCACAAATTTTCTAACCTTCCTCAAGGCAATTTACCTTAAAGGTACAGATAGGTACTAATAAGAGAATGTTTAGTTTATAAAAAAATAATTATCAGATTATTATCATTGGATAATGATTAGTAGCGCCAATTTGTAAATAGGGCGCTAAAAAATTATTTCTTTTTTTATTATATTTCTGACACCGATAATTTTATCGGTTTACTAAATTAAATATTATGGTATAATTAATTTGCCACATTGACATCTCAATTGCAATAGTAAAAGCCAATATTCTTGTAAGATCATCAATATCACTGCAGCAAACTGACTGGTTTGTAGCCCGTTCGATACGTTAGTATATTTGCGGCACGTTCCAGAGTGGAAGATACTATCAGTATCGCCCTGGTGTAAGACCACCATTCAGAATTGAAACGTTGCTTTAAAATGGCTTTAGCCGTCTTTGGTGACCAGATCTGAATAGCTAGGTACTTCCCAACCTTCCTCTCCCCCACCTCCTTCCCCTCCCCACTACCTTCAGCCCACAACATACCCCAATTGGGGATGCCCATAGTCTCACTGGCTCCAGACGGGAGCAGTTGAGATTCTTGTGCGGTATTCACTGTAAAAAAAAAGCCGAGTTTACAAATGTATCGGGTTCCCAACCATGCATCATGGGTTCAATTTATGCTTCCTCCATCATTCCATAAGCAAAATTTCCGCTTGCAATGATGATGGTAGGAGATTTCAAGTATTGTCAGGTTATTCGTTACGCAAGAATGGTTTTCATCATTTTTAAGCAAAACAAAAAAAAACATTAACAATTCACTTTGTTGACACAATTCTGTACAATTATACTATGGCTAAAACTTTGTTATAAACCTGGCCTTATTTGAAAAAACTGAAAACTATAAAACTTTAATGCATTCAAAATAATATATTTGAAGCCACAAAAGGCATGGACAAAATAATATTAATGAAAAATGTCCAATACAAAATTTACAAATAAATACGGGCAACGAATATTCACTTAGGAGTAGGTATCTTGTTCGTACTATATTTAGCGCCCTTGAGGTGATTCCTCACAAAAACGGCGCTATATAAATTAGCTAAGTATTATTAATAAGATGACAATGTATGTAAAAACCGATTCAATTTACTTAAGTTAACTAAAAAAAAGGCTGAAAAATGAATTAAAAGATTTTTCAGCACCTAAACACAAGTATCCATTGATTTTATGTTTGTGATCTTATGTATAAATATGCCTATGAGTGTGTTTGAGTATCGATCACGGAAATATAAATTGCTGTAAAGGACAAAATGTTACTTGTTCTGGAAAAGGGAGTGTTTTATTTTTTTTCAATAAATCATATCTACTGATTTTGTAGACCTAAAATTATGTTTTTTTTTATTATAAAAACAGAATGAATAGATTTTGCAGAATTTTTATCATATTTGAAAATTTCTTTAATAACAGTAGGACAATTTATTTTTAATTTTTCAGAAAAAAAAAAACTCAAAATGCACGTCGTAAAAGACTCATGCCTAGAAATATTTCGACGATGCAGATTGAATGAGAAAAAATCGGAGAAAAATGACAAATTTAACTCATTTTTTGATTTTTTAATTCTCCTTTACAGTAATTTACATCATTTCAAATTTCCGCTGTCAGTATGTTGTCTGTGTTATGTATTTATATGTAGGTATATATATCTGTGTATTTTATGTCTTTGTATTGTAGTCACTTATAAATATCAATTTTTTATATTGTGGCTTCTGCTTTAATGTTAAATTGACCTGCACAATCATATAGATAATTAATATTGTCAAGTTGACCTGCTGTCAACTGCTCTGCCAGTTTAGCGGCTTATAATAAAAAATAATAAAAACAAAACAAAAACGAAAAGAAAAAATCTTACATATCTGATACATATTATTAATGGACTTTAACTCCTTTACACTGTGCACCTTGTCCATGTTTTCATTCGAATGAAAGCTTACGTTACACGCGTACGACAAGACCAGATAGCAAACATCATTTCGTCTGACTTAATTAAACAGGATAAACTAAAACAGTTCAATTAGAAGTGGAACCTGTTTCTGCATACGCCCATGTTCAATTTTTAAATGTGATGACTCAATTTAATTTTATAAAAAATCCATTATCATAATGTTACGATTATTACTACCTGAGAGTATAGACAACCGTGGTAATTAAAAAAACAAGGCGCGTAAGCAAAAAACAGATGTAGGTAATCTGTGTCATTAGTAAACGTGAAGTTTTGTTGAGTGATTGGAAACAATTTGATTAAAGATAATTGAATTAAATCACTTTCTCCGATTGTACAATCGATTTTATTATACATATACGTATACAATAACGTGAGTTACTGTATACGTATAATACTCGAAACAGCAGAAATGCGAATCTTAGATTGTCGGCAGGAGTATCACTAAAAAATTAAAAGTTCACGTATTCGTGGTAGCCTGAGTGTCACGGACATAAACAGTAAGCTGGAGGACACTTGAGATGGTATGGGCGCATAAGACGGAGACCACCAGACCAAACAGTGAAACAGGAAATGTCTATGGAGATTCATCGACAGTCATCCAGAGGTAGACCAAAGAACTTCTGGATGACTCAATGTTCCAAAATATTACAGACGAACGGCCTGGATGAAAGCGATACCCAGAAGGAGATATAGCCTGAGAACGAGAAGAGCCGACCCCAACAGCTTACCTAGCCAATGAGTTGGGACAGTGCAAGGAAAACGAAGAAGAAAACAAGTAACGTGAAGTCTTTTCATAATGCGTAGAATGATCCTACCTTGTGCTTGACGAAGTCCAAGTTCCTGACCTGCAGCATCCTGCTGGCCACCTTCAGCTCGGTCTGCAGCACCTCCAGGGTCTTAATCTCCATGAAGCCATATGCAGCCAGCACCAGGCAGGTCTTCTGCACTTGCTCGATGCACGGGCTGAAGCTGCAGAATCTGCCACCTAAGGGGAAAGGAGAGTGTGTTTAGTCATGCAAAAATATAAAAAGAAATGGAGAACAAAGAACAAAAAGATGATATTATAAGTAATATGTAAGAGCGAAAAAAAAATAACCCGCGTTGTGACACTCAAGACAAAGAAATAACATAAAACCCCTTTTGGGACGTTTATTTTCATTGGAATCTTCGCCACCTATCTTAGTTTAATCGCAATTAATGATTTCACTGTAAGAACTTCGAAAATATTTATTTCATAAATATTATTCTTCCGCCGATTTGGGTTTGCCTCTCACCCATGTGAATCTATATTTGACTTTTTTATGACTCATCCTGATGACAATAACATTTTTCTCGAAACGTATAGATTTCTAATAAAGTGGTGTTAGCAAAATTATTTGAATTTCATTAGAAATATTTCTTATTTTTAATTACGGTGCTCCAGATTTAACTATTATATTACTATATTTCTTATTTTTAATATTTCTTTTTTTTAATAACTTTTAAAAGGTATTTGTTCCGTAAATAAATAAATGTCATTTATAATCTTTGTAAATACTGTATGGATGAAAACCTTAATTAACACCTTAATTCCACAGATTGTATCAGGTTCGCATGTATTAAAAATATTTAAGAACTAATAAAAAGAAAGCAAATTTGCCAATATTTTATCAATTGAATAAAACAAACAGCATAAGCAAAGACTCTTTACCATAATTGTATATTTCCAGTACAAATTTAAAAAGGCAAATAGTTGTAACGGATTCGATCACAATTCCAATTGACTTACAGAACAGGCAATAATCTGCATAAATTGTATCCAGTTATGTATAAATATAAATTATGTAAAATAATAACAGGATTTAGATAAATTCAGATATGTACGAGTACCTCGCCCGGATAATGGATATATCAGGGCCGCAGAACCCTCATTTGATGTGTGCGGCGTAAACGGGCGCCCGAATCAAGAGGTGGCTAGTTGATTTTGTATCTTCCTTTTATAAAGCTGCACAAGTAACTACTGGGTTCGGGGTGTTGATCGTATTTAATCATGATAAATTATTAAACCCGATCGATTGCGAGATGTTATTGAAAATGGTAGCTCGAAATCGCGCAGCGCGCGCAAATTTACAGATGACAGAAATTGATCACAAGATTTTGAAATTTGGTAGAGATGAATAATAGTGCAGTTATGAGACAATTTTCATAAGCTATTAAGATTTGTGAATAGTTTAATACAATTACTCATGTAATGTTTACGTGGTAAGAGAATCAAATAATTATATTCGAGAGGACGTAATAAATGACAAAAATCTTTAGGACCTTAAAATTTTGCTTTATTTTCTGTTAAAATCGCGTAATTTTCGTTATCTTTTGGAAGAGCGGTGTTATTTTTAGGCAAAGCAGTGGTATTTTGCAAACGAAAGTGTATCGATGTGTCAATTTTAAAAAAAATACATACGTATCTAAATGATTGTCAAGTACGCGGCGTTTTCGAATTGAAGTAAGCTGCGTTCCATTTATTGTCTATTGAAACACGCGAAAACTGTAGACAAAGAAATAATACATTTCTAGAATGCATAATATAAATTTTATTTTTAAAATACCAGAAGTATCTATAGTGTATTTATTATATTATACTATAAGTAATAGGCCACTTGCATGGATTTCATAACGACTTGGAAAAAATCGTGTGGATAGATTTATTTATTAAGATTACGAAAATGTTAGAAATTTTTTTTAGAAATGTATAGCTTTTTTATTTTTAAATGAATAAATCCATTATTTGAGCTCGTGACGTCACTACATGAAAATGTTCCGTCTCCGATTATGTTCGCTTAATTTTGTAAAATTCCACACTGATTAATTTTTTTTTATATGGCAACACTATAATTTCCGCCGAATTTTTGAATTTGCGTTTAACGTTCACTAGAATTATTTATTATAAAAAATGGTCTGATTTTTCGGATCGAAATTTTCAAAAAAATCGCCAGGGTTTAAAAAACGAGATTTAAAAAAAAATACAGAATGTCTTAGAATATTTGCCTAAACCGGAAAAAAATATGATGCAAGTGGCATATTCTATAGTAGGTATCTAGAAACTGTGTATCTACACTAAAATGTACCCACTATGAGAATTTTTTAAATGTTTTTTTTTAATTTTATTTTTGGTAAAGTATCTAAATACTCTCGTTGTCTCTGTATCATGTAAAATATAAAATCACGTAAAAATCCAACAGGAATGAACAATAATTAATAAATAAATATTAAAAAATGCCTTCCATAATACTGCATTACCTTGAAATCTCTTGTCAGATCATTACAACTTGCATCAAATGTCTTTCTTGTTGCATATACTTCGAGGAAGAATTTTTTTTTTAAATTAAAAACTTCTTTTTGCACCGTTGTGATTTGAAACTCGATGAAACGAAACATAGCGACACTAAAAATATACAAACACATACATCTAAAGGATTTGTTATAATCGACCTCCTCTTTGTGCTTCGTAAACCCCCACTCATGTCTACTTAAGTTTTCTGAAAGTTTCACTTCTACCGCGTGTGAATTGCACACTCAGATTTTTTTTTAATAGTAGACTAACATTTTATTTTCCTCGTTAGAGCGCCAGATCTCTCACGGCGGCCCTGTATATATCGTATTCTAAGGAACAACTAAAATCAAGAATAATATTACCAACGTAATTGAGTAAAACCAAACATCATAATAACAAATCAACAAACAATCATAACTAGCCAATTTCACGTTGCCATTATTACCTGCTTGTAAGGCCTGACCTTTTGACCGCCTTTGAATATTTCAATCCAGTCAATCCGAAGGTATTCACTTTGAATGTTTGCGGTGGCGGTGGGGAGTCGGGCCCTAACGCCAGCCAAACAACCTGAGGAATTACTATTATCCCGATCGGGGACAAGGCCGCAGATAAGAAGACTTAGTAATAAAGATAATTATATGGGCAGGTAATTCACATGAATACATCTTGGGCCACATGGGCCTTTAAATGTATCAATACTCAATACGAATCGCAAAAGTTACCTATGAATAATATGAACACATTTTGATTAAGCAATGTAGAATGATTTTATGATGCTTTTTAAAGCATTTAAGTTCTTTGCTGGTTAAAAATAATAAGTCGTATTTGCAAGCCTTTGCGAAAATTTACATACAAGATGAATAATATTACCCAGCACAGTAACTTGTGGGATTCCATATTCAGATGTCTCTTCGTCGCTGTATACGTTATTTATATTGACATATTGAGGGCCATTTTTAAGAAGCTTTTATCCAGTTTGCTTCATTTTTCTAAAAGTTTAAAGTATCTAAGTGTTATATGCGTGATGTGACATTTGCAATCGTGTGTTTTGTGCTGCGCGCTTTTCGGAATCCGTATTGATTGTTTTGAAGTATTTTGTTATTTTCAATAAATTCATTAGTTCAGTTCGCCTTTTGTTCTATAAAATACTAAATAGGCGAAAGACGTGTAAGGAGAATCTTACAAGAACTTCCTTTCCTTCCTAACCATTAAAAGACCCTCCACACAGCATCCCGTAAAATGACATATGGCGTGAAGGAAATTATCTTTCTCAGGGCCCTCTGGGTGGAGTTAATGTAAAAAAGGCACCTATAAAAAAGATAGAAAAATAAACGAATGAATAAGGAAACAAATGGGAATTTTTTTGGTCACATAGTAGTTCCGAAGATAAATTATCGACGGGAACTTGTTGAGGGGAGTTGTCAACCAGCAGTGGGTAGGCAAAAGCTGCTTTTTTTTAACATTAACTGTAAAAAAATTCCCTCAGGGCCTACATATGTCATCTTTGTGGATGCTATATAGAGGGTCTTTTAGAGGAGAGAAAGGAGTGAAATGGGTCTTGAAGAGATCCATATTGTACGAGGGAGGAAACACAGAGGCCGGTAAATCATTCCACAGCCGAGCTTTTGAACACAAGAACGAGTCGTAGAAACGACCCATTTTCATGTGACACATATATCAACCGTGTATATATGTTGGGCGCGTGTTTGGCGTGTTTCCCGACTAAGCACAGGTGCCGATACGCTATTTTTGGAGCATCTTACATTAAAATACCAGTAGAACAAGGACAGCTTTCCCACCCGAAGTCTGTGCTCTAAGGATTGCAATCCATTTGTTAAGATAGGATAATCTATCAAAAGGACCGCCCGTTTCTGCATAGAATCGAGGGTTTTTTCAGGAATTTTGAGGCTCCAGACCAGAGGGGATGCCAAATTCGACCGTGGGGCGCACTTGCGATTTGTACAGGATAAGCAGTTGTGTACCATAAAAGTATATGCGGGCCCTGTACAGTACCTACACCCAGTTTCTGCGAGGCTAACTTAACTCTGACTTCGATGAGCTGGTCACTTAGTCGCCCGTTCGGAACTAACCTTGCTGAGTTCTGGGCAAATATTGATATGAAAACAAAGCGATCGTTTTTTTTGCGTTTGTGGTCTGTTTACCAGATAATATTTCTTATTATTCATTTATATTACGTGAAGTTTTTCCAGAATAGCTAACTAACTAAAAAAAACGATTAAAAATCGCTCATTTTGGAAATAATTGTGAAAAAATATATTAAATACAAATATAAACTGATTGTATTATTACTACACAAACCTAAATACATACCCAATATAAAAATACACAATTCAAAGATATTAGGGGTTTTCAAAGATATGATTACCTTTATACTCCTTTGAAAACGTAAAATATCGATATTTTCGCCATTGATAGCTGTCAAAAGCCATCCGCAAATATCATAGGATTCTTTTAAAATAATTCAGAGTAGTTACAATAATCAAATACAACATAGATCCCAGATTGATATTGGCGCAAGCGATTCTGACCTTGTCCTTCATACATAAGGGTTAAAATCGCATTCAAAAAAAGTTTTTTTTCCCGCCGGCGCAGCAGGCGAGCCACAGATGAGAGGTTAATAATAAGTACCTAAATTATTAAATAGAATTGATTAAACGCATTAAGATTTAATTATTATAATTGATAATGACGAGCGAATAATAATTATGCATTTGTCAATAATTATTCCTAGGGACGATGGAATAACCAGGCAGGAAAAACTCACAAGAAGTACGAGCACATATCACGAAGTATCCGCCAGTTACGTGGTAACCAGGGATTAAATAGAGATTAACTACATTCTGATACAAACGCCGCTAAATTGGATGCAAATATCCATCTCTTGCGTTTAATTATGGCTCGAAAATGCTCGCAGGTCTCATTGCTCATTGCTCGCTGCTCGGTACTATCTGTGCTCACTGCTTACTGCTCACACGGCAAACGTTCAGAACTACTTTGGATGCAAAATATAACATAAAGTCGTAGAATGGGCTCCATTACGCCAAAAGGAGTTACAAAGTTACGGGAATGTGTTTTTCAAAAACTCTTGCTATAAAAAGATACTATATGCCTACCCCATGCAATGATATGTGGGTTGTTTTTATTTTTAATCTACAAAAAATTGTCCCCACAAGTTAGTGGAGAAAAATGCAACAAAATTACCAATATAATTATTTTACAATTACTTTAAAAATCTACTGTATTAAAGAGGTAACGACTGTGTGCGTTTTAAAAAATATGTGTTTATATTTTTGTAATACAAACTACGTGACAGTAAATCCTCGCGACAGAAGTGTATTTCATACAAATCACATTTGTCTCCCAAATACTTGCGTATGTTCTATAATGTTACAAAAAAATGATATGACGACATACGAGTAAAAATATAAAACTATTTTTAAACTCCAAAAGGTATAACCTATCAAGTAACAGCGATTATTATTTTTTATGATGTTTAATGTTTTTAAAATCTCAAAAACTTGTCTCTCACAACTGATGTTTTAGTACGTTAATTCTGTCACGTAGGTTGTCCTTCGAAATAGATAGATATACACGCAGCTCATATTTGTCGTCCCCGATAGTCGGTTTAAGCCTCCTTCCCCCCTTGCTACAATTTGCCTTCTGAGATTCATAGACCGCGCAACAGTCGTCCATAACCACTCCGTCACATTTCCACATTTGTTGAAAATGTGACAGAGTGGTAAAAGTTACTAAATAAATATTTTCAGATATATTACAAATATATTGCTGTTTATTTTTTCTAAAAGGGTTCTTTAATCATTATAGTAACAGAAAAGTAAAGGAAATTTCATAAAGGCTAATCGATAAAAAAAAAAAAATTTGTGAGGGAGGTTTACCTTCAATTTTCGGTCGAATCCATCTTTCAAGTTCTGATATGTAAACTTCGTTTAAGAACTCCGCTTAGATCGTTACTTACTCTCATTATTCATCCTTAAAAATCCTCTAGCCGCTCACTCATTCGTTATTCATTATAAATCCATATAAACTTTTCAATGTACAAAGTTCATTCTCATTTTGCACAGTTTTTATATAACACCTGATTAGAAATTTTAAAATCGATCGGCGACAAGTTTAGTATCTCTTATGTTGAGATGAAATAACGCCGGAACTTTGCAACTGTTCCTCTTGCTTACTCTCGTTATTAAACTGTCATACTGAATAAGATGAAAACGCGCGGCAGATAAAACGCTCTCGGAGTCTGTGAAATATTTCGTCCAATTAAACAGATTTACGCGCGCGCACCAATAATGAATATATCGAGGATTAGGTAATTTCGAGCTAAATAATGCGCTTTAATTGCACGTTGCTTAACACTGGCAACACTCGCTGTAGAACAAGCATTAGATCTCAAATTAAATATGTGTAGGACTCGGTAACTGATTGTACTTATTGCCGTAGAAACTTGTGTATTGTTGACTTTATTGGCAAGTAATCAATTGTATAGGTGTGTTGATTAATGGCAATTGTTGACATTTAATGGGCAAATTTAGCAAATATCTAAATGTCAGATAAGGTTTGCTTAATACTTGACATTAGATTGACAAAATTAACAAACACATAATTAAGAAAATATCAGTTAACGTCAGCTAAATACTTATGCGATAACAACTATGTAGGAAAAATACACTGCATAATATATTTATAATTATTTCATACTATTAAATTTTAATATGTAGGTAATTGAAATTCTCCGGACGGGGATTCCCAATGCGGAGGCCATTATCTTTTAACGAGTTTACTATATTAGTGTTTTTAACAAAATAATTGTTTAATTTGACATTAAAATTTAGTTAAATCGCATAGTGAAAATTTAATTAAAGTACATAATGAATATTTTGTTAATGTACGTACGTGGTAAATTTCATTGTTTTAACCCAACCTGATGTGTCAGTTTGTAACAGGCGTTTAGCGTCATCATAAAGGTATTAAGGTGACAAAACTGAGATACCCATAACTAGGAATCCGATACATCCGTTGAGGTGATTTTTCACAAAAACGGCGTTGTACAAATTACCCAATTATTATTGAAAGGTTATTTTTTTCCCTGTTTTCCTCATTTACGCATGGTGTTACCAAACAAATAAAATATACAGGATGTACCAGCAGACACCCGAAGGATTCTAACCAGAGATTCCTGAGCATATTGGAGTAAAAAAAGTAGACGTAATTTTTCTGTCTGATGATATAATATTTTTTTTCCAATGGAAGCAATTTTTATTTAATTTAATAACATGTCGCCACTGATCACACTATTAAACGTCGCGACGGGATCTTAAATCGGCTACTGGGACGAGACGGAGTGCTTAAAACGTGACCCGGAAAAATATTTTTATTGTTTTTAATTTAAAAAAAATATATCATCGGACAACAAAATGACGTTTGCATTTTTTACTCCAAAAACGCTCAAGAAACGTTGGTTAAAATCCCCCTGGTACGTGCAGTTACACTGTGAATGATGCAAGGTGCAAAAAAATTAAAGCTTAGAAAATTGTTATCTTCTCAAACGCAAGGGTTATTAATTTTATTTATGACTTCACAGTCGATATGTTATGAAGATAGACACGATATGCTGAAATGTGTAGGTCGTGAAAGTAACATATATTTTTTATGTGATAGATAAACAAACATTACCCAACTGCAAGTAGCCGGGGTTCCAAATCGGAGGCCACGATTTTATTGCCGATAGAAAATGATAATTAAAAGTATTATATATTAAAGATCGTGAATCTGCCCGTACGTGAGGCTGCTCGGTCACGATATGTTCAAATATTGGCGAAATCATACGGGGTCCCACGGACCTCCAAATACTTTACTAATTACATCCACGTGAAAGTTAATGGTGCAGTGAATTGGAGAGTACCTTCATATTCTGGAGGTTCTGATATCAGAAATATGTCCACAATATACTAATAAACAAACACACACCCCATTAGGTACTAATAAACAAACTTACCTGTACAAAATTATTAACTCAAAAAAAGAGGAGGCTCTAGGGGTCCTGAAGTGGAAGGTCATTTAAACTAAATGATATTATGATGCAATATCAAATTAAATACGATAATATTCATATGTAGGTAACTCACGAGTTTGAGAGTCAAATTACGTAATATAGTAAATTAATTCATGCGACAAGCTTAAAATATGCATAATTAACCTACGTTTCTCTAACGGCAATGAGCCAAATTGTCTTCAGAATTCGAAAACTTTTTACTGGGCGACATTGTGCCATCTCATTTATTGTATGGTGTGTAAAGAGTCAGAAGACATGATATCGGGGCATTTCATAGTTTGACCCAGCCAATCATACATAGTGCGTGGGAAAAAAAGCTTCCATTTAAGGCGTTAGATGTCACTGCTTGCCGCTGCATGCTTTCTCGAGGTGCCTTTCAAATACATTAGAATAATACCAGTTGTTTTGACTTGCTTTATATTCCATAATACATATCATGTTTTACCGTCATCTTATAATTTTGTAAGGTTTTTGACCAATTGACCTGAGGGAAGAACCGCCACTGCTCGAAAGTTGACTGCACGGAGTTGTTAGAATAAATTTCCAACCACCGTTTCGAAATAGCAGACAGAACACCCTTTTCTACACTGATAGATGCAATTCCAATTCGAATAAATTTATGAAAAGATCTTGTAAATGCTACAACAATAAACTTGCATATTTAGGCCCGGTATATCCGCCCGTCCGTATCCTTGCTATGTGCGACATTCCTCGCTCCAATTTAAGCGGGCTAAATCTACCGCTGAAGCTTGGATACGCCGCAAAATAGTTCCTTTTTTAGACGCCATGGCACTAGCAGTCATATGCCAAATCTGACATTTACGTAAATAATATTTGAATACTTCCGACCGAAATTTACGTAAATTGCCTAATTTTACAAAAATAGACTATTATATCCATCGAGCAATTAAATCATCATTTCTGTTATAATTAGTGTAACCCGCTCATCAAGCACAAGAACTAGCTTCTTCTTTGATGAGATTGCAATTTTAAATAATTTCTGTACCGATATGTAATTTATGTAACACCTTTGTACACTTATATATCTATATTAAATAAAAAAAAAAAAAAAAAAAAAAGTTTTATAAAAGAATTGTGCTTTACTTGAAAATGTTTTATTCTTTTATGTCATAATTTTTTGGCCTTTTTTTCTTTAATCCTTCTTTTAATTTTGTATCTGAATTTTTTTCCTCCTTTTTTACACGAAGTGAAAGATTGTTGAATGCTTTCATTGCACGGTATTTATGGTGTCTGTGTCCAAAGCCTGTGTTGATCGTCGGAGTTTCTTTTAATTTGGACGCTTATCTAACTGGTCTATTAGTGATAGTTTGTGTTTGTTGAAATTTGTTTTTCCCGACCTATATAAGTTGTTCGGTTTTCGGAATATAATATAGTTCGGATTAGTATTATACAATATTTATTAATATAGGTCCGATAGAAATTATTGTATCTCCCATCTCCCTCATTATAAAGGTTAGAAAAATGTTCAAAACTGTGTTAGAAAGACAAAATACCACACTTTATACGTTAAACTATAAGTTAACCACAACAAAATTCAAATTTATATCTACATGAATTCAAAGCTTTTCGCCGCAATTTGATAAAGAATTATGAAGTTTTAAGAATTTTTTATTAAATATTTACACATGAAACTACAAAAAGTGAGTTAAGGAGAACTCTTATAATACATTTGCCTGATAAAATATGTGTGTGTTTTCATTTTTTAGTTAGAAATAAAGCATGGTGAGCCATTTTTTAAACATTTTTATGTTTGCATTAAAAAAAAATTATATTTCAAAAATCACATATTTATTTTGAATTATAAACTTTGAGAGCGTATTTCATCACCTTTCAAATACAGTATAGTTTTCGGATGCGTTCAGAAATATCCCAATTATTTGGATTTTATTGCAAAGCCGAAACATTTTGATCTTCTGACAAAATAGACCCGAGGCCCGAGTGGTTAAAGAGAAACGCATTGATTTACCGAGGAAACATCAATAAAACAAATAACCAAAAACAGATATTACCCAGCCATCATCATCTCTATAAAATTGTTCATACAATAAATCAGGTAATCAATCACTCACTCGTTCAATTTGTTCCGCAACATTGAAATCATAACTCGCACACGTCGTTAAAATGAACTGGATTAAACAAGAGGAGAAAAAAGGCTCACACGCCTCTCCATGATTTATATGGCTTAATAACTTTAAACGGGATAATATACCTAGCCCTTGATATGGCTCTGATGGCTGAGATGTGTGCACAAACAGGCAGAGATGGCTCTGATATGTACAAAAGTGTAAACTGCGTAATATCACGCGAAAGCTCTTCATAATCACCGCCGTTCGATTTATTTATTTTATTTTTCTATGGCACCCTTAACTGCCACTAAGATAAAATAAATAGAGAGGTTTATAGAATTAAATACTTCAGGCAATTTTATATTTGTATACAAATATAAAATTGCGAATGGAAGCATGGACGCTTACTGAAGAACTAATAAGGCGACTTGAGGCATTCGATATGTGGATCTATAGAAGAAGATGTTATGGTTTGGATGAATAAAGAAAAAGAAGTAATTAAAACTATGAAAATCCGAAAACTTCGATATCTTGGACATGTGATGAGACATCCAGAGAAGTACGAGATCTTGCATCTCATAATGCAGGGAAAGATTGATGGAAGACAGGGCCCTGGAAGAAGGAGAACATCATGGCTGAAAAACCTGAAACAGTGGTTTGGCCAGTCTACTGTAGAGCTGTTCCGGGCCGCAGTAAACAAAGTCCGCATTACCAACATGATAGCCAACGTCCGTTGAACGGACAGGGCATGAGAAAGGATAAAATAAAAAGAAGGAACTGGCAGAGGAAGGATAAAATCAGACGAATGCTGTTGAAATAAGATTCCTGATTCGTTTGTGTGATAAAACCATGTACGATCGTGTGAGGAATGTGGATATCCGCAAAGAATGCAAGGCTGATTGATGTAAGCGTAATGAGTAAGATTAAGAAAGGAACCTTCACATGGTTTGAACATGTAGAGCGAATGAACGAATAAAGTAGTGTAGGAAGAATTATGATGCAAATGTGAATGATAGAAGAAGTCTGGGACGCCCGAGGAAAAAATAGCATCAAGTGAATCAGATACTCCAGTCGAGCCATGTCAAGAGTCAGAATAATAGAAGAGTATGAATGAGACGATGAATGAATGTGAATGTGGCAAAGAGTGTGTGCCAAGACCGAGTTGTTTGGCTGTCCATCCTCTCTGCCTACCCCTGCGGGAAACGTGATGGTTGGTTAGTTAGTTACGAAAATATCACGATAAAATGGTAAAGCTTTGTGAAACAAATTACAACAAAAAACACACGTAGGTGCGTAATATTATTATGGATTCTCTTTTGATAGCCTTCTGGAGACAGGCGATCATCAAATATCTCCCTTATTTCAATTTGGTGGGTATGGGTACAGCCGCCTCAATCGTTCGATAAACAACACCTTTGCATCGTTCACCCACCCCAAGTGGTTTGCTACAGTTGGAAACTTAACAGGGTTGCCCGGATTTATGGGGTGAGGACTGTCTAGGTCTTGGCGGCGGATGCGTCTGCCCATCTACTGTGTGGCGGGTCGGATTTGGAGAGGCTGATTGATGGAGGCTTTTTTACTTCTCCAGCAGGACTATGGTATTCACTTAAAAAAAGGTAACCTTACTATTTCTAAATAATGAAGTTGAAAACTTGAATCATTTCTTAGGGCAATTGGGTCATATTCAGAGGCTAAAGTTAGTGAAAATATTGCAAATAGAGTGCCGCAAATATATCTACTATACATTATTTTTAATGAGTAAATTGCGAAATAACACAAATTAATCAAACAAAATTTACTTGCGCCGCTGGGATTTGAATCGCTAGTCTTACGCCTTACCCCTCGACCAAGGAGGCTGTCATGACAATATTCAGTCCTTACTTAAAAAAATGTTTCACTATTTGAGAATGAGCATATAATAAAGATAACCTTTGTAGTAATCCAATTTGAGTAACTAATTATGTTACCAATTACTTAAATAAATAAAGATTAGGGGCCCAACGAACAAACTTTTTTTAAATTTTACACAACTAATAAACGAATATTAACCCTACATTAACGGATGTTTATGAGTTGTGTAAAATTAGGTAGGTGTGAAGAGTATAAACACGTTGAGATGAACAATCGTGCTTTGAGGTGATAAACGAACACACATTTCCGTGTTTTGAAATGGAAATATTAACCGGATTAACCAATGTGAATTTCTAGAACATTGAAGGTATTAAAAAATATATTTAATCGTAGACTGGTGTAGTCAAAAAATGGAAAGAAAAAAGTAAACAAATGTGGTAAAAAAAGTGGGAAAAAGGGAAGCAATTGGTTTTCGAGAAAAGTGGGTTTTCTCGATTTATGAATACTACATTCATTGATCGTACGTTTGTTGTAACATCATCTACTAACGATTTTTGAGAAAAAAATGTATTACAGTGGTCAGTAGTCGAGTTGGCATTGCGTTTGGGCCTCCCCAGGTCTCACCCCTTGTGTGTTCAATTTCTCGGCTGGCTATGTCCTCCATGAAATAGTATGTAAGTTTTTTATCTTCTTTGTGCGCCCTATCAGGTCCCCCGACGTTGGCGATCACTCTTGAAAATGTCTCTCTGTCTTGCGCTGCCCGGAATAGCTCCTCCACACTTCTAAAGGCCGGTCCACTCTCGTACATTTCGCAGCCAAGACATTTGTCTCCTACCATACCATCGGCGACCCTCTATCTTGCCTTTCAATATTAAATGGAGCAAGTGATACTACTCCCCTCGAAGTATATGACCCAGACATGAAATTTTATTGATTTCTAGTCATGTAAACAGTTCTCTATCTGCTCTGCTTTTTTACATTTTTTCTTTAATAAACTGTCGATAGTTTCCCTTTTGTTTTCATTGTTTTTTGTTATGTTTTTTATTTAATATTGAATTCATTCGATTCGTAACAAAAATTTAGAATTTTCCATCTACAGAAAACCAACATATAGTGATAACATCATACGTAACACATCTAGACACCACATCTCTCATAAATTATCAGTATTCTATTCACCCATTTACAGATTTTAACGTGTATCTTTGAATTATATAAATATATAATCCGTATAATTAATTTAACGATTTGACAAAAATAAAATAAGGTCATTAATAATTCACATTACTTGTAAGGTTTTCCCCGAACAATATCGAAGTGGGCTACAAAACCGAGTTAATTAGCCTACTAGGAATAACCAAATAATTAGAAATTCGACAGTCAAAGACGACTAAGTAACAAATGTAATTAACATAATTGATTAAAATTCTAGTAGACAACCCCTCCCCCTCCCCCATATGTTATGTAGTAGGCTAAGAATAATTTGTACAAGTCTGAAGATGGCTTTAACAAGCTGAAACCGGTAACAATCAAATAAATAAAAATGGAAATTACTTTTATATTAGTTTTATCATAAAATAAAAAATATTTGCACTAGTGTCATAATACAGAGAGGAAATTGGGGAATACGTTTGTATCGACAAAACCCCGCTTCGTTTCCTATTAACGCTGTATTAATTCTGGAAGGCAGAATTAAATAAACCTGAGAACCACAACTACCCTACTAGGAACATAGAAGCATACATCGATACGTTTGTAGATGTTCACGGCCAAAAGCATTTTCATTGTCAGTTTTTAGGATGTTATGCCGTGTTGCGCTATCTCCTTCTTTAGCTGACCTTTCGGACAGCGTTGCAGTGTCCATCATTAGGGCAGATCCGGTAGATCCGACGTAGATCGGTAGATCGTCGGATCTACAGGATCTGCCCTGATGATGGACACTGCAACGCTGTCCGAAACGTCGGCTAAAGAAGGAGATAGAGCAACACGGCATAGCATCCCAAAAACTAACAATGAAAAAGAGAAGCATACATGTTTATTATTAATAAATCACCAAATGTATATGAAGACATAAAAAGAGCCATCTATTCCTAAAATAAAAACGAAAGTCAGGTTATTTCACCTCTACCTAAATATGCAGTAGGTGCATACAACACATAATAACTAATAAAACAAGTAAAATATTAAGTAACTAAAAATTGAACAAACATGTAAAAAATTGACATTTCTAACATCAAATTGGGTACAAAATTTTGTAAGATTTATGTAAAATACAATTTTATCATTGTTAAAAAAAAAACAATATTAATGCTTAGTTCCTCAATTGAAAAAAAGTTTCATTTAGAAAGGATTAAGTTGAAACTTTTAAGTACCTACCTACCTACCTACCTAATAGGAGTAACTTTGCGGTAGAGTTAGGTGATCACCATAAATTAGAACCGAACATTGTATGCAAATGAAGGAAGGAACTAATACTAAGAAGCCAGTATTTAATCCCACGGAAGTAAGAGTAAAACAGATGATCATAACACATGAGACTGCGCCAGTGCGCGTGCTCACTGCTCACGATCCGTCAGGAGACGAAGAGGAATCGCTCCAAATGAAGAAGTCTTACCGGTTGATCGCACGCTATCATTTCCGTTTCTTTCCCAACAAACTACCTCACAGATAAATGCCTACTTGCCGCAATGATGGATGTAGGTGTTCATTAAAAACACACGCCTTTCTCACACATTTAAGCGAGAAGTAATTCTCTTGATTAGTTATTAATACGCTGAAGGAGCGTGCATAGCGTAAGAAAGTTGTTTCTATAAAGGGCATTTTTTTAGTCGTACTTCAGATATATTAACTTAACTTTTTAACATCGATTCCATGTTTATGGAGCTTAGTAAGATTTATTGTTTAGTGGGAAATCGAAAATCTATTAAATGTTAAGATCATTGATGATTACAACGATTACAATCTAATTCAATCAGATTTTGGGAGGCGGGAATGGGTACTGCCGCCCGGGAACCGATCAACACCTCTGCAATAGGTCACCTCAAGAGGTTTGCTACATTTGGTGACTAAGCAGGGGTGCCCGGGTTCTTGTAGTGCGGATGCGTCTACCCGCACCCACTGGGTGGCAGGCCAGATCGCGAGAGACTGAGCGAGATCTTTTGACCTCTCCAGCAGGATTTTCTTCAAGGACCGCCTTGCACCGTAGTGGGAGGGATGGATTCATACATCCGTCACTCTTGGACATAGTGACCCTCAGATTCCTACCCACCCCTCATGCCTTTTCCTTCCCAGAAATTCCTCTCATTCCTTCCATAAAAAAATCTTCCACACAGCATTACCAAAGATGACGAAGACCCTGTGGGATTTTTTTTTCTATGGTTTTGAAAAGCTTAAATAGCCATGAAAAGAAACGCAGTCGTTTCACGTCAAAAACTCCGCAAAAAAAACCATATATATATGGGTTTTTTCGCAGAGTTTTGACCTGAAACTAAAATAACAGACATTCGCAGGAAAATATGAAAATCCACATGTAGTAATGTTGAATTACGCGTAAAAATCGCCTTATTGCAAACGCAAAGTATTCAGGTTTTTAACCATTCGAGCGATTTTTGGCATATTTTGGAAAGATTTCAAAATAACTTGAGCGATCGCTTGTCATAATGCGCCAAATTTAATTTTCTTTCGTAAAATCATTCTTTAAAAATTTGTTTCCAAACATTCCGATGTAGTGATCTACAGTTTGCGTCAGCAAAAAGTTGATACAATACTTCTCTATTATATCAATAAACCCCTCAAATCTACTTTTTGTGGCCTATTATATACATACGCGTAAAAATTCAAAAATTGTTTATTCTCAACTTGACAAAAGTGTGATAACTTGAGAAAGTGGCTTAAGTGCTTGTTTAATTCGATTTTTATTTCATATTTATATACTTACCTGTGCATTCGTAATTGAATTATCTATTTATTTAACGTGTTTTCACTCAAGTGAATTAACAAAATAGTTGTATTTTTCTTTTTTTTTTAAATTTCACAAATTTTGAATTTTCGGACTTAAGTATTTTTCGTTGTGAAACAGACGATTAAACGATGAGATAAAACGATTGAATGTCCGCTCACAGACACCAAAAATCTAAAAAAATATTTTTTTTTACAAAACTTTCGAACAGCTTTTTACGATAAAAAATTGAGTGTTCTAATATATAATTGTATCTGTGATTATCAAGTTGACCGTAGACAATATGCAGAAATAGAAAATATCCAATGTTGAGTTGAATAATTACCTCGCACTGGGACAAGGAAGCATAAAAACTCACTAAAGGCAGAATAATGATGTCTCTTGTCCAATTAAAATAGAATTTAAATTTGTCCTTTAAATAGATTAGGCAGAATTTACTTCTCTACTTCATCTCCAACATTTATAAAATAACTCTCTTCAAAAGATTTATCACCCTTCCAATCACCTTTCTGTTTTAATTCTATTCAAAGTGATATGTATTTTACCTTCAATATCCTTGTAACTACAATATTCATTTATATACCTGTACGCCTGTCTCGACACAGGTATACCCTAGTGAGACAGGCATATACACAAAACAAATGTAAATATATTTTTATTATAGATAAATAAATAAAATAAATAAAATAACATTTTCCCTTTGCACTGATTGTAACATTCTTCTGTAATTTTGAAGATTTTGTACGTAACCCGTAATTTTATCATTCGCAGTTAAGATAGAACATTGCATAGGCATAGAACATTGCTGTCAAGTTGATGATTGTCAATGCACTGACCTTGTGATTTTATATGCAGGTAGGGGGGACTAGGTGTGGATATGAATTAAGAAAAGGACAGGAATAGGTACTCCCTAACAGGAACTTTAAAAAGTTTGCGATTTTTTCATAATTTGTTGTATAAATCCGAAAAATATGGGATAAAGAGTAAAATCTACGTAGATTCATTGCCTATATAGCACTATTATCATATTAAAACTCGTGATAAGATTTTTTTAACGCCGGCTGGAAATTGCCAAATCGAACGCTACAGTCGCCCGATTCGTTTTTCAATTTACGCAATCGCTCGAGTGTGTAAGCATGATCCAGTAATTCATACAAGTTCACTATTTATCAAGGGAATCACTTGAGCCCGTGAGGCAATGCAAGCCACACAACTCCTAAGGTGAAAATAATGAGCATGGGGTTAATATCTGTCCGCCGCGACTTTCATCTAATTGAAATATAAACAGGCCGGAATATTTGCATTAACCCGTATAATTGCATAATCCGTACAATTCACTACAATAATTACAGGTTATTAATGCGACCGGTCCGGGTGTGAAGGAACGCGAGCCTCTCGGGGCTGTGGGGACATAGGGATTTATTGACAAATAAATCAGTATTATAATACGAGTATTATAATAATAATATTTTTTTATTAATTTCTTACACTATTACAAATTAAAATTTATTACTTGTAAGAAATAAAGACACATAAATATTAAAAAAATATATTTATACATAAAAGAAATTTAAAGAATTATAGTTTCAAAAAAAGCTCAAGTAGTGTGGTAAAGATTTCGTTTGTGTGGAGAGACTCTTTGAAGAATCGAAAGAATTTCCCCTTTGAATCTCTCCTCGCCAACGCCAAAAATATCCAATCTCGGATTAATAATATTTAATATTATATTATTAAATACCTGAAATATAACGATAAAGGGCGATGATTATAATAAATACATTTATATTTAAATGTCCATATTTAAAAACCAGCTAAACCGGCGAACTTCGTATCGTCTCAGAATCAATTTCTAATTGTTGTTTTAACTTTTTCGCTGAATCAAATTAATTTTTTTATAAGTTAAAAATTACACAAAGAAGCAATTACCGGTGCGCAACTGTCCTTGTTTTGTTTTTGTCAGTATCAGAGATGAAGTTGTGTACGAATTTATATTTTTTGTGATTTTCTTACTTTTCCACTTAGTTATGCGAATTGTGTTTCATTTACTATAACGTGTGAGGGAGATTTATTATATACTAGGTGCAGACATATATTTACCGTTTGCCTTATTTTCGACTGTTGACATTGAGGGTGTAAGAAAGAGGGGCAGAATTATATGTTTAAGAACAAAAGGAAAACAATCAGCGCATTGACATTTGACGTTTTTGAATTTTTGGAATTCTCTCACTATTCAATATTTTACCTATCACAATATTGCTGCAGCTCTTTCAAAAGATGAGAATTCGTTCAATACAAAATTTACGAGGAAAAGAATTTTTTATAATTATTTTTTTCGTAAATTTTTCCGATGTTTTAATAGCTATTCTGCTATTAGGGGCAGAAATAAATCCAACAAATAAAAAAATATAAAAATCGGTCCAGCCATTCTTGAGTTATAAATGGTGTAACTAACCCGACTTTGTTTTAAATATTAGTAAGATAGCAAAGTTTTCTGGCAATTGATTTTGAGAGGCTGATATTTGTTCAGAGTAAAAATATGTTAAAATAATACGTTTGTTTTTGGTTACTTTTTTTTCTCTTCGTCTTAACTGCTTCATTAGAAATTTCTAAGTGAACTCTTTTTTTGATAATTACGACATAACATCTCACCAGTGTGATACGGAGAACATATTTCACTATGATGAAACTAAGTTAGTTAAATACAAAGAGAAAAGATATGCGAAGAGAATTGTTGCTTCATAATGATTCTAGCGCCAATATTACAAGCTTTACGCTCAAGACGAATCAGGACATCAGAATTTAGCGCCACGACACAATTATCTCGCGGTTTCCGGACAGCAGATGATATTATTTCTCCGATATAATATGGAAATTCCGTTTTGATTAATCGACGCCTTATCTGACTTCCTCCTCGAGGCATTCTTATAGTATACTTCTATTGTTAGACGGCTAATGACGGCGGCGTCTCCACACAGCAAAGGGCAACGACGATTTGTTATACTTTCTCCACACGAGTTATTAAATGAGTCCATAACCCGCAATTAATTTGACGATAATCTAATAGCGTGGAGTATCCGATAACTGGTCGTGTACACTTAACAGCCGCCGTTGTTGTCGTTAGATTTGCATAACATACTTGTAAACTTTACAGAGATTTAAAAAAATCTTCATAGGAACAATGCTTGAAAACAGAAACAAAATAATATAAACGAAGACAGCACAAATAATAAGAGGCTCTACCGGAGACCCGTGATATAATAATACTTAATAAGAAACATTTTGAAAGTTTCAATTTTTCGGCCCCCTGAAATCCGCACCAAATCATTAAAATGTGCTATAAATATGGCGATGTCTTAAAAACAAACACCATTTTATAAACTAGATAAAATGAAATTTAAGATTATTGCAATTGAAATATACCTTAATATTTACAAAATGAAATATTTTAATTTAAAAAACGAAAAAAGTTGAAATAAAACCAAATAAATGAAATTTAAAAAACACAATATTTTCATTTAGGGATTCTGCAAAAAAAATTCACTTCACTTTAATCTCTTTTACATAATAAAAGAAATATAAAAAAAATAAAATAACAATTCCCAGAGAAAAAGAATATACATATTTTTGGATTTATTGTTGGAGAAAAACAAACGTTGATTTCTAGGATTTATATTTACCTAAACAAAGAAAGATATTTATGCTATTAAAAACATGACTTTCATAGAAATATTACGAAAGTCACGCGGTCACGGTCAATTAAAAAATAATAGTCCGAAACTACCTCAATTTTCAGGACTTTATATTTACACTGAGTAGCTTTCTATAATTTCCATAACCTATGTTGTTTTCTCCCCTGTAAAATCAATACAAAATCATGGCGATTGAATGTATTAAGTACATTAAAAAATAAAAATAAATAAGACAGGACCAACGTGGCAGTCTTGTGGCACACCACTTTTTACGGTTGGTACCTACTCATATATTAACGCATTGATTAGCACATTACTATTTACACTACATATGATTTGAGATTATTATGGCGAAAAGTATTGAGATGAATCATTTAAGGGGTATAACGCCGTGTTGCGCTTTCTCCTTCTTTAAGCAACTTTTGGATATCTTTAAGTGTCCCCTTCATCTGTTTCATGAAATTCATGATGCGCATAAAATTCCAAAAATTAACCACGATATGACTATACAACTTCGAAAAAAAGCACAAATTTAAAAAATAATGTATAATGTTGATCTCACATTGCAAGTAAAAAACAACAAAGCGCAATAATCATCACAATAGTAATATAGTTAAATCAGACCCATTAACTATGCAGATCAGTTCGGAAAACCTAAATTAAAATGCATAATGATAATTGCTGACGTCCACGAGATTAATGTCAATGAGGATGAAATTTATACTGGAAATAACGCGCCATTACCGAGAGCTAAATTAATTACATGAACACAGCCATGTCAGTAAGGTACACGTGAGCATCTTTATAACTCGGTACAATCTTCATTCAATGAATTACATGCCCTCTAGCTAGATTTCTTGGCGTATGTTAATTAACCCTTCCACGTAAGCGATTTTTAAAATAATATAATAAATATAGATTGGTTATCATTTTCTATAGAATAAGTCGTAAAGCCGTTTTATAATAACAGGAAAATTCAATGTAAAATGTTGTATAAATAGAATTTGACATAACGAGGGACGCATTTGTTACGAGGAATAAAATCCAGGCACATAGCGTACAGTTAAGACACGTGTTCATTTATGAATATTAGAGAAATAATGGACTCCCGTATATTACGTGGAAGAACACAAAGCAAAAATTCTCATTTAACATTTTTGCTTAATTTCGATGTGGAGAGTACTTTACTCATAACCTTGGCGTCTGTGTCACTATTTACTCAGCATTTCAATGCATTTTGTGTCTACTCGCATTTTTGTCTGTGGTAATCCACATAGCTTTCTTTTTTATGTTAATAAATAAGCTTGTTGTTTCTCGTAACGTCATTCTACAATTCGCAACTCCAGTGCTCAGAATAGAATCAATCTCGCTGTAAACTTTATATTCATCTGAATAATCTTAAAGTTAAAATAATCCAGTACAAAACCAACAAGTGTTTTTACTTAAAAAGAGATTCCACACAAATCATAACCTCTCTCACTGTACGTTTCCCCTGGTGTGGAAAACGAAGGAAGTTAACGAAACTGCTAATTTTACACCTGACGGTAGACTGTCCGGAGACCAGACCCTGGGACCTTACAAAATGAATCTACAGTTCTTTTACAAGGGATTAGTGGATAGTAAAAAATAAGAAGAAAGGATTATTATTTATTTATTTTCAAAGCTCTAGAGCTGAAAATGCTTTATCTACACTCTTGAGGTAATGTATGTATGGAAAGCGAAATATTGAAATCTACGAAACGCAGGAGTTACCTAGAATAAATACGCCGTGACACGCAAAGGGTTACTAGAGGGTCCACTGCAAAGTACGAAGGCGGTAGGCGGACCTAACCAGGTCATATATGGTCAGTATGACGGCAATAACGTAGGGTCATATAAATTAGAGGATGGGACATCTGTAATTCCTCCGGAGCAGATTAACATGTGTGGACTGCCCACAAGTGGTAGGATTTACGACGAGAACAATAGGAGAGAATATTTACAAAATGATCTGTACGCAATGCCGCACAAATAACATATTTTATAACTTATCGTTTAATATTGTGTGGGATTAAGGCGCCTGTAGCCTACATGGTGGAATTGGGTGGATTACAGGCTGTGACAATATGGACAAAAGGAAACACATGCTGGAAATATCTCGCAGCACATACAGTCGAGGTAGGCGGGCGAATAATAATAATATTTGAATGATTTGCAAAGTGTCGTTTTGTGAAAAATCACGTCAAGGGCGCTCTACAAACGTATAATATAGATCTACAATCCTACTCGTACTTCTAACTACAAACTAGACAAACCATTATAACAACTTACGGCTAAAAATGGCATCCACCGGTTATAGATCACTGATGCGAAACTGTATATGTATACAATGATTTGACCAATGAACGCGATGCTGCGTAAAAACTTGCATATATTGTTTTATTTATAATCAAAAGAAAATACTTTGTTTTAGGTCACTTTATTGATATTTTATAGTCTACCGGTTTCGGTACCTCCGTACCATCCTCAGGACTGTTATAAAAATACAGTATTAACTGACCGCATACAAAGAGTAGTATTTGATGGCTATGAGTCAAGAGGATTAGAAGTGCCATCTGGAGTGCCGCAAGGGTCCCATTTGGGCCCAATCTTATTTCTTGTTTTTATAAATGACTTGTGCAATGTTATTTTGGATTCTGAAATTTTGTTGTTTGCTGATGATTGTAAGATATTCAAAATTATTCATACATCACTAGACTCAATACTTCTCCAAAATGATATTAACAGAGTTTCAAAGTGGTGCAACAACAATAGAATGTTTCTAAATTCTTTAAAATGTGTTCACATAACTTTTACACGTAAACACAATCCTATTCCAACTCAATATTTTATCGACGGTACTAAACTCCAGGAAGTCGCAACCATTCGGGACCTAGGCGTATTATTTGATAAAAAACTTACTTTCACACCTCATATCGACAACATCATTTCTAGATCCTTGAAAATGCTAGGATTTATCAAACGAAATAGTAAACATTTTCAAAATCCTATATCAAAAATAACGCTGTACAATTCCTTCACCCGCAACGTGTTGGAGTACGCAAGTGCTGTATGGAGTCCAACCTACAAAGTTCATATTCAGCGAATAGAGCGAGTTCAAAAACATTTTATGTACCACCTAGCGTATACCGATAAGCGAGCTCGATCACTTCCTCACTACACCGATAGACTAAAATTCTACAATGTACGCACCCTTGAACAGAGAAGACTAAATACAGATTTAAATTTTCTTTTCAAAATTGTTAATGGTTTAATAAACTGCCCTTTTCTACTTCATCAAATCAGGTTCAATGTTCCTAGAATTGGTTCACGACTTGTAAATCATGTTCCGTTAAATATTAAAAAATATCGAACTAAGCTGGGGTATGACTCAGCTTTATCAAGAATGTGCCGTAATTTTAATGATGCTTATAAAAAACATTCAATTAATTTGACAATGTCAACATTGGCCAACTTCAAATCGTCTATTAACAAGATTTAAAGCTCCTTTGTATATTTTTATATAAACTTATAAACTAAACCTTTAAACTTATATTATAATATTATTGTTCTAAAAACTTGTTTCAAAATTTGGTAATATATGGTATGTGTGTGTGTGAATGATTGTATATATATGTAAGTATTATGTTATCAATGTTGTGTTTGTCTTTAATTAGTGATAGCATCAACCATGGTTCAGTGTAATTGTATCTGTGAAAGCTTTCATGTAAATCACTGTTGACAAACCTAATAAAAAAAAAAAAAAAAAAAAAAAAAAAAAAAAAAAAAAAAAAAATAACAGTCCTGAGGATGGTACGGAGGTACCGAAACCGGTAGACTATAAAATATCAATAAAGTGACCTAAAACAAAGTATTTTCTTTTTATTTATTTAAAATGTCAAGTCACAATGTGTTTGCTTCTTTTGAAAAATTTATTTATAATCTGTACAGTCAAAAAATATACAGAAGCATATTTACCTTGGAAGTCACTTGAGATTAATACTGTTTATTTAGAGAAATTAAGGTACAGTTCACACGCAGAGGATACAATTGGGCGAATTGGGAACACTTGTTATTGAATATTATTTTTTTTTATTATATATAATACGTTCTTTAATGGCCGTATTTTGGAAAGCTAAAAAAAAAATTATGATGGGCGGTATAATAGTACAAGTATTTTATCAGAATATTTATTTTGCTAAATGTAACATGTCCCTTGGTAAGAGACAGATTGATTGATCGACAGACAGATTGATTGTAAGGATTCGATTTAATTATATAAACTAAAACTACTATCTCCCCTCACTAATAACGTGAAAGAAACAATCTCACTTAGAATAATTTTCTTAGTAAAAACGGCTTTGGGGAATTTAAATTAGATCGGGGAATTTTCCAGGTTCACAGACTACCTGCAAAACCATTACATTCTTGCGCGTCCGTGAATCCGAAAAGCCTTCAGTTAGGAATGTGGGAGAAGGTACCAGAATGAGGAATCTCTAAAAACCCAAATCAAACACCATGATCATACACTGTGAATGACCCTATGTGATCAATTTACTTTTTTACGGGGAAAAGGGATTCACCGATAATTGCCTTTAACGTGCGTAGGATACGAATGTGTCCAATCGATTATCTTAATAAGTTGAACAGCTTCCGTAAGGTGATTTCTGTGGTCGACGCATTTAACGCAGGACAAAACCATATTATTCAGAGGAATTTTTCATTTCATGCAAATGGTGGAAGAATCATTGGAAAAAAAGGAGCAACAAAGAAATACGTACTTTGACCCATCAACCCTTCAAAATCACCATGAATTGATGAAAAAAACGATATAACCAGCAGCGTGAGATCCAGTAGACTAGTAGGCTCTTCTTACATGGAGATACTTACAAACTACGTGATTGTGACGCAACCAAAAGTAATCTACATACCTATATACTACTTTTTAATTATGGTATGCGTACACGGCGCTACCCAAAACCTACCTGATTTTAACCGCTACCTTTTTTTAAGGAAAATAAGAAGAGGAAGTTCTGGGAAGGAAATAGGCATGAGGGGTGGGTAGAAATCTGGGGGTCAGTGTGTCCAGGAGTGACAGACGTATGAATGCATCCCTTCAAATGCGGTGCAAGGGGATGGGTCGAGGGATTCTGGTTGGAGAGGTCAAAAGACCTCCTCAACCAGTGTCTCTCGATCTGGCCCGCCATTCAGCAGGTCCCGCATTCAGCAAACACATCTGGCGGGCGATGTGTTTGCTCACTAGGACACGACATTTATTAGGCTGCCATTATTGGTGAATTGTTATAATGTTGGAACTCCTGGAAAAATAGTGCACTTACGAACTTAATAAAGTAAGTACCCACCTACAATAAGAAAAATAGTTCAAATGATTATAACAGTGCCTGAAATATGAAAGAAACGAAAAATACGAAACAAAATTAACAACGGTATTTTGCGACCCCACAATCTGATGGTTTTATACTCGTACCTCTGCTTTGACAAGTCCGTTTGTCCGTGTCTTTAGACAGCGGGTGAGTCTTGTCAGCCTTCACAGCGCCCCGCGGCCAGGTCCAAATAATTATTTATAGGCGGCAGAGCACCTAAAGACTGTTATACATATACCCGATACCCGGTTGTTGTTTAAATAAATTCACCCTAAAAATATGTATGGGGGAATGAAATTGGGTGACGATATGTGAAAAAAAATTACTTACGGTGGGAACTTTTGCGAGCTCGAGGGAAGAATAATATAAGGGTGGGGATTAAAAAAAACGGAAAATTCCTAAGATTTTATTTTTTTTTATTTATTTAATTATTTTTTTAAGTGAAACTTCTTTATCCCCATTAGCGATTTGAAATTTGGATGAAACGGAAGTGCGTCACCAAAATTTATTGTAAGACGGTTCCTCGGTTCTAATATAATGCGGTAAATTTACGACTCGGCGCGAGCCTCCGAAAGCGCAATGGATAAGGCGCCTAATAAATCTCCAACGAAAGGAGGTTCGAATCCTACGAAATCCAAAAAAAAAAAACTTTTTTTTTTGTGAATTTAATATTCAATCTTCAAACCACTTTAAAATAAACAGGCAAATGAAAAGAAAGCGACGTATCGTATCACTTCTACCGCGTGTGAATTGCACACTCTGATTTATTTTTCATTTTTATTGTTTTTTTTATTTCACGAAACAAGAGGTATATTCTTTAGTATTATTTCACCCGCCATGCTAGGGATGTCCCTGTGTTATGGCAGATTGGAATTATACATAATATGCTTGAAAATAATAGTAATTCTATTTTAAGTTAGATTAAGCTAAAAATATTTCACATAGTATTTAATTTCGGAAAATTAGATACGGATCGTGGGAAGATATGGAGGTAGATTAGATGGATGGAGTTTAAAATGTATTAAGATTTAGGGATATCGTACCAACATCAAACAGCTTGAATAGTAAAATAATAAAGACGAAATGTATCACACCCGAAGAATAAAGTCAAATCATTGGAACACACTATGAAAGAGTTAAAAATATTCATAATATATATTTTTTATTTTATGTGGTAATTAAGATGAATCTGATAAGAGGCACATCTGGTTGCCCACAGAAGTAACAATAGGGAATTAATCAATTTTATATATTGAAAAATTACGAAATAACGACAATGCGTACTTGTAATATCGACAATGTGATATTAAAATAGCTAAAGTATGTAGGCGTGTAAATGTGAGATGTTCATATAATTAAATTAACATAAAGCAGGTAAATACTTTTGATTAAACATGATGTACTCGATCCCATAAAAAATGGACATATTATATGTGTTATATTGATATGAAATAATATGAAAGATAATAATAATAATATTGTGTTTGCTTGACTAGTGCTTGCCCTAATGCACATCAAATAGAATCGAACAGTATTAATACGTTAGCGACTGCGTCGATGAAATTTAAGAACCCGGCTTCGAGTGCATGTCTGACGCCGCGCCGCATGCGCCGCGCCATAACATCAATGCAAGTGAAATTTCAAACAAAGCTTCTGTTGTAATTAATTTTCGAATTCAATAATTTGTCAAAGGATGGCGCCACTTCCGTCAGCAGGTCGCATGAGAACGTGCCCCCTAGGTATAAGTACTACAATTTTGTAAATTTGAATATCTCTCTTGGTATGGAAAGATTGACGGTATGCCGCGGCTATATATTGCATATGACGTCATTGCCTGTCCCGGTTACTTTGTCCCGGTGACTAGCTATCACTGGATCCGAGGAACGGGCTATTTTTGGAACCAGGTCCTAACTCCTAACGAATTTATAAAATGGTCACCAGCACTCTAGCTGGGCGAAGGCGAACCAAAGACCGCGGAGCGGGTTTTTAACTGCTAGTGCGATATCAATATTCGGAGAGCAGAACCGGTAATAGGTTACTCTGTGCAGCACTAAAATGGGTGGTTTGAAATAATATATGCGCTTCGGATAAAAGGACTTAATCCAACTGTAAATAAAAGAAAATAAACCTTTCGATCATTAAAAATTGTCGATTCAATTTGGGAGGCGGGTCTGGGTACCGCCGCCAGGGAACCACTTATTGGATAACCAACACCTTATTGACCTCAGTTACAGGTCACCCAAGAGTTTCGCTACGTTTGGTTAATTAGAAGGGGTGCCCGGGTTCATGCGGTGAGATTTATTGGCAGCGGAGGCACCTGCCCAACAACTGAGGGGTAGGCTGGATCGGGATAGGCTGGTTGAGGGAGACCCCCATGCCGCACTCTCTCGACCCACCTTGCACCACAGTTGTTGGGATGGATTGATACTTCCGTCACTACTAGACACACTGATCTCCAGATTGCTACCCACTTCTGTTGAAGAAATGTTCTAGAAACTTCTGAGATTCTGTATCTAACCAAAATAATTTGACTAATTCATTAATAATAAACAGGCATTGCGAAGTCCTGTCTTCAAGTTCACACGTGTTGAGTTTAGTTAAAAAGAGAAAAAAAATCGTACACAAAGGAAATGGGTGGAAAAGACTGCCGACATAATCGATCTTTTGGTCGATGATGTGGAAGAGTCTGTTTATATATAGAATGGTCGATGATGACTAAAAACGAAAATATTCGAAGATTGAGAAAACAGATGCAGATCGGTAATATTGCAGAAGAGAAAAATCCTTGCGGTTTGCAAACACACAAGTGCACTGAACAGAACATCCTTCACGCAAATTGACATGTTTACAACCTTAACCCAAAGACACGCCCCCGCAGATGTCACAGATAATCGCCGATACCACACCGATCGCAGATTCCACCCCAAGGCATGCGATAAGAGAGAGGCAGCGAATGCGAAACAGGGATGCCAAAAAATAGGAATTTTAATGTTGGACATTTCACAATTTTGTTTCTTCTGAACCCATTCAAGTGTAAAATATGTCTAAATAATAATAATAATAAATAAATATTTGGACGATTTATAAAGCGCCGTTTTTGTAAAAAATCACCTCAAGGGCGCTGTACAAACTTACCATACAAGCCTAAAATTTAGAAAACTACAAGCTAGACAAACAATTAAAAACAACTTATGGCTAAAAATTGCATACACCGGTTCATTGATCACCGATACGAAAATATATGCACAATGTTGTTATTGTTACTCTAACTATGAAATACTAACTTTATATTTTATATGTTTTTTTTTTTTTTAAAGTCTATTTTATACTTTGTGTACTTAGATATATAGTATTTTGTTTTTAATATTACCTACACTCAGGCAGTGCCTTAGTGGGTTTTCATTTCTTGTTTATACTATATGTTATTATGTTTTATGTTATAATATACTATTAATTTGCTATTATACATTATATGTACAAAGAAATGAGAATAAATAAAGTTAAAAAAAAAAAAAAAAATGTTTTGAACAATGAACGCGATGCTGCCTAAAAATGAATGAATATAGGACAATGCTTACCTGGGAGGTCACTTGAAATTAACACTGTTTTAATTTAGAGAAATTTAGATAGAGTTCGCACGCAGAGGACATAATTGTGAAAACAGTCAAATAATAAAACATACTAAATTCCGTTGCCTGAGTGCCCTGCCTAACTCTATTTCAATGAACTCGAATATGCTTTGAATTTAAGTGTAATTTTCAAAACCGGAGGTGTTAAAAATATTAATATTTTTGAAACTGACAATTCATGATGGAATTTCATTACAATAATATAATAAAACAAATACGAAACTTATTTCCACTTTTATTGTTTTTACCGTAACCGGTTTTAGCTTGTTAAAGCCATCTTCAGACTTGTGTGTCCCTTCAAAAATCATACATCAATAAAAATTTTCATTTCATCATAAATATAATAAAGATTTGACAACAATAAAATTACATCAATAATAATTAAAATTACTTGTAAGGTATTTCCGAACAATATTGAAGTAAACTACAAACCCCAGGTAGTTAGGCTACTGGGAATAACCAAAATAATTAGAAATTCAACAGTCAAAGACTGCTTAGTCACAAATGTAAGAAATCCCATATATTTAATAATATCATTGCAGACCACCCTTCTTCCCCTCCCCCACATGTTATATATATAAACCGTAGGTTAAGAGTGTTTAACCAGAGAAAACCATAAATATGTCATTTTTAAATTAGTGTTTAGACGTATTGACTCTTTTCCACAAAAATGTATAAATTGATTTCGAAAGATTGTTATTTTATCTAGTAAACGTATGTAATAAATTTTCAGAAAAAAATGTTTATTTTTAATATAATAAGGTTATACCATAGGTCGTTGGCGGATTTGTTAAATTTTCAAAAAAGTACATGTATTATACAACACCCATTTCAAATCATATAATCATGCAGTAAAATAAATCAATGTATTATCTGGTAAACGTATGTAACAGAATTTTAATTTTATTTTAAATAAAATTATTAAAAAATATATAAGTACATGTGTTTCTTGACGAAAATTGGTCCGTTTGTGCATTTATTTGCGCACTTACAGACTAATATATTTCAGATTTTTTTACATTCTAATTTTGCAAAGACATTATTGAAAAATGATAAATACTTATGATCAAAAAATAATTACAAAAAGTATATAATTTAAATAGTTTTATCGTCACGCCTTTCAGCATTTTTGGATGCAGGTATAAATTAAAGCAACTTTGGAATGAAGTAAAATCGATATTGAGTTATAATTTTAAAAAGCTGGTATGGAGAATACCTTATCTTTTTCATTGGAACCGCCCTGTACGATCGTAAGAACATCTTTCGACGAAATGTGGATTTTCGTCCGCTGGCTGGTTATGCGCTCTTAAGTATAATTTGTACCAGTCTGAAGATGGCTTTAACAAGCTTGAACTGGTTGCGTTCAGATAAATTAAAGTGGAAATACATTTATATTTGTTTTATTATATTACTGTCTGTTTCTTACAAATTAATAAGTAAACTACACTAAAAACATTAGAAATGAAAGAAAAGATATTAGAAACATTTTGAAATTCTCAAGCGAAAATGCAAGTGTATAAAACACTGAATCTAATATGTAAGATCAAGGCAAATCCTGCAATAGGTATTATCTCTTTCCCATCAAACTCTAGATTGAGCCATATCATATCTCCCCTATCGGCCCCCGTGCCCCGAGGAGTCTTGGAGAGCCCCTCCCAGGCTGCTCCCCAGATTACCATCTACGCAGATCCCAGGATAGCATCAGCGCGCAGGGCCCCCTTGGCCCGGGGGCCCGTGCAATATGCGAGGGAGGACCCGATGCCATTATTAATACGCCACCAATAATAATAATAATATTATTATCATCATCATGCCGCAAATTTCCATAAAATGAAGACATTTAAAATTTATTACGCTTGTGGTTTTGTTGCATGTGAGCGTGGCCGGCCTGTACCATTGGAGATGTTATAATATATACATTTTCAAATGTATCTTACTTTCACTCTTCAAGGGTGTTCTAGGCCATCATTTCAAATTAAAGGAGATAGCAAAGGTGAATTTGTATGTCAATTTTATTTAAATGGGCTAATTTCAAAATTATACGGAAGATCGGAGTCGAGTTCAGACTTAGGAGTCGAGTTCAGACAAACAAAAAGAATTGAAATAATTCAGAACAGAGGCATGAGGTCTATGTTGTGCTGTAGCAGATATAGGTATTAGGATAAAAACCATGCAACGCCAACTCAAAAATCTTAAGTGAGTGGCAACGATTTGTCTATAATACCCTAGTATTTATTATGGGTTAAAAATAATTTTTGTTAATTTTTTCAGATTTTATGTTGAATAATGTTAGATTAAATAGAATCTATAGTTCATTGCTACCCTACGAGAAACTGCAACGATTTTAGGCTTCCAAACACAAAATTATCGGGAACACAAAATAATATTTAACATAAAGGTTATAAAATGTTCAATGAACTCCCTGTAAATGTTAAGGAAGCTAAGTCTTGAAGTTTTTCGTGGTTTATGTCTCAATGTTGTGAAGTCCAAATTTTAGGATAGGGTAGGTAGGTAGGCAGGCAATTTTAAGCGAAGATATTTGTTGAGAGAAGAACAACCAAATAAGATGGGATCTAAATTTCCCACTTCTAGACCACAGAATGTACAATCTGGGGAATCAATCATTTGAATTTTAAAAAGGTGATGAGGAATGGAACAATGTCCAATTCTCATTCGAAAAAGTGAGGAAATTTATTTTTTGGAAAAATAGGGGAATTGTTTAAACCATGGTTTTGACAGAAAAGTCCTTTACAGGTATTGAGGCATAGCATTTTTTTTTTCTTATAAACATTCCCGGGTTAGGAATAACCTGAAAATGACAATATTTGAAAATCAAATTAAATTAAGTGTATAAAAAATAAATAACGTGTATTAAAATTAAGTTAAGAATTAAGAGCGAACCTGATGCCATCTTAGTAATAAATCAAAATTTTATTAAGCTAAAAATAATAAACTGAATGTATTTAACGTTTTATTAACGTCAGATTGATCCCCTCTGGTTCCCAAGATGGCCGCCAATGAGTTCCGGTGCTGCCAGACAGGTCGAGAGCGCGAATTAAGACGTTTTCCATATAATAATAGGACAACATTCACCAAATACCCGTGAAGTTTGTGAACATGAATGGCGTATCGACATCGGCTTCGGCATCCTACAACAGCTAGGGCAGCCGACATCTTTTCTGCAGTGGCGGCGGGTGGACTATTTCTTATTCCGAGACAATAATTCAGGGTTCCATTCCAACTCAGAATCAAGTCAACTCAACACCTCTTTGAAAAGTCATTAAAAGCTATTAATAAAATAATTTTAAAATAAGCCGTAACCCTAACCTAACGTAACCTATTTCTTTTTTATATTTTTTTTCATCGCTTTTAATGACTTAAAGGAAGTTCCGAGTTGATTTCATTCTGAGTTGTCCGGTCACCACAATTCAGATTGGCGATGGTTGAAAAACCTAACATTTTTATTTTAGAAATTCTTGAAGTTAAAACTTTATTAGCACGGTTGTGAAACAAAAATTAGCGACACTAAAAAGAGACGAATACTATAGTATATAGTATATAGGATTAAGCCTGCCCAAGAATGAGATAGTAAAATCGGTTTCGTCTTTGTGCGGTGTTTCGTAGCCTGTCAGTCTCCTCATTGTACGGTGCTTAGTAGCCTCCCCACTCTTGTTTAGTCTAATTTTCTGAAGGTTTCACTTCTACCGTGTGAATTGCAAACTGTTTTATTATTTTTAATCCTTTATCGCCTTTATTGTTTTATCACACAGGAGACCCTGACGAACCCGAAATATTCCATTTGTTTAAATTTTATTGCGAAGCGGAAATATTTTGATCTTCTGACAAAATATGCCTGAGTACTGAAGGGTTAATACGGAATAAATCACGAGCCACCACTGCTGAACATCTTGAAGAAAAGCGGCTTCTTTTTTGGCGGCAAACAAACCGTCGATGGCTTCCCATATGGGAAAAAGCAGTGTGAATGGAACAGTTATCTGAGGTAAATTATGGAACACGACGCCATTGTACAATATTTAGGGAATTCTGAACTCTTTGGAAGTAATATGGTCCCTGGGGAACCGTTTTGTCACGTCTGAGATGCGCCATTGAACGTAATAGGAATATTCTTCAACGATTAGACATGTGCGTATGTAAAATTAGTTTTTTAAAGTTACTAAGTTGGTTTTCTTTTCATCCGTTCTCACGTCGATAAAATATCTGTTTTTTAATACTTGACTTGCTTTGTTAGTATCATCAGCAGGGCTCAGCGGCTCCGCAAAAAAACAACTGAGAATCCTGAGGCTGTTAGCGCCACATCTTATATAAGAACGTAAGAAGAATGGTAATAGTAATAGATAGTGAGTTTTTGTTGAAATTATTGATTTTATTTGAATTATTTGTAAATTCAAGTTAGCTTACTAATTATAACTTACATTTTATAACGGCCTCAGTAGTCAGTAGTAGGGTCAGTACTAGGGGTAAAGTCAGTATTAGGGATAAATCTCCCGACTAGCGCACGTAAATTTTAATTGATGGTATATTTGTGAAATATACTCTCAATACCGCCCTGGTTTAGGACCATCATTCAGAAATGAAACGTTCTTGAAATAGCTTTAGCCGTATTTGTTGACACGATCTGAAAAAAATGGTACTTTCGCATTTTCATCCTCCCCTTCCCACTACCTTCAGCCTCACAAAATAGGGAGAGGATGCCACCGTCTCACTAGCTCCAGACGGTTAGAAGCAATTCCAGTATTTGAATCTTAAAAAAACAATTATATTTTATTTATCTTGTTAAAAATGGATGATACAATCTATTTTAAGTATATATAAATTTATTTTATTAAATTTTAAATTAAAGTTTGCAAATTGCTTATTAATTATAACATTACACGACGACGACCTCCGTAGTCCAGTGGCTAAGACTCTTGACTCACAATCCGGAGGTCGCGGGTTCGAACCCGGCGTGCGCAAATAAATTTTATTTGATTAATTTGTGTTATTTCACAATTCATTCATTTAAAATAATATATAGTATATTTGCGGCACGTTCCAGAGTGGAAGATACTGTCAGTATCGCCCTGGTGTAAGACCACCATTCAGAATTGAAACGTTGCTGGAAAATGGCTTTAGCCGTGTTTGGTGACCAGATCTGAATAGCCAGGTACTTCCCAACCTTCCTCCTCCCCACCTCCTTCCCATCCCCACTACCTTCAGCCTCACAACATACCCCAATTGGGGATGCCATAGTCTTACTGGCTCCAGACGGGAGCAGTTGAGATTCTTGTGCGGTATTCTCTGTAAAAAAAAAAAAAAAAAATTACATATTGCATACAATATTTATTAAGTTTTATGAAGCTCTAATTGGTGAACCTTCTAATTGGTGCGGACTTTAAAATTTATAGTAACGTGTTATAAAACTCCAACCCTTTGTACAATAAACTATTCCGCGTATTCGCTTTATCCTTTTTTTGCACGTCCACGTCTGTGAATGTCCTTTTTGAATATAATTTTATTTGAGAAGTATTTTGGTAACAAGTTGTTTACTAATTTATAGATAAATATCATCGTGTTCAAGGTCGGCATCTGTTTCACGGATAGCCAATTTAGTTCTCTTAACATTTTATTCACTTTTGAAAATCTATTTCGCCGAAGTATTATTCTGAGTGTCGTATTTTGGAGAATTCGGAACTTATTTTATTCTCGTTTGTTACACAGTAAAATAACAGTTTAGCAGTAACTAATTATATAATAAAATTAATCATAATAAATATAATATATATAAAAATGCAAAAGTCAGTCATTTTAAATACATGTAGGATTACGAAAGATTTTAAAAATATTTATATTGAGGGATCAGTAAGATTTATCGGTCCAGTTGGGATTTCAACAGAGCCGAACCCTCTGATATGAAAATAACTGGAGTCGGTGAATTTCAACAGAGCCGAACCCTCTGATATGAAAATAACTGGAGTCGGTGAATTATTTTCCCATTATGTTTCCGGTGGATTGACGTATTGTTCTTGAATTGTTTTGTATTTATTATGCTTATATAGAGCACTTACATTGCATGGATTAACTAGATAATCATGTGTGGTAAAGTGTGTGGAAGGGTATAGTCTTTCATTTGGGAAAGATTTAACCTGGACATAAAATCTGGAGCACCGTAAAAAAACCTAAGGAGCAATTTGACCCCTTTGTAGAATAATCGGTTTTACCAATACCAAAACATTTAAATACCTAATACGAGGGCGAACATAAAAAAGATCTCCAAGCCATGAGAAGGCTAACTTCTTGGCATTTCAGAAATGGACGCCAGTTCCACGTATTACACCAGTGGTACCTAGCCATCATACGGTAAAAAAGTACAACAAAACAAATTTGAAAGAAATTCCGTAAACCCTGTTTCAATTTTGATCGAAGATAATTTAAACACATTTTAAATAAGAAATAAGACGACATCAAAGGCGACGACGATACAAAAAGGTAATTGTTTGACAAAAAGCATACAGCTTTTTGAGTTCACGTCTAAAGAATACTTACATACATAAATGCTTCACATTTTAAGATTAACCAAAGTATTTTGAATGAGGTGTGTTTTTTCCCCAAACGTACCTACCCGTGTTTGTGTACTTTAAACGCCGGCAAGATACTGTGAAGAGTAACGTAAATTAACAGTGAATGATGAGCAATTACAACGTGAACGTCGGTATCGGAAAGGGAGCACGTTTTGATCTGTCATAATCATGCGGAATTTTCGTGCTCTACTGGAGAGGTACCGAACTTCTGGGAACACTTTTACGACAGGAATTTAGAATGGTTGGCAAACTTGTGGAAGATGAATCCAGCGATTGGAATCTAAACAAGAATGCATCTATTTTTTTAGAAATTGTAATACAATTAACGGCTTTTATAATAGCCTTTAAAAGACTTTCCATAGCATCTCTGATTAAGTGGTACCTACCTAACTGTGTTGAAATCTGTATTCCAAGAAAAAGGACATATTGAATGGGGCTAGCAGATTTTCCAATGGTAAATAAACAGCTAAGATTAGATGGTACTTACCTGTATTGAAAACTGGCTTCCAAGAAACTGTACGTCTTGTATGGGACTAGCAGATTCAACAATAGTTAGTGACCAGCTCTTATTAGATGGTACCTGCCTGTAATGAAATCTGGCTTCCAAGATACTGGACGTCTTGTAAGGAGCTTGCAGTTTCTCCAGCAATGACCAGCTCTGATTAGATGATCTACCTACCTGTGTTGAAATCTGGCTTCCAAGAAACCGGACGTCTTGTATGGGACTAGCAGATTCAACAACAGTGACCAGCTCTTATTAGATGGTACCTACTGGACGTCTTGTAAGGAGCTTGCAGTGTCTCCAGCAATGATCAGCTCTGATTAGATGATCTACCTACCTGTGTTGAAATCTGGCTTTCAAGAAACTGGACGTCTTGTATAGGACTAGCAAAGTCTCCAATAGTTACCAGCTCTGATTAGATGGTACCTACCTGTGTTGAAATCTGGCTTCAAAGAAACTAGACGTTTTGTATGAGGCTAGCAGATTCACTGATAAACAACAGCTCTGATTAGATGGTACCTACCTGCATTGAAATCTGGCTTCCAAGAAACTGGACACTTTGTATGGGACTACCAGATTCACCAATAGTGACCAGCTCTGATTAAATGGTAGGTACCTACATGCAACGAAATCTGGCCTCCAAGAAACTGGACGTCTTGTATGGGGATAACAAATTCACCAATAGTGCCCAGCTCTGATTAGATGGTACCTGCCTGCAATGAAATATGGCTTCCAAGAAACTGGACGTCTTGTAAGGAGATAGCAGATTTACCAATAGTGACCAGCTCTGATTAGATGATCTCCTACCTGTGTTGAAATCTGGCTTCCAAGAAACTGGACGTCTTGTACAGGACTAGCAAATTCTCTAATAATGACCAGCTCGGATTAGATGGTACCTACCTGCATTGAAATCTGGCTTCCAAGAAACTGGACACTTTGTATGGGACTACCAGATTCACCAATAGTGACCAGCTCTGATTAAATGGTAGGTACCTACATGCAACGAAATCTGGCCTCCAAGAAACTGGAGGTCTTCTATGGGGCTAGCAAATTCACCAATAGTGCCCAGCTCTGATTAGATGGTACCTGCCTGCAATTAAATATGGCTTCCAAGAAACTGGACGTCTTGTATGGAGCTAGCAGATTTACCAATAGTGACCAGCTCTGATTAGATGATCTCCTACCTGTGTTGAAATCTGGCTTTCAAGAAACTGGACGTCTTGTACAGGACTAGCAAATTCTCTAATAATGACCAGCTCGGATTAGATGGTACCTACCTGCAATGAAATCTGGATTCCTAACTACCTAACCGTGTTGAGGTGGGACGATTTCTAAGGGGCTAGCAGATTCTCCAATAGTGACCAGCTCTGATTAGATGACCTATCGAACTGTGTTGAAATCTGGCTTCTTTGTCACAGGAACAGGACGAATTGTATGGGGCTAGCTAAAGAATCTTTGAGGCTAGCAGATTCCTACATACTTAACTGTATTGAAATGGGACGTCTTGTAAGGGGCCAGCAAAGTCTCCAGTAGTGACCAGCTCTGATTAGATGACCCACCAAACTGTGTTGAAGTCTGGACATCTTGTATTGGGTTAGCCAAATAATTTTTGGGGCTAGCAGATTCCTGTCTACCTAACTGAGTTGAAATGGGACGTCTTGTAAGGGGCTAGCAGATTCTCCAGTAGTGAGCAGCTCTGATTATATGACCTACCTACACTGTGTTGAAATCTGGCTTCCAAGAAAGTGGACGTCTTGTATTGGGATAGAATATTATTCAAAATTGACCAGCTACTAAACCTGCACAAATCTCAATTACTTACTTACGACCTACAATCCTCCTTGAACATATATTTGTAACGTAAGTAAAATTAAGTTAAAAATGTCTCAATATAAAATACATGATTTGTTTGTTGTAAAAATACATTAACAGTAGGTATAAGAAAGCTTTGACTGTCCAACTAGGAAGGTCTTCCGTTCTAGGACAGTCGATTTACGTTCCAAGAACGTATTTGGGAAAAGGCAAATACGCAAGGATTAATCAAATAAGAGAGGAGCTAAATTGGATTCCAATAAAAAAGACCACTATTTAATGTGTTAATTTTTGTGCATAAAATTATGAAAAACCAAATGCCAAAATACTTTTAGGATGAAATTGTTTTTAATAGAGACGTAAATAATTAAAAAATAATACAAATGAAGAAATCAAAATCACAGAACTGCCTAATAATGTATTGAGGACTAAAGATGTATGATGAAATGCCTGAAAGTATGAAGAATGAAGAAAGAATGAATGTATTTAAAAAGAAATGTTATGCTTACTGTAAAAATATTTAAATTTATCAAATGGAATGTTACATTGTGCTTATTAGTTTATATTCATGTAGTATAAACTAACTTAATAAATAATAAAAAATAAAATTTAAATGATTAAATAACTACTTTGGTTGGCTTAAGGTGCCTGGATAAAATTAAATTGATTGACAATTTGACAGTCATCGTACGCGTTAATCAATCCAATCACATTATTGATTTGGAAACAATCTCACCAAGTACACCTTTCACCGCAGTAATTGAAACTATTATTGCCTAATTATGTCTGTAAGTGGAGGCATGATAAAAAGTGCGTGAACAAAAAAAAACTAACACATTTAATAAGAGGTAACACATTAATTAATATACTTTTAATAAAGTACTAAAATTACTCCCCAAACAAGTTAGTTAGGCAACGAATGAGGTGCGCGACAGCGCAGAATCAAAAACACCTCTAACACCACTACCAAATAAAGTCGAAAGCTGTTTTAATTTGTAAGTGTTCAAATTTGTTGTCATGTCAATTAGATGACATTTTGGTGAGGTGCCAAGATGCTTTACATATTTTTTGACTGTGGAAGGTCGGGACTCGCGCGTGGCAATGAGGGAACAAAAAAGACCTTCAGTTGGAATTTTTTGATCGCCCCCGGGGAATAATTACACGGTGGATAAGTGATTGAATGCAAGGCCGGCCGCTTGAGTGAGTTGATTGACGCGGACCATTATTGTGGGCCATCAATGATGCCACGGTGATTGTCAGGGGAGACGGTCCATGGTCCCGTCGTGTCCTCACTTCGTCAGGAACTTATCGTAGAGCTTTTTTGGACACCGAGGTTTATACATTTCAATGTTTTTGGAGTGTGTTCACTCAAGAGGTTGTAAATGTTTTGAAACCATCAACTTTTGAAAGACGAAACCAAAAAAAAAATATATTGAAGTTATATGAGTGTCAGGAGAGCATATAATAAAACAACTAGCGCAAAAACTTAGGAAGAGGAGATAATATAAGTGTGGGATTTGTAAAGTTGAAGGTTTATGTAAAGAACACACCAAAAAAGCTGCAACTCTTTAAAACTAACATTTTAAAACAAGTAAATATTATTTGATTGATTTGTGTTTTCACAATTGAATCACTAATGTATTCTGCATCGATAGGTTATTCCAATAACGTTTGCTACTTTACCTGTAAGACCACCATTCAGAATTGAAACGTTGCTTAAAATGGCTGTAGCCGTGTTTGATAATCAGATATGAGTAGTCAGATTCTTCCTCACCTTCCTCTTCCCCATCTCCGTCCCCTACCCACTCACCTTCAACCTCACAACATACCCCAATTGTGATGACACAGTCTCACTGTCTCCAGGTGGTTGGGAGCAGTGGGACTCTTATGCGAACGAGTATTTTTTAAGTTTAGTCCTACACGTGGGCCCTGAAGGAAACCGCAGAACCATTGTCTTATCTAGAATATGGTTGGAGTACTGTTTAGAAAGGAATCTGTGTTTACAAGAAATCTATTTTGAAGAATGGAGTAAACGCAAATGCTGGCAGAGTCGAGAAGTTGGACACAAGTCACTAGATAAAAAGAGTTGTCAACATAGTGCATAAATAATTCAATAGATCATCGCCGAGACTTAACAACTACTTTTCTTTGATGTAAGAAATGCTCTGACATGGCATCTCCTGTCACTCTGACGTTATCCGTGGCGTGGTCACTAAGGCGGCTGTCAGCTGTCAGTCTCCGCAGTATCATCATCATCATCAGCGTGTCTGTAATTTATATAATTACTGCCGCCCATAGCGACTCGAGGGCATGAAAATCGCAGCACATGCCGCCATTGTGAGTTTATCAAAACGGCGACGAAAGAACAACTGAAATTGGCCGCTAGGAGAAGAGACGTCTCAATTTATAATGTATTATTATACTTCATATCGTCAACTACCAAAACTGTAACTTTGAAAACGTAGAACATGCCCTTTAAGTCTGAGTGAAAGGTACTTATTCGAGTAAACATAGAATGTTTTCGATTTCTGTATGTTGTTTGCGGTTTACTTGATAATGAAAGGTGCATATCTATGGAAAAAGGACTTAATTTTAACCGTCAAAAGCTGATCAAAAATTCTGCGTGAAAAAAATATTTTAAAATTTGTTTTTAACATCCTTCTAAAATAGTCTATGAAGTTCGGATTTGCAACATCTATGGTCATAATAGATAAAGCATTTCAATAGCTTCGTTTTTAGTCCAAAATAACAAATGTGGGAGCTACAAATATTTTTAAAAAATTGCCGAATCAAGAGATAATGGGCTTTTTTATCCGAAAAGCAATCAGAGACATTTAAAATGGCGCCAATACATGGCAAAAATCGCTCCAGTGGTTAATTTTTTTTTATGTCGATAATTTCTAATAATCACAGTTTATTTTTATCATTATTTTTTTTTTTTTTAATTTTACCAATTGTAAACCACTATGATGTAAGAAATTATTTCGTAAACGTATTGTTTATTACTAACTCCTGTGTAAAAAAAATTTAATATTGCATATCCAATGTAAAAGTCCCACGGGGGTATAAAAAAGTTAAAAATCAGAGTGTGCAATTCACACGCGGTAGAAGTGAAACCATGAGAAAACTAAAATAGACAAGAGTGAGGAGGCTACGAAGCACCGCACAACGAGGAGACCGATAGGCTACGAAGAACCGCACAGAAAGGAGACCGATAGGTTACAAAGAACCGCAAAAAGAGGATACCGATTATTTTATCTCTTTCTCTCGCAGGCTAAATCCTATAGACGTATGTGTTTGTCTATTTTAGTGTCGCTATTTTTCGTTTCATCGAGTTTCAAATCACAACGGTGAAAAAAAAAAGTTTTCACTTCAATAAATACATTCTGTGAAACATCCCGTGCTTAGCATCGCTTCTATTAACAACGATAATACAATTTAAATGATTTGTTTAGCTCGGTTTTTGTGAAAATTCACCCCAAATGCACTGTATTGACAATTTTTCTCCAACTTTCTCGTCGTCCTCCAAGATTTATATAATACTGGTATTAAAATAATAATGATCGACTTGACAGCAATGAAGGCGACTGAAAAGATCAAACATTATTACATAAGTTTTGGATTTAATATTTTCTGATGACGAGGAATTTATTGCCTATTAGACGACAATAAATGAGGCCGAGGGGTACATTGTGTATTGAAACCTGAACATGTGAATATAGTGTTGCGGATTTAAAAAAATAAATTATTTGTGAATACAATATAACATAAATATTTCAAAAAACACTCTCCTAATAAAGCAGATATTTGTGCTTCGGAGAGGACCACTCTGTATAACATTTAATTGTGGAACATTATTTTTAGCAAAGAAATCTTTATGTAATTGAAGTAGTGCAATTTTGTTATAAATTGTTGTGAGTGGGAAAACCGGGAAATCTTGGAAAACATTTATGGTGAGGATTTTTTAAGATGATTTTTATTAATATTTTTTGAATTGTCTCAAGTGAAAGTAGGAATGATGCACCCCCCAAGACACGATTCCATATTGAAGTACAGAATGTGCTAGTGCAAAATAATTATCATTTAGTATTTTTAATGATACAGTATTTCTAAAGTCCAAAAAACATATAACTGAGTTTTCTCATTCTGCCTACTGTTGAGTTTATTTGACTTTTCTATTTGATGTTATTAATAAATACACAAAGAATCGATAACATTATATTAAATGGAGGAATGTCTAATTTATCTACAATCACTAAAATGAAATTGGTGGGAGCTCTCGATTCACACGAGTAGTTGAAACATAAATCGATTAGGTGATCCCATCAATATTTAAACATTTTCTAGGAACGTTGAGATTCAGAATGGAGTTCTTTCACCAAGGTCATTACGGCGAATATTGCGCGATATATTACGAGAGATGGGAAGGCTGATAGAGATATTGAAAGAAGGGTTAATCCAGCTAACTCCATCAATAGTGGACTGACCGCTGTTGGCGATAACAAAAAAAATATCCGTAGAAGCGAAGCTAGCCGTTCACAATGGCGGTGAGGCATGGAATTGGCAGAGGAAGGATGAAAGTAGACTGAATGCTGTAGAAATGAGAACCGTGAGGCGTATGTTTGGTAAAACTATGTATGATTGTGTGAGAAGTGTGGAAAACAGCACAGAATACAAGGCTGATGTAAGCAAGGTGAGTTAGATTAAGAAAGAAACGTTTAGATGATTGGGCAGGTAGAGCGAATGAATGAAGAAAAAAGTGTAACGAATGACGCAAATGATAATGATAAAAGAAGTCGAAGACGCCCGAAGAAAACACGGCACGATCAAGTGAATAAAATACTTGAGTCAGGCCATATCAATAGTTAGAATAATAGAAGAGTATCTACGTATGTATATAGGCGATGTGTGAATTGAATGAGCCAAGAAGTGTGTGCTAAGACATTTATTGTTTAGCGACCCGTCCTCTCTGCCTACCCCTGCGGAGAATTGGCGTGATGGTTAATTAGTTAGTTATATTCAAATTGCAATAAATATAAAAATACGTATATTTTAACTGTTACCATTATTAATAACCGTTTTTAGTCACAGGACACCAAAATAAAGTATTGCAATATTAACAACAAAATACCAGAACTTTCACTGTTATCAGACCAAAGTCTAGATACAGGATAAATAACACCACATCAGGTTAGGTTATGAAGGAATAAGGCATTAAGTCCTAAATTCCTCAATACATGGAATTAAAGATTGCATAAGCTAAGACGAAATTATCCGTGACAAAAGGATTGGATTCCCTTCACGAAGCAGCCACGGTTTACCCCAGCACTCGTTCCTTGTACCGCATAGAGCTATGCACACAGTGCCGCATGTGCCAGGCAAAACGGCCACATTGTAAATCATACGAGATTGTACCGTGAAAACATGGCCAAATTGCAAAACGGCCGGTGACTCAATGCAAACACGACAGCGCGCTTTTGATAGCATTATTCGAGCTTTGCAGCAACGCGGTGCTCGCTCTGCTTGGAAACCGCGACATATTATTTATGAAGTAGGCAAAACGGCCCGGCGCGGTGGCTGGTACTGGCTACATCTACCATATTATTTTAGCTGGTGTGACAGCTAAAATAATATGGTAGATGTAGAACATTGCCACTCTCCTCACGTCTCTATCTTAAATATATCACAGCACAGTTCACAATAACACAACAAGGTAGCAAATTAGTACAGCAAGGTTATTTTCTTAAAAACCTATTGACCGCAAACCAAACATAACACAAGTAAATAAGGAACTCCGGTGAAAAATATTATAGCTTTCAAAAAATATGTTCATATAGATATAGACCAATAAACGCTGATTCTGAATGTATAAGTTTTATTTAATAATATTAACCTAATGTTTAAAAAAAATATTAAAAAGTGCATTTTTAATAGGGTCGTTAAAACACGCCATAAAGTTGGTATTACTAAAATGTTTAGTGGTCACGTCACTGATCACCGAAAAGTCATTTTATGGGAATGTGTGTATAACACAAGCCATCGTATTAACAACATTTCATCTTATTCGTTTATTTACATACTGTTTATAGAGATTTAGTTGTTGTGTTTATTGAAACATTATTTAGGCGTAAATAATTCAGTTTCAAAAATAAAGGTATCTCTTGTTAGTTTATATCTATTATTGAAAATATTGAAAAACTACTATACAAAAAAAATAGTAATGCTACTTCTAGAGAGATTCCTTCGAACTCCAAATTTCAAAATGACGGCGAGTCCAACAGCTGATTGCGTAATCTTATAGTGAATGACGTGATTGATGACGTCACACGACCCACCATAGATACGGTGGTTTTCGGGGATCTAGAAAAATTAAAACTTTGACAATTATTTTAACTTTTACCTAACTCTAAAAATAATAAAAAAAATCAATTATTTAAGTGAGAAAATCATTATTAATTAAAAAAAAAAATGGACTGGAGTTCTCTACTATCAATGTGTATTGTGTATAACGGGTATTTTTATGGAAAGAAAGGAGGGAGTTTTGGCAAGGAAAAATGTTTGAGGGATGGGTTGGAATCTAGGGGTCAATGTATTCAGGAGTGATGGACATACGAATCTATCCCTCACATTGCGGTGCTAGGCGATGAGCCGAGAGTCCACCTGGAGAGCTCTTAGTTAGGGGAGGAGGAGGTCGCGAGAAGGAATCGGGGACCCAAGGGAAAGGATACGCGTGGGAAGGGTGGGGAACGAGTGCAGAAAGATTGATTGCAAAGGAGACATATTAGCGGTAGGGAATATCAGGGGGTAAATTTGTTATATCCATGCTTCTCACAGCTGTATGTGTTCTGCTCACATTCAAACCTTCTGATTAATTCAACTAGACCCAGCATGCAGTAGGTGGGTAAACGCATTCACCGCCAAGTCATAGATAAAACTTCATCCCATAAACCCGGGCAACCCTGCTAAGTCCTCCATACGTAGCGAACCACTTGGGGCGACCTATGCAGGGGTGTTGGTAATCCAATAAATGACTTCGGAGGTGGTGGTACTTATACCCGCCTCCCAAAAATGAAAGTTAAAAGAGGTGTGAAAAGAGTAGGAGAAGGAAAAGGAGAGAGTAAAGCTTGAAAGGACCCGGCTCTTCAGATCTGGTCACCAAACAAAGATAAAACCATTTCAGTCAGCATTTTAATTCCAAACTGTGTGGTCTCTCACCAGGGCATTAGTACAAACTATCTGAGAATCTACATACTTTCCACACTAGTAATGGTGCAAAAAACACATTAATAAATTTTGATGAGTATGCGAAAAACATCTATTAAACTAATAATATTTTTTTATTTTCCCACGCAGGGATTTGACCCGCGACCTAAAGATCCAGAGCCAAGGACCTTAATGCTCTTAAAGGTCGTATTAGAAATTATAAAAAAAAAACATGTTAGTAAGTAAATAATTTGTTAACATTAATAAATAACATAAGAAATTGGTCGAAACTAATACAAAACTTCATTTGATTGTAGCCAGCGATAATGAGCTTTATTTTCTTCACAATAAAAACTTCGTGCATCGCACATCTTTTAAAATGCTCCAGTGATTAAAAGTTATATAGATAAATAAAGATTTCTATCGACGATGTGGATAAATCTCGCGTAAACATAAAAATAAAACATTAAAATTTTACGTCCATGATCCGTTTAGCCCACCCAAGATAAACTTTTTAATTAATTATGTTAGTTGTAAATTAAACGTGATAACAGAATAAGCGCAGGTACTATTTCGAAATAGACCAATGATGAGAAAAATGATTACGAAAATTTCACCGGTACCTGCCTACCTATACATCTATAGAAACATTACTTAACAAAATATTAGAGTTTAAAAAAATCGGGTACCTATTACCTACGTACATTGATATAACATGAATCACGACAGCAATAATATTACTGGCATTTGAAAACCCGCTCCGTAGGTTTTTGCTGCTAGGCCCTGCGGGCGTCTTTTGGTTCGGCTTCCCCCACTTTGAGTGTTGGCGACCATTTTATAAATCCGATAGGAACTGGTTCCAAATATAGCCGCTTTCTTGGATCCACTGGGATCCAGCCACCGGGATAAAGTAACCGCGACAGGCAACGACGTCGTATATATCTCTTCTTTGCGGATCTCCACGTTTCTCACACGATCGTACCTACATGGTTTTACAACACATAAGTCTCAGGGATCTCATTTCTACAGCATTCAGTCTACGTTCATCGTTCCTCTGTCAGTTCCATGCTTCACTGCCATAAATCAGCGTAGGTACCAGTACTCCATTATGGACGGCTAACTTCGCTTCTTTGGACAGTTTTTTGTTGGCGCAATTAAACCAATTAAATAATATAAGGCATATTTGCGGCACAGAAGAAGATACTTTCCGTATGGCCCTGGTGTAAGACTAACATTCAGAATTGAAAATATGCTTAAAATGGCTTTAGCCGTGTTTGGTGACTAGATCTAAAAGCCGTGTACTTCCCCGCCTACCTCTTCCCCATCTCCTACCCTTTCCCACTTACTTTAGCTTCACAACATACTCCAATCTCTAATTGAGGATGCTATTCTCACTGGTTCCAGGCGATTGGGAGTAGTCAGGACTCTTGGGCGGTATTCAAATAGACAATAAAAATGAAAAACAAAAAATGTTCAGTACTTCTGTTGTAATAATTGATCTAAGTAGTCTAATAAGTACTTTGACTGACAAATTCGAAACTAAAGTTATCTATAAATTTTCCAACTAGGCATATTTAAAAAAAAAAAGGTTTTATAAATAAACATCTACTACGTATGAAAATCACTAAAAGTTCATGATAAATACCTATTACTAGAAAGATTGTTATGGCCAATTTTTTCCGTAATCAAAAAGACACGAGGAGCTAGCAGACTGTCATGGGAAAATTTTAAAATACATTATTTGAACGATAATGTCAATAGGAAATAATGCACTCACGATTCAATCAGAATCACTTCGTATCGGACAGTATTGAGTTATCTGCTCTGTGAGTACTTATAAGTAATTTCAAATTGAATATAGTTAGGTATACTGCTGATAGAAACCATGAAATCTGTCCCTCTTTCTCTCATAAATGACGCACGTAATAAAAAGAAAAGTTACAAAAGAGCTTTCGGTGGAACGGTCTAATATCTCTAAGATTCCCTGCAGGGGTACGCAAAGAGAAAGGACCTCCAAACAATTCCGTATTGACAGATAATCCAAGCTTCATCCACATTCATACATTGTCTCAGCATTCGGTAAACTTGACCGTGCCATGTTTTTTTTCATACGTTCCAGATGTCTACCATTCTAGCATCAAAGTAATCTAGTTAATTTCTACCATCGAGCAAAAATAACGTTTCCATGCCAACTCAGAATGAAACCAACTCAGAATCACCTCAGAAAGGTCATTAAAAGCTATGAAAAAATATTTTTAAAATAGCCGGTAACCCTAACCTAACTTAACCTATTTAACCCTTTTTTAATATATTTTAAGCATCACTCTTAATGAACTTTCTGAGGTGGTTCTGAGTTTTTTTCTTTCTGAGTTGGCCGGTCACCAAAATAACATATTCACGATTAAATCAAGGATTACACACGGTGTCCAGAAACTCGTAAAGCAAGCGGAAAATTGGTGAATAATAATTTTTAGGTCAAATTTGAAAAAAATCGGTCGCTAAGAGGGTAATAATTAATGAGAGCTGTTTAATGTCTTTTAAAAAAATTTAAGCAACCCCTGACACAAAAAAGAGCTGATGACCTTGAAACGCCTGAACAGATTTTAATGAATTGTACAGAAGAACCACCTCGATCACGTCAGCTTTCAAACAAATAAAACCGCATCACAATCGCTCCATTTGTTTAGGAGCTACGATGCCACAGACAGACACACAGAAAGTCAAATTTATAATACCGCTCCCTGCGTTGGGGGTTGAAAATGCGTCGAAGTGTAGACCCGGCTACAAAATTTTTTTTTAGACTTAATTAAAACATAATTTAACTTAAGAAAAAAATGAAAAACAGTTAATAAATCTTAATGACTAGATCGAAAATAATTTTCGCAAATAATTGTCATTAATTGAGGATAACAAATATTATAATCAATAATTATCAGCCTGAAACACTCATCTACATTGAAAAAATCTTCCGAGAAAAGATACTGGCGTTTCCCGTTGGCGGCCAGTATCTTTTCTCGGAAGATTTTTTCAATGTAGATGAGTGTTTCAGGCTGATAATTATTGATTATAATATTTGTTATCTACCCTTTGTGCTATGCATAAAAATCTTGTTTAAACGTAAGTTTATCAATTAAAAATAATAATTAATTAAGGAGGTTATACAAAATATTTTCAGGTTATTAATAACCCGGGAAAGATTTTCATAAAACAAAAAATTACACAACGTTACAGGTACATTTCCGTTAAAAGAATGGTATCGCCATTTAAATGTTAAAATACGACTTTTGGCTTTCTTGATTAGACGAAGAACCCTGATTAGTCGCGGATAAGTGGGACCTTTAGAGAAACAACAACAGTGCGATATGGACGTATATATTATTATTCTCCAAACTTATCTTTCGGACATCGAACTTGTCTTGTTTTGTCCGGGATTCGCTCGCCCGGGAATAATACCCAGGTTGGCTGGAACTTAAGCACCTTGAAGAAACTATTATTTTTTTACAACTCGCTTCATTGAATGTAAAGCATAAAAATTTAAAACTAGCTATTAAAAACCCGCTCAGCAGGTCTTTACTGCTAGGCCCTACGGGCGGCTTTTGGTTCGGCTTCGCCCAGTTATTGTTGGTGACCATTTTATAGATCCAATACGAACTGATTCCAAAAACAGCCCGTTCCTCGGATCCACTGTAGCTAGTCACCGGGACAAAGTAACCGCGTCATATGTAATATATATCCACTTGATACAACTTGTATTACCGTCAATCTTTTCATATCCGGAGAGATACCACATATTCACAAATTCGTAGCAGTTATACCTAGGGGGAGACGTTCCCATCCGACCTGCTGACGGAAGTAGCGACATTTTGTGTTGAATTATTTAATTCGAAACCGAGTTATAACATTAGCTTTGTGTGCAATTCCACGTACACAGATGTTATTTGTGGCACGGCGCGTATGGCGTGGCGTCCGACATGCACTCGTAGCTGGGTTCTGAAATTCAACCCCGCAGACGCTACGGTAATAATACTGTTCGATGTTGAATTCAATCAATTTTGCGTTGAAAAGGATATCTAAACTGTTTTTTTAAGCAACTCTGGATAGTCCGAATTCTTGACACATTGTTACAAATTTAATTGAAAATTTAAATATTTTTCTGTTAAAATATTATATTCTACCATTCTTGACTAGAGTATAAATAAACAAAGTAATGAAATAGAATAGCGTTGTATTGTAATATTTAGTTTAGTTTAATCTAAATTTAAATAAATAGCATTAATTTGTAAACATATTTCATCACCTTTCAATAACAGTTTTTAGCTGTCGGTTATTTTCAGAAATTATCTATTTATTTGGATTTTATTGCAAAAAGGAAATATTTGTATCTTTATGACAAATTTAAAAATGTTTTTACACACCCCTGATGAAGGTTCAGGTTGAGCCGAAACCGGTCGGTTAATATATTAAAAACTTATAATAAAGTGGTATTCAAACAAATTTATATTAGTTTAATTAAGAAATATAAGTTCCAGCCATGTAAATTATCAAAGCTGTTATCACAGCTTGTTTTCTCTGTTAGATCCAGACAGCTGGCAGTGTTTTCCTGCAGAACTAGAATGCCACGGTGAGATCACCGCCGTACAACTTCCACCATCAACCATCTCCCATCTCCGCTATCCTGGGAATGCCTGCGAAGAATATATCCCCTTGTATATTGAACATTGAACAACCATCAGATGTAATGATTAGACCATAATTAATTACCATATAAACAACAGATAGCGCGACGCAGCATCTCTCGTAAAGATCTACAAGCTATATTATTCCGAACATAAATTTACAAGGCCAATAAAAATTATCTCAGCATATTATTAACGAGTTTAACTAATTTCTGATGAACTCCGTTGTCTGTGAACTCAATGGTATAATATGAACTAGATTACCCCTTAGGGAGATACCAATTTGGAATAAATCATTTATAAATCGTTTGGACTGAGTCACTTAGATACTCGCTTGTACCTAGATTACACGCAGTTGGCAATACGTTCTCAGAAATAGTAGATGTTTATATATCTACGGAATTTAGTTACAAGATAAATAAAAAATAAATATAAATCAATAAAAAATAATGACAGATTTAATTATTCTTTTGCATGTGTTTTTATAAATTCTTCAACAAATTTTACTTCTTTAATACTATTCCATTAAAGTATTACACATATCACGAGTTTTTTAAAAACGTATGGGCGAATAAATATATCAGATATCCCTTTTTATCAAAGCTTCAAAATATGGAAAGCATTCCAGTACGGATCGTTGGAGAAAGCGTAAAATGATTTAAAAAAAGAAAAGGGTATATATATATATATATATATATAATAAACTTATTTGTTATATGTATTTAAAAAAAACGCAGGTTGATTTGGGATATTATAATTGCCGGATTTGTGAAGCTGAAAGTTTACATAAATAATACATCAGAACAAGGAAAATTGCTGCATAACGATCAAGAAAACATATTCTCTAAAATGTTTTAAATTTATAGGTTAAGTGCTTTATGGCTTGTCTGAATCCCAGACAAACAACAAACTGTGTCATCCGTATAAATATCTATTTCTCCGTCTAATTCCATACTGCAGAGTTAATTTATGTACATAGTAAACAGAACGGACCCCAGTATGTTTCCTTGTGGAACTCCGTATCGACTGCGGTTTGGTAAAACCCTCTAAGCCACAATATGAAAACTTTCCAGGAGACAGAAAAAACTAATACTTACAAATTCGTAAAATTAATTTAGAATCTTTTAATTAATAAGATTTTTTTTGATGATTAAATATTGCAGAGGTGTATTAATGATTTTCAATGATATGAGGATTGAGTGATTTCATTGATGGCTGTATCGAAATAACATAAAATTATGCATAAATTTAGTTTTCGGTATTAAAAATGCCTAAATGACCAATAATTATTTTTTCATTGTGTACTTCATCGACTATTCTATATGAAACCACCACCAAAAGTAACAATCCCAAAAAATGGATATTGAAGGGTTACAACAAAACACAGTCGATATGTAACAGGCAAATAATGTTATAATTATGTACATTTATTGTATGAATTTTTTTAAATTCAAATACAATCGTAAATGATATATTATGATGGGTTGGTTACATGCCAACTATGAGCACACTATTCGTCGCAGTGACGTAGAAGTCTGATAAATATGTTTAGTAAACTATTTTATACGGGGTCATTTTTCATAGATGAAAAACCAACCCTATATAACTTTTGTATGTACGTGCTGTTAACCTGATAAAGTAATTATTATTTATGATTCTGTCTCTGGATTTCGAGTGATTAGAGTTGTGTTTTGTGGCTGTAAAATACAGCGTAGCTTTTTTATGAACTGACATCGGTTAGAGATCCAGTTTGGCGGTAACGACGTAGGTATATACTATATAATGATCTGTTTTAACGATTATTGCCTTTATTAAATCGGGGAAATTATACCCACAAGTGAAGAATGAAGCACTCATCAAACGCATACCAATGTTTTAGTAGAGACGATGATAACTTTTGCGTTAAGTGTACGTAATTAAATTTAAGTAGGTACCTATGATATTATTTATTGTAATATTAAAATTATTTAAAAATTCGATTGGTTGGTCATTCCTTTATGTGAAAGTGGTAGATATTCTAAGTATCGGTCTGATGAGAGACCACCATTCAAAATCGAATGATATAACACTTACAGTGGCAAGCACAAAGTTTTAAATGAGGGCAGTACGAAAAATAGCTAATAATTAATTCGTATTAAAAAAAATTGTCGCAAGTTTTCGTGAGAATGGATTAGTTGCTGCCGATATTGGTTGTGATTACCGAAGCCATTTCAAATTAATTTATTTATTTTATTTATTTATTTAGTAAAAGATTATACATTAATTAAGAATTTTTTGACTGCCCAACTAGGAGGATTCCCGTTTTAGGACAGTCAAATTAGGATGAGTATTAACATATAGAACATGGTCTGTAAATAATATTAAAATATTTAAAACAAAACAAAAATAAAAGATTAAAACATGGTAACTGTTCTTTGTTTAGCAAAGTTTTAATAATATTAATAATCCAAATAACCGCTTCGTTTGTACATACCTAGGTAGATTAAGCCATTTACTGGATTAAATAAAATTTCCACATTTTTTGACCGCACAACAGCACGAAAGAACACCAAAATAAATATGATAATTTTTTCGTTAGTTAAGTTGTCCTAAGGCAAGAATCGACAGTCCTCAATCTTTTGGCCGATCTACTGTCCGAGGGATCAACTGTCCGCCGGATCAAGTGTCGGCAGGCCAACTGTCAGGGGGGCAATTATCGCCGGATCAAATGTCATGCAACCAGTTTAAATACCTACACAATGATCTCATTTTTATCTTAAGCTCTACTCTTAGAAATCCAACAGCTATGCTCCATCCCTTATGTTACTGTGGTGCCGCCCTCTGTAGTCTCCATATTTTTTTATAACAAGCATATTAGGCCGATATTACCTAGGGATATTTCCAATAAACTAGTAAAAACCCTTAATCACCTGTTCAAGTTGACGTTTTGTCACAGTAGAAATAATATGGTAATTACTTCTTCAAACTTCGCAAAATTACTTTGTGGCATCATTATTATATAATGAATAACAGATCACTTTGTATAAACCACTATATTATAAACAATATCTACATGTTTCGATAACAATATTATCTTCATCAGGATATGTTAATAAAAAGAAAAATAAATGACAAACAAGTATAGACAAATTAGAATAAAATACAACATAGACGAAATATCAAAAAGTAGAGGTGATTAATTGCTTAAAAATCATAAAAATAGTTATACAAAATTAAATATAAAAATTATTTAAAGAAAAATAAAATTGCATTTAGATAATAAAAAACTTTTAAGAACAAATAGTCTAAATCAAAAAAAAATTATAATTATTGAAAGTATTAATAAGAAAATAAATTTAAAAGATGGCTATTTTTAAAAAATGTTTGGTTATTTATAACATTTAATTTACTATTAATGCTTTTTATAATTTCTAAAATTTCTATATTATCCAATTATATTCTGATTATTTTAAAATTATTAAAATTATTTTCATTAGAAATCACCCGTCTCTTTCTCTCTATCACTATGTAAGATGTTAATTTCACTGAAGATGCTTGTGTTAAGCGAAACCAGTCGGTATTAAAAAAATAATAATTAAACCTTGGTTACAAACTTTCTAATAAAGTGTGTTTTTCGGAAGTGCCTGCAGGTAAGTATGTTTTTGTATCTATCTGTAAATAATAAAATCAAATAGAACCTAGGAATTCATAATGAATTGTAAAGCGCCTTTGAGGTGATTTTTCACAAAACGGCGCTCTACAAATTGTCCAATTAATTAATTAATTAATTAATTATTATTATTATTACGTTATTGTTTTATTTCAATTGACATTTATACAACTTTTTCTACTCCAAATATGTCCAGTAATCGCTTCTTAAAGTCTTTTCTTACGTGCTGACATATCCTGCTCATGTATTATCTATTTACTTTAAGAAACATCAACCCTCGAACTTAATTTACAGGTCACGGAACTATTTTCAGCCCACAATGTCATTTTATTCATGAGCAATGTTTTGTTAAGGTTTGAAGTAAATATTCAAAACTTGATAAAAGTACACGCAGAGATCTACACCGACTCATTTATGGTAGCACACACTGTATAAAATGCTACGCGAGATAATTTTATTGAGAAACAGTGTAACCTAATAACAAACACAAGTTTCAACATTCAAATAAAAATCTAATATAAAGATGAACCTACGTGTTACATAGGCAGGGGCGTGCACTGCATATAGGCACATAAGCACTGCCTACCCTAGCGTATTTGTAAAACGTAAGCATGTAAATAATATTATAATTTATTAAATTATTGCTAAAAATAAATACACACTTTCAAAAATAAGCGCGACAAAGCTGAGCAACCAAAATTACGTGACCGCCACATCAAACGGCATACTACAAATGTGACATAAACTGTAACTAAAAACTACACGCGCCCTCCGACTACCTCACTAAAATGCGGGCTAAGCAGGAATTATTTCTGCTTAGAGCTAACTTCATACAAGATATAATATCAATGTTTACGAAATGCACGTAGCATAGAGTAGAACTGTCGTTTGAATTTGCTTCTATGGGGTTTTTTTGTTAGTATCAGGCAGTGCTTTCTGAAACAAATTAGCAAATGGCAATCAGTGGCGACAGTGACATCTGTTGTTATCTGAAGTATGAAAGTGAGACAACGCCAATTGCTTTTATCAAGCCCACCTCGGATATCCATTGATTGGCTTGTGATAATACGCATACATGAAGCGATTATTTATTATTATTATTATTTGTATATTTAAAGTGGCTTAGATAATACAAACCTACATCATCTACAGCCAGCAGCAAGTTCACTTAGCGAAAACTTGTACGAAGGGAGCCATCTGTGGCAAGTTTCTTTTTTATTTATTTGAATCAATTTGGCGGTTTTCCTACTGCTTACCCTGATCAAAAACTCTGTGCACGCCACTGTACATAGGGTCATGCCATAAACTTACTTGAGTTGGATCAAACTGAAATACCTGTTTACAAATCTAAAATGCATGATAAAATTGCACAGCCTACAATCTGACAATAATCCCCTTGAAACTACCTCAAATATCGTAATGAAGTATTTTTTTATTTATTATTTATTGAGTTAGTTTATACTACATGAATATAAACTTATAAGCACAATGTAACACTTCATTTGATAAATTTAAATATTTTTACAGAAAGCATAACATTTCTTTTTAAATACATTCATTCTTTCGTCATTCTTCATACTTTCAGGCAATTCACAATACTAGTCCTCTATAACTCTATACATTAGGCAGTTCTGTGATTTTGATTTCTTCATTTGTGGCAATCGAACTCTGTTTATATTTCTTGTTTCGTAATTATGTACGTCTCTATTAAAATCAATTTCATCCTTAAAGTATTTTGGCATTTGGTTTTTCATAATTTTATGCACAAAAATTAACACATTAAATAGTAATCTATTTTATTGGAATCCAATTTAGCTCCTCTCTCATTTGATTAATCCTTGCGTATTTGCCTTTTCCCATTATACATTTCATAGCTCTGTTCTGTATAACTTCTAGTTTGTTTAAATTTCTTTCATTAATTTTAGAAAAATATGATAGATAAGTACATACAGGTACATCCATAAAAAACACGCCAAGTAAAATATTTGTTCCCGTAGCCCAATCGGATGGTGATATAATAAAAAAATATTTATTTCAGTTGTCGGTCGGTAACTCTGTTTCAGTGAATTCTAGAACTCGGATTTGCTTTTAATTTAATTCATTTAAGTGTAATTTACTTTCAAAATTGGAACTTCTGCGTGAAAAATTGAGAGGTATATTTTAACAGAAAATTAATTGAATAGTTTTATTTCAAACGCAATTATAATATTCCGTGATTTTCCACGGGTCTGCGCTAGGTGTAAATAATAACGTGAATCTGTTGACAGCTAGAAAATACCAGGCCCCCTAGCATGGTCAATCGATATAAGTTTTATCGAAAATGTCGGTAACTTGTCATCGCTCCCGAGCACGACTGCAGGCCACTAACGAAATAAAAACAGTTCACAACGACTAAGGGTTCCTAATTTATATGACGTGAACTGTTGTTTGTTCGTTAGGGGCCTGCAGTCGTGCTCGGAAGCGATGATAAGTTACCGACATTTTCGATAAAACCAATATCGATCGACCATGCTAGGACCCCAGGAGCACATAAATTCCATGTGGTGATTTGAGTCAATTTGCGCAGTGACGCTACTGTCACAATTATATATAATAAACAAAATACATAAACGTGAACCCGTCAACAAGAACAAACTACTAAAAGCACAACAACAAGCATTTGTTTATTATTATTAAAAAAATGCTCCGCAGGTGGTTGATACAAATTACACAATGACGAAAACAAATAAACAAATAAAACGAAAATAAACAAAATTTTCAACTGATTTGTAACGGGTTTGAGCTACTGTGGTTCTACTATGGGAGTGGTGTGTTACATGTGAGAGACTATTTTAATTTTATTTTTATGTGTGTAAAAATATTTCATTCCACGAGTTCAGAAAAACTAAATATTTAAATAAATAATAAAATATTTTTTTCTCCGTCGTTTGACCTCTGGCCTCGGTATACGGGTTCGTAAGGTCGTCAATTTGATGGTAGATATATTATATTAACGGGACCCCGCCCATCGGCATGGGCGGCTGGCGGTTGGCGACGGACGGTTGGGCGGCCCTCGGCTGGTCGTTGGGCGGCTCTCCGCTGGGCGGGACCGCGGGCACTTAACACTTGTTAGATTCAGGCGCTGATGACCGACGCTATTAAGTATTAAGCATTTAACCCGTCTGACTCCGTTGTTTAACAAACACAAATAACAATAATAATCAATGATGCAATTGTATAAATGCATTGCATAAGCACAGATTGTTAACAGACATAACCTGACTTTCTTGAGCTTATTTGGAGTGAAAACTATAGGCGACATTTTGTAACCGGTGTTTTTTTTTTACCTAAAAGCATAAAAAAATTAATAGATATTGGACAGTTAGGGTTAGGGTGGGGGTTGGGCGTTTACGTTTACGGGAAGATTATCAAAAAAAATGTTTTTGAAAAATAAAACACCGATAAAAATATTAAACATTTAAATGCATTTGTTTACAGCTGGTTGGATTACAGGATGGTTCGAGAGTCAAGCTGAGATGTCACAAGGCCTCCCTCAACCATTTAAAAAAAATATATTTATTGTTTTTAATAATATGTTTTACACGGTACATAATGATAATTTTACATCTTACTCCATTGAAAGCATTTGCTTGTGTATGGAAGGGAAGTGTACATAAATGTTGTTATTAGTTAGTCCTTAAATAATTCATTATCTCTAGATCCGGCCCGCCAGGCAGCAGACAGGGGGCAGACGAATTCGCCGCCATGAATCCGGGCACCCCTGCTGAGTGACGAAATGTTGCGAACTACTTGGGGTGAGGTGGAGGTTATCCAATAAATGGTTTCCGGGGGCAGTATCGCACCCGCTTCCCAAATAATGTCCGAAATCATTGGTTAAAGTAAGTTAGAAAGGTACATGTCTCTTAACACCCTGCAGGTACATTATCTTAATATATAAAACAAAGTCGGGTTAGTTACACCATTTATAGCTCAAGAACAACCTGACCGATTTTTATGATCTTTGATTTGTTGTATTTGTCTCCGCCCGAATAGCAGAATAGCTTTTAAAACATCGAAAAAATTCACGAAAAAAAAATTATTAAGAAAATTCTTTTCCTCATACATTTTGTATGGAACGAATTCTCATATTTTGAAAGAGCTGCAGGAATATTCCGATAAATATAATATTGAGTAGTGAGTGAATTCTAAAAATTCAAAAACGTCAAATGTCAATGAGCTGAATGTTTTGCTTTTGTTATGAATGCTGCCCCTCTTTCTTACACACTAAATGTCAAAAGTCGAAAATTGGACAACCGGTGAACATATGTCTGCCCCCCACCAAAGGAAAAATAAAATAATTATAATAAGTCTTCCTCGCACGCATAAAGAAAATGAAACGCAATTCCCGTAAGTAAGTGGAAAAGTAAGAAAAACACAAAAATTATGAATCCGTAGACAACGCCATCTCTGATACTGACAAAAACAAAACACAGACAGTTGCGCATCGATAAAATTGTTTCATTGTGTAATTTTTAACTTAATAAAAAAACTGAATTTAATTCAGCTAATAACTTAACACAACAGTTATTGATTTTGAAGCGGTACGAAGTTCGCCGGGCAGCTGGTGATAAAATAAAAAATAATCATGAAAATCGGCGCTGAGAGTGTTAAATTGCCAAAGAGATGGCCGCTGCATTTCAAAGCTGCTTTTATTAGCTATGTTATTATGCACCATCTTTATTTTATGCGAGCCAATTCGATCGTGTTATTTATATTAATAACAATAATAACACTCAAGTATGTGAGAATTGATTAAGATGTTGCGATTAACTTGAAGGGAATTAATGTTAATAATAATACGACACGGTGTTGCCATCACCGTACTCGAGTTTAAATTGAACCAAGTGCGGCGAATTTTAAATTATGTGTTCTGTCTATAGCTTGCTCTAGTTTCGCGGGAAACAAAGACAACTTTCGTTCTTCATAATTTTTTATGCATAGACAATAATGCTGGTGATGTTAATAAAGGTATAATTATCATTGGTAGGATAAAGCAGAAAAAATAACGTTCACAAATCGACCACACACAGAGCACGAAGTTAAGCTTAAAGATAGCCTATTGATTTGAATTGGTTATGCCGATTAAAAATAAGGAATATTGAACAATAATTGATTTATTCTAACCTAAATATTATGAAGCATACGATGAGTGAATAATAAGTAATATAAAAAGTTTACGAACATCGGAACAACGCAGCGTAGTGATATGAATAGATATCATAGATATCCAAATTGATAGGCTTGCCCAACATGAAATCTGGGTATCATTTCGACAAACTGGAGACAAACCACGTGATTATATTTTGTGGAACCGGGAGGGTTCGATAATGCTTTGAATAAACTATGACATCAGTGAATCAGTTCTACGTTGAACGTCGAAGAGCACAAAACCCTGCGCAGAAAAGTAAAGTTCAATAAAGTAGGGCAACGGTTTGCAGCGCAGTCTATCGTGGGACTTTTCTGCGCAGGAGCTGAATGTTCGTCAGGTTAAAAAACCGTAATGTATTCACATCAGGTTGCGTAGTGACCCAAAAATTCAGTGAGTTAGGTAAATTGCAAAATGAAACTTTGGTTCACGAGATTTCAAATAATTTAAGCTGCCCAACGACTAGCCGAGGGACGCCCAACAGCCCGCCGCCCATGCCGAATGTATTTACGTACTTAAATTGCATTGTATCAATTTGGGAGGCGGGTATGGATACCGCCGCCCCGGGAACCATTAATTGGAATACCAACAGCTCTGACATAGGTCACCCCAAGTGGTTCGCTACGTTTGGTTACTTAACAGGGGTGCCCGGGTTTATGGGGTGAGGTTTGTCCGGATCTTGGCGGCGGATGCGTCTGCCCACTAACTGAGTGGCAGACCGGATCGGGAGAGACCGGTTGAAGAAGACCTGCAGACCTCTCCAGCCAGGACTATCGGAACATCACCATATCCGCAGTGGTGGCGATTGATTCATATTTTAGTCTCTGACACACTGACCCTTAGGTTCTTACCCTCCCCTCAAACCCTTCTCCTTACCATGACTTCATCTCCTTCCCTAAAAAGACCCTCCACACAACAAGAAGAACATCGATTTTATGCGCATTGAACAGTTTTTATCATTGACACAATGCTCCTTTTAGGTAAATGGGGGCAGTGAATTTGAAAAAATATCGAAGTTAGAGTTTAGGCAAATTTTATTGAATGTGTGCTTTGTAATAAAACACGTGGAAAAGTGCTTTATGGCGTGGATGTCTTAAAGATAAGTTTAAATTAATGTAGTGTAGAAGTTTGGTACAGTCGATTTAAGTGTTTAAAATTCTATGTATAAGTTAAAGTTGCAAAGTTTTAAATGTAAATTCGAAAATATTGTTGAATTTGAAGGCAAGATATTTTATAAATTCGTTTTGAATAAGTTCTGTTTATACAGCGGGTTCCAAATTGGCGAATCATATTCCAGTGTATTTGTGACTAATGCGAATAATATTACGATCGTACGCGGGTTACTAAACTAAATACTTTACTTATACGTAGGACAAAACCTTAAAACCTTATACGACCTTAAAACGATTGTGTCGATGTGCGTATTAAATATAAATTTGCTACCAAGGTAAACGCCAAGATCTTTACATTCCGTTTTAGATATGACAGGTTAGTCGTGGAGGGAATAAGAGTACTTAATTATACGGTTATTTCTGGTGAATGTCGTAGCGTGATATTTAGAAACATTGATATTTAAACAGTTAACTTTGCAATACTTGCAAAGCACATTTATATATGTCACTTTATTTTAATGATAAATATATATTGGAGTCGACCCTAAAGACAAAATTCAAGAGCAAATATAGTTATTTTCTTTTTACTTCAGTTAAGTAAAAAATTTGTTACGGATTGTTTGTGCGAATAGGATTTCCATAACTTTGATTCACACAAAAAGCAAACAATTTATTAAATTTAACCTCACGTATGAATAATACGCGTCGCAATGTTAAAACAAGTACGTGGTAAAACAACTCTTTCTAAGGGCGCTAACTATGTCTGTGGCAATAATAGCCACCCAACGCAGTGGTCATATCTCCTGCCTAACGCAAATAATGCGTGAAATAGCCTCTGATACCCGATAGCACAACACGAGTTTTACAAGGGACAATTAAGATTGCCGTAATGGCCGTGTGGACAAGAAGAATGGAGTCAACTCAGATAGTGAGGACACTATTAAACAATTCAGCACGCAATACCTTCACCAATAACACAAGCTTGAGCTGGGAGAGATGCTGATTACGGGACGAGGTGTATTACCTAGCAATAAGTACTGGCTTCCTCTTTCGACAACCTTTTTTGGGAGTACAAAATTTTGTCAAAGAAAATATAAATGTTAGAAAAGGCGATAACCTTACAGTTACAGCAATTCACCTTACACTGTGGCACGATCGGGCGATACAGTTCCCTTGTGCGTACACCATAAGCTGTAACATTATTTATTAAAAAAAAAGGATGGCTTGAGAACAATAATGACAAATTTAATATTAGATTAATATGGAACGAGATGTATCACTTCGTAATAGACGAATACTGTTTCCTGTGGGGAAACGCATGTGAAACATACATAAATGAATTAAAGGTAATACAAGACAAGGTAATCAAAAAACTGCTTCACTACAGATCCAGAATATCCACAAAAAATTACATTTGGAAACAAAATTATTAACATCAAGAAAACAACATGAATACCATACGTATCTCCTTTTATACAAAATAAACAATAAAATTTCATTAACACGTCCCAAGTACACAAACACTTTACGCGAAAACACGATAACATACATTTAAACACCATCCACACTAACTATGGTAAGCAATCTATTAGTTACGAGGGGGAGAAACTTATATAATTGCCTCCCAAAAGCTGGGTAAATTAAAAAAATATATATTAATTTTTATTCTTGATAAACAAAATAATGAAATAGAATAGCGTTGCATTGTAATATTTAGTTTAGTTTAATGTGTTTAATTATTTATACTTAAATGAGTACAAATGCAATTATTTTTTTTCTGGAATAAAACAAATATTGAAGAACAAACAATAACTTCTCCATCACGAAAGACGAAAACTGACAAATACATAGTTAGTCAATGATTTTATCATAGTTTGACAATACCTACAATTACTATTATTTTTGCTTTTGACTGCAAGCCGAAATAGCAGTCGAAAGCAAAAATAATAGGTCTAGGAGAATCCATCAAATCTACTTTACATGCCGTTGCAAAAATACCGCCCATTATTGTCCGAAGATCAAAACTTTTAGTTATTTATAAAACAATTAGTTTTGGCTAAATATTCAGCCACTTTGACCCACCAATTCTTAATTGGGATTATTAAATTAATTAATACGGCCGGTTACGAAGTTACTAAATTGAATTTTTATGTCCCTAAGTGATTTTGTGATTAATTGGACGGGTTTTGGGAATTGCATATACAAGAGCAATGGGAAATTATTACCTAAGACTATCTAACGATAATTAAATTGTTTCAATCATATTTGTAACGTTCTCTTTTGGTCTAATAAATTAAAGGAAAAAGTTTTAATACAAGTTAATCAATGAAGTACAGACGGATAACAGGTGAGAGTTAAGGAATATTAATTATACAGCTTTTTTTTGCTTAACATCTAGTTTAGTTGATTGGTTGCATCTTCAATTTACCTCAACATCATTAAACACCTATAAGTAACAAATTTACTTCACATGTCAAGATTTTACCGAACAACTTTTCTTTTTAAAAGAGATTTATGTATTATAAATAAATCGTAATGATTAATTAATAAAAATAAGATGTTTTGAGATTTTTAGGTGGCCACTTTCTTAGACTTAAAGGCCGAAATAAAAACTAATAAAATAACAATAAATCACAGAGTTAAATATTGAAAAAAAAGCTAAATAAGATAAATATCACATTTCACAGCTGTGGCCTAAAATAAAACCGTAAAGAAGTCCGAACCGTCGGAGCCTGTAGAACTTTGAAATAGAGGTAGGTTCAAAACACATAACCTCCTTAATGGTGTTCAGCAAGAGAACGTCAGCGAAATCACTTATCTTTAACAACAAATATCCATTAATCGTAGAATGTTTGATGAAATCATATGCAGAGCAAAGCTGCGCTTGAGTTCTTTTGGATAATCTTCTTTTCAATTCATTTTACACCCACTCTAGCGATTTTTGCCATATGTTGGCGCCATTTTAAATGTCTCCGATTGCTTTTCGAATAAAAAAGGCAATTATCTCCTTATTCGGCAATTTAAGAAAATATATATTTATAGATCCCACGCTTATTATTTTGGACTTCCACGAAGCTATTGAAATTCTTTATCTATTATGACCATAGATGTCGCAAATCCGAACTTCGTAGACTATTTTATAACGATGTAAAAAAATATTTTTTTTCAAGCAGAATTTCTGATCAGCTGTTTACGGTTAAAATTAAGTCCTTTGTCTATAGATATGCTCCTTTCACTATCAAGTATATCACGAAAAATATACAGAAATCGAAAATATTCTATGTTGACTCGAATAAGCACCTCTCACGGCAGTTTCAAAGTAACAACCACGCATTCGCGCGGTTATAAACTTTTTTTTTTTAATAAATCTTACAAATACCTACGAGATAAACGGCAAAATACAGGTTAATTAATTGGCTATATAGCACTATAATAAGTTTTTAGGTCTCCATGTTAAAATTCAAAGGTATGATTTTTTTAATGTTGACGAAAAATTTAAAAAATGATCTTAAAATGTCGAGCAAACGGCGAAAAAAGTTTTAAAATGCGCTGTCGCTCCTGGGAATAAAAAACACTGTATCGTCTAGTAGAGTATTTAGGTACCAATTCCAATGGATGAATGCGAAACATTGACACTTTTAATGCAATGAAGTTATGTAAAATGAATGTAACGCAAAGTGGAACGGTAATGGCAAACGAAAAGGATCAGACAAAATTCTTACCAAAATTCTTACCAAATTCTTACACCAATTCTAAGCAAAACTCCTTCATTTTTTTTTCATGAACTCCATCCAGTAGGAAGATAATTTCCTTCAGGGCCTATGTCATCTTTTAAGATGCTGTATGAAGGGTCTTTCTGAGGAGAGGAAGGAGTAAACATGGGTCTTGACACTTGACATGAGACAAATCTCAACAGGTACATACAGTGTGTTGGGCGCGCGTTTGGCTGTTTGGCGCGTGTTTCCTGACTATGCACCGGCGTCGAAGGGATCTTCCATTGTAATTCTGGTAGAACAAGGTCAGCATACCTACCTGACGCCTGTGCTTTAAAGAATGCAATCCGTTCGTTAAGTTAGGTGAATCTATCACACAGAGATAATGATGTTCGATATATCTTTAACAAATGAACGTATGATGTTTCTAAATTTGACACTAATAAATGGAGATTAACCAACCAAATATATCGATAACGACTATATGTTTCCAGCGCTGTCTGCAATAAATTAAAACTAATAATCAATTTGTTAAAATGTAGATAAAAGTATATCGAATAATAATCTGTAATGACGTATTTACACAACGGCATCACGCGAGTTTCACATCTGCTGCAGAATAAAGCAGGTCGCTGCCAGATTTATCGAATCTTGTAAATAATTCCCGTCTAATCTCAAACACGCCACCAACTTATCTTTATCTATAGCATTACCTCGGGTTTACACGGCGCAAAGACGGAAAAATAAGCAGAGAATCGAACCTAATATGAACAAAAACTGTTATCCCACAGAGCTTATAAGGCGCTGCTAATCAATGATACAGGATGCGCGAGATTGGTGTCCGAAGTAAAAACAAAACATCGCCACGCATAACCGATCTGATTGGCAATCAAAACCACACTATTATCTAACACCTAAGTGCCACGAGAGAAAATACGTAGCACACCAACAATCTAAAGTAGTAATTAATACCGTTATTGTGAAGATTCAACGACATAAATGGAAGTTGAATAATAATATATTGTTACGCGGAATGGAGCGAAAGAAAAAAAAGATGGTTGGAATTGCCTATTTAGAACCTGATGAACCGTATTTATTTTAAATTTTATATCTCTCTATTTCATTCATTACGCGTTCAATATAACATATATTTTCTTTCTACCTATTATTTTTAATTTACTTCACTTTGTGGCGTCATGTTAATTACATGAAAAAAAACTACACACACAATTCTATTCAATTCAATTAAAATTCCTTTTAAAAACATTACAAAATTACAATTTCAAAGCGTTTTTGAAAGAGAAAATGTTTTAGATGAGATAAACAGATTTAGACTAATTTATTCTTGCCTTTTTAATTGTGCTTAAATTAAAAATTGATGTTAAACATATCGAAATTCGAAAATGTGGTATATATTAATTAGTGGTGAATAGTGTTAACACAATGATATTTATCATCATTTGATTAATTATTAATTTTAATGTAATAAAAAATATTTATCTTAGACACTATATAAAGAGGTAAGATTTGTTTGTTTGCATTGAATGGGCTCCAAAACTACTGAACCGATTTGAAAAATTCTTTCGCTGTTGGGAAGCTACACTATCCTTGGGTAACGTAGGCTATATTATATTTAAAAAAAAAATAGGCATCCTTACTAAAACTTCAATAATGTAACCCAAGGTGTAAAAAAAATTACCTAATGTATGCTTTACATCGCGTGCACTGCGAAAACTGTTGATGATAGATACAATAATGTACTACGACTTTGTCGAACACATCATTATTTACAAAAAGGTCGCAACAGCATATGTCTAACTATTATAGTTATGCCACAATAAGTATTCTTTTATTTTAAAAATTTAATTAAAATGTCGCCGCTTGAAAAGGCTCTTTATTTGTATCTTGGTTTTAATCCTTATCAAAATAAATTAAGACAGCTTCAATAGGTACCTTTTATTTTTATTTTTAACTTTTATGAGTAAAAACTCAAATTATAATATTTAAATAAATGGTGACAATATTAGCGATACTCAATCAAAATCTGAAGAAAGAAAAATCAGAAAAAGATATTGGTTCCACTGGGACTCGAACCCAGATACCTTAGCATTCATGGCCAACTGCTCTACCAATTGAGCTATGGAACCCATTTCCAATTCGATCACTTTTAACTGTATCATACTTCGACTAAGAACTACCAACACTATCTTCATTTTTCATAACACTCATATTATTGGCTGCTATCTTTACATATGATTGCAAGTTTCAACTCGAACTAAATAAGCAGGGAATGGAATAAATAATAAATGTTTATACTTTTTTATTTTTAATACGCGACATCCATTGACTTTTCTGCAAGTCTAGGATGAATATTTTTATTTTTAACTTTTATGAGTAAAAACTCAAATTATAATATTTAATTAAATAAAGACAATATTAGCGGAACTCAATCAAAATATGAAGACAGAAAAATCAGAAAAAGATATTGGTTCCACTGGGACTCGAATAATAATAATAATAATATTTGGCTAATTTATATAGCGCCGTTTTCGTGAAAAATCACCTCAAGGGCGAACCCAGATACATAAGCATTCATGGCCAACTGCTCTACCGATTGAGCTTTTCCAATTCGATCACTTTTAACTGTATCATACTTCGACTAAGAACTACCAACACTATTTTCATTTTTCTTAACGCACATATATTTAACTTTTTGAATTTTTCAAATCGGATATTTAATTCTAAAGATATCACGAGTTTGAAAAATGTTAGTATTAGAAAAAAGTTTCGGCTACGGGCCGGGCGGGAGAGGAGTCAAGGGGTTGGCGGGACGGGGGAGCGGGAGAGCGGTGGCGGGGAAGGTGGAACGCTGGAGGGGAACGCACGGGAAAGGACATGCAAGGAGTAACATTTTATTTATTTGAATATGGCATCGGAACGCATGCCGGGAAACAGCTAGTTGTTAAATATAATAATGGCAGGTGGATAATTTAACCGTCGTAAGGGGTCGGTTCTTTCAATAGGGTTAAGAAACACTGCGTTAGACTAAAGTCCTATGAACAGTGACTCTTTATTTATATATAACATTCCAAGAATTAACATTAATTTTATTGGCAGAATATTTTGGCGTTTAAAATGAATTTTCTGTTCTACCATCTAATTAAAAGAATATGCGCGCGCCGACATTTTTCAATAATAAGTAGGTATATTACAAAACTGTTGCTGACCTTGCATCCTCGAATACTGCGAGAAGGGGATAACTGTATTTCTAGCTGATTATACCTACCTAAATACAATCGTCAAAATTGAGGTTTTTCCTTGTTTTCATATTTAAAACTGGATCGATTTTTAAGATTTTTTTCACCAACTGTACTAGAAGAAAATAGGGTGGATTTATCTATAGTTTTTATCTTAACTCTATCTTAACTTATGTTGATGGCGTTCTAACTAGGCAAATTTAAGGTTTTTTGAGGGTTAACCTGACTTATTTAAAAAGTAACTTATCAAAACACGTAGAGACATGCCAGCAGTCCATATAAATATTATAATAAAAAATATATGCACTAGTGTAAAAATTCAGAGAGAAACGAGGGGAATACCTTTGTATGGACACTTAACCGCATTTCCACCTAACGTACTTCAGATCAGTGCTCCAATCTTATAAAATGCATTCTTCCTAATAGTTAAGCACCATTATTAGAGTAGAGGGCTCATCTAATGTATGCTATATCAGGTCGGTGAAAGCTATGAGGTGCTCCAAACACCCCGTGCGCAGAACAGAACAGATAATGTTGATAATTAATAGTTTCTCCGCTCAGCTACAGGGTGCCCGTGTTGTAACATGCCATCAGGCGCCTTGGCCTTCAATCGATACCATCGATGGACTTATTGTTTAAACGATACGGCCAACTTGTGGGATACTACATATTCGAATTATTCTTATATTCAGAAGACTTGCTGTCTGGCCATTGTAATAGCTAATAGCTGGTTTCCCAAGAGTTCGAGGAGATTAGACATCGACATAGTCACAAGCCGGGAAGTATAAAAAGATGATGGAATTTTTCATGTCAGAGATAAGAAATAAACTAATTATCGGTGTTGATTTGCATCTGCACGGATATCTTCCTGTTCCTATTTGAACATCTGGACTGGAAATTGGATATATGGGCTGCTTCCATTAAAATGCCCAAGGTAAAGCACACGGAAAACTAGTGGTCTAGGGATGAGACGATTCATACGTCTATCAAAAAAAGAGTGCAAATATTACTTTTTTTTCATATCATCGATAATAATTAAACTAATTATCCGTGCTGATTTGCATCTGCACGGATATTTGCTTCTATTGAACTGCCTAAAGTAAGGCACACAAAAACTAGTGGTTTAGGGATGAGACGATTTATTACCTTTATCAAAAGAGTCCAAATTTTTGATAAAAAAGATTGCAATAATAACATGAATGTATCATTATTAATTGAAACGTTAGTACCTACATACTCAATTTGGGAAGCGGATATGGGACGGGGACAGCCACGGGAACCATTTATTTGAACACCAACACCCATATAATAGGTCATCCCAAGTGGTTCACTATGTTTGTTGACTTAGCATGGGTGCCCGAATTCACAAGGTTTGTTTGTCTAGATCTTGGCGGCGGATGTGTTTGCACAACCACTGCGCGGCGTACCGGATTAGGAGATACTGGTTGAGGAAAACCTTTAGACCTCTCCACCCGGACTAACTCAACCCATCACTTTGCACCGCAATGGGAGGGATGGATTCATATGTCAGTCACTCCTGAAAACATTGACTTTCTCAATTTCTACTCATCCCTCATGCCCTTTTCTTTCCCAAAACTTCCTTTCCTTCCTTTTCCCTAAAAATTCCCCATACACAGCATCCCCAAAAATGACATGGGCCTCCCGGGTGGAGCTGATGTAAAAAATACCTACAATTAAATGAAAGAGTAAACGCAAATTGAATAAATGAAGAACACGAGAACTTTGTGTGCGCCACTTTAAAATGAACACTTCATCAAGTTTCGGAATAACCTCCGTGGACGAGGGTAAGGCTCCCGACTAACAATCCGGAGGTTGCGGGTTCACATCGCGGCGTGCGTAAGTAAATTTAATGTATTAAATGAAAAAGACACAGTTTGTGATACAACACTTTTAAAGAATTAATAAATGACACGATGGAATAATTGATTTGTGTTACTTCCCAATTAAATCGTTAAAAATAATATAAGGTACATTTGCGGCACATTCCAGAGTGGAGGACGTCCTCAGTATCACCCTGATGTAAGATCACCATTCCGAATTGAAACGTTGCTTGAAATGGCTTTAACCGTGTTTGTTGATCAGATTTGAACAGCCAAGTACTTCTCCACTTTCCTCTTCCTCTTCTCCACCCCTCCCGGCTACTTTCAGCCTCTCAACATACCCCAATCAAGAATGCCATAGTCTCACTGACTCCAAGCGGTTTCTACAATCCGTTCTTGCGTTTCTTACCGGCCTCTGTGTCTCCTCCCGCTTACAAAATGGGTCTGTTCAACACCCAGGTTCACTACTCACAGCATCCCCAAAGATGACATAGGCACTGAGGGAAAATATTTTCCTAGGGGCCTCTAGTGTGTTTTTATTTTATTTTTTATTTTTTAAAGAAAGACAAATATTCAAGGGTTACGAATAACCCAACAATGTTTGAAAATCTTCCACTAATCTAAATCTACCACCACAGAAAGCCGAAAATTTTGCTTGTGTTGTGATAGAGGATTTAGCCAGCGGAAGAATCGAACACGCGGCGCTCGGGTGGGACCCAAGCGCTATGCCCACTCAACCACTGACCGGTTGCAAAAAAAAGTTAAGTTAAATTAAACATACGGTCTTGTATTATTGAATTTACATAATGATAATAAATTTTATAATAAAAGTAACCTAATTCATATTTTAACCCAGTTAATTTGTGTGATTTTGTGTTTTTATATAGGTACCAAGCGGTACATAAAATTCAAATAAGTAGTTAATTTGTGTGATTTTATGTTTTTATATAGGTACCTAGCGGTACATAAAGTTCAAATAAGTAGGTTAAAACAAAGTTAAAATGTCACAAAACAGAGAGCTGAATTTTTACGACAGTAAAGTGTTATTATTCTTATATGATTGAGAGGGGTAGGCTGTGATCGCGCAAAACCAATCAGGAATTCTACAGAAACCACTATCGCTCTATAACTATTTATCTGCCATCAAGTCTAAACGTGTAAAATTAATTTAATAGATAAGAAACTACAAAATTAATATTCGACACAGCCGTGCTTCACATAAAATCAGATATATTTCCAATCTACTGCTAGAATTCGTAGAGCGCTTTCAATCAAGACGTATTTATAAGGTCTAGTCACCGTCTTATTGGCTTTACGCACGCACAACATTAATATAGAGTAATTTAGAGAAATTCCACGGTTAATCAAAACATTGCCATTGGATTAAAGACAGAGTTACACAACTTTATCTTGGCATCATTAGTAGGGGCCGAAAGTAATCGCTAATAAGCTCTTTTAATAACTATAAACTCGGCAGGCGCTTTGGGGAGTAATTAATATGGTGTTGCCTTCTGAATGCGTGTCCGGTAAAAACAAATAATTAATTAATGAACACTTAATTACAGCAAATACGACCGTCTTGTATTTATACAAGATAATATACATTTTACTAAATAAAGTAAAGAAACACGCACGTCCACAATAGTGAAATTAAATCCTAAAATTATATGCTGATAGATAAAACAAAATATTAATTAATTAATTGTTTTTCAAATTAATTTTAAAACATTTAATTAAAATTTAATTTAATAATGTTATTATAAAGTTCTGCATGTATTTTTTTTTTGACAGCTGTTTCGGTTTACAATGCCATTTTCAAACTGTGGTTAACCACAAAAATTTAATTTAAGTAACCACTTAAATTTAAATGACTTAAATTTAAAAAAAAACAACAAAAAAAATTACGTATGCAGTTCACACGCGGTAGAAGTGAAATATTTAGAAAACTAAAGTAGACAAGGGTGAGGAGGTTACGAAGCACAGCACAAAGAGGAGACCGATTATTCTATCTCATTCTCTCGCAGGCTAAATTCTATAGATATATGTGTTTGTCTCTTTTTGGTGTCGCTTTTTTATTTCTACGAATTTCAAATCACAACGTTGCTAAAGAAGTTTCAATGTATCAATGTGTAAGCAAGAGGTACAACAAATTTAAAACATTTAACACAAAATTCTCAACCAATAGGAACCTCGAAAACTGAGCTCATAAGCAAAGCGGTCAATGCGCGTACTTGGACCGTTGTTAGGGAAACAGTGAAATAAATACCTAGTTTGTAATATTAAAAAAACAATTACAACATTTTAAAAATCACCGGAAAACACTTCCACATGTAAAACTTTCGTTGCATTTTACGACGATAAAGTTTTTTCTTTCGGCGAATTTATTAAAACGTTGTTTTATCTCTATAAAAGATAGCTTGACAGAGCTCGACGCTTCGTAGGTAATGTACGTAGGTAAGGTTTCATTATATCGCATTCTCTCGCAGGCTAAATCCTACAATTAGATGTATGTGTTTGTCTTTTTTTAGTGTCGCTCGTTTCCGTTTCATCGAGTTTCAAATCACAACAGTGATAAAGAAGTTTTAAAAAATGACGAGTTGGGAACTAACTAAACACTTGCACTGATTGTTAAATCGGTATTATCGTAAGATGAAGTCATTCAATATTAATAGATTCGTTCTATTTCACTTACCGAAAAGCCTTAGACCACACGACTGAAGTAAAACTTCACTAACTTGTAAAAGAATATATGACATTGGGGTGACATTGACATTCACAATGACATTGACATTGGGGAGACATATGTCATTGGGGTGACATGTGACCATGGGGTGACCTATGACTCTGGGGTGACCTACGACCTTGGGATGACCTACGACCTTGGGGTGACCTGCGACCTTGGGGTGACCTACAACCTTGGGGTGACCTACTACCTTGGGATAACCTATGGCATGGTTATTCAATAAATGATTACTTGTGCTCGCACCTCCCCATAACACTTTTTGTAACGCATTCACCAGCTTACTCCCCAAGTCAAGCGTGCGTTAAGACTCGACCGTTCGCATCACACTTTTCGTAACAATCACACTTTTTTGTAACAATCACGCAAGTGTCGAGCGAGCGTAAAGAAGTTTTACTTCAAAAGACTGCTTCCACACCAATTAAATTAATATTTGTTTAATTCCTTTTTTTGAGTAGGTACGTACTGAGAAGTCTAGGGAAAGCTCAGAGTCAGTAGGTATAGGTAAGAGGGGCCGAGAGAGCGGAGAGCGGACACCGGTAACCGTTATTTATCGCCGCCGACAAGATAAATAGGGAAGATTCACACGCGATAGAGCCGCGGATGAATCACGAGATGCGCCCAGTTTGGCGCAGATGCGAACATCCTGATAGAATTGCGGTGGTAAATTAGCCAAGAGAGGCTGCTGCGCGATGGACCGGGGACCACATACACAGAACCCGCTCGATCGGTTGATAAAGAGCCGTTCTCGAATGTAGAAAAAATATCATTTTTTTTCAATTTTCAATTTAAGCCGCCGCATCCCGAATTTCTACCGATTTATTACATATCTCCCTTAAACATTTGAATTTTTAAGTTTTAAAAAAAATATGTTATTTTTTAAGATAATATATTATCTAGACGTGATCTATGCCGAAACGCAAATTAAATGAAATTTCCTCGACAGAAAAAAATCGCAAAGTATGCTCCGAAAATTATTATAAACACGTTAATTTAACAAATATTATAATCAATAATTATCAGCCTGAAACACTCATCTACATTGAAAAAATCTTCCGAGAAAAGATACTGGCCGCCAACGGGAATTGAACCCGTGACCTTCTGATTGCCGGTCAGCAGCTCTGACCACTGAGCTATAGCCGCCATAGCTGATAATTATTGATTATAATATTTGTTATCTACCCTTTGTGCTATGCATAAAAATCTTGTTTAAACGTTGGTTTATCAATTAAAAATAATAACGTTAATTTAACTTATTTTATAAATTATTTGTATGAAAAAATTCTCATTATTTCTTTAAATGTTATTTTAGAAATTACGCACAAGACTTTTACTCTATTTCAAACGAGTCGTGTTTTATTAAACATTTTCACAATTTTCGCTTAAATTTTATCGTTTTAAATATTAGCGCGCTCTCTCCAACATTTGTATTTACGTTTCTCTCCATATTCTTCTTTTTCGGCGCCTTAGTATTTTGGAAAGTCAATTTTTATAAGAACAACTCTCTTTTTATAACTTTTGAAGGTTATTCTCATCAATGTAATATTTCATTGAAGAAGAAGATAACAATAATAATCTACGAAAATATGAGAGATAACAAGACACAGAAAAATAAAAAGATAACGGTCGCAACTGGGACTAAAACTCGGAACCTCTCGTTATGGTTATCTAGGTTACAAAACATTAGTTCGTAGAACGATTATTTCCAATGAAAAAAGTAGTTGCCTATAAAATGGAGAAAAAAATTTATCGTAGATAATATTGTTAATTCAATTTTCTTCCCATGGCTTTTCACCCCAAAGAAGTGTTCTGCCCAGTGTCAAGTGGATGATTTTATGAATAATTTTGTGAGTGTAATTTTGGGTTAATATTTACAAATTTGATAGATATTAATAAATAGAACCATACATACATACATACAAATAATAATAATACGCTAAACTCTCACAATACGAGATGATTTTAATTACATACAACAAGTGGAAGCATCAGGAAAGTAATAAATATGAGATTGACAAATATGACGGTTTGATAGAAGGTGGTTATATCCGAATTGATAGTGACGTTCGTCTCGGTAAGACGAGAGGTTCTGGGTTCGAGTCTCAGTTGCGACCGTTACCTTTGTATTTTTCTGTGTCTTCTTCTCTTTCATATTTTCGTTTAGATGATTATTGATATCTTCTTTTTCAATGATATTTTGGAAAGATTTTGAAAGACTTAAGATTTTTCAATGTGAGTACAAATATGTGGGTATTTGTTTTATTTAAGAGAAAACAGTAAAACAATAGCCAGAGAATTTGCTTGAATCCCCTGAAAACTGTTTCTCATGGATAAACATTTTTTTAAAATTTCTTCTTTAATTTTCGCAAATTCACTTCGTGGCGTCATTTTAATTAAATTAAAACAAATCAATTTGTATTAATTTAATAATCAATTTTAAAACACTACTTAATAAATCATTATTTTGATATAAATAAAGAGTTACAATTTTTACACGGAAACAACTTTACAATTAGATAATTTTGAAATTCTTGAAGTTATTAATACCCAAATATACGTTTTTTTAAATAGTTATCTATTAAATTCATTTTCATATTAATACTTATGTTTATAAGAATTTATTTTTGTTATTTAAACGACTTGATTATTTTTGAATTTATAAAAGTATTTAATTTTTCGAAGACAACTTCTTCTGAAATGTTTTAACTTTTTAATTTTAAATAAGAGAAAATTATGAGATACGATGTCTACTGTAAACATAACTACTGGTTATAAGGTTATGATAATATCCATCACTCATAATTATATTTTGGTAAAAAGCAGTTACTTTTTGATTAGAGATTTAATGAAAAAATAACTTGGGCGATAAAGTAAAAAAATAAACAAACAAATTTCGTGATTTTTAACAAGTCACATTAAAGAAAAATTAAATTGTTAGAATGCTATTTACATTTCATGTAATATGATCTATGTTACAAAATGGGAAAATGCAATGGCTGAAGTAGATTGTAAAATTCGGTGATCGTTACCACAGGCAGCGTGGCCGAGCGGTCTAAGGCGCTGGTTTTAGGCACCAGTCCGAAAGGGCGTGGGTTCGAATCCCACCGCTGTCAAAAACATTTTTTATATTCTAATGATCAGAAAAATGTGAAGTAAATGTTAATTATATTTGGCAAACGCTAAAAAATAAACTGTTTTACAAAACGATACGTCAGTTTTTTTTTCAAATTGATTTGAACGTATACCTACTAACTGACGGCCTCTACCTCCCCTTTCGAGTGGTAATGCTCTCGATTACCAATCTGGAGGTAGCAGGTTCAAATCCTGTAGTGCGTTTAAATAATTTATTTGATTAATTTGTGTATTTCACAATTTATTAATTTAAAATAATGTATAGTATACTAGATGTGTTTGGAGACCAGATCTGAATAGCCAGGTACTTCCTCACCTTTCTCTTTTCCTCAACACTACCTTCAGCCTCACAACATACCCCGTTTGGGGATACACAATCTCACTTGCTCCAGACGGTTGGGAGAAGTTGTGACTCTTGTGCAGTATTCACGTAAAAAATAAATAAACTTTTATCTTCATAAAAGTTCACTAAGTTTGTGGATGCCCCTTTTACATTAATAATGAAAACAACGTCACTTAATAAGTCAAGTACGCCTCATACGTCATACATATGTCTGGTAATATTATATTATCGTGAAAACAAGTCTATGGATCCGAGTGGTTAAAACCACATAATTTAACCACATTTATTACAATTTTTATCATTTATTTATGCGAATACAGCACAAGAGTCCAACTGTCGGAAACCACGAGACTATGGCACAATATTGATGTACGTATTTTTTTGAGGCTGATGGTAGTGGGGAAGCGAAGGAGACGTGGTACAGGAAGGTTGGAAAGTGCCTACCTGGGTTCCTCAAATTTAGTCACAAAACGCGGCTAAGGCTACTTCAAAGAATTAAGAAAAATATATGTGAATTCCGCACAAGAGTCCCCAACTACTCCCGTCTGGAGCCAGTGATACTTTGGTATCCCCAATTGGGGTATATTTTTAGGCTGCAGGTAATGGGGAGGGGACGGAGATAAGAAAGAAGGTGGGGAAGTACCTATCTATTCAGATCTGGTCACTAAAACCGGCTAAAACCATTTCAAGCAATGTTTCAATTCCGAACGGTGGTCTCACATCAGTCGATACTGATAGTATCTTCCACTGTAGATCGTGTCTCAAATATAGAAAATATTATTGTAGATTTTTTAATAATATTGGTATTTCAGAAAGAACACAGCAAGTTCGTATTACTAGAGTTGGTTCTGGTCTGAACTTTACGGCAATTCATACTAAATCTTCTTTTGGTCAAAGGAATTATTTTTATCGGGCTCCACTCCTATTTAATAGCCTTCCAGATCATATTAAGTCATCTAATTCCTTGAGCATTTTTAAAAAGACCGTCAAATTATTTGTGTTAGCCGAGGATTGTAAATTGTTCACTGCTTTATCCTTTCTAAATTAATATTATTTTATTTTGTCTTAACTATTTTTTTTAATCCTTCTCTTGCTAAATTAATAGCGCAATATATAAATAAATAAATATTTCTCATCTTAATTCTTCGAAAATATTTTTTTTTCTGAAAGTCAAATCTCAACATTATGGTCACCCTACATGCTTTCATTGTAATGTACTATCGCCTTCAGCTAATTAGGTACTTATTATACTCATAATCTGCATGAAACATACAACAATATTGTTCTTCAATAACTGTATTATTTTGTGTTATTTTATTAAATTGTAGAGTTGTTAACCTCAATACAGGCTTGACCTAGTGAGGTTATAAACTGAATTGTTAACATTAGTCCTAGGTACCATGTAAAGAAACAAATAAATAAATAAATTATTGAATAAATTGCGAAAAACACGAAATCAATCAAATAAATTTACTTTAGCATTCCGGGATTCGAACCCGAGACTTTCGGATTGCCATTCGAGAGCCTTACATTACCCCTCGACCTTAGAGGCCGTGAAGCAATGCAACGTTTGGATTTTAAATGGTAGTATTTCAAACAGGGCGATACTGAGAGTAGCTCTGTAATTGAAGTTCTCTCTAGTTACGCTGTAATTAAATGTAATTGAATCATATCACGGTAATAAAACATTTTGTATGATTTTCTCAAACATAATTTTTTATTTTTTATTTATTTTACACACTTTACCAAATATAAGACAAAAAAGTCCCGATAAACTACTATTTAGCAGTTTGTCTAACTTTATCTTTACTTTAAAGATCTTATTAAACTAAGTTAATAGTTACATTTTTACAATTATATGAAATAAAAATTAAAAACTTTACAAAAGTATAGAGAAAAGACAAATTATGAAAACATAAATAATAATTTTAAAATCTTTAGAACATATGTCATTGTAAGATAATACAAATTAATTCTTTCAGTAAGTCAAGTCTTCAGTAAATTCACCAATTGTTTGTTTTGGACACAGTTTTTAATTTCAGCAGGTAACATATTTAAACAACTGGGAATCATGTAATTTACCGTTCTTTGTCCATATTTATCTGTATGCGTAGATACAAATAGTACTTTATTAAAGTTAAAACGAGTATTATGGTTGTGTTCCAGCCTATTTACATATAAATGGTTATCTATGTGCTGAAATATATTTTGTACCACAGAATTGCTCTCACTGAAAAAATTTCGAGACTGATAAAATTATAGAATATTATACCTTTCTTTGTTTACATTTTTTTCAGCTTATACTTTAACCAATATTTTTTTCCCCGATTGAACATGGTCGACATTTGTTTTACAGGAAAATCCCCAAGCTTTTATTCCATACCATATAACAGATTCAGCTAGAGATAAATAAATTATTCGAAGTGTGCGGATAGGAACAATTTTTTTAGTGAATACAATCTGCTTACAATTTATTGATCTTAGACGTGCACAAACTTTGTTTATTTGTATATCCCACTTGAAAGCGCAATCAATAATAACACCTAAATAAACAGATTCTTTAACTAGTTCCATATTTATGGATAGGAATACCATCGTGTAAGCAATCTGATGTATGTTTCTTTATTTCAGGTGTAACATAGACCTATATATAATATTATTCTTTCGTTATCAAATAATTAATATACATTTCTAGATGATGTACCTAGTGATTTATTTTTCTTAGTTATTACAATCTGGTTGGCCATGTTGCACTATCCCTATGTTCACTTTCAATCAGGTAAATAATGTAGATAAAAATAAATACTAATGTAGTTATTTTAACTTATACAAAAAACAGGCGGCAAATCTTATTAAATATTCTGCTTTTTTCATCGCATGACAACTGATCCTCCCTTCAAAGGCATTATCAACTTGTTCATCGAACTGCTTAGCAAACGTCGATGGCAATAAATCCTTGGAAGGGCGAATCCCACACGAAAACAGAAAAAAATATCCGTGAGAACTGTAGGTAAGACATAGTATAGAGTTATAGAGCATCGTTTCTCAACCTTATTAGCGTAGCTACCCCCTTAAAAAGCAAAAAAACTTACGACCGCCTCACTATATATATTTACACCACGATGTCGCGCGTCGCGGGATCGAATCCCGGCGTGGGTAAATATATTTTATTTGAATAAATTGTGTTATTTCACAATTAATGCATTAGAAATAATGTATAGTATCTATGCGGCACGTTCCAGAGTGAGATACTATCAGTATCGCCCTGATGCAAGACAACCATTCAGAATTGAAACGTTGCTAGAAACGGTGTTAGCCGTGTTTGGTGACCAGATCTGAATAGCCAGGTACTTCTCCTTATTCCTTTCTCCTTCCCCTCCCCACTACCTTCAGCCTCACAACATACCCCAATTGGGGATGCCATATTCTCACTGGCTCCAGACGGGAGCAGCTGAGACTCATGTGGGGTATTACTATAAAAAAACGGAAGCTTAGTAAACGCATGCTTTGTAAACATTGACCACATTTGCCCCTTCTTACTATTGTGCGAAAAAGACTTATCGGAAATCTTCTACTATCACTTAATTATGTGTGTTTCAAATGTCAATCTACGTATAGAACACCTGTTAAGAGAAACAACTAACTGAACCGTCGCATTAATTAATTAATTAATACACCTTTATCATCAATCATCATCATCAAACAGTATAAATACCCTTTCACCTGGGTGATTGAATTCCAGAACCCGAATTCCATTGCATGTCCGACGCCACGCCTTATGCGCCGCGCCACAAATAACATCTTTTCTTATTTTTGTAAACTAATTTACAAAAATAAGATATATAACATTCAGATATAAATAAATTTTTAGACTGTCCGATAACCGTTCCGACTCTGAACCTAATTAATAAAAATATAATAATAAAAACATTTATTTGTCAATAGATTTTTACAAATTTGTACAATTTGTTTAACATTGATTCTATTGGCAAATGGGTCGCTGTTCAGTAATACATTCAGGATTTCTCCCGAAATCTAGCTGGATTTCAGCCGTGCTAAATAATATGGTATATAGTCGGACATATCTTATGCCTTACATTAAATTTATCAACATTCTCCAAATGACATAGTTACATTGGCTTGTATGGTATTATACAAGCACGTAATACTTTTTGTGTTATTCGTACGCTGGTAGATAAAAAAAGAGATACGACTACTTGTACAGATGATGCCTTATCAAGGAAGGTGAAGAAATGGGTATAAAATGCATATCACGCAATTAATTAGCGATACAACCATAACAGAAGAAACGCAAGAAACCTTGCGCGTTAGCAAACGATAAAACAGTGTTAATTTAGCGAGGAAAAAATGCATTAATTTACTAACATGGTGTGAACTTAATGATAAAAATAAACAACGATAAACTAAGGGTGTCAGAATATCGCCTTGTGCGAATGTCACCTTAAAAGGTATGAAATCACAACGAACAAGTTAAAATGTACATAAAATCATCAGCCTTCACAGAAATGCGTCCACTGAACAGAATTCTGAAAATCTCTAGAAGTGTAATCTTTGCCGATTTCAAAGAAAACATCGCCTTTATGGATAAAACCAAAGATATTCAAATACAAAAGAGATATGCTATGATGTCCGCGCGACTTTCGCCGAACTACGCTCTAATGCGCGTAGTTTGCATACAAAAAGAATTTGTTCATTTTCTTGATTTTTTGAAGATGTGCATTATTATTGGTTAACAATATAGTTTGAATACGGAAAAAATTTGTTCATTTAGTTTAGCGTTCGTTTAGTTTATTCGTTAATTATTTGTGTTTAGTTTATTCGTTGATTGGTAAATAACACCGGCGACATCCGGAAGCGCAGTCTCACCTGGTAAAAATGGCGGATAGCACATCTCCTTATATTTCAATATCTTTGGATAAGACGTTTCTACACCTGGGGTGTAGAAACGTTCCATAGCGTGATTGTAGATCGCCAACGAATAAGTAACAGTTCACAATAATTGAGTGTTCTTAATATATTCGACGTCTACTGTTGTTTGTACGTCAGCGATCTGCAGTTATCTTAGGGAACGAAGAGAAGTTACCGAAAGTTATCATATCAATCCATATCAATCGACCATGCTAAGAGGCCGGGAGGTCTAGCACGGACGATCGATAAAACTCTGTATCAATACGATATTGACAAAATATTGTCATCTATGGTTAGTTACTAATAATTGCGAGTAGGGTCAACAATTTGTAAGAGATATACCGTCCGACGATTAGTAAAATTTTGCTTGGCCTCCACAGCATCAGATATGTTTCGATTAACTGTCAATGCACGCATTTATTTAGATAATGTCGTTCGTTCTGCAAAATTACTGGCTTAATAATGAACGGAGTTCAACTACCGAAGCTCTTAGAATTGAGAAGTCATATAACTATACGATCGAAAGACTTAAATAATTCAACTAAGACGCGACCCATTAATAAGTGTCAAAAAGTAAATCCCGACTGCCAATACATATTTAGATAAGTATTTCAATTAAACATGGCCAATTTATTAATATTGTTACGTAATTGTTTGGCTTTTGACATTTCGAGTGTCAATTCATAGAAAATATCTCCATTGTTGCCAGCCTATATCGATATCTTATTTATTCCCTGTCAATATCGGTTCGGCTTTCAACGGTGAAACGGTGCTTGGGATATCGGTATAAAATCACAGGAAGTTACGCCTATCGATCCGATATTGAACACTTATCGATTTCACTATGCTCCTAGGCTCCAAATAGATCAATATAAATGTTTACCTGATCAAGAAAGAATTTCGAAACATGAAAGTTTTTTATCATTATCATTAGAAGTAAGGGGATGTTTTGCTCATTTCTGTCTCAAGGATACGCCCACGATACATGTCTATAGGTTCATCTATTCGTTGACTGCGACAGAAGTTTTTTTTCACCTTACGGCATCGCCCGAGACTCCCGAACTAAAAAAACACCTGTTTTCTTGGTGATTCAACGTCACGGTGACAGCGCGGAAAGCGGCAAACGCAAAATGGAGCTGGTCAGATATTTGAAAACGTTTTACCAATTTCAGTTCAAGTAAGGCAAAAATGAGCTTACTTTATTGAAACGGACTAGAGATAAAACGGAGTTGTTATAACAGAAGCGTAATCGGACATTATTTTTATTTATTTTGCCGATGCGGATGCTGCAGCGCATGTGTAATTTGGTAATAGAAATTCACAATACTTTATAACTTGTTTCAGCGTTCCTCATATAAAATACATAAGACCAGATGGTGCCTCACGACAGTTGCTTCTCCGAAATTATAAATACTATAAGTTTTGTGCATTATTCACCAATTTCGAAAATAAAATCGACTTCAGAAATACTAACTAACTAACCAACCATCACGCCGTTTCCCCACAGGGGTAGGCAGAGAGGACGGACCGCCAAACAACTCGGTCTTGGCACACATTCCTTGTCTCGTTTACATTAATACAACGTCTCATACATACTCTTCTATTATTCTGACTCTTGACATGGCCCGACTCAAGTATCTGATTCACTTGGTCGTGGCATGTCTTTCTTGGGCGTCATCGACTTCTTCTACCATTCACATTTGCGTCATATATTCTCCCTACACTCCTTAGAGTCCCTTTCTTAATCTTACACATCACGCTTACATCAGCCTTGCATTCTTTGCGGATCTCTCTTCAGAAATACCGTTTATAATAAGTTGGTATCTATGTATAACAAACGAATTTATTAACTGTTTCGATATTTGTACTTTTACGCTAGTATATACAGTATTATTCTGGATGCACTTGACTGAAAACATGATTTATACTTTTGTTACTCGGCGGTACACCCTATCTGCACACCCCTTCAGAGATATTTAGTTTTATTTTATATATCGTATTTTCCCTAAACTGACTGCATATTGTATACAAACAAATACGGGGGGATCAACTGTCGTGAAATCAAGCCAGTTACACTAAACAGTTACTCATTTTTAACGCTGCTCAGAGGAGCGCGGTTGCCCACTGTTGGTAAGGAACTCATCCTAGAAAGTTCCGTTAAACCTATGTTATAATTTTGCAGAAGAGAAAAGAATGCAGAACTTCCGCGTTTGTAAAAAGCAGACGCAGATGTCTGTTACATCTCTAATACAGACACGCCCATAACACAATTCTATCGCTTTATCGGGCCGGTGTCTGCTGCAGAAGTTTTTTAGGGAATAAATCCTCCTTGTCGTGGCACCGCCCGAGTTGTTCGAGAGAAAAAACACCTGTTTTGTTGGCGCTTCCATGTCTTGCGGGTACGTGACAGCGCGGACAGCGGCGGCCCCAAAGGGAGCCTGCCCACCTGACCAGAACCGAACCCCGTCCGTGGCGCGTTCACACTTCACACCTCGTCGGGACGTGTGGCAAAAAAACTTGCCGGCGATAATGCGCCATGTACGACTATTAACCGCAGCGGACTTGGAGGCGAGATAAGAATAGGCCGAGAAAAAATGTCGGATCGATGTTGACGGTTTTGACGGCGTGATGCAATTCGACGGTTTTAGAAGTAAATATAGATCTATGACCGAATAACTTTGGTGTAGATCGAAAAAAGTAACTTTTCAAGACAATAATTATTGCAATCTCTATTTTATCTGCTATTAATTAACTTTTATTATTTTTTTTCTTTTCATAAAACCTAATCTCATCTAAATCCTTACCAGTAATTTATAACCTTATTTTATTTTATTTTTTTGTTCTATTTAGTTCTGTTTTATCATCCTAAAATAAAATGCACGTACAATTGTTTGTTTATACCTACTAACGAGCTCTTACACATTGCGCTATATTTTATTTCAGGTCTTATTACTGATTTTATATGTAAATATATTGGCAGCCACCTCTGGTCTGGAGCTCCAAAATACCTTAAAAAAACCATTGACTCTGTGCAGAAACGAGCGGTCCGTTTGATAGATTCTCCCATCTTAACAGACGGATTGCAATCTTTAGAGCACAGGCGTCAGGTGCGAATGCTGTCCTTGTTCTACCGGTATTACAATGGAAAATGCTCCGAGGAACTAGCGTCGTTGATCCCCTCGGCACCGGTGCATAGTCGGGAAACACGCCAAACACGCGCCCAACATTTGTACACGGTTGACATTAGTCAAATGAGAACGGGTCGTTTTTACGACTCGTTCTTGAGTTCAACAGCTCGGATGTGGAACGATTTACCAGCCTCTGTGTTTCCTCCCTCCTACAACATGGGTCTCTTCAAGACCCATGTTCACTCCTTCCTTTCCTCAAAAAGACCCTCCATACAGTATCCTCAAAGATGACATAGGCCCTGAGGGAAATTATTTTCCTCAGGGCCTCCTGTGTGGAGTTAATGTAAAAAAAATATATATATATATACTACTCATTGTATTTCATTTCTTTTAATCTCTATTATGATGTTCTATACCTTGCGATGATGATTGCTTTCTTATTTATTCTGTTATATTGGTTTAGTAACACAAATAATTATTTTATTATTGTGATTATAATTTTCCTTCTATGCATGTAAAAGCCCACTAGGGCGAAAAAAATATAATTAAATACATTTTAGAGAGATTAATGATGAAAGGAGTGATGGATGGGCAATTTCGCTAAAGTTTTTTTTTATTTATTTTTTACTAACGAGTTCTCGGCATGTGTTGCAATGCTACTAAAAAAGAAATTGTTTTTCCCTGCGTGTCTTTTCCCATCGTTTCTCTTATGCCTCCTCTTCCCTTCCCATGTCCCCTTACCCTCACGCGTTCCCCCCCAACCTTCCCCGTCTTCCCTCTTCCCTCTCCGGCGAACTCCCCTCCCGCGATCCCCTCCCCTCTCCCGCGTTCAATATTATATACAGATTAGTACATTCAGATTTTCAAACAGCTTGCGTTTCAAAACCTTAATTTCGATGATATACCGAAGTTCAATGTTGCCAAAATAATAATGATTTTTTTTATTATTAGTGGATACAGTATTTATACAACGTGTAACAAAAACAACCTTTAACGGCCGTGAAAAGTTTTTTGTAAGTAAGGCTGAAAGTGTTCAAGGGATATGTTGTAATTCGGTAGAAATTTGGAATGCGGGGTCTTAAGTGCCGCCCTAGTGAAAGAACACCATTCAGTGTCGAAAATGTCGAAGCGTTGCTATAAATGGCTTTAGCCGTGTAGGTATGTTGAAGCAAAAAACGGCCAACTCCCGATGCAAGCTATTCAATTCGCGAAAAACTCTTAAGTATGGAGGTTGCGATCGGTTGCTTACACGCCACAATACAAAAAAAAATCAAAATTGAAAACATTGTTATGTGTGTGTCCTGCTTCTCTGGTTTAATGAAATCAAAATTGCATTAAATTTATGTGTCGTTTTCAAAATTGGAACTGATTGTAAGAAAAAAAAAAAGTACCTAACTAGTACCTAATTTCTTAGTAATTTTGTTGTAGGTTCGATAAAAGGAAAACTGATATTATATGATATAATAATAATTTCTACATTTTAAATTTGAATTTATTTTGTTTAAATTTTCTAGGGTTAATATTGACAAATGAAGTCAGATTTCGTGATTTTTCAAGGGTCTACGCTTTCATGTTTAAGAAAGAAGATATTATTTAATAACTAGATTTTGTAACATAATATACTATCCCGTGATTTTTCAGGGGTCTATGTTAGTTTCTCATAGTATTAAAGGAAGTACATTTATGAATTTAAAACAAATATTCATACATTTATTTAAAACTAATTAAATAAAAATAATGGATTAAAACGAAAACAAACAAAAATGATAAATAATCGACCAATTTTATTTTTTATATATTTTTTTTACATTAGCTTAACAAGGAGGCCTTGAGGAAAATAATTTCCATAAGGGCATATGTCATCTTTGGGGATGCTGTGGGAAGGGTTTTTCAAAATAGGAAGGAAAGGAAGTTCTGGGAAGGAAAAGGATATTGTGGGTGGGTAGGAATCTGGGGGTCAGTGTGTCCAGGAGTGACGGACGGATGCATCCATCCCTCCCACTGCGGTGCAAGTCGATGTTCCGAGAGAGTACGGCTTGAGAAGTCAAAGGGACTCCCCCAATCATCCGCTCACGATCCGGCCTGCCATTCAGCTGGTGGGCAGACACACCCCTTGTCAAACCCGGACAAACCTACACCCCACGAACCCGGGCACCCCTGCTCAGGCACCAAACGTAGCGAACCACTTGGGGTGACCTATGGCAGAGGTTTTGGTATCCAATAAATGGTTCCCGGGGCGGCGGTACCCATACTCGCCTCCCAAATTGAAACAATAAATCTGAACAATATGGACATTTTGGGTGTTCTATGTTATTTTTGAGTGTTTTTGCTATTTCTGAAAATACCTATTATTTTTTTTATTTAGGTGTCAACTCCCATTGTCAACACACGTTTAGTTTTGTTATTGAAAGTTAAGTTTAGTACATAATTACGAGTAATTATTTTTTTACTTCGCTAACCTAAGATAATTTTTGACAAAACCTTTAAAGCAAAAGATTTACCCCCTTACTAACAAACGTGTTTTAAATTGTACACAACTGTTGTTTATCAGTTGCGTAAAATTTTAAACACGTTTATTAGTGAGGCTCTCAGTGAAAGTTTATTTTGACTGAAAATTTGCGTTTAAGAAATGAATTTGCCAAAAAATGAAGAATATAAAAATCAAAATATGCTTCCTTGTATGTATGTTTCTTATGCGTTGCTAAACCATTCATCCGATTGTGATGAAACTTTGGGGATTAGATGTGCGCATGCCCGCGATGGTTTTTATATACATAAGTGAGCTCTGGCTTGATGAAATTATGCGTTACTAACCATTCATCCGATTGCGATAAAACTTTGGGGATTTAATGTGCGCATTCCCGCGATGGGAGTGGGGAGGGGAACGCGGGAGGGAAGAGGGAAGGCAGAGAAGGCGGAGTGGGATCGTGTGAAGGGAAGGGGAAGCGGGAGAGGAAGGAGAGGCGAAAGGATAACGGGACGAATGGGAAAGGACAAGCAGGAAGAAACAATTTCTTTAATAAGTGGCATTTCAACGCATGGCGGGAAATGGCTAGTTATTTATAAAGGTACAGTCGAGCGATTGAAAAAAAAATAGGCTAATTATTTGGCCAGGGACCGTATAATATAAATAATAATCAATAAAAAATTAAAAATTGATCAGATAAAAGTTAGGCTCTATATTATTAGGAAGGTATTGTTATCGCCAAATGCTATCTTTCTACAAGGCGCTGTTCGGCGACGCCGGAAATCTTAAATTATTTAAAACAACCGTGTAAGTCCACAGCAGTCCACAGTTCCGGCTGTCGCAAATCAAAACACGTGCGGGCTGTTTGTTATACGGAAACTAAGTAATTAATATTGGAAACAATTATTTATAGGCAATTAAATTGTTATTTACATTACATAAATCAAAATATTACGTAATTTACGAGAGTTTAATGAAATTTTTCAGAGATTAAAATTTGATAACAGAATAAATTACTTGGAGTTAAATGTAGGTATGCCAAAGATATGCGTGCCGGCAAACTCGAGGTTATTCGAAAAACCTTAAAATTAACAGCGGTTTATAAACTTTTTTTACATATTTTGATAATTTTGAGCATTTTGACTTTAAATCAAAAATTAAGTTTTTAATGAAAAAAATACCGTTCTTCAACCCTTTAGGAATTGGGCTATTTTGTCAGGTCAAAATATTTCCGCTTTACAATAAAATTCAAATATATGGAATATTTCTAACTATTCCGTAAACTAAAAACTTTTTAGAAAGGTGATTTATTAGAAATAAAAATATAATTTTTGAAATATCAAATTTTTTTAACAAAAACATAAAAAAGTTTTAAAAATGGCTCATCATACGTTTTTTCTATTTAAAATTAGTGATAACGAAAGAAAAAGAAAAACAGACACGTTATTTATTAGGCATATGTACGAGTATTATGAACGTCACATTCAATTATCAATTATTTCCTCACGTTTCTGTCGTTTCATAAAAAAAATTATTAATTAAAAATTCTCAAAATTTCATACATTCTTCTCACATTGTTATTGGAAACTTTGGTAACAGCTGCACATTTAAATTTTTCTATGGTTAAATTTTAGATTTGAATTTAAACGTGGAGTTTTCCTTTTCTAAAACCGTTTAGATTCTATTTCTCACCATGACACTAAGGGAGATACAACTGTTTATATGAGACCTACGTGAGCTGAAATTTGGTCTCCAGTGACTCCAGTGAATAATTATGAAACTTGATCATTCTAATATGTAATGAACTTGACCAAAGAAATTGGACAAGCGAAAAAAACTTGAATTTTGATCAAAGAAATTGGACAAGTGAAAGAAATCACTCATCACATTTTATAAATTCTTAACCTTGTTCAGCAAAAATATTATTGACACGTTTATTAACCAGTTTTTAATTATAAATACGAGTCTCACCTTACCGATGTCTAACTTATGAATAGAATAATCGTGAGGGGCAAGAAAAAGTTCTCGTTTTTACATCATCTGGTAGTCAATGGGAATTATTTCATTCATATATCTTTCTTCATAACATAGAGAGGCACTATATCACGATTCCTTTATTGTTAGCGAGGTGCTCCTTGCTACACCCAAGGCAGTTCTTCTTTACTGTTAAATAATATAGCGCCTTGAAAACAAGTAAACCTCCACAAATACATATTGACGTAGGTATTGAAATTTCAGCTAACTTAAAAAAAAACTGAGTACGTAGGTACCTACTTCATTTTCTTTGCCTGAACGATAGAATGTATGTTTCAAATTATGCATTAGCTTGCAAATGTTTTACATGATATAGCAACAAAATAAAAGTCTATTAAGTTTAAGAAAGGTACGAAACAAAAGCCTTGCCGTTGGAGGTAGGATTAGAAGATGACATCATGGCGAAAATTGAATAACATAAAGTCTAAATGGTTCAGAATGCACGTTGCAAAAGAATCTTAATAAATATTTAAAAAAAAATATTGAGTCAGTCCTCTTTTCTTCGCAAACTCTGGACCGCCATCAATAGGATAAGGTGCTCCCATAACTGTTGTGCTCACATGATGCATAGATTGGGCCTTAAAGACTCGGCGATGTGTGAATGCGGTGCGGTGCAGACCATCGAACACGTGGTCAACGAATGCCCGCTCCATTAATTCCCCGGTGGGATTGATGAGGTCCACAGGCTAACGCCTCAGGCCCTAGACAGGCTCGCAGACCTAGATGTCCCCCTCTGACTCCCCACCATACGAAAGAAGAAGTCCTATTTTCTTGCAATTATTGACAAACTTTTTCCTCTATTCTAAATTAAACATCCGGGCTTAGGTGTTACCGGTGTCTAAAGCGCGATACATGATAATTAAACGCATTTTGAAATGGTTAGAACACGTGATATTTAGACGATAGTTTCTTGTAAACAAAAAGTTTTCTCAGTAGGTTCTTGAATATCGTCACCGATTTATGAAAAAATATTTAAAAAATGATGACGTAAGAGCACCAATGAAAATATAACCCTTAAAATCACCAACATTTCAGCACAATCAGATAAATGGGTAATCGTCACTGACGGTCCAGTCAGAAGGTGCAAGTTGGCAGATTTGTTAGGCGATTCAGTAGTGTCGGAAGCGCCCATTGATCGGCCATATAAAGCAATAACACGCCAGTCCGTACTTCGTGTTCCGGCGATAATTCTTTCTCCGACACCCTCGGCTGTGCATGTGGACTCGGTGGGAAAAACGACTAAATACACATGACTAAATTTTATCCGTAATCTCTTATGAACTACTGAGATTTAATACGTGTTTTTACTGGGTAGTTTGACTCTCACGAACTATAACTAATGTAGGCAGGATATTTCACATGTATAGGAAGGTGAAGGCACCGTTAACAATAAAATGATATGCGTTATTAACTCATTAACACTTCATAATTAGCAGCGTGAGGAGGAGTCGATACAAGACCCACCGAGAAAACGTTCCACTGGTATCTTTAGTCGACTTGGAAAGTTAGGACAAAAGGATTGACGAGGATAAAATGTGACGATTCGTCGGAAGTGAATGGAATCACCAAGGAAACTAAAATTCTCAAAAAACTGTGAGGCAAATGAAAGTCAGGAGCAGTAATATCATTTATCATGGCTAAAGAAAGAAGAAAAATTGCAGTAAGACCATAAAGTGATTGTCAAAATGTACGAAGGATGTATTGAGTGCATTTATTAACAACAACAAAAAATGATGGATCTTCACACGACGAAGTAGAAAAAAGTTATCTACCCAAGATGATGATGATTGAAAAATTTATGACGTTTTCGAAATAATCTAAATAACTACAAGACTGAACTGACTACATCTGAATAAATGTTTCGTTTACTAATATAGTTAGCGATACGAAGTTTTAACATTTCGATTCTTAAAATATCTTGTTTAAACTCATCATAAGAATGTAGATACTAACCAGGGTCAGAAGACCAAAACATTCCAGCAGAAAAAACCTAGAAATTAAAGCAAAGCCGAACGAAAAGAAACCAACAAACCGGTACTTAACCTTGACAATCGCTGCTGGCCCCGTCACAGTGCCGAGGAATTCCAATCCATCGAATCAACACCGAGAAATCACGTGTCATTTATCTTTTATTTAGTAATCCCAAGTATTGCGATATATCTTCTGTGCGCTGCGGGTGAGTGCCCCACAGGGATCGGGCATCGGGCCGGAGCCGCCGAAGGATTGACACAACTGGGGCGTTCCAGCCGCTATTGTTGTTGGCGAATGTAAATTCATCGGAGATATGGATTGTTTATTGATCTTGGCTGGTGGGTCACTTCTAGAGCATAATAGAATTACATTGCATACTTGGAGCTGTGAGGAAATATGAACAGAGGATATGTGGGTGAAGTCTCAAAGTGAAAAATCTCAAAATTGACTGTAGAATATTGACTGTAGTTCTTGCAATCATTACGACCATTAATTAAAACTAGCAGTAAAAACCGGTATTGGTGACCATTTTATAAATCCAATAGGAACTGGTTCCGAAAATTGCCCGTTTCTCGAATCCACTCTCATCTAGTAAGAGCTAGTCACCGGGACAGGCAATTTCGTCATACTTAATATGTAGCCGCTTTATAAAACTGAGTATAGCGTCAATCTTTCGTCAATGTACACGACATTTCGGTCTCCGGTGACTTTTTTTAAATGTTTTATTTTCAATTTTTTTCTTCAAAACAGAAAAAAAATCTTCCACACGTCATTACTGCTCACTCATCCGAGTAACCGACTAACCCTTCACCCCGAGTCTGTATGTCCAATACCTATTGATTTTTTAATGTTTTAGGTTGAAAAAAAAACATCAAAACTGTCAGCGGAGATCAAAATTTAATAACATGTTTTAGTCCAAATAATGTCAGGAATCTGTTTTTTTTTTTTTTTTCTACATGAATACCTCACAAGAGTCCCAACTGCTCCCGTCTGAAGCCAGTGAGACTATGGCATCCCCAATTGGAGTATGTTGTGAGGCTGAGGGTAGTGGGGAGGGGAAGGAGATAGGGAAGAGGAAGGTGGGGAAGTACCTGGCTATTCAGATCTGGTCACCAAACACGGCTAATGCCGTTTCAAGCAACGTTTAAATTCTGAATGGTGGTCTTACACCAGGGCGATACAGAGAGTATCTTCCACTCTGGAACGTGCCGCAAATATACTATTTATTATTTTAAATGAATAAATTGTGAAGTAACACAAATTTATCAAATAAATTTATTTGCCACGCCGGGATTCGATCCCGCGACCTTCGGTGCGCGAGTAAGTAACTTAAGTACGTCCTTGACACCTTGTATATATAACATAGTTTAAGGAAAAATATATCAGTCTGAAGATGACGTGATAAGTTGAAAGCGTAAATAAACTTAAATAGGAATATCATTAAGACAAAAGTTAAGCCTATAAGTACAAAAGCAATGACTTCAATTTGAGGTTAATTCCAAAAGGCGAGCAAATGATTGGAATTATAACATATATTATTACCTCCACCTTTTAACTAATAGTTCATTCTCTACATTTAAATAATCTAAGGGCAAGAGATATTATTCCGAAGTTAGATCACAGGTCCGATAAAGCAAAATAAATGGTAAGTATCTACTTATCTCTCGTGCCGAAGAATAATAATAGTATTTAGATCTCCTTAAAATTATTGGCTTTATGAAGGAAGGATAACACAGATGTTCAAGCGACTTGGATAGGAGATGAAATGTATTACGAATAGGTGCTTTTCAAAATAATGGCGTGATTCCATACATTTAGCTGGGACCTTTGGCTTGAGGGTTTTAAAATCCTCCTTGATATAAGGAAACCAATACAGGCAAGTGCCTACTTACATCTGAATCCAAAATATTGTAAGTGAAGTGTTATCTTTTATGGATTTAAAAAAAAAATAGTAAAAATCACACAGTCATACTGACAAAAGTAAAAAGAAGCCTTCAACAGATTCAGTTCAGTTTAATTAAAACCCATTGAGTAGTTTTTGCGTGAAAGAGTACCAAACACACATACATCCATACAAAATGAAGCGTTTATAATATTAAGTATGACTAGTATCAACCTACAAACTTCCTACCCGGTTTCATCCGAATTTCAACACACTTTTTAATTTTTTTAAACAATTTTGGAATAAATAACACGAGGTGGTTTTTTAATTATAATGCTCCATAGCATGATAGAAATAAAAAAAACCTTAAATAGAAAAAATGTGTCACAAAAAAACGTATAATTATTTTGTAATTTTCTGGATGATACATTTATTAAGAATGCTCTAACCAGATGTTTGAAAGATATACAGATAGCATTTTATGTGAAACCGTTTGATACAGTTTGTATTTTGAATTACCCTTCATCAAAACTAGAGATAGAGACCGGATTTTTGTTTGAGACAGTTACAAGTTAAGTTAGGTTAGGTTTAAGGGCTATTTTTAATATATTTATTAATAACCTTTGACGACTTTTCCACTTTTCGAGGGGTGTTGAAATTAAAAGATTTTGAGTTGTCATGGAACCCATAAATTTGTACAGCGCCTTTGAGGTGATATTTCAGAAAAAATATCAAAATATTATCATTAAAGCTTCTTACCATAAAATTAACGGAAAACATAATTCAAGCTAGCAGGCAAATTACTTCAATATGAATGTATCCTTTAGCGAACATCATATTTTTATGTCAAAGAGCCACAAAGGAGAGACGCACAATAAATCCTTTGTCTGATCCTCTTTACGATCTAACCGTCTAAGCGGCAGGAGTGACAAGTTACAATAACTGATCATTGCTTCAGAGTCCGACCAGCACAGTGTGTAGTTACTAACAGGATAATAGCGGGGATTTCAAATGTCATCCACAGTTCTTCGCCTATAGAAGGATTGTTCGTACTCTATAAATGTCATGAATTTCGACACAAACACACACACAACATTATAATGAGTACTAGCATGCGTTAAAAATCGCTGGATATTATAATTGTAGGATTCATGAAACCGAAAGTTTATGTATAGAACATCAAACAGAATGATCAAGAAAAAATATTTACGAACATGTACTAATTTACATGTAGATCGCTTGTCTAAATTCATGACACATTATTTACAATTATGAAAACAACAACCAAAATAATTTTCTGTTCAAATATTATACAATAGGTACCCAGGTACTTTATCGCTTGTCTGAATTCTTGGCACAATCAGACAAGCGATAAAGTACATACCTAGGTAATACATTAAAAAAAAAACAAAAAAATAATAACGTAAAAATAAAACAATAAACATGAAAACAACAACAAAACAAAAGGCAACAAAGTTTGGGTCAAGTAAAGTCAATTGAAAACAAGAGATTTGAGAAATTTAGTAAAGTTCTGGAGGCTATCGCTAAATATTTTATCGGTAATTGTTGTTCATTTATGAAATTAACCTGGAATCTTATGGAAAACCACATTGCTCCATTTCCGAATGATGTCGTTAATCACTAGGATAATTCTTAGTAGCTACGTGATAAAGTTATTAGATTTTAGATAGATAGAAGTGAGATAAACGTCAGAAATTCTTTCAGATTTAGAAATACGACATCTTGTCTTTTTTTACAGTCAAATTACATAGTTCAAGGTGTAATTAACATTGCGACGTGAAAATAGTTTTTTTTTTCAAACTTAATTCACATTTCTTTGAAAATATAATGGATAATAGCAAATATTATATAATAACATAATATATAATAACAATTAGTATGAACAAGAAATGAAAACCCACTAAGGCACTGCCTGAGTGTGGGTAATATTAAAACAAAATACTATATTTCCAAGGGCTATTTTCAAAGTATAAAATAGACTTAAAAAAACATATAAAGTAAGTATAAAAAGTTAGTATTACATAGGTAGAATAAGAATATAACAGGTTTTTTCAGCTATTATAAAAATAAAATTAAAAATGTGGAGAAAAACATACTGATTTTTAATTTATTTTTTTTTTTAAGTTATAAAAAAATAAATAAACAGAAAACATATTGTACTACAGTTTAGAAAGTTACAGAAAGTGAGTTGTAGAAGGATGGATAAATTTATAGAAAAAGCGTTTTAATATCTACATTATTCAGCAATAATTTTACCTCTTTTACATATTTTATTATTTTATTTATCATTTGAGTTTGTAGTGGTAGAAGGTTAAATGTACGAGGACCAATGAAACTGCTATAAGTACCGATGACTTACACAACCCAGACGTCAAAATATGTTCAAATTGCATGATGCCAGAGCTTACTATTCCCAAAGACACAGATTTTCAGATACATACATATCAGATTTTGCTAACAAACAAATTCATTGCGATTTAAAGAGATTGGTCGTTTCTGATAGATTTAAAGTCGGTTGAATGGTTGGGTGTTGTATAAAGTTACATAAAAGAATAACAAATCGATTTTTGTACTTTTTTGACATTGATCAAAATGTCGCATTCAGGGACAATGCGAACTGTCGCATTTGACCGGCACAATGCCATAACGCACGCCACCCACCGAGTGTTCCGCAAGGCCCGGAGACGCGGCCTATCCTATAACCCACAGCCCGTACGATATTGGTACCAGGGCCATACCATGTGTCCGGCCGCGGGCGCTGCGAGACCGTCTCGCGTCCGGCAATTCGTAATACGCCCAGTTATCGTCGAGATCAGCGCCGGCAACAAAAGGAACAAAGGGACGTCATATCGCAGGCGAGCCCGGGAAGGGAGTTAATTAATTGTTGTATGAGGCGTCTGTGCTTCGTCTGAGCGGGGCACTGACGGAAATAGCTCTGCGAGACATCCGCAATCCGCTTCTTGTAGGATTTTGATACCAGTATAGATCATGCAATCCAGTTCCAGATGCCAATCCTGATGTGAGGTATGGAACTCGAAGAGTAAGGAAACATGCCTGAATGGAGCAGAAATTAGAACATTGAGGCGTACGTTATGTGTCATATACTTGTGAATTGCTTTTTTTAATAAATGTTCCATGTTCCTGGCATCACAGTTACAAGACAGTATGCACCATATTATTGTGACACCATATATTCAACGTCACAATATTATAGTACACCTATTAGACGGATTCAAAATTTTGGAAACGAATACTCAGACATTGTTGATAAGTACACAACAATATTAACTACAATATAAGCCAATTTTAACACAATTTTTTTAAATCTAGTTGTGATGAATCGCAGTGGATACGAAAATATAGTAGCTTCCACCTTACGAATGAATAAATAATAATTCAGAATTATAACGAAATCAACACACTAGCGACATCTAGCTGATTAAGTTTGATTGGGCCATGGAGACTGCAGAGATCTATAATTATTAAATTAATGTCAAGTTTTGATAAATAGAACACAGAGGGATCCAATTATAAACACTTAAGATTGATCTACCAATCAGAGAAGGGGGAGGTTACCTTTTTTCAAGACAAAGAGATGGACTTTGGACTAGACCATTAGTCTGAGATTTATGGGGTAAAAATCATCATCAACCCGAGAGATCAATACGCTTTAAGATAACACACAATCCCACGTTCGGTGCATTTGGTACAATGACCCTAATTTTAAAGGTAAATATTGAGTGCAACAGAGGAATCGACAACCGCAGTTAACGAACAAATAAATCCATATTATGTTGAAAAAATGATGCAATAAAATAGCAAGGAAATATAATGAACGGAAGATTAAAGAAAAGACCTGGAAAACGTGGGAAAAGCTACTGTAGGGATACTCAATTGCATAACGAGAACGTGAAGAACAAAAGGAGGCCAGATTCAGAGGAAAACGTACGTTTGATATTTAAAAGAAAGAAAAACGATGGAAATTAGGAATGTCACTTTTAAATGAAGCAATACGGTCAGGGAAAACGATTTGAAAAGAAAATCTAATAAAAAAAACGGACATTTAAACGGAAGTATTTATTGAACAATATAAGATTTCGACTTAATTTTGCGTTTTCAGACGAGTTTAGATAGATATCGTTATATATTTGAAATAGGATGGTTATTCTAGTTATATTACGTTAGATTAATTCAAAGGAAGGGATCGTTTTACGTCATTTGCTATGAGAAAATACTATAGACGATAGAACAAATTGCTGAGGCAATTGATGTAAAAAAAGGTTGTCGAGCTCACACACGATTTTGTTGTTTAAACAATAATATTTCCGACATGGTTTTGGGTGATTATGATAGTCTTTATTGCTTTTGGGGCAATAAAAGTTAACATGGAACTTATGCAATATTTGGATAAGATAAAAGAGATTAAATTTAACGAGTTAATATTAATTTATTATTTACGACCAAGTACGTAGAAATCGAAAACATCAACATATGTCAGCGATGATACTTTATGGGGTTTTGGGATGAAACGAGACACAATTTCATACGTTTTTATACAAAGCAATTAACCGGACACATATCCCAGAGTCAAATTGGAATTTTCTTCTATGAAAATTATGAAAAAATAGCAGATTGAATATTTATGACTAGAAGGTGAAGTTTCTAAGAGAAGATAAGCAATGGAAATTATGCAAATGATGGTAAAGAATGAAGTAAAGACAGTTTAAAGACGATTCCGTAAGGAAAACTCATGAAAATTCAGAAGTATTGATGAAAACAGTAAATTTGGCTTGGAATATAACTAATCATATAGTTATGGACAATGACATAAGAATGAAGCAGAGAAATCATAAAAATAACGTCGTATATAAAATATAATTGAAGAAAATAAGAAAATTCAAGTCTACGACATAAGTAGAGACAATACAGCTTAAAATTGAATTGATTCATATAGGAAACATGAAAATGTGGGGAAATTTAGGGAAATGAAAATTGGAAAATGCGTAATGAAGATTTCGACATGAGTTTGTTCGTGTTCTGGTAACGATAAACCAAATTGAGAATTACATACAGTTTATTGAAGACGTACCTATTATATATTGAGAGAAAAAAGGACACGAAAATCATGATATTTTAGTTAAATTTGTAAGACCTGAAGACAAAGGAACGACGGGGCAAAATTTGACATAATGGTAGGTTCGACACTGGAACAATTTACGTAAGAGACGGAAGATTTCTAAAATCAAAGGGGCCGGACTTAACACGTCGATACGAATATAACAGAATTGATATATGAAATCTCGAGTTGTTAGAGTTTGAATTAGAAAATCAATGAACGCGTAATTAAGATGTTCTAATCCTGGAGGTACATATAAAACTGAGGACTTAGAAGAATCGAGGTCAGTTTTCGGTGTTAGTTGTCGTGAAGGAGTCGTCGGGGACCAATCGTCGGGTTAAAACGTGGAAGTTACGTGACGTAGCGTCTAAAACGGTTATTAGTTGAAAATTTCTTAAGTGTTGTAAAATTTTGAGACTTAGAAAAATTCGGAGTGGGAATTCTGGGACTTATAAAAATTACGGTCGTGATTAAATCTGTGGAGTGTTGAAAATTAAATAAAGTGTTTTATATAGTTTTACAATAAATTCAACTTGTCATTAAAATAAAAAGTTTATATAGTGTAGCGAATTTAAAAAGAAACAACAGTGTTTAAAGAATTTTATAACAGCAGTGAATAATAATATATTTATTTATAAATTCAACTTATCATTAAAATAAAAAAAAGGGGTCCTTCGACAACTGGCAAGGTTGATTAAAACGTCGCGCATGTTGTGAGAATTACCCTGGTAATTAATTAATAGAATCTAGAATCAGTTTTTATACTTAAAAATTTCAGTGGTAAAATAGAGTCTACAATCAGTTTATACTTTGATAAAACAGGGAATGAAGTGCCCGGATAGGGTTAATCGTGCAATTTAACGGAGTGTATGATCTTATAATAAATCTAAAATCAGTGTTTGCAATAATTTCCGATTCAATAAAATCTAATAATTAATTAATTAATTACAAATTCAATGCGGGAGGAGTTTAATATAGTGTGTTTGAATTGCTTTAAATTTGTTCTATGAAGGTTAAAATAGAGTTATTTAGTCCGAGGTTATATAAAGAAAATTACAGTCTAATAAGTTTCATTAAATAAAAAATTTACGTTTAGGTCGAAAGTTGGAAATTTTATTACGAGATATTAATTATCGTTAGGTGACAACGCAATAAAAATAATTGATCCGAAATCTGGAAAATACTTAACGCATAATTAGATAGGATCGTTCTTCTTCAATAATAACGGCAGATATTAAAGGAAAACGTGAGGATTTTTTACATCAGAGATCTATTCAAAGGAGGAAGGAAGGAGATGAGTTCCGGATCTTGTAGGATTAAATCGTTAAAAGTGGGAAGTCGAAATAAAAGTGGTTACACAGGTAGTCTGGATGCTCTAATAAGTTTCTCGCCGATGATAGTAACCCGGTGGAGCTGAAATTAAGACATTAGAGCTTGGTGAGTCCTTACAATATTTAAGCTTTTACAGGTTCCTGTGGATATCCTGACACTGATGGACGTAACGCCAAGTAAGGGTAAATAAATAACTAACCAATTTATTAGCATTCGCATGCCACACCTCCCATATGGAATGAAATGTTGCTAAACAAATACTTAACACATAATTAGATAGAAACGCATCACTAAACCAATTTTGGTATCTTAGCGTATTTGTAAGATAAATACCTATTGTTTCTTTTCACTAGCACGATTAGGGTATGGTTATATGACCTTCGATAGTGTACCAAAATTTCGATTTGAGTTCAAGGCCATCCATTGACCCAGTCACCTAAATTCATTAACGAATAAACAAAACAAAACTTAACGTCAGGGACAAGTTTATCAATTATAGCTTGAGATGAAATCTGCGGTCAATATGTGAAGGCGACATTGACGTTTAAATTCACTCAATTCTAAACGACTTGATTTTACTAGAGCGATCGCCAATAGGTAGCATTGATTCAGCATGCAAAAATTTCGCAAAGTAAAGTACTGTGACTAGCTTCAAACTCTAAGAGAGCACATCACAATTATTCAGGAGGTCATTGATTCAATGTCGACTTGATTTATCTCATTTTAAATCTTTCTTATAGGAAGTAGGTATCCAAGAACCCATAAATACCCATTATCCTAAATACCTAACACACGAGGAGCTAGTGACCTCATTTAAACAACACTGGTGTTCAAATACTCATACAGTCCTGAATCCTAACTTGTCTTCGAACGTAAACTTCAAGGCTTCTGTATGTAGGTATGAGCCATCTGGAAATGTAAGTGTCAACCTTTCTCGAACGGACGGCTTTGATCTTGTGGCGGTATTGACGAGGTGGGCATGCGGGGAAGAGGAAGGACGTATGCGGACAGTACGCTGACGCGGCATTAAAGCCACAGGTTATTTGCATACCGTGAGTCTTGTCGAACCTGAAAGCAAACATAAGGTTCACGAGGTGAGTTTTATGTCAGCTAGTCAGAGGTGGAATGTAACGCTGGGTCGGTTACGTGGGAGGAAGGATCTGCCCGTCACAAGCTTACGCCACATTTAACGGATAGAGGCATGATAAGGGAAGACATGAAATACCCCTTCTAGACTCAGTAGAGTTAAATTCAATCCGGCGGAGATGGAAGTCGGAGTGAGGCAGAAAAACGGCATGAAGACTTGGTATTCCCCCATCTGGCGTGAAGAGCCCCTTTCGTAACAAGAGACGCTCGTCGAAGAGAGTAAAACTCGGACTTAAGGATAAGTTTAGCAAACGTACTTGGGAGAATCCAGTTTGAAATTGTTGTTCATCGGTTTTCACTTGGTTAGCGGAGGTGCCGACTTTTTAAGCAAACATATTATCCCCTCCCCATATCCCTCCATTCCTGCTCTTTCAACAATTTTGCGAATACTAACCAATAGCACTAACTATGACTACAAACACATTATGTTAGGAGAAGTTGCAGACAAGGACTTCAATTGAGAAAACTGGACCTTCGAGTTCGATCATCCTAAGGTAAGGTTTGCTTTCTTGAAATGTTTAATTTATTAACTGTTGTTTATGTTATCGATGTATCAGCGGTGATAGGAAGAATTAAATAAACACACTAAATTCCTATGGAAATCAAATAGACACAAGGTTTAGGGCGGGGGTAGTTTATCAAACTCGGTTAAATATTCTAAAATAATAATAAATAAATTGATCGGAAAATTCTCACCCTTTCTCTAAAAGAATCTATGGGTTACCACACGTAATACATTATCTTCTCTACATATGTGTGCATATTAAGTATGCAAACAGATGTAAAATCTAAAACAAAAAAATTACACAACGCAGATTATAGAAATAATGTGAACAAAAATCTTAAATCTTGATTACTGTGAGAAAATCGCAGGGATTTAAGAAGATAGGGTAGGTTTAGCTAGATTATAAGGTATAGGGGTTTAGAAATCACGAGCCTGAGGTAGAAATAAACCGAAAGGAGGGTTGAGTCAGGCCATCATACCTAGTGGTGTGATCAGTAGGACATAAGGGTAGAATTATGAGCGTGGCTACGAGACAGGAGCTACGAGATTTAAACTACGAGGTAGAAGCTTAGAAAAGTAAATCAGCTAGGTAGGGTTCATCACAATTGGAGTCAGAAGCCAAGAGTGGCACCTCATTACAACTGTTGCCGCGTGACCAGGAGAGTAAAGGTTACAAGTTGAGAGAATTCTGAGATATTATAAAAATAAAATAGAATGAACAAATAAATGAAATTATAATTAATGGGAAAAAAAAAAAAGTGAATATTTTAAACGAAAAGTGAAAAACGTGCCATTAAAACAACTTCAGATTACATAAAACAAGTGGAATAAAAAATTCGCATCATTAAATTATACAGTAGAAATATAACAATAAATCAAAAAAATAATTTAAACGAAAAGTGAAAAACGTGCCATTAAAACATCTTCATTAAACGTGAAACAAGTGAAAAAAAAAAAAAAAGTACCATTAAATAAAACAGTCGGAAAAAAAAAATAATAACTCAAAAACCAAATATTTTAAAACGAAAAGTGAAAAACGTGCCTTATACCAGATAAAAATCATAAATCACATAACGCCTAGGAATGTTGACCCAGATTTAGAAGGGTGGTGCGTATTGAAAAAAAAAAAAGCCGTTATATAAATAAAAGCGCATTCCTTCGGTGATTAATAATATTATCATTCAAATTGGTTCATTGACTGAAGCCCGAATGTAAACAAGCGATTGAATAGACACCGTCGCGAGGGTATGTTCGTGTTGCCACAAACATAAGTGGTCTTACTGATAAATATGTTCGTAACAGAATAGATAAATCTTTGTTATGTTCGCATTGGAACATCCCGAGATATTACTTTAAATAATAAAGAGATACTTAGATAGTTAATAAAATGACGTTGTTTATGTTAATAGTGGTCGAGGGTATTATTGGTTCCTTCGAGTTGAAGGATTTTATAAATAAATACTTCTTTTGACACGGCGACATAAAAATAAATAAAATCAACATAACATACAAAGCAAAGGACGGATAAAAATAAAATAAAATATTACACATAAAACATAAAAGTGAGCTTTTCAAATCGTTGCATTCAAACATTTAACAGGGGTGGATTGGACCTTTAGATACACCATTACATAGATGTCAGCTGAATAAATTAGAAATTTAGCTTTACTGGGGGTTGGCATATTTCTCGGGTGACCGGTTTATTTCCGATTTGCAATAAAGAGCAAATAAGCGGAGTGGTTTAAAACGCATACGAATTTAGGAGGGGGGGGCTTGTTTAAAACGGGGTTTAGGTACATTATACAATTGTGTATACGTGCAAATAAATAAATAAATAAACAAAGCCAGTGTGGAAAAAAAAAAATGAGATAGTAAACGTTATGGAGTGCATTCGGATGAGTAAACATACAACATAGATCAAATAAACCTCAGATAAAAGATAAATAAGAACAGCATATGAAGAGATTACACAAAAGTTGATCCCATTCAAAAAAAAAAAAAGGGTGTGTATGTGTGCATATATGTGTAATACGTGTATGTTCATATGCGCATTGTTGCCATTAAAACGTTCCTGCGAGAAAAATTCGTGTGGAATTCTAGAATCGCGAAAAAAAAAATATATATATATATGAATAAGGAAAATCAAAGGTTGGAAACCGTCTCGATGAAGAAGAGGGAGTAAGGGTCATAGGGGGGAAGGTATAGGGGTAAGAATCTTAGGGGGGTAGGACAAAGAGTAGGGACAGCAACTGACGTAAGTTAGCCGACTTAAATAGGCCATTGGGTAGACAAGAGTAAATTGAAAAATGGTTTCAGCTCAGAGGAACACCGAACAGGATTCTACGATATGAAATAGTGAAAGGTAGGGGCGCGCAACCAGTTAGAATTTCGAAAAAAAAAAATGCAAATAAGAATAAAGAAGACTTAAAGAAAATTGTAGAAAATTAGATTGCCTATGTTTAGTTTTAATTCCATCAACTAACACTAGGAGGCGTGTTTACCGCTGGAATTATAACTATAGGGGGGCTGTGATGAATCGCAGTGGATACGAAAATATAGTAGCTTCCACCTTACGAATGAATAAATAATAATTCAGAATTATAACGAAATCAACACACTAGCGACATCTAGCTGATTAAGTTTGATTGGGCCATGGAGACTGCAGAGATCTATAATTATTAAATTAATGTCAAGTTTTGATAAATAGAACACAGAGGGATCCAATTATAAACACTTAAGATTGATCTACCAATCAGAGAAGGGGGAGGTTACCTTTTTTCAAGACAAAGAGATGGACTTTGGACTAGACCATTAGTCTGAGATTTATGGGGTAAAAATCATCATCAACCCGAGAGATCAATACGCTTTAAGATAACACACAATCCCACGTTCGGTGCATTTGGTACAATGACCCTAATTTTAAAGGTAAATATTGAGTGCAACAGAGGAATCGACAACCGCAGTTAACGAACAAATAAATCCATATTATGTTGAAAAAATGATGCAATAAAATAGCAAGGAAATATAATGAACGGAAGATTAAAGAAAAGACCTGGAAAACGTGGGAAAAGCTACTGTAGGGATACTCAATTGCATAACGAGAACGTGAAGAACAAAAGGAGGCCAGATTCAGAGGAAAACGTACGTTTGATATTTAAAAGAAAGAAAAACGATGGAAATTAGGAATGTCACTTTTAAATGAAGCAATACGGTCAGGGAAAACGATTTGAAAAGAAAATCTAATAAAAAAAACGGACATTTAAACGGAAGTATTTATTGAACAATATAAGATTTCGACTTAATTTTGCGTTTTCAGACGAGTTTAGATAGATATCGTTATATATTTGAAATAGGATGGTTATTCTAGTTATATTACGTTAGATTAATTCAAAGGAAGGGATCGTTTTACGTCATTTGCTATGAGAAAATACTATAGACGATAGAACAAATTGCTGAGGCAATTGATGTAAAAAAAGGTTGTCGAGCTCACACACGATTTTGTTGTTTAAACAATAATATTTCCGACATGGTTTTGGGTGATTATGATAGTCTTTATTGCTTTTGGGGCAATAAAAGTTAACATGGAACTTATGCAATATTTGGATAAGATAAAAGAGATTAAATTTAACGAGTTAATATTAATTTATTATTTACGACCAAGTACGTAGAAATCGAAAACATCAACATATGTCAGCGATGATACTTTATGGGGTTTTGGGATGAAACGAGACACAATTTCATACGTTTTTATACAAAGCAATTAACCGGACACATATCCCAGAGTCAAATTGGAATTTTCTTCTATGAAAATTATGAAAAAATAGCAGATTGAATATTTATGACTAGAAGGTGAAGTTTCTAAGAGAAGATAAGCAATGGAAATTATGCAAATGATGGTAAAGAATGAAGTAAAGACAGTTTAAAGACGATTCCGTAAGGAAAACTCATGAAAATTCAGAAGTATTGATGAAAACAGTAAATTTGGCTTGGAATATAACTAATCATATAGTTATGGACAATGACATAAGAATGAAGCAGAGAAATCATAAAAATAACGTCGTATATAAAATATAATTGAAGAAAATAAGAAAATTCAAGTCTACGACATAAGTAGAGACAATACAGCTTAAAATTGAATTGATTCATATAGGAAACATGAAAATGTGGGGAAATTTAGGGAAATGAAAATTGGAAAATGCGTAATGAAGATTTCGACATGAGTTTGTTCGTGTTCTGGTAACGATAAACCAAATTGAGAATTACATACAGTTTATTGAAGACGTACCTATTATATATTGAGAGAAAAAAGGACACGAAAATCATGATATTTTAGTTAAATTTGTAAGACCTGAAGACAAAGGAACGACGGGGCAAAATTTGACATAATGGTAGGTTCGACACTGGAACAATTTACGTAAGAGACGGAAGATTTCTAAAATCAAAGGGGCCGGACTTAACACGTCGATACGAATATAACAGAATTGATATATGAAATCTCGAGTTGTTAGAGTTTGAATTAGAAAATCAATGAACGCGTAATTAAGATGTTCTAATCCTGGAGGTACATATAAAACTGAGGACTTAGAAGAATCGAGGTCAGTTTTCGGTGTTAGTTGTCGTGAAGGAGTCGTCGGGGACCAATCGTCGGGTTAAAACGTGGAAGTTACGTGACGTAGCGTCTAAAACGGTTATTAGTTGAAAATTTCTTAAGTGTTGTAAAATTTTGAGACTTAGAAAAATTCGGAGTGGGAATTCTGGGACTTATAAAAATTACGGTCGTGATTAAATCTGTGGAGTGTTGAAAATTAAATAAAGTGTTTTATATAGTTTTACAATAAATTCAACTTGTCATTAAAATAAAAAGTTTATATAGTGTAGCGAATTTAAAAAGAAACAACAGTGTTTAAAGAATTTTATAACAGCAGTGAATAATAATATATTTATTTATAAATTCAACTTATCATTAAAATAAAAAAAAGGGGTCCTTCGACAACTGGCAAGGTTGATTAAAACGTCGCGCATGTTGTGAGAATTACCCTGGTAATTAATTAATAGAATCTAGAATCAGTTTTTATACTTAAAAATTTCAGTGGTAAAATAGAGTCTACAATCAGTTTATACTTTGATAAAACAGGGAGTGAAGTGCCCGGATAGGGTTAATCGTGCAATTTAACGGAGTGTATGATCTTATAATAAATCTAAAATCAGTGTTTGCAATAATTTCCGATTCAATAAAATCTAATAATTAATTAATTAATTACAAATTCAATGCGGGAGGAGTTTAATATAGTGTGTTTGAATTGCTTTAAATTTGTTCTATGAAGGTTAAAATAGAGTTATTTAGTCCGAGGTTATATAAAGAAAATTACAGTCTAATAAGTTTCATTAAATAAAAAATTTACGTTTAGGTCGAAAGTTGGAAATTTTATTACGAGATATTAATTATCGTTAGGTGACAACGCAATAAAAATAATTGATCCGAAATCTGGAAAATACTTAACGCATAATTAGATAGGATCGTTCTTCTTCAATAATAACGGCAGATATTAAAGGAAAACGTGAGGATTTTTTACATCAGAGATCTATTCAAAGGAGGAAGGAAGGAGATGAGTTCCGGATCTTGTAGGATTAAATCGTTAAAAGTGGGAAGTCGAAATAAAAGTGGTTACACAGGTAGTCTGGATGCTCTAATAAGTTTCTCGCCGATGATAGTAACCCGGTGGAGCTGAAATTAAGACATTAGAGCTTGGTGAGTCCTTACAATATTTAAGCTTTTACAGGTTCCTGTGGATATCCTGACACTGATGGACGTAACGCCAAGTAAGGGTAAATAAATAACTAACCAATTTATTAGCATTCGCATGCCACACCTCCCATATGGAATGAAATGTTGCTAAACAAATACTTAACACATAATTAGATAGAAACGCATCACTAAACCAATTTTGGTATCTTAGCGTATTTGTAAGATAAATACCTATTGTTTCTTTTCACTAGCACGATTAGGGTATGGTTATATGACCTTCGATAGTGTACCAAAATTTCGATTTGAGTTCAAGGCCATCCATTGACCCAGTCACCTAAATTCATTAACGAATAAACAAAACAAAACTTAACGTCAGGGACAAGTTTATCAATTATAGCTTGAGATGAAATCTGCGGTCAATATGTGAAGGCGACATTGACGTTTAAATTCACTCAATTCTAAACGACTTGATTTTACTAGAGCGATCGCCAATAGGTAGCATTGATTCAGCATGCAAAAATTTCGCAAAGTAAAGTACTGTGACTAGCTTCAAACTCTAAGAGAGCACATCACAATTATTCAGGAGGTCATTGATTCAATGTCGACTTGATTTATCTCATTTTAAATCTTTCTTATAGGAAGTAGGTATCCAAGAACCCATAAATACCCATTATCCTAAATACCTAACACACGAGGAGCTAGTGACCTCATTTAAACAACACTGGTGTTCAAATACTCATACAGTCCTGAATCCTAACTTGTCTTCGAACGTAAACTTCAAGGCTTCTGTATGTAGGTATGAGCCATCTGGAAATGTAAGTGTCAACCTTTCTCGAACGGACGGCTTTGATCTTGTGGCGGTATTGACGAGGTGGGCATGCGGGGAAGAGGAAGGACGTATGCGGACAGTACGCTGACGCGGCATTAAAGCCACAGGTTATTTGCATACCGTGAGTCTTGTCGAACCTGAAAGCAAACATAAGGTTCACGAGGTGAGTTTTATGTCAGCTAGTCAGAGGTGGAATGTAACGCTGGGTCGGTTACGTGGGAGGAAGGATCTGCCCGTCACAAGCTTACGCCACATTTAACGGATAGAGGCATGATAAGGGAAGACATGAAATACCCCTTCTAGACTCAGTAGAGTTAAATTCAATCCGGCGGAGATGGAAGTCGGAGTGAGGCAGAAAAACGGCATGAAGACTTGGTATTCCCCCATCTGGCGTGAAGAGCCCCTTTCGTAACAAGAGACGCTCGTCGAAGAGAGTAAAACTCGGACTTAAGGATAAGTTTAGCAAACGTACTTGGGAGAATCCAGTTTGAAATTGTTGTTCATCGGTTTTCACTTGGTTAGCGGAGGTGCCGACTTTTTAAGCAAACATATTATCCCCTCCCCATATCCCTCCATTCCTGCTCTTTCAACAATTTTGCGAATACTAACCAATAGCACTAACTATGACTACAAACACATTATGTTAGGAGAAGTTGCAGACAAGGACTTCAATTGAGAAAACTGGACCTTCGAGTTCGATCATCCTAAGGTAAGGTTTGCTTTCTTGAAATGTTTAATTTATTAACTGTTGTTTATGTTATCGATGTATCAGTGGTGATAGGAAGAATTAAATAAACACACTAAATTCCTATGGAAATCAAATAGACACAAGGTTTAGGGCGGGGGTAGTTTATCAAACTCGGTTAAATATTCTAAAATAATAATAAATAAATTGATCGGAAAATTCTCACCCTTTCTCTAAAAGAATCTATGGGTTACCACACGTAATACATTATCTTCTCTACATATGTGTGCATATTAAGTATGCAAACAGATGTAAAATCTAAAACAAAAAAATTACACAACGCAGATTATAGAAATAATGTGAACAAAAATCTTAAATCTTGATTACTGTGAGAAAATCGCAGGGATTTAAGAAGATAGGGTAGGTTTAGCTAGATTATAAGGTATAGGGGTTTAGAAATCACGAGCCTGAGGTAGAAATAAACCGAAAGGAGGGTTGAGTCAGGCCATCATACCTAGTGGTGTGATCAGTAGGACATAAGGGTAGAATTATGAGCGTGGCTACGAGACAGGAGCTACGAGATTTAAACTACGAGGTAGAAGCTTAGAAAAGTAAATCAGCTAGGTAGGGTTCATCACAATTGGAGTCAGAAGCCAAGAGTGGCACCTCATTACATAGTAGAGAGCAAATTAAAAAAAAAAAAACAGATTGTGTAATTCACACGCGCTAGAAGTGAAACTAGAAAGTCTCTAGATGTCGCTTTCCTTTCGTTTGCCTGTTTATTTGAAGTGGTTTGAAGATTGGATATTGATTTCACAAAAACAAAAATGTTTTTTTTTTTGGATTTCATAGGATTCAACCCTCCGTTTGCTTGATGTCTGTCTCTCTGGCCGCTGAGACTTGTCAGGCGCCCTGCCCACTGCGCTACGGGAGTCACGCGTCGAGGTGTGAATTTATCGCATCATATTAGAACCGACGACCGCCAAATAATAAATATGTGATGCATTTCCGTTTCATCTTAAATTAAAATCACTAACGGCGCTAAAGAAGTTTCACTTCAAAAATTTAACAATGTTTTATTATTAATTTTTATTTTAGTTAAATTTAAAAAAAAAAAATAAAGTTCTAAGAATTTAAAACAAAAATAATTGATGGTGCAAATTCATTTGATGAAACTATTTAAATCCGGCTGTGTACTTAAATAAACGTTGGTTCGATAGATGAAGTGTCAATTTAAATAGATACTTTTACATTGCTTACATTATGTTACTTTTATATGGAAATAGTAAATCTTATTAACCATAAACCAGGACTTGCAAAATGCCGGATGTTCATTATTATAAAGTTCAAAGGGTGGTCAAAACCTTTATGAGTAGCAAATAAACAGTAATTCAAGTAGCGACTGGTGTTGTTGTAGGCCATTTCCCAGGCCATCTAAATGCCAATAGACAAAGCAAGTAGAAACAGAAGTAAGGTAGGAGGAGCTTTGGTTATACAACTGGAAAGGATGTGACTGAATATTCAATCGACCTTTATGAAATTTCTGTAATACACAATACTAATATTTACGATTTATTAATAACAACAAAAAGGATTTTTAATTGTTTTTGTTTTAATTGAACTTGATAATGAATAATAACATGATGTTATTATTCATTATCAAGTTCTGCAAGTATTTTAGTTTTTATTTTTGTTAAAACTATTTCGGCTTACAAGGCCATTTTCAAACTATGGTTAAACAACTTTGAGATGGCTTATTTATAAGAATCTAAATGTCAATTTTTGAAGGTGTCTAAGTTGATTTAATACCGGTTAAACCAATTTGCTGAGAAACTAATTAAGACAGTAGACACTATTATATGGGTACTCCAGAATCTGTTTTCCCCACACTAAATTTTAAGATTTCCTTAATTGTCTAATAATTACTATACTGCTATGACTCATTAAAGTACCTTACATTTTTCAGGTTTTGTAAATGTAATGTATAGTAAATAGGTATTTAATATGGAAATAATACGTTAGATGGCGGTAAGCATTTAGCTTGCGCAATAGCTCGCCAGATGGCATTAGTGTACAAGAAGTGGTACTAGAGATAGACATTACCAGCTCCTGAGGTGGGAGCGCAGAGATATACCTACCCCCGAATAGTAAACAGTCGTAGCTATCCAGCTAGGTTATTCAAAGTAATAAACACATTTATATTTAAAGAACCTTTGTAATAATTTATATCTGCCGAGGAAAGGGCAGATATAACAACTGGCGCAGCCGTTAAAGTATAATTGTGTGGAAAGTTACGCGTGCGAATAATAATTTGTGCTGGGCACGGAGGACTAAGTCACTGCGGAAGTGACTTGCAGTTTTGGCAAAGGAATCGGAAGAGATTCTGCTCGGGATTAAGGAGCATTTGTTTCCGTGGCTACGGGCTGGAAGAAGATTTTTTGTTCTAGGAACAAGAAGAAAAATACCGCAAGGAGGCGATCTGGTTGTGGATCATTGGATTAATCGTTTCAAGGACTAATCATTGGATTAATCGTTTCAAGGACTAACCATTGGATTAATCAGAGGACAAGGATACAACCCAGAGGGAAGAAGAGTTCCTGAGTTAAGTTCTTTTGTTTCTTTGAGAGGGATTATTTGTTATTGTTGTTTTTTTTTTTTGCCGATCTATCTGTTGGGAGTTATGGAATCGGGTAGAATACCTCCGTTTTGCCATCTCTCCGGAGACTGGGAATTGTTTCGACTTCGGATAGAGCAATTTTTCGTGATTCATGATGACAAAGCGTCTGGTGAGAAAAAACGGGCTTTTTTATTGAATCTCCTAGAATCAGAAACGTTAACCTTACTAATTAATCTGTGTTTTCCAAGTAAAGTAACGGACTTATCTTTTGATAAACTTTTAGCGCTTCTCGACAAACATTGTAACAAAAATCGTTTAGTTTTTAAAGAACGGGAGAATTTTTTTTAGCGAGACAACAAGAAGGCGAGACGGTAAGAGATTTCGCGGTAAGACTTCGTTCTTTAGCAACGTATTGTCAATTTGAAACGAGGCTTGAAAAAAATCTTATAGACATGTTTGCTACCGGGTTGCTAATGGGTTGTTACCGGGTCGCGCGAAAGAGAAAATTTTTGTGGAAGGGCAAAAGTTATCGTTTAATGAAATAGAAGGACTTGCAGTTAATATGTCAACTTTGGATAGTGTTAATACGGTTAAATCAGAAGTAAATCTGGTAAAAAAGCGAGTTACTAGCGATGGGTTTAAGCGAGATCAGCGTAGGGAACGATCGACGAACCGAGACGAGCGACGAGGTAGTTTTAACAGGAAACCAGCATATAGGTTAGGATCAAATTCAGGTACGAATTTTAGATCACCCTCTTGTAATGTTAAAAAACAGTGTTTTATTTGCAAAAGGAATGATCATCTATCGGTTGATTGTAAATTTCGTAATGCGAAATGTTTTAAATGTAAGGGCGTTGGGCATTTACAGAAATTTTGTAATGTTAAAAAACAGTGTTTTATTTGCAAAAGGAATGATCATCTATCGTTTGATTGTAAATTTCGTAATGCGAAATGTTTTAAATGTAAGGGCGTTGGGCATTTACAGAAATTTTGCAAGAATAATCCTATATATCCCATTTTTGAAAATCACAGGGATAGTAAAGTTTTAGTTGCTTCAATTAGTCCTATCACTGCTGAAATTGAAATTAATAGCAAGAAGTTTACGGCAATGATTGATTCAGGTTCATCTTTATGTGTGATGCCAGAGTGTATTTTTAAAAGACATTTTAGCTCAATCATTTTGTCACAAGACAAGCGAATTATTTCAGGTTATGGAAATAATCGTTTAAAAATCGTAGGAAAGGCGATTTTTGATGTGAAATTCAAGGGTAAAAACAAAAATATTAATTTTATTGTAGTAATAAATGGAACAGAATTAATTGTGTGTAGAGATTTTATGGAATGTTTCGATCTTGGGATAACTTCTCAGGAGACAATTAATTCAGTGACAGTACAAATGAGGAATTTACATGTTGGACAAAAATGTCTAGTCAAGGACTTTCGTCAGGTGAATATAGTTTGTTGGGTTAGAGGTATTGTAGAAAAGAAAGTGGGTAAAAAAGTTTATATCGTTAGAATCTGTGGTACTCCGTTGACTTGGAAGAGGCATATTGATCAGTTAAGGAGTTTATCTGTGAAATGGGAAGAGGAGAGTGTAGAAGATAACCCACCCACCGCGTCTGAGGTCACGAAATGCGCTTCAGACGAGTTGGGGACCTCAGCTTTGTTGAAGGGGCTAACGGGGTGTTCTATTGATTTCAGATTACCAGCGGATGATCGAGAGCAAACTACTCAACCAAGACCTTGGGACGGGAGGCTCCGCTCAAGGCGTTCATAGAGGTCCCTCCCAGAGAAACAGAAGTACTTAAGTTGAAGTATTTAAAATCATGACTTGTTTGGTTGAATTTAGTGTATAAAATCGTGTAAAAATGAAATATTTAAAATCCCATTTTTGTCAATTGTATAGCATCATTTGTAAAAAAACATGACTTGTATTTATTGTAGCCAGGGGCTTGAGATTAGGTCGGGGAGGGTGTAATGTATAGTAAATAGGTATTTAATATGGAAATAATACGTTAGATGGCGGTAAGCATTTAGCTTGCGCCATAGCTCGCCAGATGGCATTAGTGTACAAGAAGTGGTACTAGAGATAGACATTACCAGCTCCTAAGGTGGGAGCGCAGAGATATACCTACCCCCGAATAGTAAACAGTCGTAGCTATCCAGCTAGGTTATTCAAAGTAATAAACACATTTATATTTAAAGAACCTTTGTAATAATTAATATCTGCCGAGGAAAGGGCAGATATAACAGTAAACATACTAAGGAGCGGGGAATAAAAAATTAAATAAATGAAAAATAAAATAAAAAACCAGTAAAAATATTTTATTGAAATAATTTTTTCATTTTAAAAACCAATTAAAAAAAAATATATATTATTTGAAATACATACATATGACAGATTAACAGAAGAAAAATACAAGGAACTAATTACAATAAAGTAATTTTTTTGTTAATGAAATTACCCAATTTAATTAAAAAAAAAACATTTCTCGTGTTTAAACTGGGGGGTCGTATCATTACATTAAAAGATAAAGAAAAAATAAAACTTTTTTTTTGCTTGATGTAAGAAATAAAATAGTTGGCTCTACTTAAAAAGATCATTTCAGTGGCTCGTAAAATTTAGCAACCATCTTTGTATACTTAGAACGACCAAATTATGAATACAGGATAAGTACAAAAATACCATGTAGATTGTAGATAAACATTTTAAAAGACAACATCAAAATAAAGCTAAAGAAACATGAGATGAGGAAATTATACAAATTATGAAGACAGCATAAGAGCATATGTATTACGCCAATACAGCGACAACAATGGTTTTTAAAAATATAACTAATTTACAATCAAAAAGTAGGGCATGTTGTGGTTAATCTATCGGTATACCAATAGACAGTGCTCAGAAGAAATAATGACATTGCCTTATTTGATTCCAAGCCAAAGGCAGACCCAACGCAGGTGGTATTTGCCGCATTGGAAAATAAAAAATAGTACTTACTTCTCGTTATTATGATCAAGAGATCCTCTCCTTGTCAAGACCCGCTGCACAGTGTCCCCAAAGATGTCATGGGCAGTTAATATATTTAAAAACATGACAGTTGTTATCGTGATTGATTTTTCAGTTATTACACCGTGTCGCTCTTCCTCCTTTAGTCAGACTGAGGAACATCGTTAACTCTATCCTCTCCTTGTTAAGACCCTTTGCACAGTATCCCTAAAGATGTCATCTTAATTAATTTTTCAGTTTTTACGCCGTTTTGCTATTCCTCCTTCTTTAGCCAACGTTTTGAACATCATTACAGCGTTTATCATTAAAACAAAATTGCTGAGTGTAGATTGACGACAATATCGAGACGACGCGACGGAGCTAAGCTAAATAGTTCTAGATATCTGGTATTGGACGTCTACACGAAAACTAAATGCAGAAAACTACATTAGGAGTATCACGGATCAGGAAGAGCAACACGGTATCGCTTCTACATACATAAACGCACGCTTCACTGCAATCGTCAGCTAAAGAAGGAGGAAGCCGCAACATGGCATAATAACCCAAAAATTAATCACATCCTCTAGTATTTTCACTCACCTGCCACGAGATAAACTAGCCATGTCTTGTAATCAGAGCCAAAGAGCGAACTATAAGTCTATAAGGACCGTTATTGGGGGAACATGACCGTATGAGAGGTGCAGAAATAGCCATCCGCAGCTACATATGGACTACTACTCGACTGCGAGCAAAGTCTACACGCATTTACGTAAGTGCTGGAATATCATAACGGAAGCTTAGGACTGGTAAGATTATATCAGAAATAATAAAATTTTGTTGTTAAGATTCATTATTTACAAAATATTACTTTATTCCGGCTGAAAATAGTGTAACATCAATGTCAGTAGCGGACGTATATGTTATGTAGATGAATGATTGAAGAGCCGTTGTGCCACCCGATTTGCTACGCGCTGCGTAAGAGGACCATCGGTCCAGCTCGTCAGCGCCACATCGTCAGTCGTACGCGTGGAACTATTTCAAAGCTTTAGTCGAACTAACTACCTAACACCATTTCAAGGAATATGGCCCGCCACATAACTTGTTATATGGAGCAATCCTTGCTTATTTCACATCCATACACTACTTCTTTCTTCTTCCTTGCACTGTCCGAAATCATTGCCTAGGTAGGCTTTTGGGGTCGGCTCTTCTCGTTCTCAGGCTATATCTTCTTTGGTTCTGGGTACTGCTTTCATCCAGGCCGTTTCTCTGCAATACTTTGGAGCATTGCGTCATCTATGAGTTCTTTGGTCTTTCTCTTGTCGATGAAGCTCCACAGACATTGCCTGCTTCACTGTTTGATGTGGTAGTCTCCATCTTATGTGCCCACACCATCTCAACTGTCAAGCTTACTGTTTATGTCCGTGACACCCAGGCTGGTAGGCTGTTGGGAACGGCTCCTCTTTTTTTTAATTTTTTTTTTTTAAAGAAAGACAAACATTCCCGGGTTTCGAATAACCCAACAATGTTTGAAAATCTCCTACTACCACCACAGAAAGCCGAAAATGTTGCTTGTGTTGTGATGGAGGACTTAGCCAGCCGAGGAATCGAACACGCGACGCCCGGGTGGGACCCAAGCGCTGTGCCCACTCAACCACTGACCGGTCAAATATTAGAATTCTCAGGCTATATCTTCTTCGGTTCGGGTATCGCTTTCATCCATGTTTCGGATGTTTCTCTGTAATATTTTACTGTTTATGTCCGTGACACCCAGACACTAGACGTTATTATAAAAAAATATTATTACTATGCATAAAAAAATAATTACATATATGTATATACAATAAAAATATACTTACAAAATAAACATAAATTTGTCCAAGTTAGTATTATTATATACAATTCTGTTGTAAAATCTTTACAAGATCCGACGACCCAAGAGAAGAACATAAAAATGTAAATTAAACCACGTTTGAGAAAAACGGAGTCAAAGAACTGCTTAGAGTATAAAGGACTAAAAATATAAGATAAAATGCCTGAAAGTCTGAAGAAATAAGGAAGAATGAATGCACTTTAAAAAAATTGTTATGCATACTATAAAAATATAATTTTACAAAAATTGAAATGTAACCTTGTACATATTCGTTTATGAACCAAAATGTAATATAAACTAACTCAATAAAAAAAATGGATTCAAGAGATCGTAGGTATTTATGTATAACACGATAATATTTTTTTAAATCGCACAAGATTCCCAACTGTCCGAAGCCAGTGAGACTATGGCATTATTTTCATCCAGGAGAAAGAGATGGGGAAAAGAAAAACTGGGAAGCACCTGACTATTTAAATCTATTTACCAAACACAGCGAAATCCATTTCAAGCAACACGTTTCAATTCTGAATGGTGGTCTTTTATCAGGGCGATTCTGAGAGAATCTTCCAATCTGGAACGTGCCGCAAATATACCTACATTTATTGCCTTAAAATTAATTAAACTTAATAAATAAAAGTTAATAATTAATAGCCTTACCTATCGACCACGGAGGCCTATTAATCAACAAATTAGGCATCCAGTTAGTACCTACCTACAGCTTATTATTCACCATTTATTAAAATTTTTAATCGGTACTCATATGAAATTTTTCTTCATTGTTATTACTATCAACACAAAAAATATCTGAGAGGATTGTATAATTAATATTCTAATCTAACGGTCAAATAAATTGCTTTGGACACATTCTTATGTAATCCGCAGAAACTGATTGAAGTATATTAGCGCAATAAATTCTCCGAGGGATTGGACACAAAATGAAATATTAACGTAATAATTATTCGTATAATCACAGATAAATCAAGAACATTTTATTATTATACTGGTTTAATAGTGTACTTATTAAATGTAATACAATATTAAGAATTTACTTCTCTGAATGTTATTATCCAGTGCTAAAATGAATTTGTAACCCAAGAATTGTACTGTATATTTTTATGTAAGTACCGCACAGGAATCCCAAAAAATTGTAAAAAAAAAATTGATTTAATTTTAGAATTGAATAAATGAAAATATCTCCCATTTTTCGATTTATCTATTTTTGTTGTAAGGCTGAACGCGGGGCGGAGGGAAAGGAAGGGAAATGAGGGGGAAGATGGAAAATACCTGGCTATTCAGATCTGGTCACCAAACATAGCTGAAGTCATTTCAAGCAAAAGTTTCGATTCTGAATGGTGGTCCTTTACCAGCTATATGGCGGACGGATCGGGAGAGAATGGTGGAGGGAGTCCCTTTGGCTTCTCCAGCCGTAATCACTCGGAACATCGCCTTGGGAGTACACCTCAGTGGGAGGGATGGATTGATACGTCCGTCACTCCTGGACACACCGACCCCCAGATCCCTACCCACCCCTAATACTTTTTCCTTCCCAGAACTTCCTCTCCTTTTTTTCCTAAAAAGACTCTCCAAACAGCATCTCCAAAGATGACACAGACCCTGAGGGGAATTATTTTCCTCCGGGTATCCTGAGTGGAATCTATACGCGCCTCTACATCTTCTGCTCCACCGCCGATATTTACAGCCAATTCCAAAGGGACACTGTCATCCTTCAAACCTACAACGCTAGAAGAAGTAGGAAAGTTAATTCTAAGTTCGCCAAATAAACAATGTGTTCTCGACCCTATCCCAACGTGGCTTCTCAAGAAATGTTGCAACGTGTTGGCCCCCTACTTGGTTCACGTGTTTAATAAGTCTCTAAGCACAGGTGACTTCCCGGAAGCACTTAAGCATGCAGTAGTTACCCCAATTATAAAAAAACCACAGCTTGATGCTGACAACTTGGGTAATTATCGACCAGTGTCAAATCTGCCTTTCTTAGCAAAACTACTCGAAAAAATTGCTGCTTCTCAAATAACCTCCCACCTAAACCACAATAAATTAATTACCGATCATCAGTCCGCTTATAGAAGATTCCACTCAACAGAAACCGGGTTACTTCGTGTCCTGTCAGATATTACCCTTGCCATAGAGTCAGGTAAGTTAGCACTTCTTTCACTTTTAGATATGAGCGCTGCATTTGACACCATTGACCACGACTTTCTCATTAAGAGACTAGAATTAACATTTGGTTTACATTCTAACGTAAAAAATTGGCTACAATCCTATCTAACGGATCGCTCACAAGCAGTGAAGGTGGGAAATAAACAATCCAACTTCACAAAACTCTCTTCAGGGGTACCTCAGGGATCCGTTCTGGGCCCACTTCTCTTTATCCTCTTCACAAATGATGTCGCAAGAATTATCGAGTCATTTGGTCTCCTTTCTCACTGTTATGCCGACGATCACCAAGTCTACATTTACTGCACACCAAATGAGATCACCGGCCTCAAAATTCGCACAGTTGAGTGTCTAGAAGCAATTAGTCTCTGGATGTCCTCAAACAAACTGAAGCTTAATCCATCAAAGACCGAATTTCTGTGGGCAGCTACAAATAGACGTCAACATCTAATAGACAACTCACCAATTGCCATTTCCGGCAATGACGTAATTGCGAAAACAACCGTCAAACTTCTGGGAGTTTATCTGGATTCAGACCTTTCATTGAAAAGTCAGGTGAACAGGACCGTTAGCACAGGGTTCTTCTACTTAAGACAACTTAAGGCAGTTCGTAGGAACCTTTCAACAGAAGCAACTAAGCTTCTTGTGAATTCATATATAGTATCGCGTCTTGATTACTGCAATGGTATCTATGCAAGTCTTCCTAAATGTCAAACTGATAAACTACAATCAGTATTCAACGCCGCAGCACGACTAATCACAGGGGTACCCAAGTTTTCGCACATTTCGGAACACCTCCGAAATCTTCACTGGTTGAAGTGTCCTGAAAGGATCCAGTATAAGTTATGCTGGATGGTGTTTAAAGCTATCAATGAAATGGCTCCACCCTATATCTCTGAACTATGCATTCCGGAAAATATAGGTCTAAGGCAGTCATCTCTTAGATCAGCGACATCGTCTGCAATTGGAAGATTGAAAGAACCCAAGCGAAATCCGAACACTAATTTTGGTGATCGCGCGTTTGGAGTATCCGGTCCTGAGGCTTGGAATAAACTTCCCATGGAATTGAGATGCATAACCAACCCAGCGGAATATAGATCCAAACTTAAAACTCATTTTTTCAAATACTCATTTCCATAAATTCGTCATTAAATTTAAACTTTGTAATTTAATTATACTCTAATAATTGTTGATGTCCACGAATATATACTATTTTATTTGCTATTCCCTACAACTACTAACGAAAAACTCAAAATGCTATTGATCTACCTACCAATGGTCTGTCAGTGGTAACCTAACACCTCAATCCGGTTAATGTTGTGCGATGAGTCATCATAATGCGGTAAAGATCGGCGATTAATTTAATTAATTTATTTAAGATATCCATACATTTTCGTAAATCCGATAAATTTTGCATCCATGTTCTTAAATAGTAATATGTATTATGTAAAAACTTCCTTCTTCTTCTGGCGCTGTGGAGTGATTCTGGCGAATGTATGATATTTATAAGATGTTTTCAAGTATTTTTAAATGTAAATAAATATGTTAGTTATAAATCTCTAACTTTAAGTCATATTGTAAATATATATGTCATTGAGCTCAGTTTTAGGTCAGCTTTTGTATGTCTTAGTCATAAGTCACTAGCAATAAGACTTAGATGTAAATCACTAGTTATAATTGTAAATCTTAGTTGTAAGCCAGTAATATTATTTTTTATGTATTTATTTGTACAGCGCCCTTGAGGTGATTTTTCACGAAAACGGCGCTATATAAATTAGCCAAATATTATTATTATTATTATTAACTAATGTAAAAAAATGCGTTACTGAAAGTATCAACCACTCTGTTCAAATAAGGAAATAAAAGAATATAGCATCTAGTCGTAGGGCCGGTTGTTACGCAGAAATTCACGTATGACAAAGTCATCAAATGGTCTTTTTGTTTTTTTTTTTGCCAGTTGAAAGGTTCCCTTAAATGGCGATTCTAAGTCCGTTTCAGCTTTTGAGCAAAATTGTAATCAGCAGAAGAGGACAACTATCATGTTTTTAAGCGCGTACTTATTACTATTTGATAGAAAGCTTACAGGTACCTAGAATCAGCGTTTCAAAGGGACCTTTCAAATATAAAAAAATCACGCTGAATGGTTATTTGAAGACAATGTTACATTTGAATTTTTGCGAAAAAATCGGGCCTTAGTCTTTGAAGGTCATAATCACATTCATATTTTAAAAGAATTTTAAGTTTACGGAAATAAATTAGCGAGAAAAAATTATTTGAGATATCAATTTTGATGTAGAATTTTACCAGATAACAGAGAGCATTATTTGTGAAACAGATTGAATTGTGCACAGAAAGAGTTATATTTGATATTTCATGACGCCAGCACTCTCAAAATTATCTGCGACGTCGATAAAAAGCGTAAACAAAAAAAAACACCTATTCATTATTTCATCCACATTCATGCATACTTGCTAACTACTCACTATTCGTGGCGAACTTGTATTCCTGGAGCATCTTCTGGTGGCTAAGTAAGTGACTAAGTAAGTACATGGCCTCCGTGGTCGAGGGTTAGGGTCTCGACAAGCAATCCGAAGGTTGCGGTTCCAAATAAATAAATAATTAAATACTTCTCATCTTATATTTCCAAACATTGACTATTATTTTTTAATATAATAAAATTGGTTCAATTTCTTTAAAATAAACGAAATAAGCGAACGTAATAAATAATCTTCAAAGAAATTCAAAAGTCATGCGTTACTAGAAATAGGCATAATATTGTAATTTTGAATAGCTCGTATGAATCAGAATACATAGAATAAAAACCATAAAATGAATCAATCAACATTCCAACAAACAAAATTCAACAAAGGTTATCATAAAACCTGATTACTTTACGTTAGACATATACCCTGACTTCGAAATAGGAACACAGAGCGATAAATGCGCTATACTTAGATCTGACGTGCTCCAAATACTAAATGAGTAATATGGCAATCGTTCCAATTATTACCACTAATTGTGACGTCATATCAAACTGGATTAGTATATTATAATTTGCGCAAGTCGGGTTCACGACCAGGTATGCCAGTTGCGCAACGGCCACAAAGGTCAACGCGAACAACAGTTGTTGTGTTGTGGCTATTGCGAGGTTTAAATGTGTAACAATAAAAGCTCATTCGACCGACTGTCTAGCTGTGTACGCCTATAGTTATGTAGACTACGCAAGATGCGAAAAGAAGTTAAATTTTTTCGAACCAGTCGCATATGTCTCCGCTCTAACTATGAAACTGCCAAAAAAGAGCCAAATTCTTATAGATGAAGCTGAATTGTAGATAGGTCTGTAATTTTGATGTTCGCCATCTCTCGCTCTCTACGTGTTGCTACGTACGTTTTATTATTTACTTCGTTCGCAAAGTTTATCCTACGTATTTTTAATCGAAACATCATTGAACATTGAATTCCAGAGGTGAAAAAAATGATTAAAATGTGTCAAAAATTCGACAAGGAACGAAATAATTATATAAAACATTAAAAAAATTCAATTAATCCGTAAATCAATTTGAGGTTATCATATAAAGCTCTTATTTATAAGTAAGAAAACAAAATTTCAGTCTGTTTTGTGACCCAGTATTTTTATGTGTTATTATCGATTATCTTTCTGAAAATTTAAAGGTGTACCCTGATTTTTTTCATTTTTCTAATGTAAGCAGAACATGTTTTTTTTTAAAAATTATTTCTGGCTTTCACCCTTCAAGGGTGTTCTAGGCCATCATTTAAAATTACAGAGAAAGGGAAAGGTGAATTTATATATTAATTTTATTTAAATGTACAAATTTCAGAATTATATGGAAGATTGGAGTCGAGTTCAGACTTAGAAGAGATGAAATGTTGAATGGAGGGGAGGCAATTTTAGATAACGCTTGATAGAAGAGAGGATATTTATTTAGAGAGGGACAACCAAAAAATATGTGATCTAAAGAGCCCACATCTAGACCACAGAACGTACAATCTGGGGAGTCAAGGATGTGAATTTTAAAAAGGTGAGAAGGAACGTTAAAATTCAAATAAATGACATTCTTCTGCTTCCAAGCATTTATTTTTTTAATATTTTTATTGGGCTAACGAATTAATGAAGAAGGTAGAGTGCAATTATATTGTCTATGATAGAAAAGGGATCATGAACTTCCTCTACCTATAGCCTATTTTAGCCATTTAGGTTCATTCGTAGTTAAGTTGACGACAAAAATTTTTCCCTATAAAAGATATTAATCTAGAGATTGATTTCTTTTGTGCTTCGGACTGATAAGTTTAAGAGAGTTATGGGCGTTGAAACGTAAAGGTTTTGTTATGTAATGATTTGTAAAAAATATGGCTTGAAAGCTCGCCATTCAAATTTGTAAAAGAAAGCAAAACTAGGAGTTCATAATGCAGATTTGATACCAGCAATGGTGAGTGGCAGTGAGGCATGGAACTGGCAGGACAAAAGAAGCCTTAATACAGTAGAAATAAAAGTGCAGAGGCGTAAGATGTAAAACCAAGAAAGGAAGAAATGCGCATGAGAAGATCCTAGCAGAATGCAAAACCGATGGAAGAGTAATGGAAAAAATAAAGAAAGAAATGCTGAGATAGCTTGGACAAGTATGGAGAAAAGAGCACCAATGGAATATGCGACGAGAAAGTGCACAGAAGAAGTCGGGGATGTTGCGGAAGATGAGTAAAATAAGAGATGATATGAATGTTGACAAAGAAAGGAGTGCGTGCCAGAACAGAGTTGAGCGGCGTTCCATCATCTTAGTCTCATCCTACAGAGATTTTTTGTGCGTAGGTATTGCATTTTGCACGAAGGTACTTCTAATGCCATTAGAAAGACATCAGAAAGATAGATACATAAAGTGGCGAACTTCAGGAACCCGCTGTAACAACGACCAATAATTGTCTTTACATGGTTACAAAAGAAAAGAAAAAAATGGCATTAGAAAGTTAATAACTGAAATGCCAAGTTGTAATAATTTAGTGGATACTGGTTATATGGATCAACTCCAGGTCACTTCTTGTAACGCACAGCGCCGTACGATATCTTGGCTAACGTCCAACGTCACGCCTAATTAACGCATAGATATTGTAACACCTATGCAGAGTAAATAACTCGAAAATCTAATCTTCACTGATAAAAATGGAAGCATTTTGCATATTCCTTTACCACAAAAGTTTGTTCCATACATCAGTGAATACACCCCATACGATACATAATATTAATAGAACTATTTTTGTGATATGATATCATAATTGCAAAAATAATTCTCAAAATAGTTGATATGTTGTTTGAGCCACTTAAGCGATGAGAAGTTATTGAAGTACACTGAAAACTTCTGCCGTTTAAAAAGATATAGTTAGGTACTTGGATAATTATTCAAAAATCGTTAGAATTAATTGACTACACAGATAAAATGAAAGTCTCGGGCAATTTATGTCATAATGTCATGATGAGTGGAGAAAACAAAATACATACTCATATAGCAGTAAAGGATACGATATAAAAAGGAAGAAAAACTTCAATGAAGAGTGGGGAACAGAAGCATCATTTAAACATAAAGGTAATATAAACATTTTGTTGGAACATCTGAGCTAAAGTATCAATTTCAAAGTTCATAGTTCCTTCCCCAAATATGAATCTGAATGAAACGTGCCAAAGTAGTCAAACCAGTCAATTTTCAGCCCACATTTTCAGGTAATTTAAATTAGTAATCAAGTGTTCGGTTACAAATAACCAACAACCACCGAACACAACCCACAGCACCTCCCAAACAAGAAACACAAATCGCCACGGGAAATCGACAATGAAGCAAAACCCACCCGAGCAGTTGGGCAGTTCTCTTGTTCCAACAGCGCTGTTCACATTGTTCAGGTCTGTTTTCATTAACACGCCTAAATCACAGAGGGAGCCATTGTGTTCAAACGAGTTTAGAGCAATCATAAATTAAATGATACAGTTCTTATCGCGGTGTTGAGATAACGCAAATGTATTTAATATTAAACACCGCTTGCTATTTGTAGGACCCAAGGGCCATAGATTATTTAAATGCAGTGAATCTGTACCACGATGATTTAATAAAACAAAATGGTATTCAATATGCACCCAGAAATAAAGAGTTTTTGAAAACATTGTGGTAAAGGAATTAAAAAAAAATAAGTCAATGCATTACGGTATTTAATATATCGACTCACTCGTACATAGCTCAGAACGAGGGTTTTAATGTGTCTTCAATGTAGGGTTAGGTAAGAAATGGGAGGAGTTTGAACGCGGGGATAAAATTTTAACCATACTCTTGGAACGATTTATATATCACAACATATTACAAAATATACCATCAATATATTAAAATATCCATACATCCCTCTGAACGTATCTAACCAGATTTTATTTTATCGAAAACGGAGGGGTGCCGAGCGGTCTATGAAGAATCGCTTAAGGAATTACACAGGGATCGAATCACAGTACTATTATGTTATACGAAAACATCAAAAATAAATGTAACAACCTTTTATAATGTCCGTGCTTTAAAAATGTCGAAATTAAAAAACCCTTTTAAGCAAACTACCATAACTATATTGAAGCCGGTTCGAAGTCCGGATAAAAGGAAGAGGTTTGTAGAAAGGCTAAAGACCCTAAAAATAACGGTAGATCTAGAAAAGGCCCAATGCTGTGATGGTGTTGAGGAAGTTGAAACTAAATTAATAGATTAATGTTTTAGAAGTTGAGCGAAAAAGGGTTGAGAAAACTTAAATTTTCCGTTGGACCAAAATTACCACACCCATAACATATCCCCCAAGAATATTCCACCATCGCCCAGAGGCAGCTTAATACAATTGGACTGTTGTAAATATAGGATAAACAATTACTTCCATACAAACTTCTTTGTTGTTCTTGAGTTTCATAATGGCCGGTAGCCCGGGGCTACCCGGGTAACAATTATTATTGTTATAGTAGGACGACGTGATTTATGCCGTACCGGTCACTCATTGTCAACTGGTTTGAGGCCTCAGTTAAGAACTAACGCACCGGAGTAACAATTCAGTAGTAAATTGTATCAATCTATAAAGATATAAAATTTAGGGAGGTAGATATCTATATCAACATTCAAATAGTAAAAACTTATAGAGACTTACGTCTTCAATCCACATTATGTGGAACGTTGAGAAATCTACACCACATCAATTAAATATCGTTAGGATTATTGATGTACCAAAGGTTCGGATTGAATAATAAGCTGATTTAGTCATGTCCCTACGAGGCTTGACAAACCAACGCTTCTATCAGTAGAAATCTTCCCATAAGCCCTCATTCCATCATAATTTGTTTTCCCAAACACCGGATTTTGACAATTGATGTCATCAGACAAAGGCAACAGACTGGTGTGTGTATTAAATAAACTCTCAAAAATTGACTTTGCAACCATGTAACAGAACAATTCTTTCGTGAAAAATGTTGGGAGCATTAATTTTACCGTTTGGAGAATACTTTCAGACCACATTACATAAGAAGGAAGACGAAATTCAATCGAAAATAAAGCTCTCGCGCCATCCAAAGCCCAACAACCTGATCCTTCCCGGGTACAGCTGTCAAGGTGGCAGGTCAATGGAGGTAATTGTTCCAAAACGATTGACGAGGAAGATTACTTCTTTTTACTGAGAGATCTGTCTTTCAATAATTGTCTCGTGGATTTTGGCTTGGTTTTAATGCGGCTGGTACCCAGTGGGAAAATACAAGGACTCTGAAACATACTTGTAAACAAATAAGTGGATGAGTTATTGATTGATTTTTAATTAAAATAACGGTGAATTGATCAGGAAAACTTTTCGTGTATATCATGAACAGATCACCTTTATTTAATTGTGAAGCTATTAACAAGTTCAAATAACCAGATTTAAAAAAGCGGTGGTGTACAAAAGTTATATACGGTGAAACTAAATTATTCCGATTTTATCAAGAAATTACTTGAAATTGGGGAGAATAGGTAGGAGAGGAAGGTTTTATATTACTTGGATCTGCAGATATTTAGTCACTAATCAAAGTATTTTTAATCGACGTTATATTCTATCTGAGGGCTTCTCAAAATGGCAGCACCGAAAAAATCTTCCAATCTGTAACAAGGGTGCAAATGTTTTAATTGTAAAATAAACATTATCTTATTTGCTCAAGCTGGAATTTGAACTGGCGATTTCGGAGTCCAGAGCAATTGAATGTTTCTCCCTGCAACAGGTCAACTTAAAGATAAACCAATTTGAAACATTGAAAAGTACCAGCAGTAAAATTTAAAAAATAAATTTGGTTTAAGATTCTGTAATATAAAAGAGATTAGCTGCAGAGACGAGATACGAATGATGACCGTAAACAGCTTCAAAGCCGGACGAATGGCACAACTCAAAAGCTCTCAAACGGCAGAAAGCCAATCCAAAACAGGTCTCGCAATTGTAGTGAGATTTGCGGCAGATATGAAATATTGTAACGCGCCACAATGAAGTTGTCCAACGAGGAAGCAAGTCGGCGATATGAATTTATCACGGTGCGTGGCTCTATTCAGTGTGGAACTGCGCGCTGGCAGTTGCGCATTGGTCACTGTATACTAGGGTGGGTCGTCAGTCGTCAGGTCTTTTTTGCGAATTTTGATGAAGATTTTCAAAATTAGCACATTTAAAGGTTGATAAAGTGGTTTTATGACAGTCGATCCGCCGACAGTTGGGCCCCGGCACACTTGTATACAATATGCAGTCGGTTTCGGGAAAATACGGTGTACTCAGTTACACGAAATATAACAATTGTTTAATGTTTAAACATAACGGCCCTTAAAACTAAACTTTATTTGATTTTATACTAGTGATAAACAACCATTTACCGTACATATGTATGTGTGTGTCAGTTGTGCAAAATTTAAAACACGTTTAAATTTAATAATAACCCAAAAATTAATCACGATGATCTAGTGTACAGTACCGGATACCAATAAGTTATGAGGTTACCCATGCCGTACTAATTAAGATTATATTGAAAAAGAAGAAGAAAGCGCAACACAACATGGCAATAACCCAAAAATGAATCACGATGATACAGTGTCGGCATAGCATTTCAGTACAAATGTCTTCCCAATTAGGATATTATTGAAAAAGTAGGAGAAAGCGCAACATGATATATTAAAACAAAAATTAATCACGATACATCGAAAAAGAAGGAGAAAGCGCAACACGGCATAATAACCCAAACATTAATCACGATGATACAGTGTTGCTATAGCCTTTCAGTACAGGATACTAATAAGTAATAAGGTTAGCCATTTCGTAACAATTGGGATATTATTGAAAAGAAGAAGAAAGCGCAACATGCCATAATAACCCAAAAATTAATAACGACGCTAATTTTGGTCGTGAAAACATCAAATCAAATCCAGTCATAAGCAAAATTTGTAACCACTTCAAGAACGATATATCAAATACAACAAAAACATTGACGGCCCACCCTACCATTTATCGTAGGTACAATGCTCACATGGCGAGCAATATCATTAGCAAATAAATGTAAGGCATTATTCCGCTGTGGGGTGGTGATTGAGTGAAGAATGGATGTGATTCGTTGAGGTTCACGGAGGTATGTGTTGATTGTGATGTTGGACTGAGCTCGCACTCTTAATTCAATTTTAGTCAATTATTTATTTGTCGTTTTTTAATTGTCGTTTTTTACCTGTGTCTTAATACAATCCTTAAGCGTATTTTAGTAAAAAATAAAACAGTATGAATCAATCACATATTTACGCAATTTAAGTTTGAATTTGTTTCTAATTTCTTGGTAATTCGCCAAATATTTTAATTTCTCCGTACATCAAGAACTTTTGACCCAGTTTTTTTTTCTAAAAGGGAGTCTTGTATATGTTTGTACTGGGGGTTTTCATTTTTTCTTATAAATTCAATTGATTTAGAGAAATATAATTGTATTGAAGTAAATTATTTAGTATCTCTATTTTCTAGTATTTTTATTTGTTACATAAAGGGGGCAGACCACAGAGCGTGGGCGGTAAAAGGGTGATTTTTTCGTAATGATTTTCAAACAAACGATGAATGTAATTTTTTTTACAAAACTCATAATCAATATTTACATATAGAAGACAAATAAATTCGTTTACAAAAAAAAATTGTATCCGAATGTAAAGTATGGTTAGCGGTGTACGCCGCTTCCAACAGGACACTCCGACGAAATTGCTGCTCAGTGGTTGACAGCGATTAATCCATACATTCATACATATATCAGAAAAATAAAATAAAAATGTATTTAGAAAATAGACGTATAGGTTTATGGCACCACGTAATTTTGATGGAATGGCGGAAAAAAATGGCGGACCAGCGAATTTTATTTCCGGTTTTTATAGGAAATTATCATCGTTCATAAAAAAATAGAAGAGTGCCTTTTATTAAAAAAATCCCTACGTGGTGCCATAGAGACTGGATTTCTGAACTGTTTAAGACTTGGTGCTTGCAAATTGGATGTATAGTTTTTAATTATGGTTGAAAAAAGTAGTTTCGAGAAAAACGCGTTTAAAATGTTGCTAAAGGGTAGTTCAACATACAAACTGTTTCAAAGGGTCAATTTTATACCAAATTATTAACACCACAAAATTATTAATATTGTCGACATGTTTCATAAAAAAAGTTTTCTTCAGGATAAGAGATTAATATTAATTATATTATATTAATCTCTTACCTCGACGAAGAAAACTTTGTTTTTGAAACTTATCGATAATATTAATAATATGGTGTTTACAAAGTTAATAATTTTCATTAAATCAATAATGAAGCCACAAAGTTTACTTACGAAGTTTGAAGAAGAAATCATTAAAAAAGGGAAACAAAATGGAAACAGTGTAATGAAAATAAATACCAAAATTCTCTGATATTGTCATTCTCCTGATTGCGGGTCCCAATCTCCAGGACATTTCACTTCGCGGATCAGATCCAAACCAATCAATCCTCAGCCAAGTGCAGAACCTAAGAGAACAATTGCTTCCTTCCGTCCTGCCTTTACCTGAACCACGAACTGAAATAACTGTAACCCAGGAGACTAGGCGCTTAGCATTAACTTCACACGAATGTGTAAAACATAAATATTACGTCGAATGTACACCTGGGAAATGCTCACGTCCTGAGAATGATTTATGACTAACACATCTGCGGTGTTAATCGCTCTCGGTTGGAAGTGAACAGATACCTGGATATGTGATACGTGGTAGTTTTGAATGAAATAAGATTCCCTGATTTATGCATAGACACATTAACAGGGCCACGAAAATATTAAATTTTCCTGGACAGTTCTAAAATCCCCAACAGACGTAGATCATAACAAAAAAATCGGTTTTTAAAGTTCTGCAAGGCATATTTCTTCTTCATCGTGTGTCCTATCAGATCCCCCAGACGTTGGCGATCACTCTGGAAAATGAACGAGTGTCTCTCTATTGCGCTGCCCGGAATAGCTCCTCCACATTTCTAATACCGTTCCACTCTTGTCCATTTCGAAGCCAAGATATTTGTCTCCTGCCGGGCCTTCGGCGACCCTCTATCTTGCCTTTTAATATTAATTGGAGCAAGTGATATTTCTCCCCTCCAAGTACGTGATCTAGATATGAAATTTTCCTGACTTTTACTAAGGCATATTTACGTATACACCGATATGTAAGAGATTTGTCGCCTTCCTATCCTATTCCTTTCTTAGGTATTGTTTCACTGTGGTGAATCTATTGACAGATGATCTATTTATTTATTTTATTTTTTATTTATTAAAAGTATACAATACAGAATATAGTATATTATTTAAAGCATTGTACTCCCAAGAGTTAATAAACTCATTGCGGGAATGATACGCATTACATGAAACATATAGCTGTATGTATTAAATGGACATATCATAGGACATACACAACATTATTATTTCAGATAGTCATTCATAAAATGAAGTTTGAGCATTTTAGTTTGGGTCTTTTTACATTGACTTGCACATTTGATTTCGTTGGGTAGTTGATTATATTTTGTGTAAGCTATGTATTCTAGGGATCTTAGTCCATATTTTGTTGATTTGATTTTTGGTATATGAAGTTTGTTGTGATTTCTTGTGTTGTGTTGGTGTACGTCGCAATTGTAATTGAGTGTAGTGTTGGAATGTGCCGAGTGTTGAATTACTTGTAATATAGTTTTTGTTATTTTAAAAGTGGGAATGGTGTTAAAAGGAAGTATTTGGGTGTTTCTGTAAATGTCTTTGACGTGTGTATCCCAAGGTAAACTGAATATATATCGCAGGGCTCTATTTTGGACGACTTGGACTTCTGAAATCATTTTTTTGTAGCACTTACCGGCAGCCAGCTACGTCAGCGTTCAAGCCATATTAAAAGTGTTAATATAATCTAATAAACCTAAATTTAATGTCTGAATTTCACAAATGCGATTTCGCTACGGCTATAAATCCGCCATACAACCAGGCGGATTAGCGAACAAATTAAATTAATCCTTTGAAAATTAGTAACTTACATAGGAAATGTTCAGATAGGTAGTACTTACTCTAATAACTGTTAGGAAAAGGTATGTTTCAGATCGTTTCAACAATAACCTGCAAATAAATAAATCTATTAAAAAATAATCTATATTTTTTTACAATTCTACGCAGACAAGTAAATTCACATTTATTTGCACTGCTCATTCTCGGAGGCCAATAATAAATGCAGAAATTCAGGGGGAAAATCACAAAATTAACAAGCATTACCCCGCCAAAAGAATATTGGTTACGCCAATACATATACCCACACATACACACACCTACATAGCACACATACATACTGTTACTGCTTGGGATTGGTATTAATATTGTTGCAAATCCTGTCCTACCTTGTTCCCAAAATCCGCACCTATAACTACCTTCACCACGTCAGTCTGCAATCAACAGCCCGCGCCGCAACATACCTATAGCCACCGTGCTCCCGCTACCTGCAACATTGACGTAATTCCGCCGTGTCCGCCGTGTAAACGAAACGCACGCTTATTGCTGTTTTCAGTGCCAATTGGACGGGGAGAAAGAAGACAAAATTGCCAGCATACAAGTTCTTAATCCTGTTTCGGTGAGTCCTTTCCTTTATATGCAGCATATGTTTTTTCCTCATTCCAAGCAGTAAACAGCAACACAAAATTCAAGGTCCTTCGTCAGTCAATCTTCGCACATATCAAATCCACTCTACACACACACTATCTCATTCATCCTGATCCAAATGAGCCGGACATTTTTGAACCATAATATTAGTAGATAATAATCCAGCAGAGTGTGAATACGTTTTTACAATACCGCATATAAATAATTACCCGCATTCCCGCAGTTTGATATACCTACATGAGTAATTTTGTTTCTTTATACCTATCGTATTATGGTTGGAAATAACATATTTACCCGCTATTAGAATAAATAGATACAAGACACTGCTTTGATATTTATTTCTGATAACTCATGTAATTATATCTTGCTAATCAAATCGCATTACCTACCTTATAAATAATACGATTATTTCCTAATATTCGTATTGTTTATATTATTGGATTACATTACAAATAGAATAATACGATCGTAATATGTATAATTTGTTAATGATTTACCGACGTAGTGCACGGCGCATCTGTTAACCTTTCACAGCTCACCAGTCAATTTAACCCCGTGCGGTTATCACTGTGAAGTAATTAAATATTTATTAAATATTAATTAATTAATTCCGCATAAATAATACAGACACATTATTTTAACCGCAGTTTTAGTTGTTTATCGTCTCATATTTTGTAAAATATAACCGGAATAAATAAAATGGCTACAAGCGCGTCATCCGGGTCGTCTCGGGACGAAAGACGTCTCAAACGTTTAAATGCTAAACTATCAGCTAGCTTTGCAAGCTTACAGTCGGTGTATGACAAGATAAGGAAAGCTTCGGAAAGCATTAGCAATCGCCAATCTTTTTTGTCAGGCGCAACTACTGTTGAAAAAATTCGTTCTGAATTTATAACAATTTTAGATGAAAAAGTGGATTGCGAACTGGAATTGAATCCGGAAGCAATTGCTGAATACTCTCAATTAAATGCATTTGAAGAACTCTTCGGGGTTATTAAATATACCGAAGCAAATATGCTGTCCAATCCAGTTGCGAAACCTCGCCGTCAAATTAAGTTACCGCCTTTGGAAATAGCGTGCTTTGACGGAAAATTAGATAATTGGCCTCTTTTCTATGAAACATATAATTCGGTTATACATTTGAATGATTCTCTGGATAATGCTGAAAAGATGCAGTATCTGATGTCTAAATTAACCGGAAAAGCATTAAATATTTGCAAAACTATTAGGCCTACTGGTACAAATTATCAAGTTATTTGGGACGCATTGTGTACTAAGTATAATGATCAACGCGTTCTTGCTGAATCATACTTTGACCGATTGCTGAAATTGCCTCCAGTTAACTCGGCCACGCCCGCTTCTTTAGAGAATTTCGCAGATGCATACTCCGCTAACATCGCCGCGCTGAAGCAATTAAAAATAAAAGACCTCGCAGAATTCATATTGCTACAACTGGGTCTTAAACGGCTTGACATAGAGACTGTAAAGGCTTTCGAATCTTCTATTAAAAATAATGAAAATTTACCTTCCAGCGCGGAACTAATCGACTTTGTAAGACAACAGCAACGAATTCTCAACCGCGCGCAATTCACGCAACCGACCTCGAGCCGCGTTGGCTCAAACATTAATTATACCGCTAAACCGCAAAAAACTAATTCCGCAAAGGCATTTATTAATGTCGAAAAAATCGATAATCACTCCATCGAAATTTGTTTTTGTTGTCAAAAGGGATCGCACCCTTTATACCAATGTTCTAAATTCACAAGTCTAGAACCACGCGATCGATTTAACTTTATTAAGTCATCGAATATTCGAGTTTGTGTGAACTGCCTCAGTACTAGGCACATCACAAAAGCTTGTAAATCAAAAAGTACATGCAAAACATGCGCGCTCAACCATCATAGTTTATTGCATTTCAAACAAACTGATGGGCGGAAGTCACAAACAGACCCAATACCATCTCCCGCGTTACAAGCAGATGCCGATAATGATAACTTAAATTCTTTGAATCCGGTTTCGCTATGTGTAACAAATTCATGCCCTAGTGCAAATACTACTGCACTCTTAGGAACGGCTGTTTGCACTACCAGAGACGCTAAGGGCCAGGTACAGACGTTACGGGCTCTAATAGATAGCGGCTCCCAAAGGGACATAATTACGCGCAAATGCTGTTCACGCTTGAATCTTACGGTGCGGTCATCTCCAAGTACTTACGTCACGGGAATAGGTGACGTAAGAAATGTGACAAATGGCGTAACTTGCTTAAAGTTACATTCCCGCTATGACATCACTCAGTCGTATACGATTAAACCATATGTAGTAGAAACTATAACCAGTGAGTTGCCTACTGTTAACATTAACCGTTCCTCTTTGTCGTATCTTGACAATTTGCCCTTAGCAGACACAACATTCTGTACGCCCGGTGAGATTGATATTATCTTAGGATGTGACATATTTGCTCGCATTCTAAAGGCAAACAAAATATCAGGTTCTCTCGGCCAGCCATTTGCTATTGAAACCACTTTGGGATATCTCATCTTGGGTACTGCCCCAACGATGATTGAAAACCCAAGTATAAACGCCACGCAATCATTTTGTACGTTCACGCAAAATAATGATTTTTGCCTGTCGCGCTTCTTCGAATTGGAAGACATTCCAGATGAGAAGTTTTTAACGCCTGATGAACAAGAGTGTGAGGACATTTTTAAACTCACTACCTCTCGTGACACGGCAGGTCGTTATATCGTCGCGTTGCCGTTTCGAAACAGTCCCTCTGTTCTCGGTGAATCGTTACCCGCCGCCGAACGCAGGTTTCGATCTCTCGAACGCCGCTTGATATCTCAACCCGCAATAAAGTTAGAATATGACAAAATATTACGCGAATACCTACAGAAAGGGTACATTTCGCCGGTCGACAATTCTGACTTACCTCATTACGTTATACCGCATCATATTGTAGTTCGTGAAGATAAACTTACTACTAAAATTCGCATGGTGCTAGATGCGAGTATGAAATCCGATTCGGGTTATTCGCTTAATGACATCCTACATACCGGAAAGAATTTACAAGGTGATTTGTTTCGCATTATCCTCAATTTCAGATTGTTCGCAATAGCTATAACCGCTGACATAAAACAAATGTACCTACAAATCGTAGTGCAAGAAGAATGCCGTCGTTATCAGCGCATGCTGTATAGATTTAACAATAGTGACCCTTTACAATTGTTCGAATTTAATCGCGTCACTTTCGGCATGTCTTGTAGCCCATTTTTGGCTATGCGTTCACTGCGTCAACTCGCAACGCATGAAAAACCTCGTTTCCCACTCGCGGCAAACTTGGTGGAAAATGGCTCATTCTACATGGATGATTTCGTCACCAGTTGCTCATCAGTCGAGGAAGCTACCGAGTTGTCGACGGAATTAATTCAGTTATTCGCTGCCGGAGGATTCGACCTTGTAAAATTCTCTTCTAATTCTCCAAAGTTTTTATCCACGATTCCTACAGCTCGTCGTGTTAAGGAACATGTGGAATTTAATCCCGATGAAAACCTAAAAATACTAGGGCTTCATTGGATACCCGCTTCTGATCATTTTGTATTTGTCGTACACACCGACGAAAGAACGTGTACTAAACGAAATATTCTCTCGACGATTGCTCGTCTTTGGGATTTGATGGGTTTCGCCGCACCAGTTGTATTATTGGCTAAGCTGATAATTAAATCTCTATGGGAGTATAACCTGAATTGGGACGATACTCCTCCTGAAACAGTTGTCACACTTTGGCGACAGTTTAAAAAGGAATTGCCATTACTGCAATCTATTAAAATTCCTCGTTTTTTAGGAATAGAACCCCAATGTGTATTAACGCTTATCGGGTTTTCAGACGCAAGCGAACGCGCATATGGAGGTGTTATTTACTTACATGTTTACTGTCCGAATACTGATAAAACCACAATTAATTTATTATGCGCTAAATCCAAGGTCGCTCCGGCTAAGACGATTTCACTTGCGCGATTAGAACTATGGGGAGCGCTAGTACTTGCACGATTAATGCATACGGTCAGTAATACCTACACATCAAATTCGAAAGCTCATACGACTTTAGCTTTTTGCGACAGCACGGTTGCTCTAGCTTGGATAAATTCACCGCCTGCAAGATGGCAGACCTTCGTTGCCAACCGCGTCTCACAAATACAAAACCATCTTGGGGCTGAATGCTTCCATTATATAAGAGGTCAAGACAATCCCGCCGACTGCTTATCGCGGGGTCTTACTCCCGCTCAGCTAATAGACCATCCGTTATGGTTTAACGGTCCCGTATTTACCCAATTACCTAAAAGTGATTGGCCTTTACAACGTTTTGATACGAAATCGATATCTGATCCACCCGAATTAAAAACAAAAATTTTGATGTCCGTTCAAGACAATAACCGCCCTAAAACAATCGCTCCACCGTTATTGTGTGCACTAGCTTCTCGTGTTAGTTCATGGCCGAAATTAATTCGAATAGTAATTTATGTTTTTCGTTTCATTAAGAAATTACCACGAGCATTCGAATTAAGCCATATCTTAGTTGCAGAAATCGCTGTTATAAATTCTATACAGCAAGAACATTTCTCCGAAGATATAAAGGCAGTCAAAGATGGGAAGAAGGTTCGGCGAGCGATTGCGAAATTAAATCCGTTTCTTCATGACGGAATTCTAAGGGTAGGAGGCAGATTGAGTAATGCTGAAACAGAATTTGACAGTCGTCATCCCATTCTATTGCCCGCTCGGGATAATGTAGTCAATTTAATAATAGACTACTATCATATAAAGAACATACCGCAGGGCCGTTGTTAAACTCTGTCCCTTACCGTCACAATAGATTTAACGACATCTTAGAAGTTAGTTCATAATACTTTAATTTTTAAAATCAATTAGATTAGTTTCATTGTTAAATAGGTACCAAACCCTACTTCTAGTTTTATCTACCGCAGGTTCAGTATTATTTATTGAATCCTTTCAAATCATATTTGTCGTTTCAATGTTTTTTATTTTTTTATTTCCTTGCTATATCAGTCATTTTGACCATTTGGTAAAAGCATTTATATAACTTACATAATAATTTCTTAACTTTTACATAATTTATTACATTCTACCGCGTGTCATTATAATTTTTGTTTGCGCATTGAAACGTATTGGCACTCTTTTGGTTTATGGAAGTGGATTCTTTCATCCCCTTCCAGGCGGGGGGCATGGTTACGCCAATACATATACCCACACATACACACACCTACATAGCACACATACATACTGTTACTGCTTGGGATTGGTATTAATATTGTTGCAAATCCTGTCCTACCTTGTTCCCAAAATCCGCACCTATAACTACCTTCACCACGTCAGTCTGCAATCAACAGCCCGCGCCGCAACATACCTATAGCCACCGTGCTCCCGCTACCTGCAACATTGACGTAATTCCGCCGTGTCCGCCGTGTAAACGAAACGCACGCTTATTGCTGTTTTCAGTGCCAATTGGACGGGGAGAAAGAAGACAAAATTGCCAGCATACAAGTTCTTAATCCTGTTTCGGTGAGTCCTTTCCTTTATATGCAGCATATGTTTTTTCCTCATTCCAAGCAGTAAACAGCAACACAAAATTCAAGGTCCTTCGTCAGTCAATCTTCGCACATATCAAATCCACTCTACACACACACTATCTCATTCAAATATTATATATAATTATTACAGTGATTATTAATATAATTATAACATTTTAAATATGGTTAAACGAGTAGATTGGTTAAAGCGATGATTCCAAATATAGGTGAGCACACCATTCATCACAACATTGTGCAACGATAAATTACAATAAATAATAATAAATTAAATGTGGCGAACGTATTTACAAGGGTACGAAATAGACATTAGAGAACGACAGAGCTAGCATGATACAACGTATAAAAGGGCGTGTCTGCTTTGACTCTTGTCTTTCTTATCATTTACCAGTAACTTGAATAGATAGTATTAATCTTCTATTTACTTGGATTATTGTCTCCCTTCATTATTAAAAATTAAGATGGCGATCCTGCAAATTATCAAACTCCACATCATTACATCAAATTATAAGTACATAAAATGTAGAGGACCAAAATCAAATATGAGTGAATACATACACTTACACATTGAACACGCACACATGCACACACACACATGCATATGCATACATGTACACGCACACATTTACACATACACATATACACATATTATAGAGCCAATGCATAAATAGGTGCATGAAACAAGAATTATAAAGTGGCTATAAGAGAGGACATCATCAAACGATAAGAATTTCCCGATAACTCCATGTTTTCCCTGTCAGTGGTCACCCTGGCTTAATCCGAACAGTACGAGACATTTAACAATGATCTCAGCTAATGAGATATTAATCCAAAGGCTTTTCTGCGGTTTGAATCCACAAATAATAATAATTTGCGACGTCAGCCCGGACCGGTTAGTAGCCACAAACGAGCGGTATGTGTTGTATTGTAGAATGTACAATGTCATTATTCAAATCGGCCGCCAGCGAAACCGTAACGAATGTCGGACAACATCGGTGTTGTTATTTATAATGACAAAAATATATATGATACTGGATTAACGAGATTTCAGGTGAAATGTGAGGTTCGTGTCTTACCGTGCGTTGATGTTACAGAGTATAAAAACGACACGGTAGGGTAAACTGCGATAACTTGACTATAGTTCCTTACTTGGCGATAGTTTGTTTATGGTCTAAAACCGAGTAACCTCTATTCCATTTTGCTTTCAACGCCTTATATGTAAGAAGGGCAATAATTCTTTCTCTATTAGTCTATGGGCACCACAGCATGATTGGATTGCTCTAACGCTAAAAACATTCGCTGCTTTTAGGACATTTTTTATTTAACTATTTATTAACACAGTGGGCTATTACATTAAAATTTTACAATTAATTACAATAATTAAGTATAAAATGATAAATAATATAGTTATACAAATAAAAAAACGAATAAAATGTAGATAATAAGACTTGACATAAAACAAGTGCAATGTATATACAAGTTAGAATGTAGGAATATGGATACAGTTATGTGTGTGTGTTGTAATTAATAAAACAAAAACAAAAAAGATATGATGTAATCGTAGGTATCGAATATTAAAGATAAGATTTTATAAAAATAGTTATAGATAATTATCAGAAGATAGAACGGAAGTTAGTTAATATAGAACAGAAGTTATAGTTGTAAAATCACCAAATATATCTATCTATGGGTAAGTTGAATATCTATAAGGACTGCACTCGAATTTTTTTATTGACAAATTATCGTTAAATTGTTAAAATTACCTATGTGGAAGCTTAGAAAACTGGACCATTTCCTTGGTGGAATTGACGTAAGTTTTCATGTCTAAAATAAGTGTCTCACCAAGTTATGAAGGTTATAATGTTGTTGTAAGTCTTTTTCTGTTTATATTTCATAATTTTACCATTTACTATTTTCAGAAAAAAAATCATAGCTCACAAACAATAGGTTATTTGTTTACAATGTAACGATTTTCGTAATTCTTTCCTGAAACAAAAATCATTCACCAGGTTACGGCGAGTCTATCACCAAGTTACCCCATAACACCCGGTCACATCAGGTTACCATACCGTATTCTGTAGTGTTTAGATTTACGGGGAAAACATTATTTATTGTTCGTACAGCGTTCTTTGTCTGCAGATTTATGAACAATCAGAGTTTAGGTGACGGAAAATAATTACAATATTATACCTCCACAGTGTGATGGTAAATATCTAGGAATATCCAAATACAGGTAAAACATCCTTGCTTGTGTAGTAGTGTTCTGAAGGGACAGAAAATAATTCAATTAATGATTTTTTTTGTTAGGTAAGAAAAGAAGAAAAAAAAAATCAGAATGTACAATTCACACAAGTCTAGAATCTAGAAAGTCGCAAAAATTCGCTTTCTTTGCTTTTGCCTTTTATTGCCGTTTATTTGAAAGTGGTTTGAAGATTGGATATTGATTTTACAAAAATAAAAATGATAAGTTTTTAGATTTTCACGGCCAAAAGCATTTTCGTTGTTAGTTTTTGGGGTGTTATGCCGTGTTGTGCTACCTCCTACTATAGCCGACGTTTCGGACAGCATTGCAGTGTCCATCATCAGGGCAGATTCGGTAGATCCGACGATGTGAAAAAAAAAAAAAAATAATAAAAAAAATAAATAAAAAAATAAATAAAAATAAAAATGTTTAACTTTTTTAGATTTGGTAGGTTTCGAACATCCATTCGCTGGATGTCTCTCTGGGCGCTGAGAGTCAGGCGCTAAAACAAATAACGAATTTGTTTTGTGGTTTTTTTTTAAAATATATTTTGCCTCTGGTTGACAAAATTGATTATTCACATAGATTTTTCACAAAACGGCGCTCTACAAATTGTCCAATTATTACTATTATTATTATTATCCTTTTTGAGGTGTGGTATTTACATTGTATTCGAAATCTGCGTGATTTTATTTTACCTTAGCAAAACATTTTTAAATGGGGAACTAATAATCAGACGAAGGAAGTTATATCACAAAGGATGGTTGGTATAGGATTTTCATCGAGAAATTTCCGCGCAAATAATGATAAATTTTCCCTACTTGGGCGAGCCTATAATACAACAATGCAGAATTTTTCAATCTGTTTCCTAACTAAAACAAAAGCTTTTGAATAGCCTTAACGACAAAGCGACATTATAACTAAGGCGGGCGGGTCTATTAAAAGCTATTACCCCATTTTGCATTCAGTTTAGCTCCTCGGACGATATTCCGCCATGGTGTATGGGGCTCTTTATGACAAAGGATAGAAAACGCCATCTGTATTGCATTTGTCACGTTAGTTGAAGCCGGGCACAATGGGGCCGTTTCAATATGTTTTAAAACGATATATCGAAAGGAAAATAGGCCCGTAATAAACGTTCGTATATAATACGTGATAAACTACAACGAAATGAATCCAATACTGACTGGATTGTCTTCGTGTGTTGGGAGGTAAATTGAAAGAAGTGTAGCTATTATTCAGATAAATGATAATAATGCAGAAGACAGTATACTTGGCGTAACAGCACGTACCCGAAGGATATCGACCAGCGATTTCTGAGCATATTTGGAGTAAAATATTTTGATGTCATTTTGAATGATGTATTTTTTTCAATTAAAAACAATGAATATATCATTCCATCACATGTTTCAACTGAGTAGTCGGTTAAAACCTAGCGGTTCACGTGATAAGTGCTCCGTCTCGTTCAAGCAGCACGGTAATACACGAAACAACGAGCGTATCACGTGATCTCGTCGCGACTATTTTTAATTTGATTTTTATTTAAGGTTATTAGACTTATTAGGGAAACGAACCGTAATACATATTTTATTGAGGTAATTTCATATTACATGGTTACATAAACTAGTGAAGTTTCCGCGAAAATTCATTCAGTAGAAAAAGAACTACCAATATTGTCTTAACGAATGATTGCGATACATTTTTTTTTCTATTTGACTTACTCAAATTATTATAAAAGGAGGTAAGTGGTTGGTTCAATTCTAAATGTCGTCGAGATAGGTATGTAGATGTTGCTAGATACTTGATACATCAGACCTTTGTTCGAAAGTAGAAGTGTCATTATCAATGATTGATAAGCACTCACGTGGAAATAATAGTGAAATAGATATCTGCTGAATAAATCAGCAACTGACGGTTTTCGCCTGACGTCTTCGTTCTTAAATCTCCGCAGCACTCAGTGGCAGCAGCATCATCAAACTAGAATAAGATATCTGGATCATAAAATCTCCCGGAGGCCAGGTAAACGCTGGCGGGTATTTACGGTGAAGGGTGCATGGCTTCCATCCGATGGCGTTCGAGATAAGGCCAGAGGAGCGAGAGATTTGCAAGCCAAGAGAAGCGAGAGATTTGCGAGCTGCGAGAGGATGATGAAGGACCAGGGAAGCAGAAACAGATACGGGGCTTAAAGCTTCGGATCATACGTGACGGTTTCATGAGCTGCTGCCTCACTGTGACTGCTCAGATACCAGGAGCGCATATCACCTAGCGGGTAACAGAAGACCGAGAGGCAATCATTTAGATTGAGAAGACGAGCAACGGGCAGGCCTCGAGGAATAATTCAGCTTGTGGGCAATCTAAGTAACGAGCTCCAGGGTTCGCTGCGAGCGTTGGAAAATGTATCACAGCGGTGATGACAGACGAATCGTTATTTATATGGTCGGATTGTACCTAGCTGGTAGCACTAGTACACTCCATATTTTAATTAACGAAGACAATTCGATTACATTTAATAAATAATACAATATAGTGTACATAGTGTAGGTTACTATATCAGTATGACTTAAATTAAGCGGTTAATGTCAAACGTATAGCACGCAATTATTTCCATCGATTAATTTCATTCGTATTGCAGGAATCTAAATCATTTCGGGGAAGGTACGGGAGGGGAAAATTTACAATAATTTATTAACAACAATAACTCAAGTTGTAGAACCCATTACACTTGCAATGATATTCGATTGACTTCAATTCGAAAAACACAATAATTCAAAAGCATAAATTGAAAGTTATAAAGTTCATAGAACAGACCGTAAATAGGTTCATTTAGATTGCTCGCCGCAGCATGGACCGCCGATTAACCTTTCAATTCAATATCCATCTAAAGAAATCAGCGAGGTCCTGAAACAATGGCCGGAGTTCAACACATTGCTTTCGTTCTGCTGGGCGCATAGGCCATTGAATTGATGGCCAGCAGTAAATAACTTCAACCACCATAACAAAAGTAGACAATCAACCGTCTCTAGGAGGTTTCAGGCGGAAACAATGATCCGGTTCATTCGCGAAGTGCAAGCCTCTTTAATATGCGTGCCTCTGACAACTTCCCAATGTACATACAAAGGTAGTACAAAGAGAGAGAAATCCTTTCTGATGCGTTCCGTGCATATATAAATCTAATTTTAATTGGTTCTCCGCATCAGCATTAGGCAGCATTTTCAGTGTAAGTCCACGGAAAGACCAGAGTTTCCCAAACCTACGAACATACAAGTACTTTACTTCAGTTCTCCACAGCTCTCTTGGAAAGATATATAGCTTTTTTTATTAAAAATAACATTGACAATTGTACTAAGGGCGTTGAAACTGAACCTCATTTAATAAACGATCACATAAACGTAAAATGTCAAGAAGAGTGAATTTATTAGGAAATACCGTGTGAAAAGAGAATGAAAATATTATGGATTGCGAACGTTGTCGGACGTACGGTCGAATTCACCCTAGCAGGTCTGGAGATTCGACCTTTCCGCCGGTTCATTTTAATTAATTCTGAAGAACGTGTTACTAATATTTAAGATGTTTCTAAATTAATACCTCTCGAAGTCATTCATTTATTAGAGGAAATTGCTGCAAACCAATCCCAGGACTGAAACCAGAGAGAGAGAGAAGTCATTCATTTATCGTCTAGAAAAATAAAATCTGGTGCACACCGCAAACTTTAGTTGTACAACGTATTACAATTTTTTTAAGGCGTTGTACGTTTAAAAAAAAGTTATGGCAACTACCGTTTTTAGTAATCTAATATATAAATAGCTCGCATCCCTTGTGAGGCATGGAAATAAATATGATAATTGAATTACGAATTCACCGAAGTAAATTAAAATGTGAGCCTCGGGCAAACCCCCGATAAACGTGGTTACGTCTCGCCTTAAAACAAAGCACGTTGAAAAATATTTATATTATTACGTGTGATTTTTGCGACGATGCGTGACTATAAGCAAGAGGAAGCCGCTCTGTTCAATTTGCCGTTGCCGCCCCGGCACTCTCCCGGGTCACAGGGTGCAATGTAAGGGGTTGACATAAAATCGGTTCATGATATCGACATATTTTATGTCAGTGGAGGGGGATTTAAGAGGAAAACCCTGTTGATTCTTGAAAGACTCTCTTCAATTGCCGACAAATATTTTAGCTGGCAATTGGTTTTGACCCTCGCGTCTCTTTAATGCTCCCTTGCCCCTAAGACCACACCGCCACACACGGGGTGATACCACCCACTTTGGAAAGCACTGAAATAGACCAAGGCACGGCTCATTCATTAGAAGGCATCCCATCAATCGGATGCTGCGCGGAGCATCTTGGTGTCCCATGGCAGAGATCAAAGTCGGCCGCGGCAATAATGGCAGCAGCACATAGCAGTAGGGAATCGGAATCGTTAGCTGGGAGAGTAATACACGTATTGATGAATGATCGGAATAGATGAAATAATTAATCTACCATCGCCGGGAGAAGATATGGTGAAGGAATCCGATCGAGCCGGCGAATAACAGCAACAAACATCCAACACAAATTACCTACCGAGATACAATTACTTCAAGTGTGCGACGTGCGCTGCATGGGGACGAACTTCGTCACATCTCGTCCGTCGGCGTCGGTCGCCCGCTTAGTGCAAACGGGAAACAATCGCTCCAATACCGTTTACTTGGAAATCCGCGAGATTCATAATAATATCAGATATGCCACGGCTAGGGTTTGCGATCCCGCATCCCGCAATCCCTCGGGATTGAAAACAATACTAAATTTACACGAAAAACACGCTGTTTATTTAATTAGCGAAAATAGTAATGAATATAAGCTTAATTGGAAAAATTACCTGAAATTACTAATTAGTCCATAACTGTTATTATTTTTAAAAAATCTGTTATTGATAAATCTTATGTTTTTTCTTATTTATCTTTTTGTTACTGCTTTCAATGTTTCACTATTTACTTACTTACATGCATTTACGAGGTCTGTCCGTAAAATAAGGTCTCCAAGGTGCTGCGGTCGCGAGGAACAATAAATTTTACGTCAAATCCTTCAACACTGGCGTGTAGCCTGGTTTCCCTACGCCAAATCTCCACAAAGCTGCACTCTCTGCGACACTTAGTCTCGGCGTGGCAGCCATTCGCGATGAAGCTTCTGCTCGCCGCACCCGCCAGGTGTGAATTACGCTCTATAATCAGATTTTTTGTCCAAAGAACAAAACCCCGGTAGAAATTCATTCTCAGCTATTTGAAGTGTACAGAAAACAGTGTATGAGTGTGAAAACACGCGCAAATTGTGCAGAGAATTTAAAAGCGTGCCGGACGGCCATCGGTTTCAGATGAAAAAATTGCCAAAGTGGAAAAAACAATGATTGCAAATCGACGAGAGCGGTTCAGGAGCTCTGTGATATGATCCCTGATGTCAGTAAGATCACTATTGACAAGATTTTGACAAAAAATTTAGGAGACCACAAAGTCTGCCCAAGGTGGGTCCCAAAACGCTCACCGAAGATCATAAAGAACATATGGTTGAAGCAGCCCGCAGATTCCTTGAGTGCTATCGATGGCGAAGAATTCTTCAACTCAATTGTGACTGGGGACGAGACCCGGATACACTAAACGACCCCATATATAAAGCAACAATCCCAGTGGCATCATTCAGATTTTCCAATGCAAGATTTAAAAACGAATTACTGAGCATTACTCATACCTGGCGGGTGCGGCGAGTGGAAGCTCTATCGCGAGTGGTTGCCACTCCAAGACTAAGCGGCACAGAGGGTGCAACTTGGTGAGGATTTGGCAAGGGGAAACCAGGCTACACGCCAGTGTTGCAGGATTGCGCGTAAAATCATTCCTCGCGACCGCAGCGCATTGGAGACCTTATTTTACGGACAGCCCTAGTATTCAGCGCCCTTGAGGTGATTTTTCACGAAAACGGCGCTATATAAATTAGCCAAAAATTATTATTATAATTGAGCTAGAATTCCCTCACCAAATACAAGAGCCTTGTATTTATATTATGGTTAGGTAAGACTATTTTTATTTTCCTTTTTAACCTGAATAAACATGTAAAAATTGTAAACTTATCATTAAAAAATTCCAAATAGTATATAAATAAAAAAAATTAACAAAAGCGGTGGTCAATCTTTGACAAAGAAAAAGCAACTGAACTTGATGTTAGGAAGAGAGGATAGAGCCGTATCTCAAGTTCGAAAACTTAAAGAAAGAGATGACTCTTTTTGAGAACGAAGGTTTCAAAGTACCTACTCTAGTTTCCAAATAACTAGTTTTTTCAAAATCACCGGTTACAAATAACCTGACAACATTTGACTACCACCACACTAAGCGGAAAATTTTGCTTGTTCGTGGAGGATGTGACCAGCCGAGTAATTGAACATTCGACGCCTGCGTGGGGCCCAAACGCGATGCCAGCTCGGCCACTGACCGATTGTAGTGCAGAAGCTATGAACCTAAAAGTCCCTAAAGAGCTTTTTAGGTTGATAGCGGAAACAAGGAGCGTTTTCCGTTGGTGGGCTTTTGTGCCCAAATATCCTTTCGTGTGCAAGTGTCTTCAGAGTCTCAAATGTTTTTTCCGATCTTATTTTTTACCAAGGTCTTTTAAAATAGTTCGTAACAAGGTTACCAATATATATTTTTTATAATATTACTAGCACCAAAAACGATTAATAACAAATTATAATAATAAAATAATGTTTATGAAATGTTGGCATTAATTCAATGAAATACCACTTAATAAAAAACCCGTAATCCCGTCGGATTTAATAAAGTTGCGGGATTTGCAAACCCTAGCCACGGCACCAACTTAACGCCATAACACGAAGCATAATGCCGATAATTCGCTACAATAATAATTGCTCAATCGGAAGGAGAAGAAAGCTCTTAATATATATTGTGTACTTACTAGTTATAATATAGTCTTTAATAATATATAATAAAAGCTGCCTGCCTCTGATTAGACGCGGCTAATAGTGATGAGTATAACGGAGTTATCCACTTCGAAACGATCGATTATTCGAGTGGGTAACTTGTATTACCACTTGTGGTTAGGTTATTGGTTGGGTTACGATACTTCTATATATATATACACTAGCTGGTCCCTGGCATGCGTTGCAATGCCATTCAAATAAATAAACTGATTCTCCCTGCATGTCCTTTCCCGTGCGTCCCCGTTCCCTTCCACCTTCCCCGTCTTCCCCGCCCTCGTCTCTTCCTTCTCCGCAAACCCCACCTCCCCCGTTCCCCTTCCCCCTGCCTTTCTTCCCTGCAGCTAAAATATATAAAATACACACATGTTCATTTATACAAATTTCATAACGCCAGAGCTTACCATTATATATTGCCTATGTTATTCTGATGTATGAGCTATATTATTGTAAAGTTTCATTAAAATCCATTCATGAAAGAGAAACACACATACATCCATACAAACTTTCGCGTTTATAACATTAGTTAGATGTCTTTATGTTAATACCGAACAAGAGTTCCAACTGAGAGCCAGTGAGACTATGGCATCCCTAATTGGGGTATGTTGATAGGCTGGAGAAGGGGTAGCGGGGAAGAGAAAGGTGGGGAAATATCTGGCTATGACTGGTTACCAAAGACGACTAAAGCCATTTCAAGCATTGTTTCGATCCTGAATGTTGCTTTTCTCACAGGGGCGATACCGAAAGTATCTACCATGCAAATAAAGGTATAACAATGTATTATTTTTAATAAATAGTATGAGACAAATGAAACTAATAACATTTACTATCGCTGGCCGGGATCAGAACCCGCGACCACTGGATTCGAAAACAAGTATCGTAACCATTCAACCACTCAATTGGGATGTTATGCTGAGATGAGAAATTGAGAAGAGAAAAGTAGGGAAGTGCCTGGCAGCTCAGATCCGGTCACAAAACACAGTTAAAGCCATTTAAAAAAAAGTTTCGATTCTTGAAGGCGGTTTTCGCAATGAAAGATTATTCGTATTGATAGAATTTTAGTTAAATTCTGAATTACAACAAAAGAACAAATGAAAGAGAAAATGATTTCTTTGATTAGATTTAATCCCGCGATTTCTGGTTAAATGAGATCTTCAATACCACTTGAAGACACTAGAAATCATATATTCATTTGGACTTTTAGTAAAAGTCAAAAGGTGTTCCATATAAATAAAATAGGATATAATCAATCATTCATAAAATAGCTTCCAAAATATGGCAATTTTTTTTTTTACATTACTTCCAAACAGGAGGCTCAGAGGAAAAAAAATCCTCAGGGCCTATGTCGTCTTAGGGGATGCAGTGTGGACGGTTTTTTTTAAGGAAATTAATAAGAGTAAGTTCTGGGAAGGAAATAGGTATGAGGGATTGGTAGGAATCTGGGGGTCAGTGTGTTTAGGAGTGACGGACATAAGAATCCATCCCTTCAAATGCAAGGCGATGGATCGAGGGATTCTGGCAGGAGAGGTCAAAATACCTCCTCAGCAAGTGTCTCTCGACCCGGCCCGCCACGCAGCAGGTGGGCAGACACATCGGCCGTCAAGACCTTGACAAACCTCACCCCACGAACCCGGGCACCCCTGTTAAATCACCAGAGAGGCAGAGATTTTCCCGCCTCCCAACATTGAAGATAATACTGTTAATTTTGAATTTTAAATATGAGACCCCCAAAAGTAAATCCAGAAAAAATATCCGAGCCAATAGCCGAGCTGGTTAAGGTGAAGTTATACGTGAAATCCTATTTAGATTAATCTTTACGACGAATTGGCTTACAATATGGACATAAAAAAATGCCACGGATAAGTTGAAGCTTTTACTAGCTTTTCTTATTATTGAAATTAAAATAAAATTATTATTTACGTAACAAAAAATTTAAGCGTAAACCACAAAAAAAAATATTTTTTCAAGACTTAACAATGAAGTGATACAAGAAACAATTTTTTAAAAATATCCCTTTATGGCTAAGACTATTTTTGAGGTTTTCTATTTTCTAACTTTTTTTCATTCGTATAAAATTATGCACAGAATAAATAAAAACCACTTTTTCGCTTATTTGCCTCGCGCAAATAAAACGCTCGATTTTAAATTTTGCAGGCAGGATAATCGAAATATTTCTAGCGTTTATATTCCTCTTAAGGCACTGTTGTACCCCAGTAAGACAAGATATCCTGGGTTAGAGTCCCAGTTGTAACCGTTACCTTTTATTTTTTTCTGTATCTTGTTATTTTTCATGTTTCATTTAAATTTATAATTATTATCTTCTTCATCAAAGGTACACTAGAATCGTAATTGCAATTATATCACAATTATTCTCTAATTTAAATGTCAAACCAACATTATTATTTGATAGTTAGCAGTGGGCGCTTGTCAACCGCTACAGAATCTACAACGGTAGATATAATTTCTAGATACGTTAAGCAATGTTCAGTCTGTCTTGTATTAATGAAGTAAACTCTCATTACGCCGCGTGCAACGACAGGGAACAACGAATCAAAATTTCCACTCGGACACATCTAACGAATCGGCAACGCGAAAGTCCCAACTCGCAATTATTCAATTAATTAAGCAAATGCTTCAACTTTGCGCTGATTGCGACTGTTATTAGGCTTTCTTGGCCGGGACACTGTTCTTCAGCGATATTCAATACACTAGATGAGAACTACATAACAAGCAATGCAACCACAAACTCACTAAAACCTGCAAAGCGTCATACATCGGTCCAACAAATTGGTCAATTGGCTTGGGTAGAGGGGAACCAATTGATAAATGATGTCATGTTTTGGTCCATTATTTATCAATTCTAAACCTAAAATCAAGTAATGATTATAATGATAATAATTAATGCAAGTAGTCAATGGTGTCAAAAGATGGCGCCATTTCCGTCCGTAGCTGGCGTAAGAAACAACGATGTGTGGAACTTCATATCTCTCGTGAATACTCCGGTAATGAAACTCTGGATTTCTCAGCTTGTTGTCGAATATGAATATATTCTTATCAGTATTATCTTTACATAGTATAAAGCAAAGTCGCTCCCGCTGTCTGTACGCTTAGATCTTTTAAACTACACAACAGATTTTCATGCAGTTTTCATCAATAGATAAAGCGATTCATGAGGAAGGTTTAAGTATATAATTTGCCAAGGTTTTGTGTAAGTTGATTGAAATATATAAAGGGAGCGGGTTGGCAAGCGGGCGGTATCGAGTTGACATGTGTAATATGATAATTAACAGATGGCGTTGGTTATAAAGGTTGGGTAATGGCGTTGTCAGTAGATGGCGTTGTGTTTCGTTAGCCTCAGCAACGTTTTTCCGGGTCTGCTAGTATATTATTAAAAAAAGTGTACGACAATGTGCGTGCCGCTAAAAATCAGAAACGAGTACTGGTACAAGGAGTTATATGACGTGGTAGCCCTCTATCCCCCATCCTTGAGAAAGGTTTTTCCTCAAGGGCTTGCTTTTAAAGATATACGGGCTGTGTTGACATGTGTAATATGATAATTAACAGATGGCGTTGGTTATAAAGGTTGGGTAATGGCGTTGTCAGTAGATGGCGTTGTGTTTCGTTAGCCTCAGCAACGTTTTTCCGGGTCTGCTAGTATATTATTAAAAAAAGTGTACGACAATGTGCGTGCCGCTAAAAATCAGAAACGAGTACTGGTACAAGGAGTTATATGACGTGGTAGCCCTCTATCCCCCATCCTTGAGAAAGGTTTTTCCTCAAGGGCTTGCTTTTAAAGATATACGGGCTGGAAGTTTCGCACTTCAAATGCAAAATTAAGTTTTGTATGAGAAAGGCGCAGCCGTTTCTCTTAAAGCAAAGTTTTTTTAGGTGAGGTTAGGATAGGTCATTTGATTGTGTGTAAAATTCGGAATCAGGCCGCTCACAATAACACCACTTATATAGATGGCGATACGGTTTAAATTGCAGTCTGCTTTGCTTTATTCGCACAAAAAAACATCGCTAAAAAACATGGTTTATTTTATTTTGCGAAGCCCAGACACAAATATTTTTATTTTTTATTATTTTTTAAATTTAAATTTAAATTTTTTTTAGAAAGACAAACATTCCCGGGTTACGAATAACCCAACAATGTTTTAAAATCTCCTACTACCACCACAGAAAGCCGAAAATGTTGCTTGTGTTGTGATGGAGGATTTAGCCAGCCGAGGAATCGAACATGCGACCCCCGGGTGGGACCCAAGCGCTATGTGGTGAGGACCGGTTTTATGATCATTTTCTGAAGAATTTTATTTTCTACATTATACAATAAAAACAAAACCGAAAACGGATTCATAAGTAGGAGATTTAAACATCAAAACAATTTTTATAGGCCCGCTACTTTATTTTTTCTGGGCTTATTAAAAGACTAATAAAAAACTCCATGACTTCAAAAGCCAAATCGTGTTTTACTTTCAGAATTTAATTAAAGCATCTAAAATATTTCCAAGTGATCTAATTTTCAAACGAAAATTACATAACTTTGCATTGCTTAATAGTGCGTCACCAAAGCAAAGTATTTTTTAAGTTGTCACTTAGTCATCAAAAAAAAATCTGTAAAATCTGCATCAATGGTCTGACAGTAACGCTGGTCCATTGGTAGTCGGTACCCACAATGTGGCATTTGACTCCGAGATACAAGGAGAAGTCGGCCGCGGCGACATTCCTCGGGCATCCCAGCTAGCCAGAGCCCAGTCGACAGGGGGAATGCCAAGGGTAAATATCAAATGAACTGTTTATTATCAGCGATCACACGGCGCGATTGCCGCACAGTACCACCGTATCGGGGTGAACCGTATGACTGCGGACCAGCAAGAGATAAGTTCAGATTGGAAAATTCAAAAATTATAATTTTTTTTTTTGAAACTCAGTCGAAAATCTGAAAAATATATTGGCACCTCTGGGACTCGAACCCAGGACCTCTCGCTTTTCGGGCAAACGCGCTACCACTGCGCCAAGGTGTCGGTATCCAATTCGGTATTTTTTAAACTTTATCTTACTTCGACTAAGAACCACCCACATTATCTTCATTTTCTTAAAGCATATTTTGTTTGCTGCTATCTTTATGTATGATTGCGAGATTCAAACCCGAACTAAATGCTTTCTAGATAGTGTCTGGATAAATATTTATCCATTTTATTTAATATGCGACGTCTATTGACTTTTCTGAAAGTCAACGATGAATATTTTGTTTTTACTTTAACTTTAGTATGAGAAAAACCTCAAATTGTAATATTTAATTAAATGAAGACAATATAAGCGAAAGTCAATCGAAAATCTGAAAACAGAAAAATCATAAAAAGATATTGGCACCTCTGGGACTCGAGTGCGTTTGCCCGGAAAGCGAGAGGTCCTGGGTTCGAGTCTATTCTATACAGTTCAACTCATAAAACTAACACATGATATCCCAAAAATACAATATCTGATCACCAACTTAGAGTGGAAGATGAGAAGATTGTTGTATTAAAAGGTGAGAAGATTGTTCAAAACAATTACGATGATTCTTACCCTTGCTGTCGGTTGTCAGATTCGGAATTCTTCCTACCATTTCCTACTCATTCTCTACCCCATATCCTTTATTTCCCAATTTCCCAACACCTAACTATTTTCCCTAAGACAATCCCATGCATAAAAAATGTACTAAGTAAAAATATGATAAAATATTTCTCAACACCTAACAAATTTCCCTATGACAATCCCATGCATAAAAAATGTACTAAGTAAAAATATGATAAAATATTTCTCAACACCTAACAAATTTCCCTATGACAATCCCATGCATAAAAAATGTACTAAGTAAAAATATGACAAAATATTTCTCAACACCTAACAAATTTCCCTATGACAATCCCATGCATAAAAAATGTACGAAGTAAAAATATGATAAAATATTTCTCAACACCTAACAAATTTCCCTATGACAATTCCATGCATAAAAAATGTACTAAGTAAAAATATGATAAAATATTTCTCAACACCTAACAAATTTCCCTATGACAATCCCATGCATAAAAAATGTACTAAGTAAAAATATGATAAAATATTTCTCAACACCTAACAAATTTCCCTATGACAATCCCATGCATAAAAAATGTACTAAGTAAAAACATATATAAAATATTATTTTCACTTAATTTTTTTGTGACCGTACCCTGTTTAATGCCTGTTAATGCCATCTTCAGACTGGTACAAATGTTTTTTTTTTTTATTCAACGGATTCTTTCGTAAACCTCTAACTAGCTAGGGCTTTGCAATACCCTTTCATGTTTCTAACTAACTAGTACTACGGCTCATTTGGCATTTTTACTATAAACTTCTGAAGGTTGTATTTTTACTTGACTGAATTTACGTTACATTAGTGTCGTAGTGAGGAAAAAGTCTTTACTGGATAAAAAATCTCACGAACCTTAACCTCACAACCTCACAAGATGCAAAGAAAAGGAAACATAAGTTCTGAACTTTTTTCTAGAAATTTACATTTACCTTTAATGAATTTAAGTTTTTTTTTATTTTCTTCAGGTATGTTTCTTAATCCAGAGTTTATATACATAACATATGGGGGAGAGGGAGGGGGTAGTTCACAAGGATTTTATTCAATTTATATGGTTTTCGCATGTTTATTTGTTTTTCATGTTGTCTTAAACGATTGGATTGCTAGTTATTTTCTATTAAACCCCATATGGCCCATATGTTATGTGTATGTCGCCTGAGGCACTTCGGATTTGCAGTCAGGCACTTCAAGATTAGCTAGGCGCATCATGATCTGCCTGATTTTGCGATCGGTCGCCGACATATATAAACTGTATATTAAGAAACATTTGTACCAGTCTGACGATGACTTTAACATGACTTAACACATACAGGTCTCATACAAATCGTTGTTTCCCTCACTATAATGGTGAGAAACATGATATTAACGATGTTAGCAAGAGAAAATACCATGCTTTATATTCAAATTTAAAAGTTAACCATAAAAAAATTAAAAAGTACACCTTTATGAAACCAAAGTTTCCGACTGACAAATTTGAAAAGTAATTATGAAACTTTGTGAATTGAAAAAAAAACACAGTGTGCAATTCAAACGCGAAGTGACACCTAGAAGGCACTGGTGTTGTTGTTATAATGGAATACCACGAATCAAAAATATAAATAGTACTAAGTAACAGTGTTAATATTTCAAGTGTTTGAATTGCCAAGGTAGTTGTTGAAAGCGACTAGTTTTCCCCTCAAGCATTATTTGTTTATATTCTTGACTTTGTCTTGCGCCTGTGTAGGTACAAGATATAGAGATCCTTATCACGGCCAGATATTTGTCTGAAGAGATTTTTATTTCAAACACTAGATTTCTATCTGTGATTATTTGTTTAGCTTGAATGTGCATACGAGATGGTCGAGATTAGAAGATTATCATACGTGAGATTGTTGGTTCTGTTTTCACGTAATCAATTAACATCACACCTGAAGATGCAATGACCATCATGGCATATTTAAAATAGCTAGATATATTATTAGGGGGAGAAAGGGAGTGAGGGAATGGCTGGCGCATTGGAATTTTGAGGTGTTAAGGTGTGTCAAGGGATTATTAGCTATGGATGCTCCTAGCGACCGACAGTTGTAGATTTATTTAACAACAATCATTTCTGGTGGCGTCCATATATTGTATGAAAAAAATCTAATGAAATTTTGGGCGACGAATGGATCGCACTTCCGACCCAAAGTTAAATGTTTAGCTATGGAGTTATTAGTAAGCAAGATGTAGAAGTTAATATTGAAGTCGACGCGACCTCCGTACTGTGGTGAAGATAGCTAAAGAGTAAGTTATTACTTATTATTATTTGTGATGTTCTTCAATCCCAGTGATTGAGATTATTAGAAACATGTTCGGGAAAACTACAATAAAGATTGAGGTTCGTTCAGATTACAAGTTGCTTTATGTAAGATTTACATAGAACATTTAACTGGATCAGACGTCCGACCTATTGGATGCTCTAAGAAATTTTGAAGCTAAAGAACCCGACACTGCAGGAGCTCAGCTGTCTATTATGTACCATCGGCTATTTCCGTAACCATTCGTGCATTAGACATGAACGAAGATAGATGACACTCTTCTAAGGTACTGACATCTGTTGAGACACCTCAAATCTACATACAACTATCTTTACTAACGACAACTGTTGAAGAATATTCAAACTACATATATAATTCTATATACTACATTATTTAAATTTCAGTTTCCATCCTCCACAGGATGAAGAACTACCTAAATTGATTTAACTCATATCATTACCTTTCATTCCACCGATAAAATTGTTTCAATATTTTTCGAAATAGCTTTACCTGCCGCTACCCGTATTTCGACCGATTTCTTACATATCTCCCTTAAACATTTAAAGTTTTTAATAATTTGAAAATAAATGTCTAGACGCGTTCCACGCCGAAACGCAAATTATATGAAATCCCCTCGATAGAAAAAAATCGCAAAGTATGCTCCGAAAATTATTATAAAGACGTTTGTTTCAGTTATTTTACAAGTTATAGTTGTGAAAAAATTTACAATGTTTCTTTAAATGATACTTAGGACGCCTTCCACAAGATGTTTGCTCTATTTTAGACAAGTCGTGTTTTATTAAACATTTTCACAATTTTCGCATCGATTTTATCGCTTTAAATATTAGCGCGCTCCTCTAACATTCATAATTACATATCTCTCCATCTTCTTCTTTTTGACCGCCAATGCGGCGCGTAAAATCTGTGGGCCTTAATCATTTTGATTCCTCTTTCGCGCCACCAGCCACTCAATAATTTTAGTTTGTAGTTTGTAGGGTTAGAAATAGGCTAAGACGAGCCTTCATATAGAGTAGCGCGATCTCACTCAGTTCCATATCAAACCACCGTCGAAGATAGAAGTTAGTCCGCAAAAATAGTATTCATTAAATCGGTGTATCAATCAATAAACGACATTAAGGAAGAACAGAGTATTATAATTGTTCTAGAACCAGGTTACCTATATCTAACACAGAACATTAAATAATATTGGCGCAGCCGGTAGTCGTGTAAAAAAATAAATTAAGGTTCCTCAAATAGGACTGCATAGTGCATAAGATAGAGATTGAAATCAAATTGAAAATGAATAAAGCATGTCCAAACGCGAACAGACACAGCGCCTCACCTAATGGACATCAGATAACCTTTCAAAATAAAACACCCGCAGAAGTACACAGAGACAACTGTCACTTAGAGGATCTAGAAAGATGTAAACCAAATGTAGTTACGGTCCAACACATCAGGCCACGTGCAAATATACGCCCATTATAACGGCACAGAGCCAGCGCGGCTATCGAGCTATCTAATCTAAATGTACCCACCATAACAACAAGTGTGGCAGTATTTCATTGCGGGGCCGTTTCACCTCGGGAGATGAAATCCGCCTAAGAGAGAGAGATGCGTGGGAGTACAACAGGCAGGAACTGTGATGGAAGAAGTGAAGTTGGGAGGAAGAAGAAACGTTGGACACCAGGGTAACGGTTTGACTCCAAGTTACAATGGGGTCCTATTGGTTAACTGGATATCTTATATCTAATCTTTGTGTTTTTTAGATGCGACTTTAACCCGTATATATAAAGAAACTGTATGAAGGACAAGATCAGAATCCCTTGTGCCAATATCAATCTAGGACCTTGGTAGTATTTTATTATTGTAGCTACTCTGTATTATTTAAAAAGAACTTGGATTTTGGCAGCTGTCAAAAGTTACGTTTAAGTTTTCATATGAGTATGAAGGTCATTATTTATTTGAAACCTCCTTTGAATCGTGTTTTTTTTTTCATTTTGGGTATGTATTCAGGCTTGTGTAGAAATAATAAAATCAATTTATATTTGTATGAATATATTTTTTGACAACAATTTCTAAAATGGGAGATTTTTTAATCTATTGTTTAGTTAGTTAGCTATTCTGGAAAAAGTTCTAACAATATTATCATGTAATATACTCGTACATGAATAATAAGATGTATTATCTGTCTTAAAGAAAAAAATCGCTAAAAAAAATTGCTTTTTATTTATAACGATATTCGACCAGAAATGATCAAGGTATTTTTGGTGCAGTTTTTGAAATGCCACGATCAACAAGCAGAAAACATACGTAAGGATTTGATCCAATAATTATTTTATCATCTTGGAACAAAATGATCCCAGAACAATATACAGTTGATAAAGGAGCATTTTTTCTAATGGTTAGTTTTATGGAGTCACACCGTAATGCAGGTTCTTGAATACCGGTAAATTGTTTATCAGGTGCGGTCATGGGCGTAATAATAACTTTGGTTCAATACAATAACATTAGTGACAATGACATGCTAACATTTTACCTAGTATTCTTAAATATTATAAGAACAAGAAACCTCTCGACTCCCATACAAAATGACGTCACACAGCCAACCCCACAGATTTGGTGCGATTTTGGAAGACCCGAAAAATTAAGACATTTATAATTATTTTAACATTTAGAACTAACTATAATAATAATAAAAGAACTTTTATGCAAGTAAGAAGGTCATTATTGATAATAAATTTAAAATGGACTGGAGTTCCTTGTTATGACACAGTAGATTCCATAGGATGATCTTGAACCTAGATGAATGTAAATGAAAAGAAAGAAGAATACTTTAGCATTCCTCCATAACCATTCTGCGTTCTGAGAGCTCTATGGTCCAGGACAAGCAATGGTCGAGTATGTCCAGAATCTGACACACAGATCTCAGTCTCCGAGGAGTTGAACCCGGAACAGGCAATAATTGACGTCCAATGATAATTTTCAGCTTCGAATTCAAAACTAACGCCCGATATGGATTGCTCTCGAGAGGTCCGCCGTGACAGTCGCGTTCGAGATGTCAAATGATAAATAATATTATTATTTTGATTGAAAAGATCGAGCTGGTTCGATTATTGTTATTGAATATTTAAGGGGTGTGGAGATGAAATCCTTTGATCTTGGCACTTTCTGACTTGCATGTTTTTGACTGACGATATTACAAAAATTTTGCCAGTATAGAATTGAACCGTAAGAAAAATTAAAATTAAGAGTTATAAATATTATACAACAAATTGCATGATGGATACAGACAGCGAGGCAGAGATAAGATCTGAATCATATAATATGGTAATGATCAACAATTTCAAAAGATAGTAAAGAAGTGTGAATTAAAGTTAGTACTGGTAACATTATCGATAAATAAAGGAAACAAAATTAAGGCCCAGTTCTCTCGCAGAAATTCAAATGTAACAGTATCATCAAAAGGTCATTAAGCGCCATTTTTTGTACGTTTGAGAGGTCCCCGTTAAATGCCATTTCTAGGTGCTTTCTGTTAAAATATTATAAGCTGAGAAGCCTAACAAAATGATAGTTGTCCTCTTCTGCAGATTACAATTTGTTTAAAGGACTGAGGACGGGTTATTTCACAGAATTTGAACAATTCAGCAAATTTAGAAGTATTTTCAAGATCTGTGAATGTTCTATCTGTTATAATATCATTATGAGCCAGTATCACAGAACTGAAATAATATCAGAACTTGAATAGAACTTTCACAGAACACTAACTTCAAAATTTTAATAAAATATTCAAATTCTGTGAAACATCCCGTCCTTAGGCATTTAACCCTCAACCCGTCGCATGGGGTCTTTAAAAGCCCAGGTTTTACAGAAATGCTAATTATGTACATTTTAAATGTTCCCACTGATTCCTTACTTTAGGTAGCTTACTAAAAGGGACTATACTTGACGCTAGCGCCGAGAACATTCAGTCTGTGCATGTGCGATGTGAGATACAGACTTGTGTTTCGGCGTGAGACTCAAAAAAATCAACAAAATACCATGAAAAATCAAGTTTGTATGTTTTTTCATTGTATTTTGTTGATTTTTTTGTTGTTTTAATAATAAGTCTGTATCAACCTCAAATTTATAGTTTGAGAGAAATTGGTTAGATTTTTAAAAAAAGTTTTCTATTAAAAAAATATGATTCGAAATTACCAAAAAATGTTCCTTGTTGATTTTTAAGCTCTTCCATTGAAAATAAATATCTAATCTTTAGTATTTCTTTTTATCTCAAAGCAGTCATTATCACCTGACTGTAATCAGTTAAAATAACATATAAAATATATGCTATAAAAGCAATAATCATATTTATTTTTGGGGTCCTAAGCGACCCCGCGCGACACCCCGCGTTACAAAAAAAGCGCGACGGGCGGAGGGTTAACGTAAACCTTTCAACTATCAAAAAAACAAAATGCAACTGAATGGTCATTTCTTGACTTCGTCACATGTGAATTTTTGCAAAACAAAAGGTCCTAAGATTTTTTTTTGTATTTTTGTATTTTATTACTTTTTTGTTTCGCGTAAATTTTAAGTGATTATTTGATAAACGACTAATGACCAGAAAAACAATTCGTATCTAATAGCATTAAGACAACCGGGAGGCGTTTTTTCCATGCAAACGTATTTTTCCCAATTTCCTCTCTGGATTTTGTCACTAGTGCAAATATTTTTTAATATAATATAGATATAGGCCACTAGCATATCAGTATATTTTGCCTTTTTTGATAAGTTACTTCTTATAGGAGTTAGAACACTCCAAAAATCGTTAAAATTACCTGGTCTGAACGCCATCACCAGACGTTGAATCAATTAAAATTTAGTTATACTAAACAACTAGACAATGTATTTTTTAAAAAAGCAAAACGCACAGACATAGAATATTTTATCATAAAACAGTTGGTAAAAAAATCTTAAAATTCGGTCTGTTTTGGAGGAGAAAAATGGGGAATTCAAAACCTCGATTTTGACGATTTTATTTGGGTATTATCAGTCTTAAGCGCAGTTCTCTTCTTTGCTCAGCATTCGGAGGCCAGAGGTGCAAAAGCAACAGTGACGACAACAGTTTGGTAAAATACTTATTATTCAAATTTATTGGCCACTGGGTTTCCTCTTAATGAAACACTCTTTTATTGAGCCATTAGAAATCAATTAAAGTTTTAAAAAATACTAATTCCTATAAGGAGCTGATTAAAATCCTATAGCGACCGCCTTCGAGTGATTTGCGTTGATATCTATGAAAATTATACATTCATTGTTCGAGGTGCATCCAAAAGAGATTTTCAATAAACAGGAGCACTTCAAAAATGGAACAGGGCAAACAAAAGAATACCGATAGGTACCTTCGGGTTACAGGTACGAAATGGCGGGGGAATTCCGTTTGACATTTTATTCAAATCAGATCAGCTCGTTACGAGTTCGCGGCACTGGGGAACTGGGATGCGAACGCGAGACTTCATTACCCGTGTGTACTTGCTACTTACTGCCGTATGGGCACACATTTGGGGACGCAGGACTGAGATGGTTCTGTTGTAGTTCAATTTAATTTATTTATTTTAAAAACATTACAAAATTATAATTTCGAGGCGTTTTTAAAAGAGAAAAATATCTAGATGAGATAAACAGATTTACACCAATAGTAACAAAGCTTGCTGTTTGAATTTTGCTTCATTGATGTTAAACATATCGATATCCGAAGTGATTCTATTTAATAACAAGACAGCTCTCCCGACTGGCATAACCATTGGCAAATTAGTTCTGCAAGCCGGGAGATAAAACAGTATATGCTGTTGGTGACGGAGATAACTGTCGGGAACATAGAAACTAATACTCTCCATGAAAGCTGAATTTTCGTACCATTAACGATTCAGTCTGAAGAAACGTATTACAATGAGCACATCCCTTATGTGAACCGTAGACGGTTTATACTGGGCATACCTAAGAGAAAGTCGTCATATTCCCTCAGATAAAGAAATCTCAAAAATTTCTTCTGAACCCTTCTCCAACATGAGAGAATACTTCACTCGGCGTGGGCTCCAATCCACCAATCCACTTTCAAGCCTACTTCTATCCAAAGTATTGTACATATAGTACTGTGAGAACCCTGGTGTTTCTGAAATTTCTCGCAGTACGTAGGACAAAACCCAGCATTCTCAGTGAAGTACTTATCACGATATGAGCCTGAAAAGTTAACATAATATCTACTATCAAACACAGTACCAAGATCTTTCGTAGTGGAGACACGTTTTAAATTTCGAGATCTCATAGTATACCGGTATGACACGCTCTAGGGTAAGAAAGAATGAAACATTTAGAGATATTGAATTCAATCTGATTCCGTTAAATAATAACTACTAGCAATTAAAAACCCGTGGAGCAGACGAGCTGCTAGGGACGTTTTTGGTTTGGCTTCGCCCAGTTGGCGACGATTTTATAAATCCTAAATGGGAACTGGTTCCAAAAATAGCCGGTTCCTCGGATCCACTGTGATCCGGTGACAGCTAGTCATCGGGACAAAAGAACCGCGACAGGCAATGACGTCATATGTAATATATAGCCGCGTGGTATTGTTATTCACAACTGCCAGTTAAAATAATAATAATCACATTATCGTCAATCTCTTCATATCCGGAGAGATACACGAAATCACAATCGTAGTAGGTACTTACGCCTGCCAGGGGATGCTAATCACGGGATGTATTAATTAATGTAAGTGGCGCCATCTTTTCGCATTATTGGCTACTTGCTGGAATTCGGATTCTAATATAAAGGTAGCTTTTTAACAAACTTCAAGTACGAATATGGTTTTGCATAAGGCGCGGCGTCAGAGATGTATTCGAAATCGGATTCTTAAATTTCGAATATACAGACGTAAGCCTATAAACAACGTCAGATTCCGAGTTTGCTAATTATTTAATAGATACAGGCCATAGCTTCAACAAAGAAAAAAACAAATTTCAAATATTAATACGTACTTTAATTTGTGCGCTTTGGAAAACTTAGAAATCCTTTCTTTCGTTGTTAGTTTATTGTATGAACATTTTAGCTTCGCCTAAACAGCGCCCGCTGCACATATTTCATCCCTGTTTGCGTCCACTGCGAACAGGGCGTGTATTATTTCCACCATTAGTCTGGCATAAATGGTCTGGAATTGAGGGTTTCGCCAGGAGACGTTGGCCGGTACAAAGGCCGTCCGCCAGCTTCACAACGGCCGCGGCCGCCCGATGGCCTGACGAAGCGGCTGTGACGGGCGCTGCGGTGGCGGAGTCACACCGGCACCCGTCAACCGTCGGACCGACCATTGTTATCCGGCCTTACTTCTTCTCTATATACCTATTCTTACCATCAGGACGAGTAATGAGCAAGAGACAAAGTATTGGCAGATTATTCAGAGATTCTTATCCCCGCTCTAAAAGAAGAAGACGGAGAGAAATGTAATTACGAATGTTGGAAAGAGTGCGCTAATATTTCAAATTGAAGCGAAAATTGTGAAAATGTTTAATAAAATACGACTCGTTTAAAATAGACCAAAATCTCTTGTGGGCTGTCTAAAACCGCATTTAAAGAAACACTGTGAATATTAGTAATTTTTCATACATACAACTTGTAAAATAACCTGAAACAGACGTGAACATAATAATTTTCGGAGTATATTTTGCGATTTTTTTCTATGGAGGGAATACATATAATTTGCGTTTCGCCGTGGGGAATGTATAGATAATGCATAAAAAATAACATATATTTTTTTAAGAGCTTAAAAACTATACATGTTCAAGGGGGATATGTAATAAATCGGTAGAAATTCGGGTAGCGGGGTTTTAAAACGATCGAGTTCTTCGGGATAAAGAATAAGATGTGAGTGAACGAATGTGCAGTTGGCGGGCGTTGCAGGGCGTGTGTACGTTTAAAATGACACCTAAACCAAAATTATTGGTGTCAAAAATTGGGTTAAGAAAACATTTTTATAAAAAAGAAAGTCTATTATCTCACAGAACGCGAGACGCATTGCTTTTTACCTTTTGTTGGTCTGCAAGGAGCAAATTTGTCTCCCAAGATATTATGCTTTCGAAGTGAGAATGTATGAAACTCTATGGTTTCACAAAAAAAAATCATTAGGTGCTTGAAGAGTGGGGTTTCCATTGCTTTGGCAAGAATGCGACGTAGGCGTGGTTTCGACTGGTGACCGGACATCTCAATAATATGCAACTTTATCACCTCCTTTAAAAAGGTCATTAAAAGTGAAATTCTATTTTTAAAAAATCGAGTGCGGTTCAAGGCCTTTAAAAGTGTGGTCATAATCAAGCGGCCAATGAGCCCATACCTAACGTCATTTTCTTTTTATATCTCCACCAATATAATCAAGGGGGCCAATGAGCGCAGTTAGATGCTGCGAAGGTGCTGTTATGCGTCATTTCCGTTTCATCCGAATTCCAAATCATTCCAAAGAGTTGATGATAATGTATTAGTTGTGCATGTCAAGTTACATAGGTATATGAATAAAAAATAAAAAAAATTAAAAAAAAAAAAAAAAAAATTCGGTAAAATGAATATTTATTGAGAAGCAAGACCTGCGTCGCATCTGATAAAATCGTTAAATATTAAAAGAATTTCGCAGATGTATGTAGTGTACGTACGGATTTACCGCTTAAAAGACTCAACACACTCACTTAAAAATCATGACCGGTGTGATCACATTAACCGTGGTCTACCGTCGTACGCCGGGGTAGTAACGCATTATTGAGTTATCAAAATCATTGTTTTTGAAAACCGGTATTAAACAAATAATTTCGAGTAAGTACCGATTTAAGCAAACTGTTAACATAAACACCATTATAGCCAGTTTCGAAAGGCTAATACATAAATTAAATAATAATTGTTATTGCGGGAGAAATGGTTGGGAAAGTCTCCGCGATGATTTGTTTTATGGAAGTTTCGTGTTTATAATTCCCCGCGACTGCCGCGGACACCTACCCTGTTGAATTGTGCACATTTTGTTTAAATGCCAACAGTTATTTTAACCTTTGGCAATGCAGTAATGGGATACACATTTATTAACTGGGAGGCGATTCACCAACAAATATTTTCAGCAGAAAAATTTTTGTCAAGGGCACTTGTAATTAAAATTGAAAATCAATATCCTACCGGTGTCTTTTTTTAACTGTAAAAACAGTCGAATTGCATTTTATCCATGAACTCCATTTTAATTTTTTTTATTTATTTTATAAATTCAATAATATTAGATATTATTTAATGTATAAAAACAGTTTATTATAAACGAGCGATTACGAAGCAGAACTCGTTTATAATAAACTGTTTTTATAGATTAAAAAATAATATTATTGAATTTATAAAATAAAAAATAAAAAAAGAAAAGTGTTGCGGCGGGCGGGCAGTGTGGATTTGATTTTTATACAAACTACAGTTTTATTCCGAGACTGATGAAATTTTACACACTTGACCATCAAAACAAGAAGAAGGTCGCTCAAAACCGCTCAATTCCCTTTTACCCCGCACCTTAAGCCTCCGCTACCCGAATTTCTACCGATGACTTACATATCTCCCTTAAACATTTGAAGTTTTTAAGCTCTTAAAAAAATATATGTTATTTTTGAAGATCTAGACGCGTTCCACGCCGAAACGCAAATTATATAAAATTCCCTCAATAGAAAAAAATCACAAAGTATGCTCCGAAAATTATTATAAACACGTTTGTTCCAGTTATTTTACAAGTTCTAGTTGTGAAAAAAAATCACAATGTTTCTTTAAATGATATTTAGGATACGTTCTACGAGATTTTTGCTCTATTCTAAACGAGTCGTGTTTTATTAAACATTTTCGCAATTATTAGCGCGCTCCTCTAACATTCGTAATTTCATATCTCTCCATATTCTTCTTTTTGAGCTCGGATGCAGAACGTTGAAGCAGAATTTTGATACTTCTTGCCGGGCAACGCCGGAGACTTCAGTTAGCATTATAATAAGCAAGAGATCGCTGCTAAATGGTGTCGGGTACCTACACAATTCCTACTTTGTTGCAGTTATATTTATTAAAAATATTTATTTAGTTACGACCGAGAAAAATATGCATGAAAAATTAGAAAGAAAAGCTAAAATAGGTTTATAAGAAAAAGAGTACAGTAACCAATACAGCACTTTAGCAATTTTCACAATGTTGACCTTTTATATCCAGCGAATGTTTCCATTCCAACTCAGAAACAAGTCAACTCAACACCTCTTTGAAAATTCATTAAAAGCTATGATTTTTTTAAATACCCCATAACCCTAACCTAACGTAAACTATTTAACCATTTTTTTTTATATAATTTTTTTCATCACTTTTAACGACTTTTAAAAGGAGGTTCTGAGTTGATTTCATTCTGAGATTTCCTGTCACCCCAGCGAATTCATATTTAGGAATCGCTACCCAAGAACCGTTCACAATAATGTTTTACAATTATTAATATAAGCTGGGGATCACAATAAATCCAATATTATTATTTCCGCGGACATAAATCTACGCCATTGAAAATATTATTTAAATAACTGACGGATTATCCTCGTGCCAACAGCATTACGCTACATGTCAGATTTAGCAGCTGATTTTAATAATCGATTCATTTATTCGCCGGATAGAAATCAATCTACTTATTTCAATGCTGTGGGTTAATTCAGGCGTATCGTCACGCTGTTGGCAATGAGAGGGATTGAATGTTGTTCTGCGGAATGAAGCTAATTCGTCATAAACCACAAAAGTAAAAAAAAAAAGTTCACAGCCCTACGATGATTTCTATGTTATATTTAAATATTGTGTGTTAAGGGAGTTCTTGGATTACTTTAACCAGTGATTCCTGACATGACATTATTTGGAGTAAAAATTGAAAAAAAAGGTCATCTAAAAAAAAATTATTCATTTTATTGACATTTTTTACTCCAAATTTTTTTTTTTTTTTTTATTATTCATTTTAAGCACCCACTAAACCGCCAAGGCAGTTTGTCAGCAGGTCAATTTAACAATATTAATATGACACTAAAGCACAAATATAACAAGAAACCACAATATGCAAAATAGATACAGAAGAATAACTTTAAAGTAGAATAAAAAGACATAAAATATACAGACAGACAGATATTATACAGGCAAAGTCATATAAGTCATATTTATACATAAGATTACAAACAATATCAATATAAAAAGTTTTGATCAATTAGCCATTTTTTAATTTTTTTTTTGAGATCGGTGGTGCAATTTGATTCGATTTTTATGTTCATTGGCATCTTATTAAATATGGTAGGGACAAGATAAGTGAGAGTCCGTTGCCCGTATTTATTTATAATTTTCGGAATGGATAAACCCTCATTTTTACTAAATCTAGTGCCATGTGCATGATCAACTTTTTCTTTGTATATTGAATCCGACAATACGTTTTGGCATACAATTTTAAACCATAATATCCCTCGAACAGGTAATATGTTAACTGATTCATATAATAATTTTATGTCTCTTCTTTGTCCATAAATACCTTTGCTTACCAAGAGCTTAGTCAAAGAGTTTTGAATTGTTTGAATGTAGCCTATATTTGTCTTGCACGAGTTTCCCCAAGACGTTATTCCGTATCTGATAGTAGATTCCGCTAGTGACAAATAAATAATTTTTAACGTACTTATGGGCATAAAATATTTAATTTTGTAAATTCGCCCAGTAATGTCAGGAATCAATGGTTTAAAAAATTACGTCCCTCAACACCCTGTATACAGGGTGTTGAGGGACTGACTTTAACCAGTGATTCCTTACATTATTCGGAGTAAAAAATGTAAATGAAATTTTAGTCTCCGGTGACTTTTTTCCAAATTTTTTTCTTAAAAATCAAACAAAAAAAAATCTTTCGCATGTCGTCACTGGTCACTCAGCCGAGTAACCAACCAACCCCTTACCTCGACCCCATTTGTCCAACATCTACCATTTTTTATGTTTTTGTATAAAAAAATAAAAAAATAGTCACCGGAGATCAAAATTTCATTTACATTTTGTACTCCAAATAATGTCAGGAATCACTGGTTAAATATTAAGATGTCCCTCAACACCCTGTATATACATAACGATTCATACGGCTAAATTTTACAATTTGCACATTTCGAAATATGTATTGTAGTGAAAAAGTTTTTTTTTTCTAATTAGTAGATGCATTTTTAATACACACAATATTTAACATTCTATTTTTCTAGCTGAATTCCACTACTTTTCATAGTAAACTAAGAAATAATAATTTTCAAAAAAATGTATTTATGTAAAATATTTTATATAGAATCTACTAATACAAGAAGAAAATAGATCACAAACAACAACAAAAACAACAAAAAATTACAGTAAATTTTGCATATGATGTCCTAATGCATTTTTTAATTAATTGTAAGTAAATGGACGTGAAACTGAAGTGCGAGAAAATTAAACCTAATTCCGAATGTTAATCGCTTTCCCAACAATATAAGTACAAAAACAATCAGAAGATGGTTGAAAAAAACACACTTCATCAGAAAACAAAAAATATTCACTCTTTTATATAAATAGGTTAAAAAAAGCAAAATAATACAGAGTAGTCCGAGAGAGAGCTTGTATGTGACGTTAAATCATTCTAGTATTTTCTGTATTTTTCGTTTTCTTTTTTTATTTAAGAAGTTTTACAAGTTAAAGTTTTTTGTGATTGTTTTAACTGCCATACTAGACTAAGGCCCATATTATGGTAGTCATACATAATTTAAAATATAATGCAATAACTAGAAAAATATTATTTTGTGGAAACAAATCTTAAACTCAAGAAAGAATTTTAAATTTTTTACATTAATTCCACACAGGAGGCCTTGAGAAAAATAATTTTCCTGAGGACCTATGTCATCTTAAGGGATACTGTGTGGAGGGTCTTTTTAAGATAGGATAATAAGTTCTGGGAAGAAAAAAGGTTTGAAGGGTAGGTAAGAATCTGGGGGTCAGTGTGTCCAGGAATGACGGACGTATGAATCCATCCCTTCAACAGTGGTGCAAGATGATGGGTCGAGAGAGTCCATCTGGAAAGATCAAAAGGCCTCCCTCAACTAGTCTCTCTTGATCCGGCCTGCCACACTGTAGGTGGGAAGACGCATCCGCCGCCGAGATATGGACAAACCTCACCCCATGAACCTGGGCACCCCTGCTAAATCACCAAACTTAGTGAACCACTTGGGGTGACCTATGGCAGAGGTGTTAGTTATCCAATATCCGGGGCGGCGATACCATAATATATTTGTTATTTAATTTGATAGGATGATAATTTTTATATTTAATAAATATTAGAAAATGTAATTTTTTCTTTTTTTTTTTAAGTACGAACTCACGTATTCGTTAAAGAAGGCTCGTCCCTTTCAAATATCCAATGTTGTACACGGGTAGTAAAAAGGCATTTAGAATTATTTAACTTCATGTCGGTACTCAATGCATTATATATTTTAGGAGCGATGCACCAGAATTGTCGTTGAGCGAATGAGGTTTTGGTTTTAGGGACCACACAACCCTCGAATATCTAAGACACTGATTTTAGCAAAGAGCTGAGTTGAGGGATTGGCAGGTTGGCATTTAAATATAATTCTCAAAATTTCTTACAAGATGTAGAAAAAGTAAGAGGACGATCTTCGATGACATATGTACGACCTCTCTCCGAGACTACTTTAACTCATACTAGAAAGACAGTAAATCGGCGAACACCTTAAAATTAAATGGATGATTTTTGAGGGATTAACTCAAATATCGAACACTCAACATAAATAGACTACAAATTCATAAATCGTTGAAGTAAAAAACTTACCCCCATTCTTGAAGGACCTCACAGCATGAGGCACTCCGACCCAGGGTCCGGGGAGGTCCAGAAACACAGCATCCACTTTACCGTTGATCTCGTCTCCGAATCCTGACAGACACACGTCACGGTGCTGTGCCTAGAGGTATAAGATTAACTCTAAAAATTTAAACAAAAGAAATACATTTTCAAATATAGATATGAATAAATTTATCGCTTCCGAAATTCTTCTGAATTCGTGACAGTCAGTTCCAATTTTGGAAATGACATCAATAGTGCAATAGCGTAATCACAGACAGACTCACTACCGAAATTAGTATTTTTTAAGATTTAATGATGTGATGTAAAACTATCAAAAAATATTTTTATGCATCCACAAGAGTGCATGTGAGGCAAGACTGCATATCAACTGCATTTAATGTAACAAAATTTCAAGTCACCCAAGATAATATAATTGATTCATAGTTAAACGTCACGTACGTTATAATCTACGCATTCACAGATGGCACCAATAGAATTATTTTAGGTTTTTAATGCTTTTTCACATTACGCTTTAAAATATTAAGGTAAATAAATTGTTCGCGCCCGTACATATTTTATTATAATATAAATAAATAGTTTTGTCCATAAAACGAACCCAAATCTTTTAAGAAAGGCTGAAAAATACAATTTTGGATTGAGTCACCGATACAAAATTGAATTTTTCAGCCTTTCTTGAAAGATTTGAGTTTGTTTATGGACAAAACTATTTATTTATATTCTAATTAAATATGTGCGGGTGCAAACAATTAATTTACCTTAATATTTTAAAGCGTAACGTGCAAAAAGCATTAAGAACCTAAAATAATTTTATTGGCGCCATCTGTGAATACGTAGATTATAACGTATGTGACGTTTAATCTTAAAGAACCGTAGGTCATACCAAAGAATATTCTAACACTATGATGTGTTGGAGGGTACTCCAAAGAATATTCTATCAATACGATAGATTGGAGAGTATTCCAAAGAATATCACAGGTTAAACCAAGGAATATTCAAAATATAACAGATTGGATGGGATTCCAAAGAATATTGAAGGTCAAATCAAAAAATATTTTAACAATAGTGGAGGGGATTCCAAAGAATATTTGATGTCAAACCAAAAAATATTGTAACACTAATAGATTGGAGAGGATTCCAAAGAATATCAGAGGTCAAACACAGGAATATTCTAAATATTACAGATTGAAGGGGATTCCAAGGAATATAGGTCAAACTAAAAAAAAAAATACAACGATAGACTGGAGGGGATTCCAAAGAACATTAGACGTCAAACAAAAGAATATCTTAACAATAGTGGAGGGGATGCCAAAGAATATTAGAGATCAAACCAAACAATATTCTAACACTATGATAGAGTGGAGCAGATTCCCAAGACTCAAAAGATATAACAAATTTATGACAATTAAAAATCAAAATAAAAAAAATTACAATTCTCCTATCGCACAAACCTTTTTCCCGTACCCATATTGTATGAAGCAACAGTATTTTTAATCTAGTAAAGAGATTGTATTGTTAATCAATCAAAAAAAAAATTAAAAAATGGACCTACTGTCACAAAATCACCCAGACCATGGCGCTTGAACTCCTCGTTAGCCAGAACTGTCCTGTTCTCGTGGAAGTCAAAGGTGTACAGGTGTCCCGAAGGCTTCAGCGCTCTGATGAAGCCGTGGGACAGGGATCCACTTCCAGTTCCTGTGTTCAACAATAAATTCATAAATTTCATTTACAATTAACATTTTTTAAATTATTTTAAGTCTGCCAAAGAAACTGTTTGAAACAACACAAAAATAATTTATGAAAATTATTTTGCGTATTTAAACATAGTTCCCTTCTATCCATGTATATAAATAATATTTAATACTAGGGTTGATTGACATGGAAATAATTTTCTTACGATATTGATAAATACTTACTCAATTTAATAAAAAATTGTGATCTAATTTTCAGGAGGAGATGCATGCATTTTATTTGAAAAAAAAATTCCTCAGTATTTTTTTGTGTAAATTTTGTTCGGATTCTATAGGTATTAATTTTTTGTTGTTTTTTCTATTAATATTTCATGACTACGATTAAAATAATAATGTAATATATAATATTTGCACCAATGTATCGATCGTAAATGTAAAAATTACAGTTGTAAAATGCCACTCCACGAACCATTTTATTGGATAAAGAACACCCCTGCCATAGGTCACCCCAAGCGGGTGCCCTGGTTCATGGAGTGAGGTTTGTCTAGGTCTTTGCGGCGGATGCGTTTGCCTACCTAATGCGTGTGCGGACCCGATTGGGAAAGACTGGTTGAGGAAGACCTTTTGACCTCTGACCAGCATCACTCCCTCGACCCATGCCTTGCACCGTAGAGGGAAGAATGGATTCATTATACCGGTCAGTGGCTGAGTGTCATCGCGTTTGCGTTTCACCCGAGCGTCGCATGTTCGATTCCTCGGCTGGCTAAGTCCTCCAACACGACACAAGCAACATTTTCTGCTTAGTGTGGTGGTAGTAGGAGATTTTCAAACATTATTGGGTTATTCATAACCCGAGAATGTTTGTCCTTCAAAGTACATCCATCACTCCTGGACACATTACCCCCAGATTCCTACCCACCCTCTAAACCTTTTTCTTTCCCAGAACTTTCTCTGCTTCCTTTCCCTAAAAAGACCCTCCACACTGCATCCCTAAAGATGACATAGACCCCGAGAGAAATTGTTTTCCTCAGGGACCTACGAGACTCGATACTATTAAAATAAAAAGTAATCACTTCTAAAGTAGTCCCAGCGCGAGCTTGTTTTGACGTCATTGACGTTCATCCTCTTCCCTTTCATGAGACTTGTTGGAAAAAGAAAAAGTCAGAAGATTTCTAATATAAAATGTTTACCAGCTTCCACCACGATGCTCCCGGGGCAAATCTCCAGCTGGAAAAGGATCATACTGATGTCCGGAGTGTAGATGATCTGAGTCCTGTGGGGGAGGGTGATGGTCCAAAGCTCAGGAGTAGGTTGCAGGGTGTGGGCCCAACCCTTTGACAGCTCTACCTGAGAAACAATACACAAAATAATTGATCAATTTTCTATTAAGGCTCTATTCCTAACCTAACCTAATCCAACACTTCGATAACTTTTGGGAAACAATAAATAAATAATTGGTAGTGTTACTAATCTGGTTCTATTATTTAAGTCAGTTGTTCCCTATTAGTGGTACGCATACCCCCCAGAAAGAAAAACATAAAAACTAAGCATCGTCACAGACTTCAACTCTAAGAAGACAAGACTAAAGCTCAATAAAAAGCAATCTGATTTTTCAAAGCTGTGCAAAGAGCGTTGAGCACATACTGGACATTTATCCCATTAAACTTAAATAATAAAATGTGATTTTTATTATTGTTTGAATTGTTGTCATTAATTAATAAGGATTAAGATTTTAAAGTTAATAAACATTGAAAAACTAATAACGAACCACTGACTTTAGCTATCTATTTGATATATTTCATAGAACAAACCGTTTGAAAATGGAAAGGATGTTTGGACGTTCACACTTGCTCGGTATGGTCTGTTCTATATAGAGCGGAGGTAGAAGATGACTCATTGGTTTTTTTTTCTATCGGGCGTTCTATGCCACAGAAAGACAGTTCTAACCGATCTATTCGGTCAGAAAGTCAGTTCGACCGGTCAGTGGTTGAGTGGGCATAGAGCTTGGATCTCACCCGGGCATCGCATGTTCGATTCCTCTGCTGTCTAAGTCCTCTATCACAACACAAGCAACATGTTCGGCTTTTTGTGGTGGTAGTAGGAGATTTTCAAATATTTTTGGGTTATTCGTAACAAGGGAATGTTTGTCTTTAATCTTCAATTGGTTAGAACAGGTCATTAGTAAAATAAAATTAAGACTACCTACTCATTTATACTTCACATCCAACCTTGAAAATGATGTGGTTACTGCAGCCTGCTTAGAAATATTTATTTTAAGTTTTTACAGATCTTTTCACCAAACATAATATCATGTGTTGAAAAGGGAATAAGACAGTAATTGCTGTGATTATCAAACTTAAATCGTCTGACTGCTGGCCAAGCATCCTATGAACCGGGCTATCGACAAACTTGATACCACAGTCATACAGTAGAAGAGAATTTTAAAAGTAATTTTAAATAGTGCTTACCTAATAATATAAGAACGGTGTTAGTATATTGTCCTAATGACTAGGATAGATAAAAACGTTTGCATCAATTGAACATCTTCAGTGAGTGAATGATGAAAGAATGCCAGGAGAATATAATGTGGAAGAATGTTTAAAAAAGGAATAGGGAGAATGCCAAGAAAAAACAGCTTTAAATAATACTTGGAACGGGTAATGTCAAGAAACAGAATAATAGTATAAATGAAGCATGAAGAGATGTGTGGAGTTTCAAATGAATTATATGTGTAAGTTAAAATTATAAATAGATTTTTATACTCACTTTGTCTCCATATTTCTTCCCAATTAAGGTGCGTACTTTGAGAGCGCCAAATTGAGTTTGAAAAACATTCTCCACCAGAATGTCCTTTTTGTTCTTGATTTCAGGAAGTACGTCAATAGCGTGCATCGTATTACTCATATACAATATTACAGTGTCTCCTTCCTCGATTACCGACTTATAATTGCAGAAACTCATGTTGTTTTGATTGTTTAACCTCAATTTATTACGTTCACTTTCAAACTAGCCGGTACACGAAAATCACAGGTAACGCAATTCCACTATTAAATATAAGGATATGTTAATTATTAATAATTTGATTTGATGTAAAAGTAATACGGTATTCACAGAAAACTACAAAATTGAACTATGAATTATTTTGACATCTCACGTGCGCAAAATGTGAAAACAAAACATAAGAAACGTCAAACGTCAAAATTTGAAAACAACATTTTATGTGATTTTATGCTAGTGTTCCGCTCTGGCGGCCGAAATTAAAACCACTCCGTTGGTCGATTTGTTTCTCAATCGGAACCTAACCTAAATTTCAAATCTTGACGTTTGCAATAAATTGGCTTCCTGCTTTCTTGTTTGCACTCTTTCCAAATTACTCTGTTCGTTCGTTTATCACGATAGCAAAGGTTTTAATATCATTTTAAAGTGTACGTTTCGCGCGGTTTACGTAGTGTATGAGTACATTGAGTTTAGTGACTTTTATTATTATTTGATGTGTGTTCTCATTTTCATGCCGAACGATGCGTAAGCCGTTTGTATTTTTGACAATGGAAGCTTCGAAGACTACGAGTAAAACAAGTTCGCTTAAAGCCTTGCTTCTGAAGGCTTGGCGTGAACGCTGGACGGATCTGCAATGGGGAATCAATATAAAGACAGTTCTGCCGAGAGGAGTCAGTGGAGATGTCTACAACCTGGCAGATTGCATCTTACAACAGGCTATGGTGGGCTGCGGGGCCAATCAACTCGTCATTTCGTACCTGAAGCATTCGCTAAGCGCTCAATTGGTCTCCCACGCTGCAGTGCTTCAAAGAATCGCCAAATTTGACGCTTTTCATAAACCCCACTGTGTTGTGAGTCTTCTAGATTTCGTGGAAGGTGTTCTTGACGGTGTAACTTGCAAAGGGAAGTTGGAAGAAGGTATCCTGGCTGCTTCAGTTCTATCTCTAGTTCATTGGCTTCTTCAAGTGTACCACTACGCTATCAGCAAGTATCCATCATCTATTCCAACGCATTCCCCTTACATAGAGTTGTTTGATAGACCAGCTTCACTTTTGAATATTATTATCAACTCAGACTTCCTGATTTCCATGCTATACCTAGCGAGGCTCGACGACCAAGAACAGTATGCTGATGTGATTAAGAAATGCGGAGAGATATCTTCACTGATAATGATGAACACACAGTTCAAAGCCGTTGTACCCATCGAGGAATCATTGAAAAAGTTGAGTTTCCTCGAGTTGGATAAATTTTCCCCATTGAACGATAATACGGAACCAGTTACTTTCTGTTTACAAGCGCTTCTGGCTATTGAATTGTTAGCCAATCCCAACGCAGACACACAAGTGTTTGTGAATGAGCTTCTGATGGTGAAACGGATAAAGGGTTATACAATGGGCCGGCTATATTATGAACTGATGAGAGCTTGTCTCATATCGCTCAATGACGTCAGCGGAAGTCCTTCTAAGCAGTCCATCTGGGGAGCTTTCACTTTCTTGAAGGTTCCTCAAATAATTCATCAACTGCACGGCGCTGTGCGGACACCTGACGAGAAGATGGAATACAGCCCGGAGATCATTGAATCTTTCGAATTGTTGTTGCAAGCGACCCCACTACTCGATATCCTGGATTCCAAATGCTCCTGCAACTGCGTACAATCCTTGTTAGAGGGACTTCTTAAATTAAACCTCGTGTCGGATCAACATTTGTCTTACTTCAGCCAGAAGAGAGAGATCACATCAACGAGACTTCAGAAGTTGGAACCCACCGGCCTTCAAGGATCTATTCCTACCTTCATCATGAGAGCGGAACCAACGCTCGCTGGAATTCTCAAGACAATGAGTGCTGATTTTGTGAAAATTCAAGACGCGCTTTATAGCATGCTTTGCCAAGTGCTTAGTGGTAAAAGTTTAGAGGTTATCCTCGCTGTGGCTACGGTGGAAGGCAAATTAAAACAGTTTGTTTCCAAACTGATTAAGTTCAACGAGTGTTCGCTGCAAGTCAGCGGAGATATAGGGAAAGCGCCGCAAAGGGCGTTACTCTTCGATATTTCATTTTTGATTCTTTGCTCAATCGTCCAACATTACGGTGCTGAAGCAGTTCTGGAAGAAGGGGGAGAGTCCTTCTTCGAGCAGTGGGTACGAGACTGTATGGTGGAAAAGGGAGTTCCTAAATCTCCTGATCAAATGCTCCAGAAATGTGAACCCTCAAAGGTTGATCTTCTTATCAGGCAGCTTAACTCCTCCGATTTTGATTTCAAGAACAGTCAAATGAAGTGCCACGATTTGTGTATTAATGTGTGTGGTGCAATAAAGGAAGTACTCTTCGCTTGGGAGCAAGGTTCATTGTCCGCTACTGACGTTAAACGTATTTTGGATGCGCTGAAACAGAAGATGGCATCTCTCGCTGTCTGTGCATCTGCCTGGTTGTGTTCCTACATGCATATCGTTCATCATGACGCTCTTTTAAAACCGATGAACATGGTGCAGCAGTTCTTGACCCCGCTCAGTGAAGTAGAGCTTACTCAAAGTGATAACTTCAAGGAGAGATCTGTGCTTATGTTTCAGATCATCAGGAAGATGCAGTACGATGTTCATCCTCCTACCGCCTCTAAAACAAAAGTTCTTTCTCTTAGTCATAGCATCATTTCAAAGCAGCCCATAGCGGAGCAACTCCAGGACGTGTGGGAAGATGTAAAAGACCGAGGGTGGTTACATATCGAAGCCACTCACATCTTTGAGAGCCTTCTAAACACGGGAGGTCCTGTTTGGTTTGTGACTAACTTGGTTAAAGAAATACTTAAATTTCGGTATCAGGAAGACCTCGATAGGGCCGTCGACTTAGCTTTCGCATTATTTCATCTTAATATAGAGCAGTGCACCCAAGCCTTGCTGTTACAAGTCTTACCTCAGTACTTATACAATAGTCAACAAAGTGAGGAGCTCGTCGAGCCGCAAGCCTCGGTACTAGCCAAGCTGTGCGTCTACTGCATCTATGCTGCTCTTGAGTTTAGCCACTCTAACCCGAGCGCTATAACCACAAAGAAGCGTGGTCGATATGAAGATGCAGAGGATATTGAAGCGTTGTGTCCCACTAACAAAGTAAGAAGACTGAATGATAACACGGCTGAAAGCAGTACGCTATTTGCTAACACTTTACCGAACCCAGGATATAACCAAAAGACTATCATTTTGAAAGAGCCTTTACAATCTGCTCTGCAAGACTTATTTAAGACATTTTCTCAGCTTGTCGGTCGGGATGGAGAAATATCTCCTCAAACTCACTTCATATTCCAGTTCCTTGTGTTCATGGTGCAGTGTGGTAGGGACAGAGCGAGGGTAGTTCTCCAAGGGATGCCAAGTGACCTTGTGGCCACTCTGGTCAAGTCCCTTCCTGAGCTATTCTCAACCGGCTTGTTACTTAGACTTTATGATATCGGGACGTTGGGTGGCAGGAAATCTACTGCTCGAGATTTGTGCATGTTGAGAAATATGCAGCTTAGGCCAAATTGATAATTATTATTTGTCTTTATGATGTTAGAAAATTCACGCCTGTTTTTAATAATGATTATTATTGATATTGTCTTCTTATTATGGAGAACTTTGTTTGAGAGGAAGATAAAACCTATAAATATATATATTTTCTTCCATTTACATTTTTCACAAACAGACTTCCTTTTAATCGTAAGTGGCAATATATTATGGAGTTTTGTGTTTTATTATTTCTAAGTAAATTTTAAGATTGTAGGTATAAGGCTGTTAAATTGTTCGAAATAGATTTTATATTTCAGACACATTTTTCATGTACATATTTCTATACATTATATTTACAGTATTTTTTGTCAACTATCAAAAATGTTATCTAAAAATTGTGGTATTGTTGGTGAATTTATTATTCATCACAAATAGAGATAATTTTTATAAAATTACAACTAATCTGCAATATCCTTATTGTCATTTAAAGTATATGTCGACCCTTTGGAACAAAAAGGTTCCATCTGGCGCGTTAACATCGTGCGATAATGAACTCTCAAGTAGCTTATTATAAATCCCATTATTGCATGTCGTTACCGCGATAGATGGAACCTTGCGTTAACATCATGTGATGATTAAATCTAAAGTACATAGCTTATTCTAAATACCATTATTGCACGACTTTATCACGATAGATGGAACCTTGCTTTAACATCTTGCGATAATGAACTCTAAAGTGGCTTATAAATCGCATGACTTTACCGCGATAGATGGAACCTTGTTACACCAAAGGGTCGATGTGGGTATTAAAGAACTGTTTTATAATGTTTTTTGACGAATGTATTTATGATTTTATTTTTTTCACTTTGTTTTTAGTTATAAGACAGCAATGTTGTGAAGATGATGGAATGGAAATGTAAATAAATTTACGAACAAAATAATTATTTTGTAAATCTATTGAAACAAATAAATGTCAATTTACATTATACATGTTTTATTACTTTGTCCACCGAACAGCAAAATTCCCAGAAGTGCGATCGATACTGATTTGAAAGAAAAATAATTTTGCCAATGTACTTATTAAGTAAGATCTTTCGACTCCCAGACCACAGATACAACATTGATTACCTCTTCAAGAAAGTATTTCAGTGCAATGCTTGCAAATGTTTGATCAATTTCAGCAGAAGTAAGGAAAAGTTGACATTGCTTCGGGCTTACAGACATGACCACAATAGACTTCTTTAGGATTATCTCTCCGGTGGTCTACAAATTTTGAGTTTTTTTTTAATTGCATTACCGCATACGATTCCTAACTATCTAGAACAGTGGTTCCAGACCTTTTTTTGACCACGGACCACTATGACATTTATTTGTTCTCACAGCGACCACAAGGTACAATAATGATAAACTGTTAAAATCATGTAATTAAACGCATGCTTGCAATTACTATTGTTTTGTAATTCAATGTGCTCTTCTTGGACTTCTTCAGCTACCTCTCCATCCATTAATACCAAAAGGGTTACGAATCAGCTTTTAGATTCCTTTCGAATTGGTTTTGTAGTAAATGAAAAAAATGTTTCGTCAACCACATTTTAGGTCTCGCGGACCACCGGTTGGGAACCACTGCTCTAGAACTATTGAAGCAATGGCATCTTTACATATTTTATGTTCATACTTAAATTATGTTTCATCGAAGATGCTCCATGAAACTCTGCGAAAATTAATTTTGATGGAAGATGCTCCGGGGAACTAGCGTTATTGGTCTCCTCGCCATCGGTTTATAGTCGGGAAACACGCACCCAACATATGTACACGGTTGACATCTGTCACATGAGAACGGATCGTTACTATGACTCGTTCTTGAGCTCAACAGCTCGGCTGTGGAATGATTTGCTTTTGGCCTCTCAGAACCTCCTGTGTGGAGTTAGTGTAAAAAAATAAAATTCGGCAGGTATTAATAATTAATTTTGGTGGTTTTTTGTGGTAGGTTTTAAATAATTTTAGTTGTTTTTTGTTGCATTTGTTTGAAATACCTGCTAACCTTTTATTTTCCTATATGTGCAAGGAAGAAATACATGCTGATTTAAAAAATATGTCTAAGTACATTTTTTAATTCAAAATAATCGACACTTAGTTATAACCACTTTTACAAACAGCCTTCGTATTTCGTAAGCTTCTGTAGAAGTGCCCAAGCATTACAGATAAGATTTAAAGTCTTGCCAATTATCTTTTTAATGGTTGTTCTCTTTTCAATTTGGGAGGCGGGTATGGATACCGCCGACTCGGGAACCATTTATTGGATAACCAACACCTCTGCTATATAAGTGGTTCGCTATGTTTGGTGACTTAGCCGGGGTTCGTGTGGAGAGGTTTGTTCGGGTCTTGGCGGCGGATACGTCTGCCCACCAGCTGCATGGCAGGCCGGATCGGGAGAGAATGGTTGAGGGAGTCCCTTTGACCTTTTGACTTCTCCAACCGTACTTTCTCGGAACATCGTCTTGCACCGCAGTGGGAGTGTTGAGCTAATGTAAAAAAAAATATTTAAAAAACGTGCTCAAACCCTGAGACCGTATGAATACCAACCTTAAATTTTAATTGAAATCTTTAATATTTACCTGTTGATCAATTTGGGAGGCGGATATATGTACCGCCGCCAGGGAAACCACTTACTGGATAACCAACACATCTGCCATTGGTACCCCGAAGTGGTTCGCTACTTTTGGTGACCTAGCAGGCGTGCCCGGGTTCATGGAATGAGGTCTGTTGAGGTCTTGGCGGTGGATGAGATCAAGAGAAATTGGTCGAGGGAGACCTTTTGACGTCTCCAGCTGGACTCTTTTGGAACGCCGCCTTGCACCGCAGTGGGAGGGATGGGTACATACGTCCGTCACTCCTGGGGACACTGCCCCCAGATTCTTACCCAGCCGTCATACCTTATACCTTTCCCGAATTTCCTCTCTTTGTTTTCCTTAAAAATACCCTCCACACAGCATCCCCTAAGATGACACAGGCTGTGATTGAAATTATCTTCCTCAGGGCCTCCAGTGTGGAACTAATGTAAAAAAAGTTGGATTGTGTAACACTAAATAACTGGATATGCCGGAAAGTGTCCAATAATAGTCTGTAATCTGTATTTCACGGTTTATTGATGATTTCAACACAATTTCACGCAACTAGCGGATCAGTTCTCCTTTCATCTCCCCTCCATAAACGGGACCATAACGGAACTCTCCTTCCCATCGCAACCGGAAACCCTTCCTCTTCTTCTATTTCTGCTAGGCTGCTAATTCCGCCCCATTGCTGTGCATGGGGCGGAATTAGCAGCATATATAAATGGGTGTTACAATTGTTTATTACGGAATATTTACATTTGCTGTATGTTATTTAAGCTCAGTTACCTTATGTTCCCTGTATAATCTGGATTTCTTTTTGAAGTACCTACTTACGTAAATGTATTATTCTTAGGCATTTCGCATTTTTTTTTTTTAAGAATAAAGGGTAACTCCTTTTGTGCAATCAGTGAAAACAATATGATAAAAGTAAAAAATATTTATTTTCTCATTTGTAATAATTTACATCATCCAATAATTAAATTATTCGCACAAAATAGAACATTGTTTTTAATACTGTGTACATTTTATTTGCTTACTTAAAAATATGTATTTATACATAGATATATATTATAAAAAAATATATTATATTGTCCGTAAAGGTTTCTACTGAAAAAAAGCTTATATTTCTAAAGGAACACATTGTTTCTGTACTTTCTCGCAATAAAAATCTTTTTACATTTTAATTTACTTATTTTAATTATTATTACTAACTTAAATCACTGCAAAATAAATAAATATTTTTTTGTTTTACCTACTTATCTTAAATATTGATAATTTCGGATGAGCCAATTTTAAATTTTACAAGTAACAATAATAAATTCATGTTAAATATGACATTTTAATAGGATTTTAGGATCATCGTCCTGATAAAATACCATCATTTTGAATCGAAAAGTGGCCTGAAATGGAGGCAGGCATGGGTACCGCCGCCCCGTGAACCATTTATTGGGTAACCAACAACACCCCTGCCGTAAGTCACCACAAGTGGTTCTTGATTGATGACTTAGCAGGAGTGCCCGGGTTCATGAGGTGAGGTTTGTCTAGGTCTTTGCGGCGGATGCATTTGCCCACCTACTGCATGGCGGGCCGGATCGGGAGAGACTGGTTACGGAGACCTTTTTGAACTCTCCAGCCGGACTTACCCGACCCATCGCCATGCACCGCAGGGGGGGATTGGATTCAGACGTCCGTCGGGAATTTTTTCCCTCAAGACTTCCTGTGTGGAGATGATGTTAAAAAAAACCTATTGTTTCTTATATTTTTGGGATAATATATTTCATTTCTATAAACTTAATAGGTATATTTTTTGAGCTTAAGTTTTTGAAAATAAGTAGTAAATTTTTTTCGTTGCATAAAATGGCTAGGTACCTACGTATAAAAAGAGCTTTTGCCAGCACAATTTTCATAGTCAGATTTTACAAATACCCTTTATAAAACATTATTTTATATACACTTAAAATACTAAACTTATGTTCAAAGAATTTTTAAACTAAATCCTCAAACACAAATGTCTACACTCGGCACTTCAGGCATGAATCTGATTAATAAATAAATAAAAAATATCTAATAATTATTAATTACCAATTGCACTTGATACAAAACTAATCAATAAAATATAAATAAACATTATTTAATTATTTACGACAGAACATTTTCTCAATAAAACGTAAACTGTAAATTTTTCAACAATACTTTAAAATTTTCTACATTATAGCAAATTAAGAAAATAATGCCATTCGAATTATAGGTAATAATAATAATTGCATGATTGACAGCTTTTCTAGTATAAAATTCATCACAGATTGGTCCAGAGATTTGAAGATCATCTTCATAAAGACTACGCTGGGGTCGTTTCGTCCTCGGTTGATCTTGCAGACGTCGATTCTAAAGGGAAAATAATATACATTTTATTTTATTTTTTTATTATTTTGTGTTTGTGCAGATGGGTTCCACGACTTTTCATCCCGCGACATATATTCTCCTTACACTCCTTTCCTCGTTCATTTGCTCTACATGCCCAAACCATCGGAAAGTCCCTTTCTTAATCTTACACATCACGTTTAATCAAAACAACAATAACTTCTGTCGCAGGTCACCATTTGTTACTTTAATTTGCTTTAATTGTTTATAAGGTACCACGTAGTAGACATAACATTGCAAAGCCATGGATATGTACAACATTGCAAAGGTATACACAACATTGCAAAGCAAGACAAAACTCGGCGATTAGGTACTCGCTGAGTTTCCACTGGCCAGTGGCGACATACTGTTTGGGAATATTTCTATCATGTTGCCTTTCCTACAATTTCCTACATACACACCTACCTATCTACATACTTCCTCCTACCTACGAATGACATTGCAAATCAGTGCAGTGATAACTTCCAAACAAGCAAGCAGTTTAAAACAGTGTCTATGTGTATTAATATCATCAAGTGCAAAATTACCTTACGTATAAGTATTAAAAGTCTAACTACTGATGGTGACCAGAAAATCTGTGCATAGATGGGAACATTTTAGTGAATTGTGAATTCTTATGTGGACACCATCGATCCAGCCTGCTACATCTTACAGTGAGTTTTTTACGCTTCCTAATTTCCTTCTTCCAAGAAAGTTTCTAACAGAAGCTTGGTTTGTTTGTTTTTAATTGAAAAAAAAATGTCGTCAGGAGGGCGATTCTGTATCCTTTGTGTATACGGAATCGATTCCATTCGTAAACTACTGTCAAATTTGTGGGATTATCTATGGCTTGCAATTGCGAATATTTTACTATCGTTTGTTAAAATATGTATCTAGATCAAAAGGTGTGAATCCGATGCATGTTCATTTGCAGCTTGAGGCATTTGGTTTCCATGAATTTATATGGGGAGGTTTCGGCTAAAGTTCGGTTTAGTGGCGAAATTCCTAAAAATACAAACTAGTTATTTTTATACTAACTATGGGCCGGGGAATACGAATCTGAAAGAATTAGGCGGCGGCAAGCAATATTAACTGAATTATACGACTTTAAAATTTTTTTTTCACACATAGGAAAATGGCCATTTTGGAAGCATTCTGATTCCTAGAAAATCAAACTAGTTATTTTTATACTAGTTTTGGGCCGGGGAATCCGAATTAGAAAGAATTAGGCGGCGGCAAGCAATATTAAATGAATTATACGACTTTAAAATTTGCTATAAACAGACACAAAAAGAAGACATTTTGACATTATCGAATTCGCAAGAAAACATAGAAAAAGAATAAAGATGTTACATCACATAAAATTAAGTGTTGCCATTAAGCAGTAATATCAATAACGTAAAATAACATGTTTATAATTTAAGTACTTACTTTTTATAAATTTTACTCACTTTTGTATCACAAACCATGCTACCTAAACCTAGCGTAGCCGCTAAACTACTTGAAAACTGGGATGTTTTTATAAATTGACGCGAGCAGGCGGTATAAAGGGGCACAAACCATGTTACACAAACCTAGCGTAGCCGCTAAACTACTTGAAAACTGGGATGTTTTTTTAAATTGACGCGAGCAGGCGGTATAAAGGGGCACAAACCATGTTACACAAACCTAGCGTAGCAGCTAAACTACTTGAAAACTGGGATGTTTTTTTTAAATTGACGCGAGCAGGCGGTATAAAGGGGCACAAACCATGCTACCTAAACCTAGCGTAGCCGCTAAACTACTTGAAAACTGGGATGTTTTTTTTAATTGACGCGAGCAGGCGGTATAAAGGGGCACAAACCATGTTACACAAACCTAGCGTAGCCGCTAAACTACTTGAAAACTGGGATGTTTTTTTAAATTGACGCGAGCAGGCGGTATAAAGGGGCACAAACCATGTTACACAAACCTAGCGTAGCAGCTAAACTACTTGAAAACTGGGATGTTTTTTTTTAAATTGACGCGAGCAGGCGGTATAAAAGGGCACAAACCATGTTGGGTTAGGTTAGGTTAGGTTAGGTTAGGTTAGGTTAGGTTTTATATAATAACATTGATATTGGTGACCGGTCTAGGTAACAACTTTTTAAGACTACGAATTTTCATACTTTTGGTTTAAGAATACGGCCGTTGAGATAGTCATAATTCATCAGGTTAATGTGTTATGTGATGAATTATCATGTGAAGAATTATCGTGTCGGAAAGTTTTACGTTATTGATATTACTGCTTAATGGCAACACTTAATTTGATGGTTTCTATGGTTTTCATGTGTCAAAGTGGCTGTTTTCGTTTGTGTTTATTGAAAATTTAAAAGTCGTGTAATTCAGTTAATATTGCTTGCCGCCGCCTAATTCTTTCAGATTCGGATTCCCCGGCCCAAAGTTAGTATAAAAATAACTAGTTTGATTTTCTAGGAATCAGAATGCTTCCAAAATGGCCATTTTCCTATGTGTGTAAAAAAATTTTTTAAAGTCGTATAATTCAGTTAATATTGCTTGCCGCCGCCTAATTCTTTCAGATTCGTATTCCCCGGCCCATAGTTAGTATAAAAATAACTAGTTTGTATTTTTAGGAATTTCGCCACTAAACCGAATTTTTTCCCGAATTTTAATTTGGTTTCACTTTGCTGAAAATACATTTTATTCCTTACCTATAGGCTGCACTTCACCGTCCATCCTTTCCGCAAGCTGCAGAGGATGTAGCAGCCTTGAAGAAGGCGGAGGCTGCAATGGAAACAACCTATGCTCTGGCCAGTGAGACCCGACAGTCTGCACATCATCGGCCACTCCGACAACAGCATACTGTCCATGAGGCACATACTGTTCCGGTGACCAATCGAAGCTGAACGAGGCCTGTCCTTGTCCATGACTGTATATCCCTAAAGGAGTGCCACTTGGCGTAGGGGGAGTGGTAGTCACGTAAGGACTCAATTCCTGATGAGATATATCAGGAACCTTTTGAAGAGTTGTCTCAGACCACGGAGGACTTGGATTCCATTGATCTATGAAATCTGTTGGCTCTGACGTCTTATTGTTGTTATTGGTGCTAGTTTTGTATCTGCGCGTTGAAGTTGAGTGCGTCAGAGACATCAGAGTTCCTCCTCCTGTGTCTATGATGGCCGGGGATGGACAAGGTGATGTTGATGCTAATAATTGCAGTTTTGATTCTGCCGTGTCATTCAAAGGCCGTGCTTTTCTTTTGGAGTTAGTTTGTATTTGAGTGTGTCGGACGTCTTCCATTTGAGGTAAGTGATGGTATCTGGGGGAGAAAACATAATTGTGGGTTTTGTATTTTAGAAAGAAATATCGTCCTGTAAACAGCTTGGGTAAATTTGTTCGCTTTTGGGAATAGCTCAAATAGGTCTCACAGAAATCGTTGTATCTCCCTTACCATCGTGACATAAAATATGATTCAAACGACGTTAGAAAGAAAAAAACCACTCTTTCTATTATATTCTAGAAATTAACCATAGAAAAATGAAAATGTGCACCTCTATGAAACCGATGTTTTCAACCGCAATTTGAGAAATATTCAAACTTCGTGAATTTTTTTTTATGAAAAGCCAAAAAACTGAGTAGGCGAAAACGTTTGAAATACATTTGCCTAGTAAAATATTTGTGCGTTTTCATATTTTTTTCGTTATCGACAATTTTGTTAAAAAAGAAAAGTGAAGGGAGCCATTTTTAAAACTTTTTATTGAGCCATTATACTTATGTATTTCTAATAATAATACTTGAAAGCGTTTTTCATAACCTTTCAAAAGCAATTTTAGTTTCGGATATATTCAGACATATTATTTCGATTTATTAGGATTTTATTGCAAAGCGGAAATTTTATGACCTTCTGACAGAATATGCACGAGGCCTGGCCCCCCAGCACAGTCGATCGATAATGATTGATAGGATAACTTTCGGTAACTTACATCGTTCATTAGCATGATTTCAGATCGTTAACGAATAAGTAACAGTTCACAATGACTGAGTATTCTTAATACCTATATTCGACGTCGACTGTTGTTTGTACGTTAACGATCCGAAGTTGTTCTAGAGAACGATGAGAAGTTGCCGAAAGTTATCCTATCAATCCTTATCGATCGACCATGCTAGGACCCCTGAGGGGCCAAGGAATGTCTCTATTGTCAAAATTACCTTTCATCAACCGTATGCACCGAATAATCCACAGGTCCCGCATCCATCCTCTCATAGGTAAACCCCATATGTGCTAGATGCTGCGGTGTCTGTTGCAGAATGATATGTGGAGATCTAGGGGGTAGTAGGGTGGTCGCGCTGGAGATGATAGGGGGCGCTAGCAGGGGGGCGGTGGCCGGGGCGCCCCCCGGGGGCGGAGGTTCGCCCAGCGCCCCCGGCTCGTAGGCCAGCCCGAACTGCAGTTTGCTCTGGGCGGTATAGTAATGGTAGAGCCAGGGGTTGGCGCGCATAATGGTGGCCTCTCGGTCGCTGGGGACAAACAGAAAAATCAAATAAATTATGCTTAATGATTTTAACAGGGGTTAATGTTATCTCAATAAAAATAATAAAATATATCGGCGATTTTACATAATGTATTAAGACGGACTCCGTGGTCGATAGGTCAGGCTCTCGGCTGTCACATCACTATTGCTATAATATTGCACATCACTAGCGATGAACATGTTATTATCTATGGTCTCTCTCTAAAACATGTCTCGTGAAAAATGATGAAATAATATCAAGAAATAATAAATTTATATTATAAAAAAGTAACAAAACATCGACTAAGAAATCGGAGGTCGTGGGTTCCTGCTCAAGTGAAATTTTTGAAACTAATTCGTATTGTTTGACAATTATATTTACGGCACATTCCAGAGATATTCAAGATAAGGTAAGATCGCCCCGATGAAAGACCACCATTCAGAATCGAAACGTTATTTGATATGGCTTTAGCCGTGTTTGGTAAATAGATCTGAGTAACCATGTACCCCATCTCCTTCCCCTCCCCACTACCTTCAGCCTCACAACATACCCCAATTGGGGATGCCATAGTCTCACTGGCTGCAGACGGGAGCAGCTGAGACTCTTGTGAGATATTACTATAAAAAAGACACGCATGGTAATAATATTCACATCTGCTAGTTACAATAATAATCATACTATCGTCAATCTTTACGAAATTATAAATCGAGTAGTACCTAACTATTTACGCCTGTCAGTGGATACTCATGCCAAGGCGTCATCTTTTAGCATTGCTTTAATTCGGTTCTATTACAAAAGCAGTTTTGTATACAAACTCCCATACGAAACGGTAAGGCGAGGCGTCAGATTTGCATTCTCAGCCGGATTATTAAATATCAACCGTACAGTCTCTAGGCTATTAATACTGTTTGATGACGATGATCAGTATTAGATTAGACAATAAACAAGAGTTCTCACACGCGATGAAACAGGATTCCTTTACAAACAAAAAAAAAATACATGACGTAAAAGCACACTAGAAAAGCGACGAATTATTATAATATCTCTCCTGAGAATATTTATTGCGGAATTATGCGATGATTGGTTTATGGGTGTTATTACAGCGGCAGGATGAAGTCGTATGTTAGGGCCGCTGTCAATATATCTCTGTGCGTGGGAGACTGGCGGGCCCTCGTGGACCGTGGACCACTCCAAGATGTGGGGGATGTTGGGCTATATGGTGCTGGCTGGTGTCTGACGGAGGTCTAAGTAGGATGCAGTTTATTGTGTATAAATCTCCGAACATATCTTGCGTGTTGAAAGCTTGTCAATAATGACAGGGACACTAGAAATTTCCTTTGAGAAAAGTTGGCCAAGTATTAAGATTCTACCTGATTTTCGCAAAATAATTTCAAGTATGATCAAGAGTTGAAATAAACATTTTTTTTGTTTTCCTAAAATGTGTAGTTTTATTTGCGCAAATTGTACCACCTACTAGGACTGAGGTACTAATAGAACTCGGAAAATAATATAAATATCTAATTTTCCACTGAGCCCCAACGGCGGAAGGGCCCCGGCTAGGGGTACCGCGAGGTTTCATCCCGCGACAAAATATCCCCGACAAGATATCCTCCGACAAAATATCACTCGACATAATATCCCAAGGACAAAATATCCTGTGAATAAAACCTCCCCCCATAAGAAAGGAAGGAGATCAGCAAGAAACTTACAGTTTCTATTTAAATTTTAAATTTGGCGCCGAAAGGTTTTGTTGGGCAAGGTTAGGTTCGGTTAGGTGGGGTTAGGTTTAAATTTTAAATTTGGTGCCTAAGGTTTTGTTGGTTTAGGTAAGGCTAGGTTAGGTTAGGTTTTGTTGGGTTAGGTTAGGTTTAGTCTGGTTAGGTTAGATTAGATTAGGTTAGGATATTTTGTTGGGGGATATTTTGTCGGGGGATGAAAAGTCGCGGAACCCCGACTAGGTGACAAAATTACGCGCACATTGAGGAATTACAGGAATATTTCACATTTTTATGTAAGCAAAAAATGTTTCTTGGGTAAAAATGACTTAGCTGGCAGCGGTTTGAACTCGCGACGCCTGGGTGGGAATCTGACGCAATTGTACAGTCGGCTACTAGCCCTTTGATTTGTTTTAAAGGTTTTTCTTTTAAACAAATTTAAAAAAGAAGAACGCACTTGACGTTCAAAATAAGAGAAAAATTACTGCCTAAATCTGATTTCAAAACATTTTTTCCGTTTTCTAGTGGGCAAGTAGGTAAGATTTAGGTATATCATTTTATTTTAAAACATAAGTTTTCTTCGTTAAATATCTGCCTATTTAAGTAATCTCTAACTTACTAGAAAACTGAAGGCCATATAGGTAGGTACCTTACAGGTGTTTGAAAGTTACACGAAGGTATGGTCTGTGGAGAAAAGAATGATCGAGGAAGTCCTATTGCCTTTTCGAGACGGACTCTCTCGGAACAATGCCTTGTACGGATGTGGAAGGGATGGATTCATACTTCCATCACTCTTGGACACAATGACCCCCAGATTCCTACCCACCCCTCATGGCTTTTTATTTCCAAAAACTTTTTATCCTTACTTTCCTCTTACTTAAAATGACCCTCCACACAGCATCCCCATAGATGACGTGGGCCCTGAGGACAATTATTTTCCACAGGGCCTCTTGTGTGGGGCTAATGTAAAAAAGTTTAACGTTTCTTACAAGTGATTTGGTCAACTTTTTTCCAATGTAAAGGAAAGGTTTTCAGAATGACCAAATACGTGGTGGTGTCTTACTTGTAACCCAATAACCCTTTTTTATGTTATTTCATATTTTATTGATGTGAGAAAAAAGTATCCATCTCGTAAAATAAATTAACTACACTAAATACGCCGTAGAAAAATATTTGGATTTATGGAATAAGTTTTACGTTCCATATGTTGGCACTCCAGTCTAAAAGATGTGTTATTCATTTTAAAGTTTGATTTACCTTGCACAGGTTGTTTTACATCTATCGTAAGTCGTATTCAATAGCCTAGATAATAATTTATCTTCGGCATCGAAGCCTTGGGAATCTTTAGCTTCAAGGATTGATACATCTCTTACGTTTGGCCCAGCGAACGGGAAATGTCAGACTATTTTAATATGCATGCGACAACGAGCGAGCAAGATTCTAGGATCGGATACAGCGGGCCTGGACGCGTATTCCCAAACCCTAACGCGTTTCAGTCGCTCTACCGACTGAAATGCGTTAGGGTTTGGAATGCATAAATCACCTTCCAAACACTACCGCGTTTCAGTCGCTCTACCGACTAAAACGCGTTAGGGATTGGAATGCATAAATCACCTTCCAAACACTACCGCGTTTCAGTCGCCTTCGCGCTCTGTTGCTCTCTGTTTCTGTGAGGGTGACGAACGTAATTATAGAAGGGTAAGCAGACAGGATGGACCGCGTTTTTTTTTACTTACAAAATCTATTTTCTACATTGAAAATATTTATTTTTCAAGTCAATAAACCCGCGTTTTTTTTTAACTTAAAACATATATATATAGTCACATTTACTTACAAGCCTATACCTACTGGTTCAGTTACCCAACCCAACATACCAAAATAACATCAGATAGTTTCACCGCAGGGGTAGGCAGAGAGGATGGACCGCCAAACAACTCGGTCACATTGCTTGGTTCAATCACATTCATACATACAAGATTAGGTACCTATACCTAATATTTTTATTTTATTTTATTTTATTTAATTATAATGTATTACAAAAACATGGTGAGTAACACATTATTCCCAATGAGTTGAGAAAAAACTCATTACGGGAAGGACAAACACATAAGAGTACATTTTACACAAATATTACATGTTTAAAAAATACAACATAAAAAGGGGAAAAAAATGCATTGTCAAGAATAGAGATTTTAGAAATACTGAGGACATCCATACACATAAAACATATAAAAAAAATAAACAAAACGTATGAAGGCGAGCAAATATTCACTGGTTTAAAAACATTTTCAGGAAATGTTCTTTAAGCGTTTTAACTAATTTTTTTTTGTTATCTACTGGTTGCTTTATTTCATTAGGTAATGCATTGTATTGTATATTTGCAATATATTGTAATGATTTAATACCAAATTTAGTTGTGTGGGTAGATGATGCTAAGTGTATTTGATTTTGGGATCGTGTTTTGTGCTGGTGTATATCGGAATTAAAGGCTGGTTTAGTGTTGGTGTGTGAGGAGTGTTGAATTATTTGTAGGATGGCAGTGGTGATGCTATATTTTGGCAGAATGGTAAAGGGAAGTATTTGTGTCAGTGAGTATATATCTTTGACATGTGTATCCCATGGTAAATGGTATATATTTCTTATGGCTCTATTTTGGATTACTTGTATTTCGGATATTTGTTTCTTAGTAATGGTGCCCCAGATACTAACCAGATAACTTAGGTGAGAGTGGATCAGAGCATAATATGTGGCACGCAGTAAAGCTATGGGGAGCACATCTTGAAGTCGATAGAGTACACCAGTAATCGGGGAAATTTTGGATTTTACATATTCAACATGAGAGTTCCACGACAGGTTAGAATCTATGAATAACCCCAAATATTTCGTTACTTGTACATTTTGGAGCTTTTCATTTCCAAGAGTAATATTCATGCTCATATAATCTTTTTTCCCGAAAATGAGGTAGTGGGTTTTTTTGACATTGAGGCTTAATTTATTTATTCGCAGCCATTTAGCTAGCTTTGCGAGATCTTTATTCATTAGAGATTCAAGTTCCCCCAGATTTTTGCAACGATAGTAAATCACGGTATCATCAGCGTAAAGTTGTAGTTTTCCCGAGATGCCGCATTTAGTTATATCATTGATGTATAGTAAGAAAAGTAGGGGTCCCAGAATCGAGCCTTGTGGCACTCCACATGTGATTTTTCCAAAGTCGCTTAGGTTCCCTTCGATGTCGACAAGGCAAAATCTATCAGATAGGTAACTTCGGAGAAGCTTTAAAGATTTTCCAACTATACCCAAATGTTCCATTTTCTGTAGGAGTATTTCATGATCTACTGTATCAAAGGCTTTTTTTAGGTCTATAAAAATAGCTGCTACGTATTCGCCCTGGTCTATGTACTGCTGAATGTTCGAGATGAAATCGAAGGTGGCACATTGGGTACTGGAGTTTTTTCGAAAGCCATATTGTTGTGGTGTTAGGATATTGTTGTTAGAGATATATTTTAGAAGTCTATCCTTTATAATAGTCTCGAACACCTTTGAAAATACTGATAAAACCGATATTGGGCGATAGTTAGAAATACATTTTTTGCAGTCTTCTTTATAAATTGGTATAATTTTTGCTAGCTTTAATTGATCTGGAAATACTCCCGAGCCTATGGAGGAATTGATAAGTTGCACTAGGTGCCCAGCTAGTTCTTCTTTACAGGTTTTAAGGATGCACGGGGTTACTCCATCGATACCTGCCGCTGCATTCGACCTAAGTTTCGAGATGATCCTTAATACCTCACCCTTATTTGTCCTAGCCATATATAATGATTGACGTGCCTTTGGTTCTACATAAATAGTATTACAGTCATCCGGGAATGATGGAATGGCAGCTGCCAATTTTTCTCCAACCGATAAGAAGAACTCATTAAATGCTGAAGCTACTTGACCGGGTTCCCTAACCTCACAATTATTTATGATGAGAGATTCGATGGTGTTGGAGGGTTTATGTGCACGGTTAGACAGAATTGAATTAATGGTTTTCCAAGTTTTTCTGGGGTTATTCAGGTTTTTTTGAAAGCTATTGACATAATATTTGTGTTTCAAACTTCTCCTATAATTAGTAATTAAATTTCTCAGTTTATTTTTATGTACTGCAAGAGTCATATTACCTGGGTCTTGTTTCCATTGCTTGTGAAGCTGGTTTCTTTCCTTGATTAGCGAATTCAGTTTAGAGTCGAACCACGGTGTATTTAGGTGTTGTTGATTTCCTATTTTCACTTTAGGTGTAGTTTTACCTGCTTCTATTGCACTTTTGACATAATCGTTAAAATCTTTATAACTCTCTTCTGGTTTGGTTGAATTGATGGTGAATTTGTTAGCTGCAAAATAGGATTTTACTGCCATATTGTTGATGACAGGTTTTGTAAGGCGCGGCTTGTCCCTATTATTAGACCATTTTTTTAAGTTATTCTTGAAATCAATAATAAGAATGTTATGGTCACTAAGTGGGTCATCTACGTTTGATACGGTAGTTGGAATATTTAGTCTATTTGATATGACGTGATCTATAAGTGTGCTGCTCGTGTTAGTGACTCTAGTGGGAAATGATTTGTTTTGTATTGAGAAATTGTATGTTTCTAAGGTTAGTTTTGACAACGGACTAATGTCTATTCTATTAGAGTAAAAGAAGTGACCGAAAACGCATTGATTTTTGTTGTATCTTTCAATCTCCTTAATAAAATCTATTTTATTGATATTGACAGATACATTATTACTCCAATATGGCTTCTTATGTTTAGCAATATTTCCCATTATGTAGGTACGTGAGATTTATGAAATACATAATTCAAAATAATTATAGACTGGGTTTAATAAAGATTACTAAATTAGACATAATAAGGATTCCTATATAACTGAAACGCGGTAGGGATTGTTATGAATAAATCACCTTACAAATCCTATACTGATTCAGTCGCCTACGCGCTACGTTGCTCTATCGGTTTCTGTGAGGGTAACGACCGTAATTATAAGAGAAGTTTTTGATAATAATAATTAAATGTGTACAATATTTGCATTTTATTCCCAAATATAATTCCCATCTGTTCTAATCTTTATCATTATGTGTATATAATATGTACCTACATATTATCATTATGTGTATATATGTACCTACCTATTACTTTTAAATTAGAATGCTAAACAAGCAGCAGTTAATCTTATGTTTAAATGGATATTTTATTTTATTCTATTTCTTCTCTTTGTTATTCATACTTATACAAAATATGTAAGGAGGCTTATGCAATGCAAACACCAGTTAAAAGTACATTTACCTATTATTATAATATTATTTTAATACTAGACTAATCAAACAACAGTAATAATTATGTATAAATTGTTTGATTTATTTTATTGTTTCTGTTCTCTTTCTAGTTCTCTTTTATACAAAATGTCTACGTAGGACTATAATTTGAAATGCAAACACAAGATACCTTTATGTTTTAATCATTTACTTTTTTTATTTTTATTTAATTTATTAGTATTATTATTTTTTTTTTAAATTCTTTCTCTTCTCTTTTTTTCTTATTTTATATAACCCATGTGTGTAGGACTATGATTTGCAATGCTTCCACAAATAACCTATATGTTTTGTTTTAATCATATGTTATTAAGTACCCACCTAAGTAATTAATATTATTTTTTAAAAAAACTATGCTAAACAAAGAACAGTTACTATGTTTTAATCTTTTATTTTATTTTTTTATATTTTTATATTATTTGCAGACCATGTTCCAAATATGTTAATACTCATCCTAATTTGACTGTCCTAAAACAAGAATCTTCCTAGTTGGGCAGTCAAAACATTTCTTAAATAATGTATATAAATGTATAATTTTTTACTACAATACATAAAAAAAATAAAGCTTGCATTTTATTCCCGAAAGGTTATATACCCATTGTGGGATCTTTAATAGTACCTACAGTGACAGTACGTGCAGACGATGTAGACATGTAATTAAAACTAGCAACAAATATTTCGTCATTTACTGCCTGCTCCTTGCTTCAGTGACATTCATTCACTGTCACATTTACTTACAAGCCTATACCTACTGGTTCAGTTACCCCAACATACCATATTACCATCAGATAGTTTCACCGCAGGGGTAGGCAGAGAGGATGGACCGCCAAACAACTCGGTCACATTGCTTGGTTCAATCGCATTTATACATACAATATTAGGCACCTATACCTAATATTTTAGTTATGTAAACGGTCTAATGTCTATTCTATTAGAGTCAAAGAACTGATTGAAAACGCACCGATTTTTTTTAATCTTTCATCTCTTTAATAAAATCTATTTTATTGATATTGGAAGATACACTATTACTCCAATGTGGCTTCTTATGTCTAGCAATATTTCCCATTATCACCATTTTTGATTCGCATGAGTAGGTACGTGAGATTTATGAAATACCTAATTCAAAATAATTATAGACTGGGTTTTATAAGGATTGCCAAATTGGATATAATAAGGATTGCTATATGACTGAAACGCGGAAGGGTTTGTTATGCATAAAATCACCTATAAATCCTATACCGATTCAGTCGCCTACGCGCTACGTTGCTTTATCTGTTTCTGTGAGGGTGACGACCGTAATTATAGAGAAGTTTTTGATAATAATAATTAAATGTGTACAATATTTCCATTATATTCCCAAAAATAATTCCCATTTAGCTTGAATTTTATTCCCAAAAGGTAAGATACCCATTGTGGGATATTTAATAGTACAGTGACAGTACGTGTAGACGATGTAGACATGTAATTAAGACTAGCAAATAATATGTCGTCATTTACTTCCTGCTCCTTGCTTCAGTGACATTCATTCATTGTCACACTTACTTACAAGCCCATGCTTACTAGTTCAGTTACCCCAACGTACTATATTATCATTAGATAATTTCACCGCAGGGGTAGGCAGAAAGGGTGGACCGTTAAACAACTCTGTTAGGTACTCTGCTTGTAAATAAAACAAACCATTTTAAGGATTTCATTTTAATATTGACTCGCATTATTATAACCTTTGAACGTGTGATTAAACAGAGGTAAGTTCAAACTAACAAATCACAAATAAAAACTGTGGCGAGTACTCGTTAATGATAAATAATACAGTAATTAGAATCATTGAAATCCAGAACATTTGAAATAAATTTAATTATTTTTGATTTAATAATCTAATAAGAATCTTGAATCATGTGATAATTTATTTATCCTACAAATAATACGATACATTGTATCAAAACATAAAAAAAGCTTTTGTAATAGTTGCATTTGCTTTTGCAATGTAAGCATTTAAAAACATACATACATTTCAGTCATATAACTAAAATATTAGGTATAGGTGCCTAATCTTGTATGTATAAATGTGATTGAACCAAGCAATGTGACCGAGTTGTTTGGCGGTCCATCCTCTCTGCCTACCCCTGCGGTGAAACTATCTGATGGTATTATGGTATGTTGGGGTAACTGAACCAGTAGGTATAGGCTTGTAAGTAAATGTGACAGTGAATGAATGTCACTGAAGCAAGGAGCAGGCAGTAAATGACGAAATATTTGTTGCTAGTTTTAATTACATGTCTACATCGTCTGCACGTACTGTCACTGTACTATTAAAGATCCCACAATGGGTATATAACCTTTCGGGAATAAAATGCAAGCTTTATTTTTTTTTATGTATTGTAGTAAAAAATTATACATTTATATACATTATTTAATAAATGTTTTGACTGCCCAACTAGGAAGATTCTTGTTTTAGGACAGTCAAATTAGGATGAGTATTAACATATTTGGAACATGGTCTGCAAATAATATAAAAATATAAAAAAATAAAATAAAAGATTAAAACATAGTAACCTTTCTTTGTTTAGTATAGTTTTTTAAAAAAATAATATTAATTACTTAGGTAGGTACTTAATAACATATGATTAAAACATATAGGTTATTTGTGGAAGCATTGCAAATCATAGTCCTACACACATGGGTTATATAAAATAAGAAAAAAAGAGAAGAGAAAGAATAAAAAAAAAAAATAATAATACTAATAAATTAAATAAAAATAAAAAAAGTAAATGATTAAAACATAAAGGTATCTGGTGTTTGCATTTCAAATTATAGTCCTACGTAGACATTTTGTATAAATGAGAACTAGAAAGAGAACAGAAACAATAAAATAAATCAAACAATTTATACATAATTATTACTGTTGTTTGATTAGTCTAGTATTAAAATAATATTATAATAATAGGTAAATGTACTTTTAACTGGTGTTTGCATTGCATAAGCCTACTTACATATTTTGTATAAGTATGAATAACAAAGAGAAGAAATAGAATAAAATAAAATATCCATTTAAACATAATAATAATAATAGTTTATTCCAGAATGTATGCAGGGGTAGTGCAATGCAATACATTCCATATTTTGAAACAAAAAATGGGTTAATGTTAAAAATAAAAATAAAGTAAATAACAACATAAAAATAAATTTGAAAAAAAAGCGAATAAGCATGAAAAACATGAGAAAAATAATAATAAACAATAAAAATTAATTCATGCAGCTGTTTACGGAGGGTATTTCATAGTCTCCCGTCTCCAGAGGGCCATCAGGGGGGACTCCAACCAGGTAGTCATGGCGGTGATGATTGCATTCTTCGATTGGCGTAGTCTGCGCCATAAACTTCCCATGCGGTGGCGGAGAAGTGCTCGGAAAGTGTGCACTCGTCCCTCCAGGAACATTTCCGTAGCACTGCAGTATCTCGGTAGGCGGAAAAGTTGACAGTATGCGTTGTTGTAAGCAACCTTTAACTTGTTCCATTGGGATGCAGTGTAGTCAACCCACAGTTCTGATGTGTACAGCGAGGTACAGAAAGCGTTGAACAATATTCTTTTTACTTTTGGGCTGCATAGGTAAAAACGTCTTGACAGCATACCCGCTCTAACAGATATCGCTCTTCTCTGCCTTTCCATATCCTCGATATCCTTAAGGTCGTCTGTGATGATGTGTCCCAGGTACTTAACGCTGTGATAAACATTCATTTTCCTGTCATCTAACCATACTGAGGGTGTTTGGATGGTTTCGTTTTTGTTTTTAAAAACCATAACTACTGACTTGGTAAACATAAGATTAACTGCTGCTTGTTTAGCATTCTAATTTAAAAGTAATAGGTAGGTACATATATACACATAATGATAATATGTAGGTACATATTATATACACATAATGATAAAGATTAGAACAGATGGGAATTATATTTGGGAATAAAATGCAAATATTGTACACATTTAATTATTATTATCAAAAACTTCTCTTATAATTACGGTCGTTACCCTCACAGAAACCGATAGAGCAACGTAGCGCGTAGGCGACTGAATCAGTATAGGATTTGTAAGGTGATTTATTCATAACAATCCCTACCGCGTTTCAGTTATATAGGAATCCTTATTATGTCTAATTTAGTAATCTTTATTAAACCCAGTCTATAATTATTTTGAATTATGTATTTCATAAATCTCACGTACCTACATAATGGGAAATATTGCTAAACATAAGAAGCCATATTGGAGTAATAATGTATCTGTCAATATCAATAAAATAGATTTTATTAAGGAGATTGAAAGATACAACAAAAATCAATGCATTTTCGGTCACTTCTTTTACTCTAATAGCATAGACATTAGTCCGTTGTCAAAACTAAAATATTAGGTATAGGTACCTAATCTTGTATGTATGAATGTGATTGAACCAAGCAATGTGACCGAGTTGTTTGACGGTCCATCCTCTCTGCCTACCCCTGCGGTGAAACTATCTGATGTTATTTTGGTATGTTGGGTTGGGTAACTGAACCAGTAGGTATAGGCTTGTAAGTAAATGTGACTATATATATATGTTTTAAGTTAAAAAAAAACGCGGGTTTATTGACTTGAAAAATAAATATTTTCAATGTAGAAAATAGATTTTGTAAGTAAAAAAAAACGCGGTCCATCCTGTCTGCTTACCCTTCTATAATTACGTTCGTCACCCTCACAGAAACAGAGAGCAACAGAGCGCGAAGGCGACTGAAACGCGGTAGTGTTTGGAAGGTGATTTATGCATTCCAATCCCTAACGCGTTTTAGTCGGTAGAGCGACTGAAACGCGGTAGTGTTTGGAAGGTGATTTATGCATTCCAAACCCTAACGCATTTCAGTCGGTAGAGCGACTGAAACGCGTTAGGGTTTGGGAATACGCGGCCTGGACTCCACAGACTGTAGATTCTGTACTGGTGACTTCGCTCTGCCTGTGTTCCCGTGTATGGGCAAACATGTAAGATTGATTAGGTCTCGGCGAAGCTTTAAGCCCACGTATCGTCAAGTTGGACGATTGGACGCGCTTTTACCACGTTGTTTATTTCATTTGTCAAAGCAACATCAAAGCTAAGCTAATCGAACATTCACATGAACATGTAATATGTAAAAAATATGTAAAATACGTACCTGCTTGTGAGTATTGAGTACCGAGTTTATTATTTTTATTATTCTCCGTGTTAAATAAGTAGAAAAAATGTACATATATGGAAAGGCCACCATTCCGAATCGATACTTTACTTGAAAAGGACACTCCTAAAAGGTACATTCTTCTTTCTCACTTTCAAAATACTCAATTTGGGGATGCCATATTCCCACTGGTTCCGTGTAACTGTTACTTGTGCGGTTAACGCAAATGAAAAGTTAAAGTTAATTTTCTATATACGTACTTATATAAAAATCAAAATATGCTTGCTCGGGTATAATATGTATGTGAGTATATGAAATGTCTATGTTTTGCTATATTAAGCATAGGAAATGTTTGAATCTTTCAAAATACCTTCTTTCCATCCTCGCGAAGGTTTCTGGATTATTACAACCACATGACAAAACATTTGAAAAGTTTTTTTTAATCATAACAAAAACTCTTACGAAACTGTCAGAAATGTCACAATTTGAGAATGATATTTTGAAAAACAATGATTGTTAAAAAAATAAAATTTTCGTAACTCTTTAAATTAATGAATTTATTTAAAGTACCTACTTTGAATCTAATAAAGAAATATATTTATTTTAAATAGGTACCTATTTTAGGTACCAAATTTGATTGATTGTTCTTATAATATTCAAAAATGAATGTTTGTTATAGAAAATTAGTAAAAAAAATTCAATACGTGGCACGCGAGCTGTTTGAAAATCTGAATGTATCGGGACTGAATATATTGAACGCGCGAGAGGGGACGTGATCGCGGGAGTGGGGTTCGCATGAGTGTGGAGAGGGAAGGCGGGGAAGGTGGAGGGGGAATGAGGGAGAATGCATGAGGGGAAGGGGACATGGGAGGGGAAGGAGAGGCAGAATGGGAACGGGTCGAAAAACAATCAGAGATAAACAATTTATTTATTAGTGGCATTGCAACGCATGCCGGCAACTCGCTAGTACTTAATGTTTTATTGCGTATAAAAATGAAGATAAATTTCATACATCTTCAGCGTACCTACATAAAGACCTAAAATCGTGTTGAGCTGCGTTTTTTTTTTAACTTTCATTCGGTTGAATTAGGTTATCAAAGATGTACATAAATACGAAAATAACACATCTTATCTATTTCAAATGATAAATATACGGCCGGTGTTATTTATTCGAATTAAAATACATGTTAATATACTATGGGTGAGAGGCCAAGAGTTAAATAGTGAGAACGACTTGGATTACAATCGGTTAAACGAGTTCTTCAAGTGATAATTCTTTATAACCACGGGACAGGTGTAATATACGATATTTATGTTTTTTTCAACAATCGATGCCAACATCTGTGATTATTTTTAAAGTAGTGTTCAGGTGTAGTTTTCACACGTTTAGGCAGTAAGCTGGTATCATCACAGTTGTTTATGGGAATGCGGAAGAAACGATGTGTGGAAAAAAAATTTATCAGTGCGGCAGTGTGTAAAATTGATGAATTTGATACAATGATAGCTATTAAATTCATGAAACTTCTATGCATAATTTTTTTAAGAAAAGGGCGTCGCGTAATCAGAACTTGAGCTCTTACACTTGATTATGTTATTTATTTATTTATCAAAATAATAGTAAATTAATATGATGTGCGGTGGTTACATATAAAGTGCCAATGTACAAATCATATAATGGAGTGACAAACATGCAGAAGGTATTTAAAATTACAAATTAAAAATGCACTTTAATTATTTCGTCACTTCTTTTCTGCGGAAAATCTATGGACGTGTTTCATCAAAAACTGCGTAGTGATCTGGGATTCAAAATTTCACAGCTTCTTGTTTGAATGTAACATTTAGATCAGCATTATTGGGACTCTTTTTTCAATCTTGAGCTCTTTAACTTTATACATTTATTTGTCAAAAAATAAAGTCTTTATAAATATGTTGAAATTTGTGTCCTGTAATAATTCATGTTTATTATTGCAGGTATAATATTCGTCGCAGTCATCCTTCTCTGCCTACTCCTTCGGTACTTAGGATGACTATTCTATTCGTCCCCAGGTAATATAATGTATATCTACAAACAAGGTGACATGACACTCGCATTCCACTTGTGTTCCTGCTAAATGACCATCAAGTGTTTCATCGTGAAAATTATGTTTTTTCTCTTTGACTAAAAAAAATGTAGTAAGCCAATTAAAGCCAATGTAATTAATCAATTTTCAGTAAACATAAGTAAATTGCTCTGTCAGTCAATGATCATTCAAATCAAATTCGAAGTCAATTACAGAAATGTTTAACATGCTTTAACAGTGAAAGAACTGTACCTACGATATAAATGCATTTTTTTAAATACATTAATGAATAATTATCTTAAATTTTAACTGAGAGCCTTCAAATTCCAACGAGTTTCTCTCTTTTCAGCTTTTCTTATTACTTCTCAAAAATGTAGAAGATATTACGTATCATAGTTCAAAAACATATAAAAAATACACCGATGGCTATTAGTGCTGGCACTAGCGCAGAACCGTGAAGAATCACATTAAATTAGTTGGAACATAATGCTTTCTTTAAATTGGAAAAAGTGCGAACCCTTGAAAAATCACAAAATTTGACTTTATTTGTCAAGATTAACTTTAAGACATTTAAACGAAGAAATACATAGGCACTTCAATTATAGAAGAGAATTAAAATAATAATCGCTCGCCAAAAATTCTTCACACATCAGTTCAAAGTTTTGAAAATAATAATAATTACTAAAACAATATTTGATAAAATATTATCTTATAGGTAGGTGGGTACTAGTAGTAATTTAATCAGTCATTTACAATCACAGACATACCCACAACCGAAATTAATATATTTGGCATCTTAAAGTGAAGAGATCTCATAGAAATATTCTACCTTTCCAACAAATAATAAGCAAGTGAACTTTCCCACCACGTACCGACATTAATCGCATTCCTGCCATACATATCAGCACCTACCCATATTCTCATATTTGCATATCACGTCACTACTCTTAAATAATATATTAGAGCGCATCTTCTTTGGGCTCGGATCTCTGGGCAGCCTCTTCATCTCCTGTGTCGGCCTGTGTGTAATAACAGATCGCAACAACAGAGAACAAATGTACCAACACCACAAGTGAAGTGTTATCTGGCATCCATAAATTATAATAAATATCCTTTAAACCTTTATTAGACGTTCAAACATCACAATCGGCTTCTCGAATCGGGCACGATCATTTTTGTTTTATTTATCTGTGTGTTGTTGTGTATTATATTTATTTATTATTATTATTATTATTATATTGAGTCGAGGCGAGGCGAGATCGATTTTTCGATTGTAAAGTGAATTGAAGGTATAAAGCAGCGATCCTCAAAGTGAGATTTTTTAAAGGGCAGTAGTGGACTTATGGGCAATGCGTTTAATCAGATTTAAAAAAGTATAACTTTTCTGTTCAGATATACAAGTATGTAACACTAACTCAACCTACGGTAAGATGTGGAAAACTACAAAAATATAGACGAGGAAATTCATAAATATAGTCAACAAATATGAATATGAGGAAATCATGATGATCAGGAACAGGAATCCCAAAAGAAGAGGACTGTAAATAAAGTACTTCACTTTGATTTTTAAATTTTAAAATGTAATAAAATAAAATAAAAAAATCATTTCAGCATGTTTTGACGAATCGAATGCATTATTAGCATTTTATGTTTATTTTTACAACCTAATTTTTTTTAATTAGCTCCGCACACGAGGCCCTGGAGATAATAATTCCCCTCCATTTTGGAGATGCTGTGTGGAGGATCATTTTAGGAAAGGAAAGGAAAAAATATTTCGGAAGGAAAAAGGTATCAGGGGTGGGTAGGAATCTGGGGGTCAGTGTGTCCAGGAGTGATGGACGTATGAATCTTTCCCTTCCGCTGCGGTGCAAGCCGACGCTCGTCAGTCTCTACCGATCCGCCATTCTACGAAGTTGGTGGGCAATCCAAGATCCGGACAGACCTCATCTCACGAACCGAGGCACCTCTGTTAAGTCACCAAACGCAACAAGCCACTTAGGATGAAGAGGTGTTGGTAAGTAAGAAGTAAATAAGTAAACACTTGAGTAAGCACTTTTCTCCCATATTATTTGCACACCGGACACCCTAAGGAATTTTTCTCCTCCGGATCTGTATGCTGTCTATGAATGATGTGCGGACTATTTTCATTCGTGAAGTTTTCAACATTTAAATAATTAGCTTGAACATTTCAATTCAATTGCTTTTACTAGTCGAAAAACCGATTCAGTCCTTTTGAATACATTTGTCCCAAACGTGACATGACATCTCATACCTCACCACCTCAAACATTTGTCCTATACGTGACATGACGTTTAGTCCAATACACTCACCACCTCATACCTCACCACCGCATACATTTGTTCCATACGTGACTGACATGTAGTCCAATACACCAACCACCTCACACCTCACCACCTCGTACATTTGTCGCATATGTGACATGACATTTGTAGTAATACAAAGAAAAAGAGTTGGTAGATACAAATACATTTTGTGAGGTGGGGGGATATTTTACATTTTTGCATGGGAAATTTGAGGTGCCTCTTGTATGACGTACTCAACACTACTCTTGAAGGGTTGCGGTGATAATAAGTTTGAGAATCTCTGGTACAGAGTAATAAATCAACGCCCGTGTATACATATTATCTAGATCAGTTTATATGAAAAGTCCCTATAGAGTGGGTATCGGACTTGTAGTGGACTATCGAACACTCAGTTCTAGGGGATGTCTAATTTTATGTGTATTACAACCGCAACTTGCAATTTGTGGAGTCTGAAAATGATTAATGCATCCAAGTGAGATATCACAAAACTAAAATATTTCTGACTCTGTGAATTTTGCTATCCTGCCTTGCCTGATCAGATTTATCAGTGGTATTTTATCCTTCTCAACGAAAATTTTCTGCACGCGTTCCGGCAACCTAACCTCACTTTTCGCTGATATTCACTCCCTTTGATTTCACTTCGCATACTATAACTTTATCAATAGATTAGCGAATCTAGGCCCATAACCTGTGATTATTTCAATAAATGGTTACTGTTTTACGCAGTAATATCTTTAACTTTATTCTCCTTATTAAAAGACAAAGTATTACCAACCAACCAAAGTATTAAACAGTATTACCAACAAAACAAAGTTTATAGATACCTTATAGCCAACCTAAGACAATTGGATTTACATTGCCATATTCTAACAAATAGTATCAAGAGGGAATAACCAGACACAACTGGAAATATGTCATTTTTAAAACAAATTCTCGACGTATCGACTCTTTTCTAGAAAAAAATTAAAATCTATTTCTAAAGATTGTTAAATAAACTGGTAATGTTATGTTTTAAATTTTGAAAAAAATATGTTGTTTTTTATTATAATAAGGTAAAATCTTTGATCGTTGGCAGGTTTGTAAAATGTTGTGTCATACAACACACGTTTCAAAATAATATAAATCAATAAATTATCTACCAGTAGGAAAGCTATTTTTCAGAATTTTAATTTTAGTTTAGTAAAATCAAAAAAAAAACCGCGCACGTGTTTTGTGACGAAAATACTTAAATTTGTCTATTAATTTATGGTCTTACAAAACTAATATATTTCAGATTTTTTTACACGCTTATTTTGCTTAGAAATTGTTGAAAAATTATAAATATATACGATCAAAAAATAATTACAAAAAGTACACAATTTTCGTATATATTTTTTTAAGAATGTATGTATGTTTGTATATACAAATTTTGAATGAAATGAGATCGATATTGAGTTATTTGTTAAAAATGCTGGTACGTAGAATAATCAATCTTTCTCTTCGGAACCGCCCTGTACAGTTGTAAGGGTGCGTTCGAAAGACCATTTTTCATCTTTAATGGACCTTGAGATAATTGATAGGAAATATTACAAGCCAGTTTCACCTAGTCAATATTACAATATATGTCAAAGGTAGGATATTGAAATAAATCAAATCAATGTCATCTTACGAGCTGCTGTCAAGAAAGTAGGTAAAACCAGTTGCGAAAAATAGTGCGAGAGTAGGCTGAAAAGTAATGCATACATGCAGAAGCGCGCCAGGTGGAATTTGGAAGTGACATTTCCCCTCCATACGCAAGTGCGGGTTTGAGGTGGTCGAATTCATCCACTGTATTTTGAGAAGATGAAGTACGGAGATGTCAATGCGAGTTAAACTGCTGTTATCGAATTTTTAACTGTTCTTATGTTTTTTTTTTAAATTTATTTTATTATTTTTATTAGAAGTAGATATACAGTACACAATTGGCTGTGGTGTAGTAATTTTTAACAGTGCAAAAAAGTCTTAGGTGGGATCTCCGTATTTTTAATTATTAGATAAACATTTCGATATTTTTTGAGATTTTCACGGCTAAAAGTATAATCGTGATTTATTTTTGTGATATTTGCCGTGTAGCGCTATCTCCTTCTTTAGCCAACGTTTTGGACAGCAATACCGTGTCCGTCATCAGGTAGATGTAGATGAGAGAATACATTTTAAGTCTTATTGTTGGAAATTAAGAGACAACTATAATATAAATGCAAAAGCAATACATATTAATATTTTAAATATATTATTTAAATAGATACCTACACCAACGTGTTTCGACACTACTAAAATCATTTTTCGTATTAATTCCAAGTTGTTAAACGACTACGATTTAACTAGTTTATAAAATAAATTATCAGAAAATAGTAGAAATCAAAACAAGAATCAGAAATTATAAAGTTGCGTAAAAATCTTCAGTCAGATCTCCTAAGTAACTTGGAATATGCAAAGCAATTTGAAGCATACCATATCATTTCCACTACAAGATTGTGAGAAATGACCTTTTACAAAACACCACTGCTGTTCCCCAAATCACATAAACAGGCGATGGTGTCAAGATTGATCAAAACATTCAAACGTCTTTGTTGCAATAATTGCTCGAACCCGAGCCCTACCCCGAGCCTCGGGCGAATTTAACATTATTATAAATAATGTTGTATTCCTAAATAAGCGTTAGCGTCAATTTGCGATATTAAGTTTGTACCACTGAAATTATAATGTTTTATCGGACATATGAAAAGATTGTACCAATAATGCACAAAGGTCACGAACCCTAACATTAGTTGGCCAAAAATATGATTACGAAAGTTATCAAATCTTATTAATATGTTTAAATTCTATATTGATAACGGCATCATTAAATATCACACTTATTAATATCATTTCACATTGAAAAAAAAAACAAACAACGTAGTACGAAATGCAAAACTGAAAACACGTCACAATATTTCCGGTGCCCGGCCATCGTACTTCGATCGCTTTTATTCATCGGAAATAACCTCTCGAGTTTTTGACTTGATTTAGCTGGCGTGATATTTATTCTACGGATACCAGTCCTTCAAATGTACAGGTTGATACACTAAACGTTGCAGTAGGCAAAGGGAGAAACAAATAAAAGGACAAACCATTTAGTCCACTTTTATCCACTATTTACTTTTCACCATTGAAATCTCCATTCACCAGTAAGTGTCATTTTTAAAGTGAAAACTTCTTTAGCACCGTTGTGAATTGAAACTCGATGAAAAGGAAGCGAGCGGCACTGAAAAGAGACAAATACATACATCAATAGGATTTAGTCTGCGAGAGAATGAGGTAAACTAATTGGTCTCTTCTTTGTGCGATGCTTTGTAGCCTATCGGTATCCCCTTTGTGCGGTGCTTCGTAGTTTTTCCACTCTTGTCTGCTTTAGTTTTTTCTGAAGGTTTTACTTCTGTTGTTTTATAATACCTGATCCATGAACATTTACCGTTCTTTCACATATATTTTACCTTTAGTATTGTAGGTACCTTTTTTGAGACGTGGATTTACGAGCTCCGTGGCCCCGAGGTAAGATTCGCAACTCACAATCCGGAGGTCGCAAATATATTTTATTTAATTAATTTTCGATATTTCACAATTAATTAATTAAAATAATATATGTATATTTGCGGCACGTTCCAGAGTGGAAGATACTCTCAGTATCCCCCGGTGTAAGACCACAGTTCAGAATTGAAACATTGCTTTAAATGGCTTTAGCCGACCAGATCACTGGTCATCATTGGTGACCAGATCTGAATAGCCAGGTACTTATTTTTTCAAAATTTTTCCGAAAACTTACAATGTATTGAAATGTAGAAAAAAATGGAACTTCAACATGATTTTATAATTATTATAGAAACTCGTGTTTGTCCTTTTGAAAAAAAAATTGTAAGGAATACATTTTTATCGACATTCTTTACGTACGTGTTCAATATTATATACGGTTGAAAATCACAATAAGGTATTAGTAAATTTATAAAACGTCCAACTAAAGTTGCTTTTCGGACCGTTGTGCAATGCTGAGATTTACTGGTTTCCTGCATCACAATTGAGATGTATCGGACTTGTCGGTATTTTAGTTTGTTCCGCGCATAATTCTTTAATGCCCCATAGTCGCAGCGAGCAAACAACAAACAACGATAAATCTAGGAAATTGTTTTAAGTAGACGCGGAACAATAGTAGAGGCGCCATATTTTATACGATAGTAACTGAGCAGCCCAAGTTCAAACAGATCGATCAGATAAATACATAAACAATGAATCTAGTGCTCCATGAAAAATTTCAGCTCTTCTCCCCAGTTTTTCGCTGTGGATACATATTTTTTTTTAAGATGGGAAAACAATTTGGTATCCTATATATTATTAATTGTTAATTAAACATAAGTTAAGAATATGGAAATGTGGACGTCACGATGGAAATGTGGATGTTAACTAAAAAAAACAACGTTACGTTGTCCTTGAAAATTAATGGCGCCGTTAGTTGCACCAATAGTCTGCGGTCGCAAGATCGAATCCTGGCGTGGCAGTACATTTTATTTTATTAATTTGTGTTATTTCACGATTAATTCATTAAAAATAATATATAGTATATTTGCGGCACGTTCCAGAGTGGAATATACTCTTAGTATCGCCCTGGTGTAAGGCCATCATGCAGAAATTAAACATGGCTTGAAATAGCTTTAGCCGTGTTTGGTGACCAGATCTGAATAGCCAGGTACTTCCCTACTTCCTCTTCTCCATCTCATTCCTTTCCCCACTACCTTCAGCCTCACAACATGCCCCAATTGGAGATGCAATAGACTCACTGGCTCCAGACGGGAGCAGCTTAGACTCGTGTGAGGTATTCATATAAAAAAAAAACAGTTTTTCAGAAATATCTAATACTAGCGCAGACCCGTGATATTATAATTGTAGGATTTGTGAAGCTGCAAGTTTACATGAACAACACATCGGAAAAAGAATATTCACGAAAATGTACTAATTTTCCGGTAGAAAATTTATCGGTTTTCTGAATTCAGTTACATATCAAATGTAACAGGTCCAATTTTTACAATATGATTTTTGATTTTCACGACCAAATAATGTATTTTCGTTATTTATTTTTGGGGTGCTATGTTGTTTTGCGATATCATATTCTTTACCCAACGTTTCAGATAGCGTTGCAGTGTGCATCATCAGGGCAGATGTGTCTGACGATGGACATGTGACCGAGTGACGGACATGTGACTATGGACATGTGTCCGAAACGTTGGCTTAAGAAGGAGGTAGCGCAACACGGCATATCACCAAAATAAATAACTAAAATGTTAATTTAAATAATTTTCTGTTCAAATATTGTATTACAGGTAGGTACTTATCGCTTGCCTGAATTCTTCACATTGTAATCAGCTTCGTAACATTTGCTTTTACGAAGAATATATTGAACAAAAACTTGCCTATAATCTAGCCTAAAAAGAAAAACGACAATCATTTTGGCGAGCAACGTGTCCAAAGTGTCTTAAAATACGTTGCAGGTAGATAGTTGAAAGCCTATTCGTCGCCTTAGTTGGTATTTGTCTAACAGACCGTTAGAAAATTTTACAGGACGTCGCCTCAGTTCTTAATAGTCCAAACGACCATTTTAGTTTTTGTTCAATCTCGACTTTAATACTTAAAATAAAGCATATAAAATTATAGTTTATCACTTAACTAAGAATTATTTAAACTAATGTGACCTTTACCTTTACGGAAATAACTTTATCTTAAACACCTATCATAATGTTTCATTGAAATAATGAAAGAAAACCTTCTCCTCCTGCATAATTTTCAAATGGTCGTTTGGACAATTAAGAACTGAGGCGACGAGGAGGAGAAGGTTTTCTTTCATTATTTCAAAGAAAAAATATGATAGGTGTTTGATAAAGCTTTTTATGTAAAGGTAAAGGTCTCATTAGTTTGATTGACTATCATTTTTAATACTTTACTTTTAATATTAATGTGGATATTGAACAAAATCTTAAATGGTTTATTGGACAAATAAGAACTGAAGCGACGTATTGTAGATGCCTCTTCCAAAATGGACACATTTGTGCATCTGGCTTTTCATGGAATCCTGAGCATTTTTCTCCAGCACCACATTTCGGGGGCGTCTATCCGCTTTCTTTCGCTGGCTCTAAGTGTTCATGTTTCCACACCTCATAGAAATATGCGGAAAATAACTTAGTTATAAAATGGAAGCGATATGTACATGTTGGAAAAAAATTTTAGCTTGTATTATTAACAAAAGTATTTTAAACTCGGATGTTATTCTCCTGAATAAAAATATCCATTAGATTCTTTGCTTTTTATCTTATTGGTGTAATATCAGCATGCTTAGTCTTGGCGCTAGCGCAAAATGAATGATTCAAATTGTTTTATATAAGCTAAATTAGCACGAGACCGTCCTTCCGGAAGCATTTTATAATTTTTCTGTCTTTCAAATAACGGTATTAAAAAAGCCTCTTCATTCTTAATTACGAATCAGTCTTCTACTCAGAGTGGCATCTCTCTGGTGCGGCGGTGATCACGGGAACGTTTAGCCTCTGCGGATGCTGCGGTTAAGTTTCACACTCGGGCTAAACCGCAGTCCGCACTGCTCGCTGCCGTTGTTGTGTTGCAGTTTAGTGTTTACACTCGGGTACGCACGGAGTACTGTGCGGCTTCGTCTTCAAGGGGTATACAACCGTATCAAACTAAAAATTTGATTGTTGATGTGCGATAAGAAATTCTTACCGGCTGCGCCAGTATTTTTCAATTGGTCCGGTTGGAATATTAATAATGTTTGTGACCGTTTAAATGAAAGAGGGATATTTTCATTTACTAAAAATGCAAATGAAGAAACGGGTACTGATAACTGCGTCTGAACTGGCTGGTATTCTAATTCGGAGAGAACGAGATACCGTGCTATACCGCAAATAAAGTCACCTGTCGTTGTCTCACTCTAAACTGCAGAAGTGAAAGAGGAGACTTTTTCTAACCTTACCCTTTTAAGAGAGGCAATTGAGACGACGTTTATTTACAAGTGTGACGTATCTGCAGCCCATTAAGATGACCTTTATAGATTTCTGACCATTCAAGCCACGACAATGAACCATATACATCATTGACAAATGAAAATTAAAATAAAAAAACGCAGACAACATTCACTCCTTCCTTTCCTCAAAAAGACCCTCCACACAGCATCTTCAAAGATGATATAGGCCCTCAGGAAAATAATTTCCCTCAGAGCCTCCTGTGTGAAGTTATTTAAAAAAAAAAATTAAAATTCATTACCATCATCTTCATGGCGCTAAGGTAGGGTTTTTCCAGCTTCATAAATGTTCTCCACCGCCTCTTCATTCGTTCTTCGTCGTCTCTGGTCATCTGGCATATTTTATGAGTGGTCATAATATGGTCATCTCATCGCAGTTTTCGAAACCTCTCTATCCTGATGATGATGACTCTCTAGTCTGACGATGGTTTCATGTGCATTTAGATTTTCGAGTTGTTCAGATTAGCCACCTGAATTCTAATGGTTTTATTCTCCTTTGTAGAGGTCAAAATGACTCAAAAATGTTATATTTACATAAAAAAATACTATTTTAGTTTCCTCTGAACATCAGTTTTGCTTTATTTTTTAGTCTACTCGTATATCTGGGAATGTTATGGTTTTAATAAATTTCCCTAATATAAAAGAAGAAGTGTGTTTGGTTAGTTCATCCTTTTTTTACTTTTTGAAATAATGGCATTCAAAGCATCCGGCCCAAAAGGTTCCTCTCTTTTTCATCATGGATTTATAATAATAGTTGGGGAAAAATTTGTTTACTTGGTGGTTTGTTAAAAATTATTTGCACGGGGACATGGTTGCAATATGGGGGGGTTAGTCTTTACGGAGGATTTGTTTTGATTTTTTATATGTGGTACGTACGTTTTCATCGTACCGGGCGAGGCAGTTCATGGACGCATTTTCATGTGTGGGATTTCCCGCATAAAATGTTTCCGCGAGACTTAAGATATGTTTTTTTAATAAGGGGATTTTAAAATCTTTGTGGAGTTGGGATACCCTTATCCACTTGGGAGCGCCCAGGGCTATGTAAATGGCTTTATTCTGGATTGTTTGAAGTTTTTTCACATATGACTCTGAAGCGTCGGGGCTTATATAAGTTAGTTTTGGCCTTATCGTTGATCTATAAATTAGGAGTTTATTTTTGGTTGATAGTTTTTTTAATGTATTTTGCATAACATGGGGTAAAGGGCTGCAAGGATTTTATTTGCTGAGGCTAGAGCTTCATTTATGCACTTTTTCCAAGTTAATGTACTGTCAGGGTTCTTCCATTTAGTTTAGTCCGATTTCTACTTCTCGTATAGTATAGTCTACCAATTTGGATGTTAGTGATTTGAAAATCTAATGAAACCGATATGAGGTATTTGAAGTTTTTTGGCTGGCTTGATGACCCCTGTAGAAGGTAGGTCTTGCAGCAAATGGGTCCGGGTGGGTGGCTAAGCGCCGGCGCAAGTTTCTTTTGTTATTCATACTCTATCAGCGAACCACTCCGGCGCGGAGACTCCTCCGTCATTACGTGTCGGCTGTCGGTCTCTCCCGAAGGAGGGGGGATGCAAACATGTCGAGGATATTATAAGAGATGGAGATATATTTCCCAAAAGATTATTATCAATGATTTCAATTTTTTCAAGTGAAAACTTATTTCGCACCGTTGTGATGTGAAATTCGATAAAACGGAAGCGAGCGACACTAAAAAGAGACACACACGTCTATAGGATTTAGCCTGCGAGAGAATTAGAAGCAATAAAATATTTATTTATTTCACCGATACTCTGCTTCAATATAATACGATAAATCCACGGTCCCACGCAGGCCTTCTTTAGTCTAGTGGTATTAAACGCCTGACGAATCTTAGCGGACAGATATTGAGCGGACCAAGGATCGAATATTGGGAAATCCAAAAAAAAAAATTGATTGTTTGTTTGTTTTTATTTTATTTTATTTTTTATTATTGTATAAAATTGCATAAAATTGGAGTTTCTTACCCGCTAAGCTACTGCAAGTAGCTTGTCAGCAGGATATTAGTTCCGCAGATGAGTTACAACTACAAAATAAATAATCATAAACGCGTTAGCGTACCAACAACATATACAATAACACATATAATATACCTACCAACATTGTGATGTGGAATAGGAAAATATTTATATATATTTTTTAAATACCATGAAAAAGTTGAAAAACAGCAATACATTAGTAAAAATGTAAATTGTTAAATCAATATCCAATCTTCAAACCACTCCAAAATGAACAGGCACGGAAAATACAAAAGAAAGCCACATCTAGCGACTCCGAACAAGGAAAAAATAAATAATAATACATAATGGACGATTTATATAGCGGCGTTTTTGTGAAAAATCACCTCAAGTGCGCTGTACAAACTTACCAAACATGCCTAAAATCTAGAAAAACTACAAGCTAGACAAACTAATTACATGACCAAAAAATGTATAGGAAAAGGTGCACTGGAATTCGACGACAAAAATATGGAAAAAATCATCCTTCACATTGATAATAAAAGTGCTTTGTAGTCTCCCCACTCTTTTCTATTTTAGTTTTCTGAAGGTTTCACTTCTACCGATTGTGAATTGCACACTCTGATTTCTTCTGAGTTTCTGAGTTGTCACGGAACCGTTTTAAACATCGAAATTGTCCATTTAAAAATGTCGATATCATTTGTATATTTGTTGGCTAAACCATTTAAGCGAGGAATTGGCGAGTTTGTTACATATTTTTTTGTGTGAATAGTGACATTCAATCAAGGGAAATTACATATAGAGATAAAAGTAAATATGATCAAACAAAATTTTTTGAAACTTTACAAAATAGTATTTCTCAAATTAGCGAATCAAATAACCTAAACGACAAAGCAGAAAACTTCGTCAATATTTTGACTACAGCAGTCAATAAAATTATGCCAATGAAAAAGGTTAAATTTAAAAATACGAATAAATGGTATTCGAAACCATTACACAACCTTCAGCAACAAAGAGATAATGCATATAAAGCGGTAAAATTGGAACCATCAGAAGAAAATGGAATGCATATAAAAAAGTTCGTAATATTTACTCCAAACAAATTAAACAACATAAATGCGATTATTATAAGCAAAAATTAGAAACACAACAGAATGAACCAAGAAAACTTTGGATAACTCTAAAAGAAATCATAAAGGGTAAACAAAAAGAAATTGTAAAGTCAATTGATTTCCCAGATGGAACTGAAAAAGAAGTAGAGAAGATAGCGAGTAAATTTAACAAGCATTTTATTTCGAGCATAGATCTTATAATCGAAAGTATTCCACAACATCCTGAGAACCAACTAGACGAGCTTATACACACTGATAAAGAATTTAAGTTTAAAAATGTGGATTTACCGTACTTAAAGAGGGTGTTGAGTAATATGAAATCGAAGGAATCTGCAGATGGTATTACAATAAATATAATCAAAGACTCTATAATTATTATTGGCGAATCGATGGTACAAATTACCAATGAATCTTTGAATAGTGGAGTATTCCCCAAAACTTGGAAGACGTCTGTAATAACTCCTATCCCGAAAATTGATAACCCAAAACAATTTGACGACTATAGGCCGATCAATTGTTTACCCAAATATGAACAAATACTGGAATACATTGTAAAGGAGCAATTAACACAATATATTGAGGCCAAGCAGATATTAGTTCCACAACAATCGGGTTTTAGAAATAAATGTTCTTGTGAAACCGCTATTAACTATGTAACAGATGAGTGGAAAAATTTTAGAGATAAAAAAAGTAAAATTATTGCAGTATTTCTAGACTTAAAGCGGACATTTGAAACAATCGACAGAGATAGATTAATCAAAAAATTAAGTAATATTGGAATTAATGGTAAAGAAAATAAGTGGTTTGTTGATTACCTATCAGAAAGAACACAAATTACAAAAAATGGTGGTAAAACATCTGAACCATATAGTACTAATAAAGGCGTTCCGCAGGGATCTGTCTTAGGTCCATTGTTGTTCATTATATACATGAATGATATTATCAAAGTGTTAAAGCATTGTGCAATTAAACTATTTGCTGATGATACGCTGTTATACATAGCCAGTAAAAATTTAAAGGACGCCATTGAAAAAATACAAACTGATTTAAATTATGTAGCGCTTTGGCTTCACCAAAACAAATTAAAATTGAATGTTACGAAAACAAAGTTTTTAATTATGGATAGCCTAGGTGGAAACGAGCATGCAATACTAAAAATCGGTAACGAAAACATAGAAAGGGTTAGCACTATTAAATATCTGGGTGTAATATTGGATGATAAATTAAAATTCGACGAATACTTGTAATACTAACAAAAAAAAATTGCTAAAAAAGTTGGATTCTTAAAATGGATCAGAAATAACTTGGATCACCAATATTGACAGGGAAAAATTAAGAAATCGATATACGATGGCAACACGAGCGGATCTGTCCATGGATTTCCATTCCGAAATGTCAAATGGATAAATAAAAGTTAAAAATACTAATAAATTGACAATTTCGAATTGAAAATCTAACTTTTATATACATTGGCACTAAGCATTGGCACTTTTTGACACTAAGCGGGAGTTAATTAGTTATTGAGATCCTAAGTCATATATCAACCACTTTGGTTTCTCCAAGATCGAACGGAATAAATTGACAGAGTCTTGGATGAATTCTTTAAGTATTTTCTTTCAATTCTAAGAGCTTCGTTAGTTCACCTCCATTTGTTAATAAGCCAGTTATTATGAATAACGAACGACATTATTCAAAATGTTTTGCGTATTGTCAGCTTGTCTGACACTCCGTATGCCGCGCTAAAATTTATCAATCGTCAATCGGAAAATGTTTCATCAATTGTTGACCTTGCTTGCAAATATTAGATGAAGGATTTAGTCAATATCGCATTGATTAATGGTTTTATCGATCGTCTGTTCTATACGTCCTGGTGGCCAAGGTAATCTATGTATATCAACTTGTCAAAACCTTTACTATTTCATCATCAGCGTAGGAAGGAAGAGTGTAGGGAGTTTGGTGATGAAGTGAAGAGGCGGATGTGAGGGGGGAGAGGCAGGTACAATATGAGCCGAGAGCGGTACCGGAGATCAAAGCCGTAATTAGTGGTGGCAACGTACAGACTGTAGAGACACAGGGAGTAATTCATTGACGTGCTTGATTGTCGTGTGGTCGGCAAATGCACTCTACAGTACTCACTGCTCACTCTACTCAGACCTTACTTATTCTACATAATTACTACCTACTACGTACTTGCGATGTAGTTTCTTTATTTTTTATGCTTTTTAATAATCCAATTTTTCTTCTTAAAAAATAACATCATTCCTCTTTCGTATTTTTAAAATTCATTCCAGGAAATAAGAAGCGGTGTCTCTTAAACAGTGTGGAATCCTCATTGTTCTGCATATAAAGCAAATCTAGAAAGAGTTCAGAAAAAAAAGAAATATGTCTCTTATCGCGTGCCAAATGATGAAATTTATGTCCCCATAAACCTTAAATCTATCTCTTGATCAACGCCGAAATATCAGAGACTTATTAATGATTTATAAGATTATTCATAACTTTATTCATAGCCCATACTTACTACAAAATATTCATTTCAGATGTCCATTAAGAGTTATTCGATCTCTGGACACATTTTATATCCCTAAGAGAAATACAAATTACCTGGAAAATGTTTTTAAAAGAAGAAGCTGTAGCACATTTTTTAATAGATTATGCCCAAATATCGATGTGTTTAACACTAACTTTGCTAAATTCACATCATTCATAAAAAATAACACTTGATCGAATGCCACATGTTTAACTAAAAATTGAATATTTCATTGATTTATTTTTTTTAGTTCATCACATTTCCTCTTCTACTTTTAGCAGTACGAATTTGAATAAAATCACTACCTGAAAGATATTATTGATAGTACCTATCCATTAAAATTTAGATGTAAACCTTCGAAAAATTTTATTCAACACTTTTTGTAGATCTAATAAAGAAGATGCACTTTATCACTATTGTTTATATCAGGTACCTATAGGTATTGTTGTGTATTTTTGTATTATGGTTCTAAATTGTTGATATTCTGTTTCTATAAATATATGTAATTTTCTTACTGTACAATATTTTGTAATATTTCGCAGTATTTTTGAAAATATTTTTTTCTCCATTTTTGTAACTATACATATTATTACCTATATATATAATTACATAGACTACCTAGCTCCCCAGTTAGACCCGAAAAAACTTCTCTACTAATTGGGTAACCAAAAAAAGTGATATCTGATATGAAATGTAGTATGTATTTATTGTGAATATTTACTTTTTTTAATATAAAAAAAAATAATAAAAAAATAATAATAATAACGATCCATATAGAGAAAGGTAAAATTGTAGATGGAGACGAGGGTATATTTAGAAATTTCAAAATTGAAAGTATGAAAGGGGATGAGGTTTATAAATATTTAGGATATCCGCAATCAAATAGATTAGATCATAGGTTCTCAACGTGGGCGATAACGCCCCCTTGGGGGCGTTTGAGACATTCAGGGGGGCGGTAGAAGACTCAGAGACAATTGGGGGGCGTTGAGATGGCTCAGGGGGGCGTTGGCAAGTTTGGCAAGTAAAAAAAATTGGTCTAAAAAAGACAAACAAAACACTCTAATTACATACTAATAAAGCAAAGTAAACTTTAATATTGTCGAAAGTAAAAAAGAAGATGCGGCAATAGAGTGTGGAGTATATTAAATACGGATTTATCAAAAATCCCACAGATACATCATCGCCAATGTGCCTTATTTGTCTAAAAACATTTTCAAATGAAGCGATGAAGCCTTCTAGGCTTTAAGATCATTTTAATAAAATCCACCCGGATTATGATTATTATACTCGATCCATAAGAAAGACAAAAATGTGACCTATTTTCAAGACATGAAAAAGAAGTACAAAATTCAGCCAACTACATCAAAACAATTTTCAACAGATTATAAGCATGACGATGATGGACTTCGAGCTTCGTACAATATCTCATTGTTGATTGCTAAAACAGGCAAACCACATACTATTGGGGAAGATTTAATTTTACCAGCAGTAAAATAAGTAATAACCGATGAGCTCCATAAACCAGCTGCAGATATTATCCGAAAAATTTCTTTGAGCAATAGTTCTGTGCAAAGACGAATTGATGAAATGGCTGAAAACATTGAAGAATCATTGTGCAATCATCTGCAGTCTTGTCGATTTTCAATTCAGCTGGATGAGTCCACTTTACAAACCGATGAAGCATTGTTATTGTCATACGTGAGATTCATCAAAGATGAGAAAATATGTCGAGTACTATTTTATTGTTTGTTACACATACGAAAGGAGAAACCATATTTAATACACTGGAAAGGTTTTGCGATGAAAATAAAATTCCTTTTAATAATATTTGGTCAGTTGCTACGGATGGCGCCCTAGCTATGACAGGGCGTCACAAAGGCTTCATAGCGTGCTTAAAAAATAAAGTTCCTGACTTGCTTGCTGTGTGCATTGCGTAATTTATCGCGAACATTTGGTTGCGAAAAATCTGAGTGAACGCCTCCATACATCACTGCAATATGTTATCAGAGCAGTTAATAAAATCAGAAGTAACTCATTGAATGACAGATTATTTAGTCAACTTTGCATTGCCAATGATGAAGATTTAAACCGATTGCTGCTTCACACAGAGGTGCGCTGGCTGTCAAAAGGTTCTTGTTTGACTTGATTTTACAATCTGTTTGAGTCTGTGATAGAGTTCCTAGGAAACAAAGATACAGAATTGCGCGACAACCTCACCTCATCGAAGAACGATATTGCGTACTTGACAGACCTGTATAAATTGTTTAATGATGTCAATCTCCAACTTCAAGGCGACGACTTAAATTTGATTAATACAAAAAATTGCTTTGATGCTTTTATATCTAAAATACTATTATACAAAAGAAATATTGGCAGACGGGAATTTGGGAATTTAATAACTTCCCAAATTTATCAGCAGTATCATTCAAGATCGATGACTTGTTTGTTTACTGTCAACACTTGGAAAACCTCCACAGTGATTTCAAGGAATGATTCCAGGATATTTTAAATATAGACATACCAGACTGGGTTTTGGATCCGTTTTCAAATGTTAACACAGCAGGTTCATCCCAGTTAGAAGAAGAACTAATAGAACTGACGACAAATGAGGAATTAAAAATTAAATTTAAGAATGGCTACTAAGAGTTTTGGCTGCAGAAGCCGATTTCGCAACTGTACCCAGGATTATGGTCGATAGTTCAAAGATTTTTAATAGCATTCCCAACGTCCTATTTAGCTTAACGTGAATTCAGTGCTGTAGCAACGTTGGTAACCAAAAAGAAAAATAGGCTCCGTTTTACTGAACGCGGTGACTTAAATTTGTTTTTAAGTAAAATCGAGCCTAATATAAACAAACTTCTTAAAACGCATCAAATTCAACCATCTCATTAGATAAGTTATAAATTCAATATCTTTTCAATGTTAATAAAAATACTTCTCTATATAATCAAGTGTACGTTTTAATTGTTCTCATTGAAAAAATATTCTTCTCAGAAATATGATAGGAGTCTTTCTTACAGTGTAATTACACGTTTAAATATAATCGTGGCAAAAGCTGTTTCAGATTCGCGACTATTTTTTACATACTAGGTACCTTGTATGTAAAAAATAAAAATGGACTTTCAGGAAACCCAGAGAAACCCTCGAGGTGGTATGTAAAAGCTGTTGGGGGGCGCTGGAAAAAAATGTATTGTCAAAGTGGGCGGTGGGCAAAAAAAGGTTGAGAATCTATGGATTAGATCATACTAGTATTAAAAATGATATTAGGATTAAATTTAAAACTAGGATCAGAAAAATTTTGAAATGCAATCTGTCTGCTAAAAATTTAGTAAAGGCGATAAATACTTGGGCAATACCTCTATTAACTTACTCATTTGGCATAATTAAATGGTCTTATACAGATTTAGATAGCTTAGAACGATTAATTAGAACTACATTAACAAAATTTCATTCCCATCATCCAAATTCAGCTATAAAACGAATTAATTTACCTAGAAATTTAGGAGGTAGAGGTAAAGTCAAAATAACATCTTTAAAACATAATCAGGTAGAAATGCTAAGAAATTTTTTCCATAGGAAAGCTGATAGTTCAGAAATGCACAAAATAATTTGCAAGGCAGATATAAATATTTCGCCATTAAATTTATACGACGAGAATGCCAGCATTCTTATAAATACCAACCAGGAATTATTAGATTCCTGGTCAAATAAAATTCTTCAAATAACATTCTTCAAAAATTCTGCAAAACACTTCAATTATCTCAACCAAACATATGTTGACAAATTTTTGTCAAAAAAATGGTTGAGTATTGGAGAGGAGTTGAGCGCAGAAATCGAAGGCTTTATGCTTGCCATTCAAGATAGAGTCATTAATACTAAAAATTATAGGAAGCATATCATCAAAGATGCAAATCAAATTGATGATTTATGTAGAAAATGTTTGGCTTTTCCGGAAACTATAGAACATATTATATCGGGATGTTCTGTATTAGCGCCGTCCGAGTATACATTTAGGCACAATCAAGTTTTAAAAATAATTCACCAAAGTTTGGTAATTAAACATAACTTGATTGACTGCCGTAATGTACCATATTATGAATATGAACCAAATTCATTTTTAGAAAATGAATTTTATAAAATTTATTATGATAAAACTATTCTAACAGACAGAACAATTAGTCATAATAGACCCGATATAGTTTTACATGAAAAAATTAAGAAAATAACTTATATCATTGATGTCGCTATTCCAAATTCTTGTAATATTCAGAAAACTGTTTCTGAAAAAATAAGAAAATATACAGATTTTGGAAATGAGATTAAAAGAATTTGGCATTCTCAGACTATAAAAATATTACCATTTGTTATTTCGGCTACTGGCATTATACCTAGCTCTCTCATTCAAAATTTAGGCGTATTATTTTTGTCAAAAATTTTTTACATAAAAATGCAAAAGTCGGTCATTTTAAATACATGTAGGATTACGAAAGATTTTTTAAATATTTATATTGAGGGATCAGTAGGATTTATCGGACCAGTTAGGATTTCATCAGAGCCAAACCCTCTGATATGAAAATATCTGGAGTCGGTGAAATATTTTCCCATTATGTTTCTGGTGGATTGACGTATTGTTCTTGTATTGTTTTGTATTTATTATACTTATATAGTGCACTTACATTGCGTGAATTTACTAGATATTCATTTGTGAAAAAGTGTGTGGAAGGGTTTAGTCTTTTATTTGGGAAAGATTCAACCCGGACATAAAATCTGGAGCACCGTAAAAAAAAAAAAAAAATTTGTCGTTATTTTATTGGTCAATGACATAAATATTCTTATCATTTATGAATTTATAAAGACTGTTTATAACGCTAATAAATAAAATTAAAATAAACACTTGTGTAATAAAACGGTTTTTGGTACCTGCAAAAGGGGTATGTTCCTCGGAGGATCTTCCATTTAAATACCGGTAGAATAAGGACAGAATTCCCAATTCCCACGTGACGCAAGTACTATAAAGATTGCAACCATTCAAGTATTCAATTTTTGCCAAATTTGCAGCTGCCATGGGTAGCATATGACTCGGGGTCACGGCTCACGACTGGTCTTAAATTAGTTGCTTGTAATCTCATAAAAGCACCTTGGCGTTTTACACGGACTCTGGAAACTCATAGTACAAGTGGGAACCCAAAAAAAACTTTCTTTTTCGATCTGAGAATTTTGATATTTTTCCCTTTTTTCGGCTCTAAAGGGGTAATTTTTTTGCTTCGACTCGTTTTAAAAGACATTAAACCAAATAACTGATATTAACTGCCTACCTGAAGGCACTGCTGAAAACCAGCTGCATTCCAGGAGAAATCCTGAATTGTAGCTGAGCAGTGACCTTTTCATCAATAAAAAATCTATTGATGAATAAACGTTTATTATTTTTTATTATTATTATTATTATTACCTATCAATTTTTTTTTAAATTTTCTCTTTTCTTTGGTTCGATTTACTTGAAGAAAAGGTCAAACCAAGAAAGTTATACTTAAAAAATAATCGACTCTAAAATATGATGATTTACCAGTTTTTTCGCTTGTACTACGAGTTTCCGGACACCGCGTATAATGCAGGAAATATAAATGCTTTCGTACCACACACTCAAACTTCTATAAATTATCGATTGGGAACGTATTCATAAATAATAATTATTAATTTGATCTACATAAAATATAAAATTGATTCCGCTGTGAATGTCATAAATCATGCATAATGTTCTGATATTGTTTCCCATTAACAATCCGCATTGTATTAATCATGGCGGATGACAGTTTTGGCTGTGCATGATTTAATGCCCGCTGCACCCTGACTAAAATTGACCCAATTCGTAACCATGATAATAACTACCTTCTAACTTCTGAAGTTTCACCACATTCGTTTTAGCTGAACTTATAAACTGTTGGTAGGAGTAATTAAACATATTGCCTTTATGTGCGTGATCTAGAAACACGTTTGTGATGAAACAAAATGAAAAGACAATCGATAATTTTATGTCTCGTATCTATTCGTGGTACTTCTGGCTAGTGATGTGCAAACCCGAATCGAAGTATTTATTACGAAACATTTGAATAATCGAATGACGTCATACGATCATTTGCAGTCGCATGTCGTTCGTAATTGCAAGTCGTTCGTAGTCGCAAGTCGTTCGTTCGTAGTCGCAAGCCGTTCGTTCGTAGTCGCAAGACGTTCGTTCCTAGTCGCAAGCCGTTCGTTCGTAGTCGCAAGCCAGTCGTTCGTGTAGCTCAGAGTTTTGATGTTCAATATAAAATGGTATTTTTATTTTTTATTTATTTATTTCAAGAATTTTGTTTTTTCATTACAAATGATAACATATGCAAGGTTATACAACAATTATTTTTTTATTCTACTACTCCATAATAATAAGTTGAGCTCTAGGAGCTCGTGTTTATGGGAGGAGTATTTATTTACATGCAAAAAAAAATCTTCTAATCATTATCGTCTAACCTAGAAGAAAGTAATTTTTTAATGCTCTAATGGGTTTTTACATGATTAGTGTGTAAACAAGTTTTACATTGTAGATAAAGAGAAAGAATATAAAAACTATATTAAGATACATCTCCTATTCTACGCTCTTTAATTATAAAAATATGTCTTAATATTGATAAACTTTTTTTAAATACGTCGATATTGAATTTGTTTCCAAGCGAAGAAAAGGATACATAGTTAGTCCCGGAATCATTATTGAAGAATAATATATTTTGACTAGATGTTCGATTTGGTATTTTTAAGTCGATGAGATGAGATGCAGATACAGATTTATACCATTTTCGTACAGGGCCGGGGTGCGGGGGTAGAAGTAGAAAAACTTGTAGGGTGAAATTGCCTTCGAAACATTCGAGACTAATTTAATCGATAATCTTACGTAACCTCTTTCTTTCGAACGATTTACAGCGCTTACACATTTCATAAATGTAAACAACTAGGTATGTGATAAATATGATGATTTGTTAATCGCCGCCGCATACTGACTACACCAATAAAATAGTTTTTTTTTAATGTTTTAAATTCTGTGGCTGTTTGAATGGAGTCCCACTTGATTGCCACCGTTTACAATTTTACATACTTGTACTTGTGCATGAATACTCGCATAATATATTATTTATATTTTGGTAGAAAGCAGTAACTTTATGATTTGATATATAAATGAAATAAAAAAAAAATAATTCACAATTTGTAACAATGAAATTTATTTAATTTATTACGACCGATCGGTTTCGCTTAACACAACCATCATCAAGGTACGAATCGAATTAATAAAATAATATATTGTTTGTGTTTATATATACATAATCGAGTGAGACAAAACATAACGTAGAATAAAGGAACAGTGAGTTAGCACGAAATTAAAATCTAACATAGTAACAAAGAGAAAGAGTCAAATAATGCGTAGATAATTGGTTGATTGAATTTAATTTGTACACTGAAGATATTTGCGTCAAGCGGTCAATTAAATAAATTTTGCCTTTACAAACAAAGCAATGGTTTAATTTAACAAATGTATTATGAAATTATGGATTTTGTTGTTTTTATACCTTTCCTATTTTTAATCGTGTTGCTTTGAACTAACTACCCTACGTAATTTCTGAAACTCTGCAGATATCTACCAATATTTCAATACACGTTTATTTTAATCGATTATTTCGAAATCGGCTTCTCGGGAATATCGACGCAACCCCGTCACTACATCTAAGAAACGTTTTAGTGTTACATCTCTTATGTAGTATGATTACTTCTTTTCTATTAAAAGCTTTGTTTTACATACAAGGACACTTCTGTTTCCAGTTATTGCGCAGGGAAGCGTGACTATTGTTTAATAATATGTTTTAATAATAACATGTACAACTATTTGATGTCAACTACAACTAGAACCTACTATAAAGGAAATAGAAAAAGTGGCTAATATTTTTAGGACTGTTTAGTAAGAAAACCACACAGAAAAATCTTCTAAACTGATTGTTATTGACGATTTAGACAAGCAACATTTTTGACAGATGTTGTAATTTTTCAAGTTTACTAACACATTTGTAAGGCAATGATCCTGAAGCTTTTTTAAAAAATACTTTTAGCTTTACAATTCCTAGAACTATATCTAAGTTTTCACAGTTTGCGCTAGTGTTAAAGTATTTTGATTAATATTTCCTACCTTAGTACTTGGTTAGTGCATACGATGACAGGTTGCTGACTGTTTTCCATATTGTCCTTGACCTGCAGCACGCTGTGAAGGAACATCCAGTCTCCCGACCTCCGCTGGACCCGCAGAAGCATGATGCAGGATCTGTCTTGTTCGGACTGGGTTACTGGAACAAGATTTCCAACATTAAATAGGTTTTATTGTCAAATTTATATCAATAAACCGAATAGTAATCGTCGTGGCGGGGCGGTAAAAACTATGATGCATTAGATTTGTCAGGTTTTTCGCCCAGTCTTGTTTTCATATGGTTGTAGAGTCGGTGATGCTACGTCTGGAAGCATCGGTCGCTTGGTGTGGCTCCTGATGTTTCACCAGAGACTTGTAGAGGGGACATCTTCAACAATGTGATAGACATGACTGTTATTTGTCATGGGCCTTTTGATATTATCGGGAACGAACGAATGACCCCAATGTAACGCTAATAAATAAAGCAAGGAAAATTATTTATTCCCCACTCCTTAGTAGATATGCTTACAAAATCTTTATAATATAACGCATTTAAATGAGTTATAGCATAAACGTTATTATTAAACAATTAAGAAAACCCTAACATTTAGTGCTGGGAAAATAGATTCTGAAATAACTTATATAATAGAGTGTCTACTGTCTCAATAAGTTTCTCAGCAAATTGGTTAAACCGGTAATACATCACTTTAGACACTCTCAAAAATGGACATTTAGAATCTTATGAGTAAGTCGTCTCAGAGCGGTTTAACCAAATTTTGAAAATGGCCTTGTAAGCCGAAACAGCTGTTACAAAAATACGTTTCAGAAATTGATTATAAAACATTATAAAATATTATTTAAATAAAAAAAATAAAAATTAACGGAGTTCAACGAATGTAAAACAAAACAATTAATAAACTTGCATTAAATTTTTATTAAATAATAAATTTTCGTTTCGATAACAACTTATCTTAATCAGGATGAGTTTTATACTAAAGTTAGATTATGGAAACATTGGGAGAGGGTTTAGAGAGCAGCGATCAGGGACAAACCCAAAACGTCAGAAGAATTGATGAAGGAGTACAAAGGTTTGGAGTTGGGGGGAGATAATTACATGGTGAATAACCACCATTATTAATATGGGTAGGAACTGTAGATACAGTCATTTTTTAGCCACCAGTATCTTGCTATCACCTTTTAGCCCTAGCGAATCGTAGCTACAAATTTTTAAAATTTTGCAAAGGAATCTTTGAAGATGTCAAATATTTTACCTACGAGTGAATGTTGTTTTCTTCATTATAGAAATATAACCTAGTAGTTGTAAAAGGTTTGGTTTTAAAGAGGTTAATTGAATCTGTTAAAAAAATCATTTTCTTTATCGATTCAACTTCGATCATCTTCAATATAACATGTTCCAGAATTAGAACTGTTCTAATAAAAAAATGTAACGGAATATTAATTAATTAAACTTTCAGTAGTAATTAATGACAACGTTTTCCGCGCTGTCTGTAATGGGAACAAAAGAATCAAGACATAATGACCCAAACCATAATAAATTATTAATCAAACTATATCTATAGTAAACATAATGGATTTTATATAATATATATAGAACATTATAAATAATTAGTATTTTATGAAAGGCATTGGCAAAATCAAGGCAGTGTTCTCTGCGTGGTAAATCACAAAGGAATATTATATCATATTAGTGACAAAGCCTTCATATATCACTGATTAGCTACGAACACTGATTGTACACACCCCTTTGATTATACAAGTGCATTAAATGACCCCCTGTGCAGAGACGTGAAAGACTGTACTAAGACAGAGTAATCAATCACTCCACCGCTATTTTGTGCTCCTGATACTTGGGTTTATGCTATTGCAGTGGCGGTTTTCTCTAAACTGCATTTGTGCGGTGAACTCGTATTAAAAATTTAAAACAAACTTGTATTATGTTGGCGTATTTAAAATAGTGCGCAACTCTAATTCTGCGTAAATTTCACGCGATCGATTAATACGGTCGAAGAGTAATGTGCGTTATTGAATCAGCACATTACACATGGACTCACGTTCCTAAGCAAATAATACTTCATATTAAAAAAAAAAAACAAAACGCCACAGTCCTCCTAATGGCGAAATCAAATAACTTTGGGCAAAACAATAATTCGATACGTTATTGGCTATTCGAACGCCAATAGTGGACAAGGGCCTTTTTACCACCGAAGTTGTTTACCAAAAACAGGTGTCGAACGAAAAGAAGATTCATTCTGTTCCCGATTGCCGCCGATCTAACAGCTCGCGAATTGCTTCGTGTTCGCCACCCACTTTCCGATAGATATTATTGTTCAAAGTGTAAATTATAGTACTTGGATAATTGTAAGTAAAGTGCAATGCTTACTTGATTTACATACAAAACTATATCCATCAACCCCCACAAATTTGATACAATTGTAAATCACTGTAATGTAAGAAAATATCTTTTGGCAACACTTAGTTTATTCATAAACCTTCTGTAAAAAATTGAAAACAATGTGTACCCCAATGTAAAAATCGTATGGGCTTATAAAAGAGTAAATAGATGAATAAATAAATCTGCTTCCCTTGAATTTCTTATAAACCCAAGTAAAAAAGACAACTAACCGCCACTGTGTTTTTGCATGGTGTTACTGGTTTTGGATCACTTTTCAATCTGAGGCAACACTTGCAAATAATTATCTCATGATGTTCATGTGCTAATAATTTAGATAAATACAGTATCGTATTTGTCGTTTTCGTTTGTAATTTATGTGGTGGCAGCAGTATTTATGGGCCGTCGTGATATCTCATTATGTCGATGTATCTGTATGCATTAGGGGTATTTGCATAATATTATATCATTTGATGAAGTATTCAAAACATCGTCAGTTTTTAGAAATCATTATGGCTAAATAACATCTTTCATGGTGGAGATCAGATATCGATCCTGATGTATGGGCAGTGATGCAAGAACTTGACAGACAAAGAACGAAAGCAAAATCAACTTACTAGAAATAGAATGGATTCCCTTATGTACATTATTATAATATTTAAGGCAATCCAATAGTACAGGAAAAAAATAACGCCCCTTTATGGGAGGAGTTTAAAAATACTTGAGAAAAAGCTTTTGGAAAGTTCGGAAAAGATATTTGAGATTTTTTTTTTACATGTTGATTTTGTAAAGGCCTGTAAAAACATAAATTCCTTTTTTACGCATTGTTTATGCAATAAAACGGAATTTTAAAATTGATTTCACGAAAACAAGCAACGCGGAGGCTAACACGTCTTTTCTCCGCTCCGTCCGGAGGAGTAGTGATAGAAAATAGGGGTGGCTGCCAGTCGTTCTTCGGTGGACGGTATAAGGTTCAATTTGATATTCAAAATTCGTCGACTGCCGTATTGTCGCCGTGATGTCAAAAATAACAACGCGAAAATGCATATTATATTTTATTTTGTGAGGTTCGGGCGTAAATTTTAATTTTTTTACGATTATCATAAAAGAAACTAAATTTGCCACATTAAACAATAAAATCATATCCGAAAAGAGGTTTATAAATAGGAGAGTTTGGACTTCAAAGTGTTTTTATAGACCTTTTAATTTTTTTACTAGGCTTATTAAAAGACTTATAAAAAAAATTACCTAAATTTTTAAGGGCAAAGATATGTTCTACACGCAGTATTTAATTGAAGTATTTATAATACTTCTAAGCGATCAAATTTTCAAAACAAAAACGTATATTTTTGTATGATTTTGCATTATTTAGTATAGCTTCATCTTAAGTTACCAAAACATGTGAAGTATTTTAATAGATAGTGGAAATTAGGTATATAAACGGCACAGGTACTAAACCTCTCTGCTTACTCCTGTACGAAAACGGTACAAAAATTGTTATGTTAGTATGAAAGTAAAATTTTCAAATACGTACAAACTACATGACTTCCCACATAACGTTTATTTTATTTATTGCTCTGCAACTCAGCTATAGTGGGTCTCATTTTTAGACTGTTAAATTATTGATATAATGAAATAACATTCTGAGTTGCAAATATTATGCGTTGAGTTGGTTGCAGGACGGTTGCAGGCGGTAGTTTCTGTTTTCGAGACTGAAAATCGGTGATAATTTGGTTGACGCCTCAACGTCCAATAATTTTTTGGAATTTCTTAGCTGTTAAATGGATTGTTTGTATAACTTTAAAAAAACAATTATCATAGTTGATACTAAGTAGACAACAGTCTACTTAGAATCACGTTTATTTTTACGTTCTAATTAAGGAGAACATGTTTTGTTTGGATTCTTATCTCTGATTACACAATAAAAATTCAGAACTTGTAATTTTTCATGTCCATTTCTACAATTTAATTATAGTATTAAACATCAAGATAATGGTGTGACGTCACCGTGTTTTTTAGGCGGGTACTGTAATCAAATTGATAATAATATTTTAATAATAATAATAATGTATATTTATTGAAAGAAATTTGTAACATCCAAATCCATCTAGAACAGCTCCATCTGGATTAGTTCCATATGGACCATACCTCTCTGGACCAGATCCATCTGGACTAGCTCCCTATGAACCAGCTCCATCTGGACTATCTTCAAATGGACCAGCTCTATCTGGACCAGCTCTCTCTGGACTAGCTCCATTTGGATTAGAATCATCAGGACTAACTCCATCCATCTGGACCATCACTATTATATCTTGGCGGTTGAACTCCTTTTGTTTCCGTATGATTGTTGAATTGCAACCATAATAAATTTTTATGAATAAACGTTTTTTTGCACTACCTATGGTTTTTTAAAATTTATTATGTACATTTTTATAAAATTAATTACCCACCATTTTGGCGAATAAAAAATTTTGTTTTGCAATAAAACGTTTGACTTTTTACATTGGCCCTTCACATCTAATTTCCAGTTTAAAATTAAGAAAAACCGGTCTTGCCGGAAATAAGTTTTCGCCATTATAAATTATTGCCTAAGTAGATTTTAGAGTAAAATATTAATTACAAGTATAAAATCATATCACTTAAGTGGATCGAGAAATTTAGTCTAATGTTAATTACTGATCATTATCGAGAATATTCTGGGAGAAATCTCTGCGCAGCATCCGAGCCTTTAATATTATGGAGCCAATACCGATGTTCATGACGTGGAGGATTTTGCCCAGTTTGCTGAAGAAAGAAAGGCTTCAAGAAATATATAACAATATGTTAAGTGTATTTTAATTTTAAAAGCTCAGCGTAAATGGTGAAAAACATATGAAAAGCAAAGGTGAAGTTAATTTAATTTTAAAATGTATATTTTTCTGATAACTTAAAAGGGCGTAAATAAATAATTTTGTAAGACATTTGTCCAAAATGTAATTTATATTTATACTTGTTATTTATCTATTTTATTTTACGTCCAGAGGGCTTTTACATAAATAATAAAGGCAGTACATCTTTAACGTTCATTATTGTTAAAATTAAAATAAAAAAAGGAAAGTTTTGTTACGCATGCTTTTTTAAAAATTTTTATGTTTGCATTAAAAAAACTATATTTCAAAAATTATGTGTGTATTTCGGATTATAAAATTTTAAAGCGTATTCTACCATATTTCTAAAACATTTTTTAGCTTTCGGATGTGTTCAGAAATGATCCATTTATTTAGATTTTATTGCAAAGCGGAAATATTTTCAACTTCCGACAAAATTGGCCCGAGGCCTGAGGGGTTAGAGCCTCACAAAATACCTACCCCAATATTACGTGGTGGTAAAAAAACATGCCTTTCCTAAATAATTTTTTTTAGTCCTTAAAATCTAGAGAATGTTTTAATCTCAGGTGTGCATTATCGGTACGAACCTGTCATTATAAGATGATTTTTATAACAGGTTTGCGCACTTCGATATGAAATAAAACGTAAACATAAATATTCCTCTCATGATTTCATCTCACACACTCTACAATTCACTAACGTGTTTATCCAAACATTAAGCTCAATAAAAAAGCTACTCACTCCAACGTAGGTACTTAATTATTATTACGAGTAGTCGAAGCCTTATTGAAAGATCTCTATGTTAGGTGAGACAGGAAACCTTTAATCAAAAGCTGTCTACAAGTGATATGAATACGTACACACATTTTTTGCTGTAGAATTTTAATACGGTGTTATTTTATCTGTACGTGCTGCCGTGTATATAATTAAAAGATATGAAAGTAACTTACATAAATGTAATGTATAGTGAACGAGTTTCTACTGATATTTGAAGGGGTGGTTCTGTTTGTAAGGCTGTGCGCTTTCGGTGGAGTATTGATCGTACTTAGAGGAAATAATAGGTGCTTACATCAATGGTTAATTTCTCTAGAAATGTTTCCATAAGTCTTGCCTTGGGTAGTTTTGATTGCGGCGGTAAATCACATAGAGCAAATGATGAAACAAATACGGGGAAAAATCGGTCCTGTCCTTAAACAGGTTTTAATTAATTTTTTTACGAGTTAGAATTTAGTAACAAACTTTGAGTGTTTTTCTTGAATATCATTTCAATTACTACTAATTCTAAGTGTTTAACAAAAATTTACTGTAAATAAGTTTTTTTAAAATTTTTATAAAGAAATGAAACATTTACAGGTGGCCGATGCATTTTCCAATTCAGCTACTGATTAAACAAGTCTAAATAAGTGTTTTCATTTGTTTAAAAACTCAATTATGGTATATAGTATATACATAACTGCATTGTTAACAATAAACTGCACACAGTAATTCTTTGCATTTTTATGTAAAGATTTACGTATGTAATATAAACAAACAAAAAAATAACTTACCATTAACCACTCAGCAACGTAAGCAGATATACACGTTAATATATGACAACATCAGTCAAGTACAATAGCGTGTTTACACGTCAACGCGTATGTTTCCACAGAAATCGTTATAACTCCGTTATTGTTCTAGTGACATCCCTAAAACAAAAAGTAGAAGCTCCTCAAAAAATCAAGCTATCCACCACTTTTCAAGTTATCCATAGAAAAACATAAAAAAACCCTTTGTATCAGATACATGATAGACCGCCAAATTGCCTACCCGCTGTTGGACATTGTTATATTTTTATTAAATATTCTTGTATGAAATAATAAAAAGTGAGGTGATTAAATTGTTTATTATACATTTATTCGAAAGAAAACGTATTGTTTTTTTTTTTATATAATCCGTGATTTTAGTACCGTTTTCATATAAAAACATCCCGTGAGTCATTTTTACATTTTTTTTATGTTTGCTTTCTAAATTTTAATATTTGCAAATGTTAATATTTATTTGTTATATGAGAATTTGAAAGCTTATTTTCTAACCTTTCAAAAACAGTTTTTAGTATTCGGCTACGTTCAGAAATGTTTTATAGAGCTTTAATTGTGAAGCGGAAATAACATAAAGTTTTCGTAAATCTGACATGTCGTTTAAGACATAAAAAGTGCATATTCGCGATATATCGGAGTGGTTAAGAAAAATCACCACCAAGACGATTGGAGGTAACAAAAAATAATAACAACTTGAATAAAAATCATTATCTCCATCGTTTCGTTATTCTATTATTGTAAAAATCGACAATTAATCATGCTTTAATTCTTATACATTGTTGCGTGTGGCGTCATTTAAAAATATGGCTATTAATTCTAGTCCAGCCAAAAAAGTATATGGTCAATAATTTAGCGGAAAGAGCGTAGAGAATTATTCTGATAAGACAGATGTTCTGGGTTCAATCCCCGACCGTAACGTTTTTAATGTCTGTTACTTTTTCTGTATCATGTTTAATTTACATTTATTAATATTATATTCTTCTTGAGCGTTTAAATATAAAATTAGTATTAAAACTCTTCGAGGTACTAACGTACCTCGCATTTATTCTTGTACCTTTTTCCAAAATTATAATTTCTACTTACAAATACTTTTTTTACACATACCTACCTTATGCAATCAAATACAATTACGTGTCATCGATTTCAGTTGAAAAATAATAATGGTTTTGTTAGCACATATTGTGAGTGATTACGATTGTTCGACCGTATTGAAAAAGATAAGAACCATCGTGAGCTCGCGAGTTTTATGGTTAATGTCATGAACCAGCGAAATTTAGATAAGTGTAAGAATAAAATAGGGTAAGTCGGCATTCCTTGATTTTCCTTATTATTTCTGCTTTGCAGGTATCTCTTTAAGGCGGTACACAACCCTAATAATTTTTGCTTGCTCAAAACTCACATTTTAATATTTTGCGGTGAATTGGTAATTGAATTATAATTTTTATTACCATGCCTCACAAGGGATGCGAGTTATTTATATATTAGATTAATAAAAACAGTACCTTATCACTAATATATTTAATGTTTTTTTAATATGAATACCGCACAAGAGTCCCATTAGCCGGCATTAGCCGTGTTTGGTGACCAGATCTGTATATCCAGGTACTTCCCCACCTTTCTCTTCCCTGTCTCCTTCCCCTTCCCACTTCCCTCAGCCTCACAACATACCTTAATTGGGGATTCCATAGTCTCACTGGCTTTAGAGGGGAGCAGTTAGGACTCTTGTGCGGTATTCATGTATAAAAAAAGCAACATTTCAATTCTGAATGGTGGTCTTACACCGGGGCGATACAGGGAGTATCTTCTACTCAAATATACTATGTATTATTTTAAATGAATAAATTGTGAAAGGACACAAAGTAATCAATTCAAATTTATTTGCCACGCCGTGATTCGATCCCGCGACCTTCGGTGTGCGAGTCAAGCGTCTTACCGCTGCGCTATGCTGGCCGTCGTACAACGATTTTAAAACTTTATAACCCGTTTTCAACTATAAAGTTAGCGGTAAGCCTGGTTTTATTTTTCTGGACGATGAATTAATAACTTTGGGAGTGCGACATGAAGACACATTTTCAATATTTGTAACACGTTCTTCAGAATTAATTAAAATGAACCCGGCGGAAAGGACGAATCTCCAGGCCTGCTAGGGTGAATTCGACCGTACGTCTATATTATATTAGACCGGGCGCATATTTGTTTACACGTTTTCTTCACTTACGTCGTTAATATTAGCACATTATTTGTCTTCTTCTTCTTCTTTTCTTTGATAGAGCAAATTCGACAGTAGGCCTATCCAATATACGGGTCGCGAGTCACAATTTGTATACAAGGCTTCTTTACCTACGTCGTTTAGGTTCTACAAAGTTTTTTCATAATACCTACGTAACATTTTGTGCTGCGTCTTCGTCAACTGTATAATCCAATCATAGAAACATCTCGGATAATGCAATATCAATACCAATAAAGGATGAAACTAATAACGCACATACGTTCCTGCACACACACACACACTTACAAATATGTAGGAAGTCTGACGAAATCACAGGGAATAAGAAGACGAGGAAGAATTAAGCATCGGTGCGACTCCTTCCCGGAGCAGGTAATGCGCCTGCGTGGTTATGGACTCGAGCAATAAAGATAGTCATTACCCAATTTGAATGATAGCCGCTTAATACCATGTTATTAGGTGGAGAAATTACGTTTAATTCGGTACTGTACGCTGGACGATACGACTATAATACAATGTGTGGTGCCTCCTAGTCGAAATAATTGCATTGGGAACGGGTTATCGGTAAACACACGTCCGTCGTCCATCCCTTGACTTAATAAATTACCAAGGAACGTTGATGTGAGATGTATGAGATGGGACTTGTATCATTATTACTAGATTATTGCAGTGAAAATTCTTCCACGTACTTCTTTCCTACGAAATTAAAGAAAAAATCTGTAACTGGAATGAAAATTACGAAATCTCACAAATTAGTGTCAGTTTACTAATTTAGTGGTACAAGAGGGAAACCCTTAAATCGACGTAATCGACGTACGACGTAATTTTTTTATCGACTATAGAAAATTCAAAGGACTCTCTTTTTTTCGATAAGAGCATTTTTAACTTCCTTTTTCTCTTCAACTAATCTTTGAACAGAGTTTACAAGATTTTAAATGACTATCTGTAGCCACCAATTTTTCCAAATATGTCCTGAAAATTACAAATTCAGACTTATATAATGTAAAAGGAAACCGCAAATCATAAAAAGTTATACCTAGCATAAAATGAACTCCAAATATGATTATATTTAGTATTATTTATTTAATGCCTCAAAAGGATTTTTTAATAATAGTTTGCAATTAGGTACCTATTAACGTACATACTTACATTCCGTTACATGATTTTTATTGTTTATGATGCTGGTTTTTTAGGGTAAGGAAGGAGAGGTCCAATAACTATTGGAAAGAAAATGGTATAAAATTTGAAGGCGATGAATCGAGAGTGTCCGACTGGAGAGATCCAAATGTTTCATAAGGTGAGACGACGCATCCACTGCCAAGACCAAGAAAAACCATGAACCCGGACACCTCTGCTAAGTCACCAAAAGTAGCGAACCTCTTGGGGTTACCTATGGTAGGGGTTATCCAAGAAATGGTTCCCGGAGCGGCGGTACCTATACCCGCCTATCGAATTGTGAAAACAGATTTTCTACCATGTGGGGTACTTTGAAATCCGTTTTCCGTCCGTCTTGTGAACATTCTGAGAAGTGGGGAATAAATATTTTTACTTACTTTATTAATGAATGTTATGTTCGGATCTTTCGACACATTTTAAAGTACCCCATATAATAATATAATAGAGAATGTCTAAATTATTTTATTAGGATACGTTGTTCAAAAAATTTTGATGAATTCATCAAATATTAATTTTCACGATATCTGTACGTTCTATTCAAGTTCTGTGATTATTTCAGTTTAATGCAGCAACTGGCCTATAATTAAATAATAATAGAACTTCAATAGAACCTCCACAGAACGTGAAAATTAACTTCAAATATTTGATAAACTCATAATATTCTTTGAAACAACCCGCTCAAAGTAATTAGTTTATCCGGTAATAAATCATTTTCGGCAATATAAAGATTGAAATCGGATGGGAGTAAATAATACTCGTAGAATCATACAAATCCCAAGTCCCAACCAAAATACCTATTTCGCAGTATATTTAAGTATAGTCATAATCACATTTATTTTATTGTTGTGTTTTATAGGATTATCATATGGTGAATTTACATTTGTATTTTTTTTAAACGGTTTACATTACACAAAATTTTTAAACTCACTCAACAAATCATCGACTACTCAAACTTCTCAGAAACAAGAAAGAAATGTAAAACACTATCTAAACTATGCTATAAAGCACACATCACCTCCGTTGAGAAAACTGCGCAAAATCTTTGAAATTTTGTTAAAAAATTAAACAATGAAAGTACAGACTACCCCCCCCACAATGCATTATGATGGAAAAATAGCCAATAGCACCTTTGATATTGTTAATTTGTTTGCGGATCATTTCCAAAGTGTATACGAAGGTGAAATATCAGATAACAACGTACCATCATACACATATCAAAACACAATACATCTACAGAACTACACCATTACACGGGAATCATGCTTAAATAAAATCATTTCACTTGACCCTAACAAATCTGCAGGCCCAGATAACATCCCACCAATATTTTTCAAACAATGCGCATCCGCAATATCAGGTCCACTCACCACATTATTTAACCACTTACTTTCTTCTGGACATTTTCCAACCCGTTGGAAATCTAGTTATATTACCCCGATTCTCAAAAAAGGTGACGACACAGACATTAAAAACTACCGTCCTATATGTATACAATCAGCGCTCCTGAAAATCTTTGAATCCCTTGTTCTTGATTTAATTTATCCATCAATATTAAAAGTAATTGATAAAAACCAACACGGATTTGTTTCCGGTAGGTCAACTGCTACTAACCTGTTACTTTACCATAACTATATTACAGAATCTTTTACAAAAAAAAACAAGTTGACAGAATCTACACAGATTTTTCAAAAGCTTTCGACAAAGGATCACATAAAATATTACTTAGTAAATTGTATGCCTTAGGACTGAGAGGCAAGTTGTTGGATTGGTTCTCAAATTATTTGTCTAACAGAATCTTATTTGTTAAAATTAAACATTCTTTATCTAAGTTATTATATGCAACTAGTGGTCTACCGCAAGGGAGTCATCTCGGCCCCATCCTTTTCTTAATATTCATAAATGATATCATAAGCTGTTTCAACGATGTAGAAGTTCTGCTTTTTGCCGATGACATCAAATTATACAAAGAAATATCCAATATAGGTGACTGCCTAATCCTACAGTCAAACATCGACAAATTACAAAATTGGTGTGTCACAAATAACTTGTTCCTCAATATCGATAAATGTAAGACACTAACGTTTTGTCGAACAAAGACCCCACTATCTTTCAAATACACAATAGATAACAAAATCTTAGAAAAAGTCAATGAAATTAGAGATCTTGGAGTTGTGTTTGACACGCAATTAAATTTTATAAATCACATTCAACAAATAACCAACAAAGGCATGAAAACACTAGGATTTATAATTAGAACAATCAAAGACTTCAACTCGTTAGAAGTTATAAAAATCGTATATTTGTCACTCGTACGCAGCTTGTTGGAATAAAATTCCATAGTTTGGTCCCAATATTATCAAATTCATATAAAAATATCGAAAGAGTGCAGCACAAATTTTTAAGATTTATTAACTTCAAGTTACACATACCTATTCAACACATTAACTACACATCCTTACTAAATACACTTAAATTGCATTCCCTAGAAAACAGAAGAAAAATAAATGACCTAACTTTTTTGTTTAAAATTATTCATTCTGAATTAGATTGTTGCGAACTCCTGCATCTCATCGATTTCAGAGTACCCAATCGAGCAACAAGGCAAAACGTATTATTCTGCAACAATAATTCTGGGACGAACTACCACATTCATGCACCTATTTCTCGACTTCACACATTAGGAAACAAATTCACCTCTAATATCGATGTATTTAACACAAGTTTATCATTATTTAAGAAATACCTGAACGATACTTTTATGTAGAATATTTTGATATTTAAGGAGCATCACATAGGTGCTTATGCATTTATTCGTATATTTCTATATTAATCCACAATGTAAAAACTTTTTACCATTTTATTTTTATGTATCTTGCATTTTGTCATGTATTTACAACTTACAACTTTCTCTTTTATTGTTATCTATAATCTTTCCTTAATTTATCTGTATACTCTTTATGACGTGTACTAGTTATTTTTTATAGTTTATCTTTTGTTTTTAAAAACCTGTCTCTGTATTATAAACATGTAATGTAAAAGCCCACCAGGGCGTTGAAAATTAATAAATAAATAAATAAATGTTTATAAATACCTATCTGCGAACTTTAATAATTGGTCTGTGTTTTGTCATCCTCTTATGTACATATATTATATTAGTGAGACTGTTTATGCTCCTTAAAAATGTACAGGAAAAAATCACTGACCGTCACTCATATTGCATTTCGAGCAGGTTTATGATGTCGATAATTCTTGTTCAAATGAATGATTTGGTTCTAATACAGACGCTGACTCATTCTCAATATTCGTTGATTCCAGTTGAAGTCATCGCACTGCAATTTAATCACTTTATATAATGTCAGCATTTTTTTTAGTCATGTACTTAGTATGGTTAGATTATATTAATAAAACTTTAAAAGTCTTCTTCTGGAAGCTTTTATAAGGGTATTACTAAGAGTGGTTTTTTTGTTTATGAATTCCGACGAATAACTAATGTTCAGTAGTAATAGACACGTAAGTGGCATAGTATAAGAAATGTATCTGAATATTATACGATGATCTCATACGCATGGCGCCAAGCTTTAAGTTCCCGAACGAGTAGACGATTTGCAGCAATTTCATAATTAGACAGCAACGCGCATAAATATTTCAAAAACGAAACCCGAACAACATCAATGACTTTTTATTTGAAGAGAGAGTTTTTTTTTAATAAAGTAGAAAAACGAAATACATATTGACACATATACAAATACATTTGTGTGAACCAGAAAAAAATGGATATGTCTGTATATCCGATGTACTCTCAGGTTACAGATATATTCGGGTAAAACCTTATAATAATACAAAAAAGATAACATCCATCATAATATTGGAATAAGTTGAGGACAATATTAATAATTTTTAAACTGAAATAAGATATCTAAAAGTATGGAAAATAATGAGTTCTAAATAAATTGCTCATTCAGCATCAAATTTGGTCCCTAAGATAAAGGTCCTGCGTTCGATCACCAGTTGGACTTTTATCTTCTGTCTTGATCCCTTCCGTGTTTCATTTAGATTAGTTATAATATAATTTTATTCTTCATTGATTACTTATTCATTGTATTGATATTAGGTTAGGCAAAAAATGGGTATAAATTAAATTGGATACGTGTTTCTTTCATTTTCAAATTAAAGCTTCACACATAACTCAGACCTTCTTATCGAATGGAGTGTAAACAAGAAGTCGTTTAGGTAAATTTTGGAGATCGCTGTCAACGGTTAATATGCACTTTTAAAAAAAAATCTTTTGATTCACCTTAATTACATTAAAAGGCAACTATTTGCTTTTTTTAATAAAAAGACAAATAACTTTGTTTACATCACTTTTGCATTGGGGGAAGTGGAAAATATTTCATTCTAAATTTCGATTACGTTAAAATTAAAATTAGCTTTCGTTCTGTGAAACGAGACCGTCCATTTTCAAACATTATTTTCAAATGTCATACTGTTATGTTTTTTATTCTTGTTACTGTACGAAAAGATGCTAGAGCAAAGCGTAGCAGACTTCAAACGGAAACCAACGGCTAGAGACAAAATCGCGCGGGCGTTTTTTTTAATGTTATAAAACTGAAATTGCGCCTAATTAGTAGGTACTTACCTAATAAACATGTGCGAGCGTTGATTAAAATTTATTAGCTTGAATTTTTTTTGACATAAAATTTGTATTTTTATAAGTCAACTATTTCTGCGATGTTGAACGGCTACGTACGCTAAGTTTGTGTGATATGGTTTATGATACAAAAGAAAGTGCCCCCTTTATACCGCCTGCTCGCGTCAAGGCAAGAAAAACATCCCAGTTTTCAAGTAGTTTAGCGGCTACGCTAGGTTTGTGTAAAATGGTTTGTGATACAAAAGAAAGTGTCCCTTTATAACGCCTACTCGCGTCAAGGCAAGAAAAACATCCCAGTTTTCAAGTAGTTTAGCGGCTACGCTAGGTTTGTGTAACATGGTTTGTGATACAAAAGAAAGTGCCCCTTTATAACGTCTACTCACGTCAAAGCAAGAAAAACATCCCAGTTTTCAAGTAGTTTAGCGGCTACGCTAGGTTTGTGTAACATGGTTTGTGATTCAAAAGTGAATGTATTATTTATAAAAAATAATTACCAAAATTAAAAACATGTTTTTTTCCGTCATTTTATTACCAAAACTCCGATAATTTAGTACTTACCTTTCCAGATTTCGTGGTACCTTCAAAATCTTCTAGCCGTTCGTTATACATTCAAGTGTATCAGGAATACCAACATACCAAAGTGACAGCGAAATAGCTAATGGCGTAAAATCTCACAAGACGAAAGCTAATTTTAATTTTACGTAATCGAAATTTAGAATGAAATATTTTCCACTTCCCCCAATGCAAATAGTTGCCTTTTAATGTAATTAAGGTGAATCAAAAGATTTAAAAAAAAGTGCATATTTACCGTTGACAGCGATCTCCAAAAATTACCGTCGTTTATTTTTCAGAGCTTTCAGGCTGGGAAAAAAATCCTCAGGGCCTTTGCCATTATTGGGGATGCTGTGTGGAGGATATTTCAATGCTAAAGAAGTTCTGTGAAGGAAAAAGGTATGAGAAGTGGGTAGCAATCTTGACGTCAATGTGTCCAGGGGTGACAGACATATGTCCAATCAATCCTTTCTATTGCGGTGCAAGGCGATGGATCCAGAGAGGTCGATAGGTCTCACTCAAGAAGGTGAAAAGTTTAATGAAATTTAAGAAATCTATATATATAAAAAATCTCGTATCACGGTGTTTGTGGTCGCACTCCTCCGAAACGGCTGGACTGATTTTTATGAAATTTTGTATGTATATTTGGTAGGTATGAGAACAGATCGTAAAGTATATTTTGTGTCGCTAGGTGATTGTCCAGGTGTCCCTGTCCAGAAAAAAAATAATCAACTTTTTTGACAATTTTTTGTTGTTGTACTTTTTTTTTATTTTAGCATCAAAAATACACAAAACCCCAAATTTTTACCCTCCTACCCCCACCCCCTTATTTTTTAATCGCGATTTTAGCATTTTTGTATGAACAAATTTAACAGTAGTTCGTATTTTAAACAGATCGAAATTATTTATGTTGTTGAACGACAGATTGCGCAACGTCCTCTTTCTGCCATAGATCCCATCCCCACACACTTACAAAACATTCTTATTTTTATTTAACAACCAAAATATTGACTAGAAATAATTTATATGGCAGAACAACGTTTTCCGGGTCAGCTAGTAATTCTATAATATTGTACAAATCAAGTAATCAAAATTGAAACCATTCCCATTGGTTGTGAACGATGTTAAAAGATCGAATATTTCTCGCACTAAAGTGGCATAATAGTTGTTAATGTACGTCAGAAAAAACTATTTCATCTTAACAAGAATTTTTTTAATGACCTTAGACGTATAAATCAATTAAAACAGTTTTAATGGATTTCTCTCCATTTCGTGTTTGGCCGTATAGCGTTTTTTATTCCGGTGAAAAATGTTTTATTTTTTGATGACTACATGATTAAGTAGACTCAGGAACATGTTCAAGATTTTACGAATTATTTTTACCTATGAGCTCCGTGATCATTTGAGATGGTGGAAATGATTTGTAAAACATTAACAACATCAGGAATAAATGCTTCTTTGTGATGTGTTATTTAAACCAGCTTAATTAGAGCCTGGGGTTATTTCACTGTGATATTGAATGAATCATAACAATCAAGGTTTTGTCTTTATAATTTTAATTCGTGAACATGTTAATTAAGTATTTAATTTTTATTAGATTATTAACATTTATAGCCGGCTATAAAGCTCCTTATATATTGAATATTTCAACACTTTACCATTAACGTAGTGTATGACGAATTTTTTTTATCTCAACACGTAGGGACGGTGGTTTGGCTGCTCCATTTGTGATATTGTAACATAAAAGTGACCCCAAGACAAACATCCCCCTCTCAAATTTATTCAGTCAATTACAATTTTTTATCGATTATCCCCAACTTCAACGTAAAACATGAAATTGCTAATTTATTATTATTTACTCTTTTCAATCGATGATCACAACTAGTTAACGACACTTACAGTAATAGGAACCTACTTTAGTATTGGTTACATATACCCACACATACACACACCTACATAGCACACATACATACTGTTACTGCTTGGGATTGGTATTAATATTGTTGCAAATCCTGTCCTACCTTGTTCCCAAAATCCGCACCTATAACTACCTTCACCATGTCAGTCTGCAATCAACAGCCCGCGCCGCAACATACCTATAGCCACCGTGCTCCCGCTACCTGCAACATTGACGTAATTCCGCCGTGTTCGCCGTGTACACGAAACGCACGCTTATTGCTGTTTTCAGTGCCAATTGGACGGGGAGAAAGAAGACAAAATTGCCAGCATACAAGTTCTTTATCCTGTTTCGGTGAGTCCTTTCCTTTATATGCAGCATATGTTTTTTCCTCATTCCAAGCAGTAAACAGTAACACAAAATTCAAGGTCCTTCGTCAGTCAATCTTCGCAAATATCAAATCCACTCTACACACACACTATCTCATTCATCTTGGTCCTTCGAGCCGGATATTTTTGAACCATAATATTAGTAGATAATAATCCAGCAGAGTGTGAATACGTTTTTACAATACCGCATATAAATAATTACCCGCATTCCCGCAGTTTGATATACCTACATGAGTTATTTTGTTTCTTTATACCTATCGTATTATGGTTGGAAATAACATATTTACCCGCTATTAGAATAAATAGATACAAGACACTGCTTTGATATTTATTTCTGATAACTCATGTAATTATATCTTGCTAATCAAATCGCATTACCTACCTTATAAATAATACGATTATTTCCTAATATTCGTATTGTTTATATTATTGGATTACATTACAAATAGAATAATACGATCGTAATATGTATAATTTGTTAATGATTTACCGACGTAGTGCACGGCGCATCTGTTAACCTTTCACAGCTCACCAGTCAATTTAACCCCGTGCGGTTATCACTGTGAAGTAATTAAATATTTATTAAATATTAATTAATTAATTCCGCATAAATAATACAGACACATTATTTTAACCGCAGTTTTAGTTGTTTATCGTCTCATATTTTGTAAAATATAACCGGAATAAATAAAATGGCTACAAGCGCGTCATCCGGGTCGTCTCGGGACGAAAGACGTCTCAAACGTTTAAATGCTAAACTATCAGCTAGCTTTGCAAGCTTACAGTCGGTGTATGACAAGATAAGGAAAGCTTCGGAAAGCATTAGCAATCGCCAATCTTTTTTGTCAGGCGCAACTACTGTTGAAAAAATTCGTTCTGAATTTATAACAATTTTAGATGAAAAAGTGGATTGCGAACTGGAATTGAATCCGGAAGCAATTGCTGAATACTCTCAATTAAATGCATTTGAAGAACTCTTCGGGGTTATTAAATATACCGAAGCAAATATGCTGTCCAATCCAGTTGCGAAACCTCGCCGTCAAATTAAGTTACCGCCTTTGGAAATAGCGTGCTTTGACGGAAAATTAGATAATTGGCCTCTTTTCTATGAAACATATAATTCGGTTATACATTTGAATGATTCTCTGGATAATGCTGAAAAGATGCAGTATCTGATGTCTAAATTAACCGGAAAAGCATTAAATATTTGCAAAACTATTACGCCTACTGGTACAAATTATCAAGTTATTTGGGACGCATTGTGTACTAAGTATAATGATCAACGCGTTCTTGCTGAATCATACTTTGACCGATTGCTGAAATTGCCTCCAGTTAACTCGGCCACGCCCGCTTCTTTAGAGAATTTCGCAGATGCATACTCCGCTAACATCGCCGCGCTGAAGCAATTAAAAATAAAAGACCTCGCAGAATTCATATTGCTACAACTGGGTCTTAAACGGCTTGACATAGAGACTGTAAAGGCTTTCGAATCTTCTATCAAAAATAATGAAAATTTACCTTCCAGCGCGGAACTAATCGACTTTGTAAGACAACAGCAACGAATTCTCAACCGCGCGCAATTCACGCAACCGACCTCGAACCGCCTTGGCTCAAATATTAATTATACCGCTAAACCGCTAAAAACTAATTCCGCAAAGGCATTTATTAATGTCGAAAAAATCGATAATCACTCCATCGAAATTTGTTTTTGTTGTCAAAAGGGATCGCACCCTTTATACCAATGTTCTAAATTCACAAGTCTAGAACCACGCGATCGATTTAACTTTATTAAGTCATCGAATATTCGAGTTTGTGTGAACTGCCTCAGTACTAGGCACATCACAAAAGCTTGTAAATCAAAGAGTACATGCAAAACATGCGCGCTCAACCATCATAGTTTATTGCATTTCAAACAAACTGATGGGCGAAAGTCACAAACAGACCCAATACCATCTCCCGCGTTACAAGCAGATGCCGATAATGATAACTTAAATTCTTTGAATCCGGTTTCGCTATGTGTAACAAATTCATGCCCTAGTGCAAATACTACTGCACTCTTAGGAACGGCTGTTTGCACTACCAGAGACGCTAAGGGCCAGGTACAGACGTTACGGGCTCTAATAGATAGCGGCTCCCAAAGGGACATAATTACGCGCAAATGCTGTTCACGCTTGAATCTTACGGTGCGGTCATCTCCAAGTACTTACGTCACGGGAATAGGTGACGTAAGAAATGTGACAAATGGCGTAACTTGATTAAAGTTACATTCCCGCTATGACATCACTCAGTCGTATACGATTAAACCATATGTAGTAGAAACTATAACCAGTGAGTTGCCTACTGTTAACATTAACCGTTCCTCTTTGTCGTATCTTGACAATTTGCCCTTAGCAGACACAACATTCTGTACGCCCGGTGAGATTGATATTATCTTAGGATGTGACATATTTGCTCGCATTCTAAAGGCAAACAAAATATCAGGTTCTCTCGGCCAGCCATTTGCTATTGAAACCACTTTGGGATATCTCATCTTGGGTACTGCCCCAACGATGATTGAAAACCCAAGTATAAACGCCACGCAATCATTTTGTACGTTCACGCAAAATAATGATTTTTGCCTGTCGCGCTTCTTCGAATTGGAAGACATTCCAGATGAGAAGTTTTTAACGCCTGATGAACAAGAGTGTGAGGACATTTTTAAACTCACTACCTCTCGTGACACGGCAGGTCGTTATATCGTCGCGTTGCCGTTTCGAAACAGTCCCTCTGTTCTCGGTGAATCGTTACCCGCCGCCGAACGCAGGTTTCGATCTCTCGAACGCCGCTTGATATCTCAACCCGCAATAAAGTTAGAATATGACAAAATATTACGCGAATACCTACAGAAAGGGTACATTTCGCCGGTCGACAATTCTGACTTACCTCATTACGTTATACCGCATCATATTGTAGTTCGTGAAGATAAACTTACTACTAAAATTCGCATGGTGCTAGATGCGAGTATGAAATCCGATTCGGGTTATTCGCTTAATGACATCCTACATACCGGAAAGAATTTACAAGGTGATTTGTTTCGCATTATCCTCAATTTCAGATTGTTCGCAATAGCTTTAACCGCTGACATAAAACAAATGTACCTACAAATCGTAGTGCAAGAAGAATGCCGTCGTTATCAGCGCATGCTGTATAGATTTAACAATAGTGACCCTTTACAATTGTTCGAATTTAATCGCGTCACTTTCGGCATGTCTTGTAGCCCATTTTTGGCTATGCGTTCACTGCGTCAACTCGCAACGCATGAAAAACCTCGTTTCCCACTCGCGGCAAACTTGGTGGAAAATGGCTCATTCTACATGGATGATTTCGTCACCAGTTGCTCATCAGTCGAGGAAGCTACCGAGTTATCGACGGAATTAATTCAGTTATTCGCTGCCGGAGGATTCGACCTTGTAAAATTCTCTTCTAATTCTCCAAAGTTTTTATCCACGATTCCTACAGCTCGTCGTGTTAAGGAACATGTGGAATTTAATCCCGATGAAAACCTAAAAATACTAGGGCTTCATTGGATACCCGCTTCTGATCATTTTGTATTTGTCGTACACACCGACGAAAGAACGTGTACTAAACGAAATATTCTCTCGACGATTGCTCGTCTTTGGGATTTGATGGGTTTCGCCGCACCAGTTGTATTATTGGCTAAGCTGATAATTAAATCTCTATGGGAGTATAACCTGAATTGGGACGATACTCCTCCTGAAACAGTTGTCACACTTTGGCGACAGTTTAAAAAGGAATTGCCATTACTGCAATCTATTAAAATTCCTCGTTTTTTAGGAATCGAACCCCAATGTGTATTAACGCTTATCGGGTTTTCAGACGCAAGCGAACGCGCATATGGAGGTGTTATTTACTTACATGTTTACTGTCCGAATACCGATAAAACCACAATTAATTTATTATGCGCTAAATCCAAGGTCGCTCCGGCTAAGACGATTTCACTTGCGCGATTAGAACTATGTGGAGCGCTAGTACTTGCACGATTAATGCATACGGTCAGTAATACCTACACATCAAATTCAAAAGCTCATACGACTTTAGCTTTTTGCGACAGCACGGTTGCACTAGCTTGGATAAATTCACCGCCTGCAAAATGGCAGACCTTCGTTGCCAACCGTGTCTCACAAATACAAAACCATCTTGGGGCTGAATGCTTCCATTATATAAGAGGTCAAGACAATCCCGCCGACTGCTTATCGCGGGGTCTTACTCCCGCTCAGCTAATAGACCATCCGTTATGGTTTAACGGTCCCGTATTTGCCCAATTACCTAAAAGTGATTGGCCTTTACAACGTTTTGATACGAAATCGATATCTGATCCACCCGAATTAAAAACAAAAATTTTGATGTTCGTTCAAGACAATAACCGCCCTAAAACAATCGCTCCACCGTTATTGTGTGCACTAGCTTCTCGTGTTAGTTCATGGCCGAAATTAATTCGAATAGTAATTTATGTTTTTCGTTTCATTAAGAAATTACCACGAGCATTCGAATTAAGCCATATCTTAGTTGCAGAAATCGCTGTTATAAATTCTATACAGCAAGAACATTTCTCCGAAGATATAAAGGCAGTCAAAGATGGGAAGAAGGTTCGGCGAGCGATTGCAAAATTAAATCCGTTTCTTCATGACGGAATTCTAAGGGTAGGAGGCAGATTGAGTAATGCTGAAACAGAATTTGACAGTCGTCATCCCATTCTATTACCCGCTCGTGATAATGTAGTCAATTTAATAATAGACTACTATCATATTAAGAACCTACGTACGGGTCCTACGTTACTGATGTCGCTGCTAAGACAAAGATTTTGGATACTTTCTTCGCGCAATTTGGTTCGGAAACGTGTGCATCAGTGCAATACGTGCTTCAAAGTCAATCCTAAACCACAATTCCCATTAATGGGAGATTTACCCGCATGCCGCGTCCGCGAAGCTAAGGCTTTTCTTCACACGGGGGTTGACTACGCTGGCCCGCTTCAAATAATCCCTTATAGACGTCGGGGGGTGCGAAGTCAAAAGGCATACATTTGCTTATTTATTTGCTTGGTGACCCGAGCAGTTCATATTGAACTCGCTGTACTAGACGTTTGTACATAAATTGCAAAATAGGGAGCTGGACACAACTTGGCACGCCAATGTCTTTTACTTCTGGATTAATGACTCTAAGTTAAATTAGCAAAACTGAATCTATTACTGTTGTAAAACATTGAAAATTGATTCTAGTTATAATGGCCAAAACTGAATTTAGTTACTTAATTTAATATTGATTTGCACTTTGGAGACTTTTGGAGACTGTTGGGGTCAGGATAATGGGATACTGGGAGAAAGGTAGAACAGAATTTAATACTGATTAAAAACACTTTTTAAGTAGGTTAGAACTTGGAGACTTCAGTTTCTTGGAGACTTGTTACTTCTTGGTTGGTAGTTTTTGAACTGATTTCCTACCGGTTTGCCGTTTGTTTTATAGGGCAAATCCGGGTTGGACTTTTGGAACACAGAACCTCCCTGTTTCTGAAGGGTGCTTGCGTTTACGTATTTTTCCCAATCGCTATGATTTTCGAGCAGATGTGTTAAAAATCCGTGTGATAACCTTTGCCAAGACAGTCCTGTTCCAATAAACCGAAGTCTCACATAATTTTTATTGTTTCAACAAGAAAAGGTACAAGTTTACAAATGTGATACAAGATACAATATCTAGAAGTAAATATTTTCTTAAAGTGCAATAATCACTGGTAGACGACAGTTTTTTGAGGTTTTATTGTAGTATATACCTATTTTAAGGTGATGATATATATTTCTTGATTCAAATTATTCCCGATTTCCCGAAATTTAGCTCCGAGTTTTTCGGAATGTAAATTGGCTGTCGTAAATATTTACGATTCAAACATTTCCTTTGTTCAGCATTGACCAATGGCGCCGCGTCTGGTAGCAGGGTGGGGATAACGTAAATACTCAATCATTTCCTTGATTTTGATCATTGCTGTCTGGGGTCCCTGGTGGAAGTATTACGTGGTTATTCAGATGTGTTTTCGAGTCCAATGATGCTGCAGCATGTATTTATTATCAATTGCGTTTATGTTTTCAATTGATAAGTTAATTGTAGAATGTAATAGCATTGTAGACATCATTCCAAATGCACAGTGTTTCGTTGGCCAATGAGAGCACTCCCTTTGTTTCGTAGGTTATTGGAAGGGGTAACGCGCAGCGGCACGGTATTATGTGGAAGCGTAAATTCCATTCTTGAATTCTCAGGGTTGTCATACGCTTTCGTCGACACGTTCGATACACTCCCCCCAGTGCAGTCTCGACTGTGCTCAGCTACTTCGTCGGGCGTGTCCTTTTCCGATGTCTGAGTTCTGAATCGGGTGTCTTCGCAACTGGTACAGTTTCGTTAGTTGTTGGTGTGGCAGGCAGGATGACGGCGATTTTGACTGCCGGCCTTACGTATATCCCAGTACTGGTTTGGATCCGAGCAGTTCTGACCTGTCCATCAGCTGCAGGTGTTGCTTCGAGGATACGGCCACGTGGCCAACTGTTTCGAGGCAGTGCTGGGTCCATGATGATCACTAGGTCATCCTTCTTAATTGGTGTAGTTGGATGGTGCCATTTTTGTCGGGCAGCCATGGTAGGTAGGTATTCGTGCAGCCATCGCCTCCAGAAGGTGTCTGCAAGTTGTTGTCCGATGCGCCACTGGCGGCGTAGGCATACTTCCTCTTCTTTTTTGTCGTAGAAGGATAATTGGGGGCGCTTCCCAGCCGATCCCAGCAAAAAGTGGTTGGGTGTTAGAGGTTCTTCATCACGCGGGTCAACTGAAATATGGGTGAGTGGTCGGTTATTTACCACAAACTCGGCTTCTGCAAGTGCTGTGCGTAGAGTTTCTTCTTTTGGTGCTCTTTCTTTGAGTGTTGCGCTTAGGGCTTTCTTTACTGATCGTACTAGTCTCTCCCAAGCTCCCCCCATGTGGGGACTCAGCGGTGGTATAAAGTGCCACTCGATGCCCTGGGTAGCTATTGCGTCAATCATTCTGGCGTCTTGACTTATTGACAGCAGGGCGTCCCTCATCTCGGTGTCAGCTCCGTGAAAATTTGTTCCGTTATCCGAGTACATGGCTGTGGGTTGTCCTCTGCGGGCGGTCATTCTTTGAAGGGCCATGATGGCCGAGTCGGCAGTCAGTGAAGCGGCTAGTTCTAGGTGAATGGCGCGCGTTGAGAGGCAGGTGAAGATGGCTCCGTATCGTTTTTCTCGATGCCTACCGACCGTGATAGCCATAGGGCCGAAATAGTCAAGCCCGCAGTGTGTGAATGGACGGACGTGATGCATCAGGCGGGGTGGTGGTAATGCGCCCATCAGAGGTGGAGTCGGTTTGCTGCGTCGTATGAAGCAAGTGGGGCAGACGTGCGTTAGTTTCCTGATTGTTGTGCGTATTCGTATTATGAAGAAATGATTGCGTATTTCTGCAATTGTTTTCTCAGTACTAGGATGATCCGCCTTTTTGTGGTAGTGGCTGATTAGGAGCCGAGTGTAGGGTTCGTCGCCGTCCAGTATTATGGGGGTTCGGGCCACACTCTTTGTTCTTTCCAAGGCTCGTAGTCGGGTCCCCATTCGTAGAAGGTCGTCTGGTCCAAAGAAGGGGTTCAGCGAGTTGAGGCGACTGCCAGTAGGTAGTTTTTGACCTTGTCGGATGGTGTGTAGATCAGTTGTGAAAGCGTTTTCCTGGGACCTTTTTATCCATTTTTGTTCTGCTGCTTTTATCTCCTCGGCTAGTAGTGGGCCTTCTAATGGTTTGTTGGGCCCCATCTTGCATCGTCTGATAAAACGGAGGATCCAAGCTGTGGAGCGGATTAGCCGGTGCCATGAGGAGAACCGCTCTACTGATGGGAGTGCTTCGCCCTTGGTGGACACAAGGCCAACGTAGTGAGGTTTGACTTCTAGTGTTAGGTCGTCAGGCTTGTGGGCGGGTGCCCGTTCTTTCGGCCATGCACCCTCCGGGGAAGTGAGAAAGGCTGGGCCGGTAAACCACCTTCCTTCTGGTGTTAGGTCTGGCACCTCTAAGTCTCGTGTTCCTATATCAGCTGGATTGAGTTTTGTGGGTACCCATTTCCAGTCGGGTATGTTGGTTAGTTCGTCTATTTCGCCCAATCGGTTTGCCACAAAGGTTGAGTAGGCGCGTGGGTCGGTGCGTAACCAGCATAGTACAGTTGTGGAGTCTGTCCAGAAGCAGGTGCGGGATATCAGGGCTTTGCTTTCCTTTTGGATCGTCTGGGCTAGTCTCGCTGCTATGAGGGCGGCTTGAAGCTCGAGGCGTGGAATGGAGAGAGGCTTCAGTGGTGCTACCTTGCATTTACTTGCAAGGAATGTTACTCGTAAGGATCCATTTATTTCTTCGGTGAAGTAGGCCACGGCACAGCAAGCTTGCTCCGATGCGTCGCAGAAGAGGTGTAGAGTTACGTTGTTCTGTTTGTTTGAGAGGCAACGTCTCGGGATTGAGATGCTGTTTGTGTGCAGCAGGCTCAGCCAGTCTGTCCATCTCTGGGCGTGTTCGGGGGTAATGGGTTCGTCCCAGCCGACGCTTGAGCGCCACACTGCTTGCAGTAGCATCTTAGATCTGATGGTAAGGCAGGCAACGAAGCCGACTGGGTCAAAGATCTTCATTACTATGGATAATAGTTGCCGCTTGGTAGGTTGTGTGGCCGTGTCGGGGGAGATCGCCTCGCGAAATGAGTACAGGAAGCGGTCTGTGGTGGGGTCCCAGATCAAACCAAGCACTCGTTCTGTCTCTGGACCTCCACTGCTGATCTGTATCGCGGAGCTGGCACGGTCTTCTATGGGTACGCCAGCTAGGGCCACCGGGCTATTAGACGCCCAATTTGTCAAGTGGAACCCTCCTTTCGCGAGGAGGGCACTTACACTTTGGGCTAGTGTAGCAGCTTCATTGGGTGTGTCTGTTGCATCTAGGTAGTCGTCCATGTAGAACTTGGTGCGTACGGCTTTTGCGGCGGCCGGGTACTCGTGCTCGAATGTTTCGGCCACTTTATTTCGGACGAATTGGGCACTGCTTGGGGAGCAGGTGGCTCCGAACATCATTGATGACATTTGATAGGTGTCTGGTTCATGATGGGGTGATGTCCTCCACAGGAAAAGCTGGGACGGCTGGTCTTCTCGCCTTATTTTTATTTGCAGGAACATTTCTTTGATGTCTGCAGCAATGGCGATGTTTCCTTCCCGGAAGCGTATTATATTCCCCAGGAGGGAGGACAGCAGGTCAGGACCAGTAAGCAGCTGATCATTGAGGGAGGTTCCTCGGCATCGGCTTGCAGCATCGAATACCACTCTGATTTTTCCTGGCTTATTTGGGTTGATTACTGCGAAGTGAGGCAGGTACCATTTGCGAGGTGTGGTGGTGGAAGCTTCATGGCCTGATAGCTTCTTGGCATAGCCTTTGTTGAGAAGTTGACTTATTTTGTCATTGTAGGCCACTGCTAGATTTTTGTCTTTTGCTAGCTTTTTCTCCAGAGACAGAAGTCGCTTCAGCACACACTGCCGATTGTCAGGTAGCGAGACTTCTGGATTGCGCCATAGTAGACCAGTTTCCCACTTCCCTGTAGGAAGAGGACGGGTAGTTGCATTCATAAGTGCAATGGCCTGTTGTTCGCTTGCATTGACTCTGGTGGCTGATGTTACTCCGAGCGAGTCGATGGCGAAGTTGGTTTTTACTAGCTCCCTCAATTGTATGTCTGCGGCCGTTTCTGATTGTAGTGCCAAAGTGGTAGTCGTGTTATTATCTCTGGGGTTGACTCCCCCATGAGCGATCCATCCTAGTGCGGTGCGTGATGCTATTCGCGTAGTATCATTGCATTCACGAACTTCCCTTGACACAATTAGGTGAGCGTTGTCTTGGCCTATTAGCAGCTTCGGGACGACAGACCTTCCTTGGATCTGTTGCTCCGGCAGGTTGAGGTTGCTTATTGTGCTGGCAGAGATGTGGTATGTATTACTGTTGCCCGCACCTCGTATTCTTAGTCTCACTCGTTGGGAGAGATTGTCAGAGGTGCACATTCCTTTGGCACCGTGGATTCGCAGTCCGTGAACTGGGCCGTTTGCTCCGACTTGTATTGCGGTGTCAGTGTCAACAAGTGTTACTGTGGATCCTTCGTCCAGGAGAGCAAACACTGACACTTCTTCTTTGTTGGGAGCGCTTAATATTACTGGCGCAATTTTTAACAGTACTCTCTGTCCGGAGTCCTGGCGTCACAAGTTGACATTTTCCACGGTGCTTTTTCGTACGAACTCGGGATTATGTAGCAGGGGGTGGTGTGGGGATCGGCAATCCCCTACTTTGCACCATTGGTTTATTTTGCAGCTTCGTGAGTGGTGTTTTTCTAAGCACTTGCGGCATAACCTTCCCATGCGTACAGTTTCCCATCGAAGTTCAACATCTTTGGCTGCGAATTCTTTGCATTCGCGGGTTTTATGATCGCCGCCACATTGGGCGCAGCTTTCGTCGGCTGTTTTTCTTTTTCGGCTTGGTCCAGGGTAAGTATGTGCCTCATTCATTTTGCGTTTCATCGGGGCGATCTTTTCTTTTGGGCCGTCCCCGATTTCTTCTTGATGTCCGGCATGTATTTGCTCATGGCTCGGTAGAAGTCGCATGCGATCACTATCTTCTTCCTCCTGGTACCCGGCATGTATTTGTTCACGGCGTGGTCGGGATCGTATGTGGTCCACCATCCCGCTGTTTGGAATTGCGTTTGATACCTCTTTCAGAAAGGCAGCGAGCTGGGTTATGGTGGCCGGGGCATGTTGTTTGCGGATCTCGATTAGCCATGCCAGCCGCAGGGAACTCGGCATTTTGTCAGTGACGTCGTTCAGTAATGCAGGATTGGTGAGATAACCTTCGGTTTTTAAGATCCGGAGGGATGCCACCAGGTTTTGCACCGTCCCGGAGAAATCTGCCAGGTCCTCGAGTGATACCTCGGTCGTGAGGTAAGGTAGCTTTTTAACCTTGTCTAGCATAAATTTTGCTATGGAGTTAGCGCTGCCGTATCGCTGCTCGAGGACGCTGATGATCTCTGGGACTTGCGCAGGATCCATTAGTAGGGGACCCACGGTATCTCGCGCCTTGCCTTTGAGGGCACGCTGCAGCCGGATGAGATTTTCGCTCGGAGTCAATTGGCAGGTGGCGGTGGATTGAGCGTACTGTGCCTTCCAGGTAGGCCACTCGAGGGGGTCTCCGGAGAAGGTAGGCAAATCTTTTGCTGTGGATTGCCTGGCGATTAGGGCTGCCATTCTTGAGTCATCTTCTAATGTGCGAGGGCTATCTTGCGTTCTGGAGGAGCGGAGCGCCTCTGCCATCACAGAGGCGATCTGGGCCAGTGGGTCGTTGCCGTGCTGCAACCATTCTCGGGTGTGCCGTGCTGTCTCGTTGGCTGTATGCGGTGGTGTAAACAATGGGGAATCCTGGCCGGAGGAGGCTGGCTGTTGCTGGTACCCCGTTGTATTGTAAAGTGGGCGCTCGGGTCCGAGATGGCTGTATTCGGCCGTAGGGATGTTCTTTGCAGGGCCCGTCAGTAGTGTGTAGCCTTGGGTGGCGGCATATCCAGTTGGATCGGTTACTGTAAATTCATTGGTAGGCTGACCGACTGGTGTGTGCATTTGAGTAGTTGCATATCTCGTTGCAAACTCTCCGGCTGGCCTTTTTACTTGAGTGGCATATCTCGTTGCGAACTCATTAGTAGAAGGGCCGGTCGGTGCGTGCACTTGAGTTGTTGCATATCTCGTTGCAAACTCTCCGGCTGGCTTGTTTACTTGAGTGGCATATCTCGTTGCGAACTCATTAGCAGAAGGGCCGGTTGGTGCGGGCACTTGAGTTGTTGCATATCTAGTTGCAAACTCTCCGGTTGACGGGCCGTCTGACGTGTGTACTTGAGTGGCATATCTCGTTGCGAACTCATTAGCAGAAGGGCCGGTTGGTGCGGGCACTTGAGTTGTTGCATATCTAGTTGCAAACTCTCCGGTTGACGGACCGTCTGACGTGTGTACTTGAGTGGCATATCTCGTTGCGAACTCGTTAGTAAACGGGCCGGTTGGTGCCTGGACTTGAATTACTGCCTGACTGAGGTTGGCTCGCAGGGTCGGGCTGGTTGGTGCTGGCTCCTGGGCAGGTTGGCTGACTGCTTGGCGTGTCGCAGCGTTCAGGGCTGCGAGCAGATTGGCTGTCTGCTTGGCGTGACGTCTGTCCCGAATGCGCATCTCTCGGCGCAGTAATCGCAGGGAGTCTTCAGTTGATTCAGAAGTTGTTTCGCTGCTTTTACTGTTGGATTCGTGGAGGCTCTCGGAGACAGATTCTGGAGCAGGTCGGTCAAGCGTGATGAGATCAGAGTTCCTGGCTGGGCTCGCACTAGATAGATCGTGGACCTGGCGGGGTCCTCTAGATGGCGTCTCATCGGTGTCTACGGTGTGTGGGCCCGGGGTCCGTCGGGGCGCCACTGGCATATTTCGGCTTGTCCCCGGGGCGTCAGGTGTAGATTTAGACAGCGATGTATCAGAAGATGTCGGGGTCTTACGGCCACTGCGAAGAGACGGCATTTCCACTGGGTAAGACTGAAGGCGTGTTATGTGTAGATCCGGCACGAAGGACCAAATGTACTAGACGTTTGTACATAAATTGCAAAATAGGGAGCTGGACACAACTTGGCACGCCAATGTCTTTTACTTCTGGATTAATGACTCTAAGTTAAATTAGCAAAACTGAATCTATTACTGTTGTAAAACATTGAAAATTGATTCTAGTTATAATGGCCAAAACTGAATTTAGTTACTTAATTTAATATTGATTTGCACTTTGGAGACTTTTGGAGACTGTTGGGGTCAGGATAATGGGATACTGGGAGAAAGGTAGAACAGAATTTAATACTGATTAAAAACACTTTTTAAGTAGGTTAGAACTTGGAGACTTCAGTTTCTTGGAGACTTGTTACTTCTTGGTTGGTAGTTTTTGAACTGATTTCCTACCGGTTTGCCGTTTGTTTTATAGGGCAAATCCGGGTTGGACTTTTGGAACACAGAACCTCCCTGTTTCTGAAGGGTGCTTGCGTTTACGTATTTTTCCCAATCGCTATGATTTTCGAGCAGATGTGTTAAAAATCCGTGTGATAACCTTTGCCAAGACAGTCCTGTTCCAATAAACCGAAGTCTCACATAATTTTTATTGTTTCAACAAGAAAAGGTACAAGTTTACAAATGTGATACAAGATACAATATCTAGAAGTAAATATTTTCTTAAAGTGCAATAATCACTGGTAGACGACAGTTTTTTGAGGTTTTATTGTAGTATATACCTATTTTAAGGTGATGATATATATTTCTTGATTCAAATTATTCCCGATTTCCCGAAATTTAGCTCCGAGTTTTTCGGAATGTAAATTGGCTGTCGTAAATATTTACGATTCAAACATTTCCTTTGTTCAGCATTGACCAATGGCGCCGCGTCTGGTAGCAGGGTGGGGATAACGTAAATACTCAATCATTTCCTTGATTTTGATCATTGCTGTCTGGGGTCCCTGGTGGAAGTATTACGTGGTTATTCAGATGTGTTTTCGAGTCCAATGATGCTGCAGCATGTATTTATTATCAATTGCGTTTATGTTTTCAATTGATAAGTTAATTGTAGAATGTAATAGCATTGTAGACATCATTCCAAATGCACAGTGTTTCGTTGGCCAATGAGAGCACTCCCTTTGTTTCGTAGGTTATTGGAAGGGGTAACGCGCAGCGGCACGGTATTATGTGGAAGCGTAAATTCCATTCTTGAATTCTCAGGGTTGTCATACGCTTTCGTCGACACGTTCGATACACTCGCTTCGGATCTTTCCACCGAAGTCTTCCTCAACGCTTTCAAGCGTTTCCTTTCTCGTCGAGGTCCTGTGAGTATAATGTACTCCGACAATGGGACGAACTTTGTGGGAGCCAAATCCCATTTAAGGTCTTTATTTGCACTTATAGAGTCACCCAATTACAAAAAGGAATTCTCAGACAATCTGTTGGAGAATCGAATCGAATGGAAGATGAATCCACCGCAAGCTCCTCACTTTGGTGGGATCTGGGAAAGTAACATTAAATGCCTGAAAGGTTATTTAAATAAAATAGTAGGCACCTCTCTACTGACTTATGAAGAGATGCAAACAGTGCTTTCTCAGATTGAAGCAATTCTAAATTCACGCCCGCTATCTGTACTTAGCGTTAACGATGTTTCGGCTCCATTGCCGCTAACCCCCGCGCATTTTTTAACGCTCACTCCCTTAAAATCTTTACCCGCTGCTGATTTGTCAGACGAGCCAGTCAACTTGATACAACGCAAACATCTCGTGGATCGTCTTGTTCAGACGTTCTGGAACCGATGGCGAATTGAGTATTTAAATACTTTGCAAGCTCGCCAGAAATGGAATACAAATGCTAATTCGGTAAAGACAGGCACGGTAGTAATGATTAAGAGTGACAACATCGCGCCCCTTCAATGGCCTATTGGGGTAATAGTCAATGTCTACCCCGGGGCAGATGGGGTGATCCGGGTTGCGGAAGTTAAAACTAACTCCGGAACATACCGCAGGGCAGTCGTTAAACTCTGTCCCTTACCGTCACAATAGATTTAACGACATCTTAGAAGTTAGTTCATAATACTTTAATTTTTAAAAATTAATTAGATTAGTTTCATTGTTAAATAGGTACCAAACCCTACTAGTTTTATCTACCGCAGGTTCAGTATTATTTATTGAATCCTTTCAAGTCATATTTTTCGTTTCAATGTTTTTTATTCATTTTATTTCCTTGCTATATCAGTCATTTTGACCATTTGGTAAAGCATTTATATAACTTACATAATATTTTCGTAACTTTTACATAATTTATTACATTCTACCGCGTGTCATTATAATTTTGTTTGCGCATTGAAACGTATTGGCACTCTTTTGGTTTATGGAAGTGGATTCTTTCATCCCCTTCCAGGCGGGGGGCATGGTTACGCCAATACATATACCCACACATACACACACCTACATAGCACACATACATACTGTTACTGCTTGGGATTGGTATTAATATTGTTGCAAATCCTGTCCTACCTTGTTCCCAAAATCCGCACCTATAACTACCTTCACCATGTCAGTCTGCAATCAACAGCCCGCGCCGCAACATACCTATAGCCACCGTGCTCCCGCTACCTGCAACATTGACGTAATTCCGCCGTGTTCGCCGTGTACACAAAACGCACGCTTATTGCTGTTTTCAGTGCCAATTGGACGGGGAGAAAGAAGACAAAATTGCCAGCATACAAGTTCTTTATCCTGTTTCGGTGAGTCCTTTCCTTTATATGCAGCATATGTTTTTTCCTCATTCCAAGCAGTAAACAGTAACACAAAATTCAAGGTCCTTCGTCAGTCAATCTTCGCAAATATCAAATCCACTCTACACACACACTATCTCATTCAAGTATGGTAAAAACTGAAGACAATGGGGTATTTCCACAAACGAGCGATTCTGTTAAAAATGTACGGAATATTTTAATGATCATTTTTTTTGATTTTAATCATCCTACTAAATTTTTTTTTTATGCTTTCCTTCAATATTATTGATTTTAAAAACCCTTTATAACTGACAAAAACGGCCCGTGGTTGTCAAATGGGTTTGTGATGTCACAAGCGTAGCTCAGCTTGACCATCACAAATAAACACTCTCAGTAAGCGTCCGCACTCATGACGTCACACGATAGCCACGTCCCAAAATTTCGTTTTAGCAGTAATTCAAAAATGGTAAACTTTAACTCGTTATAGAAAATTTATTCGTCAAGATAAAAATAAAATAAAAATGCTGTAATCATCGTAATTTTTGCTAATTTTTTTTAGGCAATAAAATAAAACGTGGAAATTCCCCATTGCATATCACTGCGAGTTTTCATTTGTTAACGCCAATTATGATTGGCTGCGCTCGGCGAATTATTTTTGCAAACTATTAATAGCTTCCAGGTAATGAAAAAATAATTAAATTTTTTATAAAATTGTACTCACTCAATCGGTGTTTGGATTGTGCTTCCCTCAGGCACTCCCAGTGTAAGAGGTGATACCAGGAGACTCCTTGAAGGTCAGACTTATCCCATCCCAAGTGCCATTCTCCGCTGTGAAAAATAACAATATTTATTTAGAAAAAAATTTCCCACAGGCCATGTCGTCTTTGGGGATGATGTGTCGAGGGTTTTTTTAAAGAAAAGAAGAAGAGAAAGTTTTGGGAAGGAAAAAGGTATGAGGGGTGAGTAGGAATCTGGGGATCGAATTTGTCCAGGAGTGAGAGACGTATGAATCCATACCTCCCACTGCTGTGCAAGGCGATGGGTCGGGATAATCCGGCTAGAGAGGTCAAGAGTCATCAACTGCTAACGTTTTGAAGCCAGTGAGACTAAGGCATCCCCAATTGGGGTATGTTGTGAGGCTGAAGGTAGTGGGGAGGGGAAGGAGATGGGCAAGAGGAAGGTGGGGAAGTACCTGGCTATTCAGATCTGGTCACCAAATACGGTTAAAGCCGAGCAACGTTTTTCAAGCAACGTTTCAATTCTGAATAGTGGTCTTACATCAGGGCGATACTGAGAGTATCTTCCTCTCTAGAACGTGCCGTATATACACCATATATTATTTTTAATGAATTAATTGTGAAATACCACAAATTAATCTAGAATAAGGGTCTAGATTATGTCTGCCTCAATTAGTATCTCCCGATCCGGCCCGCCACGCAGTAAGTGAGCACTCGCATTCGCCACTAACAACTAGAAAAACTTCACTCCCAAGAACCCGGGCACCCCTGCTAAATCATCAAACATAGCAAACTACTTGTGGTGACCTATGTCAGGGGTGTTGGTTATCCAATAAATGGTTACCAGGGCGGCGGTAACCAAAGCCCTCTCTCAAATTGTATTGTTCTATTGAAACAGTTTGAAGTATATTTTTGTATAATTACCGGTATACCACATTATTAATAATGTATAATAAAATACATACCGCGTTTTTAAGTTCAAATATTGCATTACTTATATTATTTTCAGACCACTAAATAAACCATCAGCCGTTTTTAATGTTCTTTCCAATCGGATACGGCCACCTTTTTTGCTAACACGAAAGGTAAACCCGCGAAATAAGGTAGCGCACATAAATTACAGTCAGCACGAGCCAGAGAAGACCCGGCCTTTTCACCAGCCTCCTATAAAATGTATAAGTTGACATACTTTGCATAAATAAATACGCTTAAATAATAATGACAAAAGTCATGTAAGCAGCGCATACAGTCATCGCCCAGTCTTGCTCCATTGTATGCAAAGCTGGGTATGTGACAGTTCTGAATATTTCCCTTAATACAGTTCCTCCGAATTACTTAGCGACTCCGCAACTGTTTTCGGAAAATGTTTGCATGCTTTTTATCGACATGTGAGAATGACGACAATTTCGCGCGTACAAATGTAAATAACCCTTTTGGAAGTTGTATTTTCTTTATAAAACCTCACATCTGCGTTGATGTAAAGTACAGACAAGTGAAATGTGTTTTTATAATCGATTTTGTTGGTTATTTTTTAATACATTTTTTTAACTCAATTTAGTTGTTCACCAATTTATTTGATGATTGTTTTAAGGTAAAAAAAGCAGGGTCGTCGTTTTAAAAATAAGAACTGGTCGTTTGAAAAATTCAGACAAGCGATATAAAATTATAATCAGAAAATTAAAAAAATTTAATTATTTTTATTACCATTTTCAAAATTGAAAATGATTTAATTAAATGAAGACAATATTAGCGAAACTCAATCGAAAATCTGGAGACAGAAAAATCAAAAAAAAATATTGATTCCACTGGTACTCCATATTCATCCTAGACTCGCAGAAAAAGTCAATATATGTCGCGTATTAAAAAACAAAATGGATAAATATTTATCCGACACTATCTAGATAGCATTTAGTTCGGGTTGAATCTTGCAATCATATATAAACAATATGTGCGTTAAGAAAATGAAGATAATGTTGGTAGTTCTTAGTCGAAATATGATACAGTTAAAAGTGACCGAATTGGAAATGGGTTCCATAGCTCAGTTGGTAGAGCACTTGCCATGCAAGCAAAGGGCCCTGGGTTCGAGTCCCAGTGGAACCAATATCTTTTTCTGATTTTTCTGTCTCCAGATTTTAGATCGAGTTTCGCTAATATTGTCTTCATTTAATTAAATATTATAATTTGAGATTTTACTCATAAAAAGTTAAAGATGAAAATGATTTGTCAAGAATTAAGACAATCTGGTAATTTTTCACGGGTCTATGATTTGTTCTGATTTTGAACTTACGACCTCTGTGTTCAAAGGTAGAAATAAGCTAAAGTATCATGTCATTTGGACATGGTTTTTTATTTTTATTTACTGTAGCCCCACACAGGCGGCCCTGAAAAATTTCTCCTCAAGGCCTATGTCATCTTTAAGTATGCCATAATTTTCGGAAAATACGGAGAGGAAGGTCTGGGAAGGAAAAAGGTATGAGGGGTGGGTAGAAATCTGGAGACCAGTGTGTCCAGGAGTGATGAAAGTATGCATCCAAATCTCCCACTTCAGTGCAAGGCTATGATTCAAGAGAGTTCCGCTGGAGAGGTCAACAGGCCACCCTCAAAAAGTCTCTCCCATAAGTTGGCAGGCGTAACTGCCGCCAAGATCAAGACACACCTCACCCCATTAACGCGGACACCCCTGCTATGTCACCAAACTTAACGAACCACTTGAGGTGACCTATAGCAGAGGTATTGGTTAACTAATACCCGCCTTCAAAATTGTAATGCTGAACGGTTTTTGCGAAATATTGGCTCAAGATAAAGAGAAGAAAGCGCAACAAAACCAAGTTTTTTTAAATCACAAAACACAAAAAAACTTAACAAATTGCCAAGAAAAACCACATACAAACTTGATTACGTAATAATAATTATTATTAATTCTAAAGACGCGTCAACAAAACTGTAAGAGAACACAGTATGCTGTGTGCGGGTTCCGAGACATCATTTGACAGTGTTTTGATAACGAGTACAACACTCACTAATGATGTTTTAATGCTCTCATATATCACTTCTGGCTCTTGAGCTGTGTTAAAATACGTTGTTTTGCTCTTTACCACATGGAAATGGATAAATGCTCCGTCCAGCGAGATGCTCCGAAAGCATTTTTTTTATCAATCAGTCCAAACAAATCGCAAAGTAGGTTGCTACCTTTCTAAAGTGCTTTTAAAGAATAAGTTATACCTACATATATATGTACGTACGTGCTATATTCTTGTTTACGTGATTGCAAAAAAATTCCAACAGCTCCCAAAACTCTGAAAGAAGTGAGTCTATGTAATCCGAAATTGGGGTATATTGTGAGGTAAAAGGTATTGGAGAGGGTAAGGAAATGGAAAAGGGGAAAGTGGGGAGGTACCTGACTATTCAGATCTAGTCACCATTCTAGGCCAAAGCCATTTCGTGCAACAATTCAATTCTGAATGGTGGTCATACAACAGTACGATACTAAGGATTGGTTGTTTAAACAAATTTAAACATTAAATTTCATATAATATTTTAAGTTAATTTTCACTTCCTGTGAAAGTTTTATTCAAGTTCTTTGATTATTTCAATTTTTTGAAGCGAATAATAAAAATTTAATAGAACTTACACAGAACGTGAAAATAAAGCTCAAATATTTGATGAATTGAAGAGCTGGTATAAGACAATGTATGAATGTGAACGAAGCACGGAGTGTGTGCCAAGACCGAGTTGTTTGGCGGTCCGCACTCTCTGCCTTCCCCTGCGGGGAAAAGGCGTGCTGGTTAGTTAGTTAGTTAGATGAATTGTTATTTTTTTTAAAACAACCTGTTATTAAAGTATCTTCCGTTAGGGAACGTGCAGCAAATATACAACATATTATTTGAAACAATGCAAATTAATCAAATGAAAATTACTACCACCTTACTTACCTTCAGATTGCTATTCCAGAGTTTTACCACTCAACAACGGAGGGCGTCAAATTATTAATTTTATCAAAAGTTTTTTTCAATCTCGTTGAGAGCCTAAGTTTCGGTAATTCCATTTCGATAGCCCCTTGAATTTTTGTTTATTTTCCTGTCCAATTAAACATCCATTGGTTGATTAGTAATCATTTTTTGGGCCTCATCAGAGATAAGCACCCAGTGATAATAACATTACCAAATAATGGTTTATACAAAAAATTGTTAATTTATCAATTTTAAAAAAATGCCTTCAATATTTAAAAAAATCTAAATAGACATTTTAAAGTTACTAGAGAATAAGTTGAGGACAGAAGTGACAAAGTGACTGGTGAGTACTTACTTCTTATCGATGTGTTTGATCTTCATGTCCATGGAGTGTATGGTGGTGAACACGTTAGTGGCGCCCTGCACCACGCACTCCCTGGTCTCCGGCATGGCCACGGGCGAGCAGGCCGCCAGGAACACGGGCTCGTTACGACTGCACAGCGGCAGGAAGGACAAGAAGTGGCCTCTAACTAGCACCACCTGACAAAATATAAAATGGAAAGTTAGCGCCCTTCAGAAATAATTAAGTAAGACCTTATAAGTTTTAGGTTTTTGCAGAATATAAAAAAAAAACACAATCTTTCATTCAAAAATACACTTAAGAACCAGGTTAATACAATTTATTTTATGGGAATCATTCCTTACCACCAATAATATTTCTTGTGCTTATGAATCTTATCACAGATGATTCCACCATTATACGCGCACATTGAATACCTCTGGGTGTTACGTTACACTCCATAATAGCGGTAACAGCGATGGTACGCCTAGAATTTTTTTCCTAGATATATATTTTTTGGAAAAGCATCAAAATCCAGAGAAATTTTGATTTTTGTAAAAATGATTTGTTGTCAAAATTTTCTAATGACCCGCCCTCTTCTATGGTTTTTACCCTCCACCCCCTTTAGTAAAAGGTAACTTCTATTGCCTTCCATAGGGTAGAACTAAAATTATTAGGTTTGGAGCTTGACTAAACCCTGCTGTCATTTCTGCTAATCACTGGTTATATGATAAAACAGTTCTCTTGTAGAGTGCTAGTTATTGTATTCCTTTTTTGACCCTTTTTTATAAACACAATGAGATCCTTTAAACTTTCTTCTTTCTAGTTCGTACGCGGGGCATAGCAGTTCCTTCCAGAAGCCACTAGACTGTTTACAATTAAAAAATGGGTACAGTTTCAAAACGGTTTGAATCATCACATAATTGTTTTTTTTTTATTGTTTCTCTTATTAACCGTACTGTGTATCACTGAAGTGGCCAAAAATCTTAACGATTTCAATAATCGAATCTGATGGTTACAATTCGAAAAGTTGTTTGCTTGTTAAAAGTTACTGAAACGCATTTTTTCATTGAGTTAAGGTTTCAGGAATGCCCAACACTAGTTGAATGATTCAACAAACATGATTTCAACTTTAGTCTTAGCGTGCAATATAAAGCAGTTAGTTATAATCACATAATTAATGTTCTCATGAAAACTCGTTGTGAGCATAACACATAATGTGAAAAATGGGAATATCGATATCGCAAAATCCGATCTGATTTTAATGGGTTTAGGCACATTTAGCTTGTCGTAAGGTCAATCCGATTAATAATCGCCTCGAACCAAATAACTCGAAAAGACATTAAGAAAAATGAAGTAATAATAATTAATAAATTGTATAAAATGTGCCAACAGAAAAAAATCTTTTCTTTTCACTGTGACGAAATGAGTACTAGTAAGAATTCCATTATATACCTACATAAATAAGAACTTTATTTCTCTTGTAAATTAATATTATAATTATTTTAGGATTTGATTTTTTTTACAGTGAAGTTTAAGTTATCCTCACAATGCGCAGTTCCAATTATTAAAAATAATTGAAGAGTGACTCAACAGCCTCTAGACTAGGTACGCTATAGTAATTTTCACCAAGATCCCATTGAGTCTACCTCAGAACTTAGAAGGTAGGTACTACAAAAGGTTCACATGACCGCTTGGTCGCCATCGATTAGCATTACCCTTCGATCCCATTCTGGGCGCTGACGTTTCATCAGTTTCAACATCGCGGGAGACCAGAGACCAGAGGAGCTAAGACATAATATAGACTATACCTAACCCACACTGTTACTCTATGTAGCATTAGGCCAGAACAATAGATCACCCGACCATGTTGGGAAATAAGACTTGTCTTCGCTCTAGATTACAAAAGCTTACGCTCGGCACAAATCTGACACAAGGACCGTTTGTTTCATTCATGACTAAATTCATCAATCATACGAATTCAATATATTAAAAATTTCGTATTTTCTGGAAGCTTTAAGGTGATGTAAGCTACTAAGCAATTCAAAATTATTTTGGTATGAAAATTAGATCTCTTATCTTAAACTTACTTTATATTATATAAACAATTTTTTTAAACATATTTTGAATTTTCTGGATTACTGTGAAATGAGTATTTTTTTATTAGTCTTTTTTTGGCCCAGAAAAAAATAAAGTATCTGGTCTATAAAAACTAAATTAAAGCTCAGAACCCCTATTCGATTATGGTTGTAAATAATAATTATTATTATTGGATGATTTGTAGAGCACGGTTATTGTGAAAAATCACCTCAAGGGCGAGTAATGATTGTAAAACATTTAAATATTTGTGCCTGATCTTTGCAAAATATAATAATAATAATTGCCACCATTCCGAACTGAAACTGTGATTCTTGACCAGATCTGAATAGCCAGGTACTTTCCCACCTTCCTCTTCCCCACCTTCCTGTTCCTCAATTTTCTCTTCCCCCGCCTTCCTCTACCCCACCTTCTTCCTACCCACCTTCTTCTTCCCCACCTTATTCTTTATCACCTTCCTCTTCCCACCTTCCTCGTCCTCTTCCCACCTTCTTCTTCCCCACCTTCTTCTCTCCACCTTCCTCATCCCCTCCTTCCTCTTCCCCACCTTCCTCTTCCCCACCTTCCTTTTCCTCAATTTTCTCTTCCCCCGCCTTCCTTTACCCCACCTTCTTCCTACCCACCTTCTTCTTCCCCACCTTCTTCTTTATCACCTTCCTCTTCCCACCTTCCTCGTCCTCACCTTCTTCTTCCCCACCTTCTTCTCTCCACCTTCCTCATCCCCTCCTTCCTCTTCCCCACCTTCCTCTTCCCCACCTTCCTCTTCCCCACCTTCCTGTTCCTCAATTTTCTCTTCCCCGCCTTCCTCTACCCCACCTTCTTCCTACCCACCTTCTTCTTCCCCACCTTCTTCTTTATCACCTTCCTCTCCCACCTTCCTCGTCCTCACCTTCTTCTTCCCCACCTTCTTCTCTCCACCTTCCTCATCCCCTCCTCCCTCTTCCCCACTTCCTGTTGTCGCCGTTTGGCAGACAAAATATGTAACATATGCAAATATTATATCTAATTTAATTCAAAACAAAACATATCAGTACCTACAAACAAACATATAAATATATATTCATACTTATTGTTCTACAAACATAATACATAAACGTATCAGTTATGTCCACAATTAATTATTTTTGCTTTGATGCAGTGCGGAAGATTTTGAAAATTTTGAAAAGGTCTGGGGAAATTGGCAGTTCGGTGAATTCGCTATAGCTGTTAATGATATGAATATTTAGTGCTATGGTTGTCATAGATCACAGATGGTGGAGTCAAGTAGATTTAATAGGGACACGAATATGCAATACATTTGAGGGCAGTCTGCGAGATTATTAAATAATTGAAAAAGTATTAGAGTATCATTAATAGTTTTACGGGTAGAAAGCATTTTGTAGTTTTAGATTGGACGTTGATGAATTGTAGCCGAAATTAATTACAAGTTGTCGCAATTTGTATTTAACATATCTAAGAAACTCCCTTTGTACTCTTTCCTGGCGATGTAAGTTTCAAGTATAAATAGGAGACTATACAGGAGATGCGTATTCTAGCTGCGATCTCAAAAGTTAGTTTTTATTAAATTTATTATTAACACTAGCAATATTTTTGTACGTATGCATTTTTGATAATTCAGTAAAATCAGACTGAATTGACTTCCTAATGTAAATATGAACTGATTCGTTGAATAAATAATATAATAACCTATTTTATTTTTTTATTGCAAAATTCATACACCTTTTCACTCTAAATCAGGATAAATACCACTAATATCAAAAAATATTAAATCTAAAAATAAGTATGTAGATATTCTATACTGCACCATTGAATCACTGAATTAGAATCACATGCAGCTAAACATATACCTACTTTTATCCTTCTATTATAACTTGTTCATAAGCTTAGATAATATAATATTATCATATTAGAATAATTTAACAATAATAATCTAAACGAAATATGAAAGAGAAAAAGACACAGAAAAACAGAAAAAAGACAATGGTCGCAACTGGGACTCGAACCCAGACCTCTCCGTCTAACCGGGACGAGCGCGTTAACCAATTTCGCTATTGCCACCTTCTTTCTTAGAATGATTGTTTCCAATGAAAAGTGTAGTTGCACGCAATATGGAGAAATATAATTAGTTGATAATAATGTTAATTCTAAAATTTGAAAATATGAGATTGACAATTATTTGTCAATCAAATTTTAGAATTAACACTACTATCAACTAATTATTTTTCTCCACATTACGGGCAACTACCCTTTTCATTGGAAACAATAATTCTAAGACAAAAGGTAGCAATAGCGAAATTAGTTAACGCGCTCTTCCCGGTTAGATGGATAGGTCTGGGTTCGAGTCCCAGTTGCGACCATTGTCTTTTTTCTGTATCTTGTTTTCTTTCATATTTTCGTTTAGATTATTATTGTTAACTTATTCTAATATGATATATTTTACTGATGGGAATAACCTTCAAAAGAAGTAATTGAAAGAAAGTTTTTCTTATAAAAATTGAATATAATATTATGCTCATTTAGTGACATTCGAAGAAAAGGGTACGCTTATACAAGTATCTTGAATTTCCAGAAGTTCTCACTGTTTTGCAAGATCGTGGATCTCTGCTCAAGAGTATGTATTTAGAGTCAGCAAGCATCATCTGATGAATTATGGAACAGACATCCATTGGTCCATATTGTGCGCTGCACTTGGGTTCTGTGTTCTGGGTAACTTGCTGCCTGCTAGTGCTGGGTGCATTAAAGGATGCTAACAAGTGCATTTTAAACTGTATCGAGTAAGAATCAATTTAAAATGTAACGACTAAGACCGACTACAATACTGGCCTGATTTTGATTTTTCATTTGATCGAGTCAATGCAAGACAAAGATTTTTTTTTCCATTATTTGTTTTTGGGGTGTTATGCCATGTTGCACTACCTCCTTCTTTAGCCGACGTTTCGGACAGCGTTGCAGTTTCCATCATCAGGGCAGATCCGGATCTTGTCAGATAGTGTCGGATCTGCCGGATCTGCCCTGAAACACCCCAAAAAGAAATAACGAAAATGCTTTCGGCCGTGAAAATCTAAAAACGTAACCAAAGACAATTTTGTATAAGTAAACTAGTAGTATAATCTGAAATCTTCTTATGTCATTACGCAAACTGATGTAAGTATGAATACGGATAAAAGCTTTAAGAAAACGGCACTTTTTCTGAATAGTGTTGATCTAAAAAAAATTGTTACAAAGCATTCTGTGGTATTTAAACACCAGTGGGACAGTACAAAAATATAAGTTTTATAATATAATATAACTTTTATTTGGCAGGTTTCGATTTATAACAAAAGCAATCTAAAAGCTATTTCTCGTGAATAAATGCTCGTTTGCAAAAGTAAATGTACATCCTTCTAGCGACTAAGCATGGATCAGTTTTATTAATAAAATTTACCCAGTCTGTGAAATGATAGATTGGAGCAATTGCGCTCTTGGCGATAGATTTGGACTTAGAAATCTGGACTTACTAGTGCTGCTATTTAAAAATATATTACTGTTTCACAGCCTTACTAATAGACGTGGTGTGAATTTTTTACATTTAATAAACAACCGTGTATGTTAAAACCTTATTAATTTGACTAAACCGATATTACTTAACAACCATAAAAAACTATACTCATTGTTTCCATATTTGTTACAAATTTCGGAATATTTCCAGGGTATTTTAAATATCCAATTATAAACTAGATATAAATGAAGTATTTTAATTTCAAATGTGAAAAAAGTTTTAAAAAAAAACTACATAGATTTTTACTCCAAATGTCGAAAAATTTTAGAGTATACGAAATTTAGAAAACACATTCCCTTTACTTAAGAAATCTGCAAGAATTTTTCAATTCATCACTTTTTATCTCGTTTATGCAATAAACATTATAAAAATAATTCCCAGAGAATTACCAAAAAAAATGTGACATTTTGGATTTATTGTTTGCGCAATATAAACGTTGATTTATTTGGATTTATATTTATGTACAAACAGCATACGGCATTTATGTTTATGGAAATCTTATTAAATTCACGCGGTAACATTAACAATTAAAACATAATAATGTCAGAAATAACCTCACGTTCTCAAAGCGGAAATCGCAAACGTCAATCTGACAGAATGCGACGTTGCCAACTTTTTCGCAGCACATTTTTTTTAGTAAGAATGTAAAAAAAAGAGCTTACAATCTTTATTCAATATGTAACTAAAACACCGGTTAACCGTTGGGAAGTGATTTTTTTAGTCAGTCTTTTAAGATCAAACAATTGTGTTTCCCAAATCCTGTATTTTAGTAATCCATAATTTTTATTTATCTAGTTTTTAGTAATTCTGTCACAAAGAAAAAGTTGGAGA